>CM057452.1:4446000-5659500 GCA_016271365.2 Neoceratodus forsteri
GGCATAGGGCACGTTAAAACCCCTTTTTCAAGGGGTTACAACTGTACTTGTGATTTGTGCTATTGTCTTAGGTCTTGTCCCCCAGGTCGCATCTGGAATCGAGCAACACTGCTCAGTATGCCTTCCAGGTTAAACTCGTAAATAAATAAAAGATTGTGTATGAACACTCATACACAGACAAGGTTACTTTCTGATCTTGTGGTTTCTGTGGCAACAAGACCTCGCCAGCGTCTTGTCACAACGGAAACCACTTGATCAGACAATAACCTTGTTGTGTATGAGTGCTCACACAATCCTCTTCATTACCTACTTTCTTCATCCGTTTTTTTTTTTCCTTTGACTTTCCCCACATTCAGGATATGGAATGTTTACCATGGAATACAGGGATTCAAAATTCTGCTCGGTTCCACTGGCAAAATGTTCCTCACCAAACATGCTGTACACATAGACAACAAATGCCTCTTTTAGAGTAACACACTCAATTATCTCACTGGCAGGGAAAGTAGAAGAGATTTTCCTGATGAGCAGTTAAAGACAGAAACAGGATTTTTCATTGTCAGCAAAGAAACAGTTGTAATGAAACTATGAACAATACTGAATGTTTCTAATTTGTTTACGTATGTAAGTAAAGTGTGATGATCAGGGAAACAACATTTAAATACTTTTTTTAATTTTTTATTTAAGGTAGTTTTATTTTAGGGTCCAGTTGGAGGTTTTTTTGTTTTACACTGTAATGGGAAGAGCCATGTTTTTGGTGGAAAATCAATGCTACTATTAGAGGACTGATGAAAGATAGTTCTGGTTATAGGAGAACAGATTTGCTCATTGTGTGCTGTAACTTAGGACAAGGATGACAATGCATAATGCACTAATTTTGAACGGTCACCTGACTGGTTTTAACCAATTAAAGTTCTTTGTATTTAGACCCATTTTATAATGTCACATCATTCACTCCTCTATTCTTCTGTAATGTTGATTAACTGAAAAAACAATACAAATTATTTAAAAAAAAAGAATGCAATTTTTAAAATAATTTATTTATCAAAGATATAGTTTAGAGAAAATGTCTGATTTTCAGTGGAGTCCTGTCATCTACCCATTCTTACATTTGGAGATGCCTGGCTGCGGTGGTGCCTTCCATTAAACAAATTATTGAGAGTCCCAAGCAAATATGTGGTTGTGATGGGATCTGAAGCTGCCTCCTGATGCCCCTCTCTTGTCATTTAGCAACTTGGCATGTCAACATATTGTACCAGGGCACATAATCTACAGGAGGGATGGCCACGGTAAAAGAGGAAGAGGAGTGGCTACATATGCAAGGGAAGGGATCAAAGCAATGGAACTAAAGGGTAAACAGGGAGGAAAGGAGGCACTGTGGTCACCCTGGAGACAGGAAATGACAGCAAAATCTGTACGGGGTTGTATACAGACCCCATCTCAGAGAGAGGAAATTGACAAGGAAATGATAGGAGGCAACCTTAGAATGGCGGGGGATATTGTTGATGGGGGACCTGAATATGCCAGATGTTAACTGGAGCACCTTTGCTGCAGCCACATCCAAAAGCGGTAATTCTCAATGTCCTACAAGGGCATGCCTCAGACAGCTAGTGCTGGAACCCACTAGGAGGGACAATCTTACCCTGGAACTCTCAAATGTGGGTGGAGAGAGGATCTTAGATTAGAAGCGGGTAGCCATCTGGGAAGAGCGACCATGAAACACGGGGTTCTCGATAAACACAGCCATAAGAGAGTCAAGTCAGACAAAGGTGCAGATATTGGACTTTGGTAAAAGGGGAGTGCCTCAGAATCCTATCCCACCCCTATACTCACATACACATTGCTACTCTCCGCCTCTCTTTACTCATTTTATAGCACACGAATTGGTACCCTTGCTTCATGATGATTTTAGTTCTACCTATTCTATCTCCGATTGTTAATTTTCCACTTCTTTTATCCCAACTACTAGTTAGTAGTGTTTTATGTGTAGGGTTATTAGGATAATACATTCTGCTGTTAAGTGGACTAGGTATCTGTAACATGGTATAAGTCAGACTACACTTCAGTTCTGTGTTTTCCTTGTTCTGTGACTTTCCTAGCATTTATAAATTGCTCTGAATGGTCCTGGTGGATATAATGTATGCCACATATTCTCTGGTTTAATATATTAAAGAGCAGGTGTATACTGTCATTTTTCCAGCCCCCACCCCCCCAAAAAAAACATATATGATAGCTGACCTGCTCTAGTGTTAAGGGGTATTTTCATTTTCTGACATCACAAAAGGAGGCTGTGGGTGCCTGCATGTGGGCACGGCAGCAGGTTCAGGAAACTGCTCTTTTTCCTGGGGTAAATATTAGGAGTGCTGTAACTTTGTTACTGGACTGAACCGTATGGGAATTTTAATACCCCTCAACCCTAGAGCAGGTCAGCTATCATATATGTTTGAGGGGAGAGGGGGCTGGAAAAATGACAGTGGGCACCTGCTCTTTCATGTTTGACTAGATATCTAGCTTGAATGTTCTGTTACTCACTGTTTAATGCCATAGGGAATGTTTAAGAGTTGTTACTGATTCCTTAAGTATTACATGTTTGCATGCCCTTTCAAGCATATGTTTGCTGTTTCTTTTCTTTTTTAATGCTCCCCATTCACCTGTCAGTCACACTTCCGTGCCCCTTCAAGGACCGATACTCAACCCGGGCACCTCCCATCCACCCATCACCTCATATTGCAGCCACCCAGGATACCCCCTATGTAGCTCTTCTTCAGACAGGTCCCCTACCTACGAAGGGAATGTGCCTTACCGGCAATTTCTTCTGGTCCAGGGTGCTGCTGAGGTGGTATTCCGTGGATCAGGAGTGCTGGAGCCAAGGGTCCAGCAGGCCAACACCTGACCAGCAGGCAGCAGGTATGACATTTTCCACCTGTCTTCCTCCTGCGGGAGTGTGACATGCAGGATGCAAGGCCAACGCCGACATCTGTCATGCTCCCCTGGCTACCAGGAGACCAGACACAGTGCTGTTCCCTCCGTCTCTGCCAGAGGACAGCAAGTGCTGGTCCTCTATCCCACCCTCCCCCTGAGAGAAGGTGAGAAGTCATTGGATGCTCAAGCTTTCTCTCCCTGGCTGGCCCTCCAATGTCCAAGTCTGTTCCCAAACCCTGGTCGCCCGGCACCGCAGCAGTGAATCTTTCCACTGCACTGGCAGGCTGGCTTGTTCACTGTGTCTAGTACATCTATGCATTATATAATGCTTGCCTTGTTGTATTCAGAAAGAATGGTTTTATCAGTGCTTGCTGTTCGAGTATTTATAGTTTCAGTTTTAAAATAACTGAGTGCCTCTCCTTCCACTTTATCAATATTAGTCATGGGTTGAAATACCAAAAATTGTAATGACTGTTAGATGTTACCGGCTTTGGCCTTATGTTGTTTTGTTTTCAATGTATTATGAACATTTCAATAAACATCTTTACTGCAAAAAGAAACCACTAGCAAATGGGCAAGATGGTGGGGTGACGGATCAATAGGAAAAAGTCAAAGCTGTCATCACAGAGTCAACAAGGGAGGCAGTACAGCACAATGGTTTAAGGCTCTGAGCTGCAAATCTGGAGACTTGGGTTTGAATCCCACAGCTCCTACTTGCATAATGTGTGACCCTGAGCAAGTCACTTAACTTCCTGTGCTCCCAGGTTGCACCTGTAAACAAGCTTTCAGCTTAGTCTCATCTGGTTAAACAACTGGGACCCCTCCGCCCAAAAAAAACAAAGCTTTGTGTGAAGCAAATTAACAAAATAAAATGAAGGAAAAAAACACTATGGTTCACAAAAGAGGCAGCCGGGAAGTTTAGGGAGAAAAAGATAGCATTCGGGAAGTATAAGTAAACACTGAAGGAGCAGGACAGAGAACTATACCAGTTAAAGCAGAAAGAAGCGGGGAAGGCAGTTGGAATAGCAAAGGCCCAAAATCATGGAAAAGATAGCCAACTCATTTAAGAAGGGGGATAAAACCTTTTACAGGTACATTTGTGAGCAAAAAAGGACCAGGGGAGGAATAATGAGGCTTAGTAAAGGGGGTGGGGTGGGGTGGGCAGAAGGTGACAGTGAAAAAGCAGAGATACTGAAGGAATATTGCTGCTCAGTATCCACAAAAGAAGACTGTGTGTGTGTGTGTGGGGGGGGGTAACGTAAACCAAATAATAGAAGCACACTGGATGGGGGGTTGACACCAGTCCATTCACAGAAGAAAGGGTTCTGAAAGATCTCCTAAAACTGAAAGTGGACAAAGCAATGGGGCCTGATGGGATTCATCCCAGAATTCTAAAAGTACCAAGGGGAGAACTAGTGGCTGCTCTATCATTTTTAACAAATCATGGGAGGACGGGGTGGTTCCTGAGGACTTGGAGGAGAGCAGATGTGATTCCCCTTCACAAAAGTGGGAGCAAGGCAGAAGCAGGAAACTACAGACCTGTTAGTTTGACCTCAGTGATAAAATTATGGAATCACTTCTGAAAGAAAGACTTGTTGAGTACCTAGAGGCCAGTGGGGCACAGGACCCAAGGCAGCATGGGTTCACAGTGGGAAGGTCATGTCAGACAAATCAAATAGATTTCTTTGACTGGGTAACAAAGTAGTAGACCAGGGAGGGACTGTGGACAACGCCTGCCTAGACTTTAGCAAGGCATTAGACACAGTCCCACATAAAAGATTAATAAACAAGTTAGCCAGCCTGGGAGTGAGTCCCACTGTGGCAGGCTGGGTAAAAAACTGGCTGGACAACAGGACGCACAGCATAATAGTAAATGGAGTCCACTCCAAAGAAAGGTGTGTTACTAGCGGGGTACCACAGGGTTCAGTACTGGAACTAGTCCTTTTCATTTCTTTATAGGTGACATTGCGGGGGGACTGGAAGGAAAAGTATGCCTCTTTACAGATGACACAAAGATCTGCAGCAAGGCTGATACATGGGGGGAGGGGTGGAAAGGACGAGAAGGGACTTGGCAAGGTTGTGGGAATGGTCAATGGTATGGCAGCTTAGATTCAATGCAAAGAAAAACACATTAATGCACCTGGAAAACAAGAACTCAAAGGAAGACTACACAACGGAGGGGAGGTATTATCGATAACAAAAATGGAAAGGGACCTGGGGGTAGTCATATCAGATGACCTAAAAGTAGGCAAGTAATTAAAGAAGGCAGTAAGGAGGGCTTGTTGGATACTAGGATGCATAGAGAGAGGCATCACCATTAGAAAACAGGAAGTTGTCATCCCTCTGTACAGAGAGTTGGCAAGACCCCATCTAGAGTACTCGTCCAGTTCTGGAGACCCTATCTCCACAAGGACATAGACAAAATGGAGACAGTCCAGAGGAGGGCAACTAAAATGTTGCAGGGTCTGCACCAGAAGGCATATGAAGAGAAACTAAAAGAGCTTAATATGTATACCCTTGAGGAAAGAAGGGAGGGGTGCATGATAGAAACTTTCAAATACCTCAAGGGAATCAACAAAGTCAAAAGGGTAGCATCTTTCAGAAAAAGAGATGTGCAAAAACTAGGGGGCACAATTTGAAGACAGAAGGGGGACAATTCAGAGGCAACGTGAGGAAGTATTTTTTCATGGCGTGGGTGGTGGACGCATGAAATGACCTTTCTGTGGAGGTTTAGGGGTAAAAACAGTAGGGGAATGTAAGAACACATGGGAAAAACATAAGGCAATTCTAATGGGAGATAGGAGGAAGTGGGCTGTTGGTAAAACTAGGATCTGCAGCTTATCCAAAAGGTAGGGAAATGGGCAGACTGGGTGCGCCAAGCAGTCCTTATCTGCCATCAAAGTCGATGTTTCTGTGTAACTTACTTAAGCAGCCAGTGCTTCAGCTAGGCATTTCCAAATGTAAGAATGGGTACAGGCAATGTCCCAACTTTTTTTTTTTGCTTTAAAGATGTTAATTAGGATTTGCATACAACAATGAAGTAGAACTACATACGAGTGAAGCCTACGATACACTTTCTCTCTGATAATGCTTTTTTTAGGTAACCAAAGAAAGCACCAATATGCTGGTGATATGTTTTTTTTGTTAACCTAAACCTTTAGTAGGTGCCACTGAGTCTCCACTTGGCAGGTTCGATAAGTAAGCTTGAGACAGGCTGTGCAGAGTTTAGATGAGTCGAGTCTCAAGCTACACTACTGTAAAGGGACAAATTCTGAAGAGTTGTATAACTGCTGCTTTACTTTCTGTATACTTATAGTTTAAATCAGTAATTGATAAATGTAGTTCTCAGATTAATTTATTATGTTTGCTTGTGCGTGCAGTGCCAAGAAACATTTTGAGGTTAGTAGAGCATTGCAGAGGTGTGGTAGTGTTTGGCCAATCCAGCCAACACTTTCAGGTGGTAGTCCTCGGCCACCAGTCAACAGGAAGCTGCCGATGATGACAGTTTCAAAGCAGCGCTGGACTTGAAAGAAATCTGCCACTCAAATCACAGACAGGTTCATCATTGTAGTGGCAGATTCCCCGCTCCAGGCAACCAGGCAAATTCAGACATGCGCATTACAGTGCACAATAATGCGCATGTCTGGACTTAAGATAAGAGCAACTCATTTGTTCAATGTGTCTTTCCTTGTGAAATAAAGAGCTCCGCTGTGCGGCTCCTGCCACCAACCACACACTCCCCACAAACACAACTTCGGGGTGCCCAAGCCCCATATCAGCATGCCCCCCCAAGCCCGAACATATATTTTGCTGACAACGGGTTGCCCAATCCCTGTCAGCATGCCCTCCAAACTACTGTGGCACACTGGGACTCCACCCCAGTGTGCCAAAGTAGTACTTTATGTTTTTGCGACCCCGGGATGCCCATTCCCAGTATCGGACATGTCCCCACACCCCATTTTTGTCAAGCTGACCTTGGGGTGCCCAACCCTGAGTCGGCATTGATCCCCCAGTCTGGCACACTGGGAGCCCACAAAAGTATGCCAAAATCCATTTTGTAATGTTTCACCTGTAGAAAGAAAACAGTCCCACAACATATTTATTTTAACCTGAAAAACAAAACGGTCCTCGTCATTCCCACCCTCCCACCCCAACCTGCATACTCCTTCTGCACACACCACCTTCCCCACCCACATGACCTCTGGAGGTCCGGCGCTGCAAACCTCTGTGGACCGGGAAGATGTCTGCACTCTTCAAAAGCTGACCGCAAATTGAAGAAAATCACAGCAAGCCCTATAATGGCAATCAATGTGGGGGGTCCAACTTAGGTTGCTATCTCAGCCACTTTTTGGAGTTTTGGCCACAAATTTTCAACATGGGGTTCTTGGGACCCCACCTCATAACCACTGACACTGTCGTTTCGTTTCTCCATCCGAAAGGTGATTTTGCGGTCACTGTGTGTAATCACCTTTGAGGCTGATTAACGAAATGACAGTGCCTGCTTCATGGTGGGGTCCCAAAAAACTATGTTGCAAGTTTAATGAAAAACTCTAAACATGACTGCGTTACAAGCGTCGTTGCTGATTTATGCATACACTTTCGTAACTTTCACCATTTTTAAATTTTCCTCCAAATTTCCAACATTGCGATTTTTCACACCTCCTTATGAACAGTACAGCTGTCAGTTTTGCATCCTGTCTGAAACGTGTTTTCATACCTGTGGTGCAGAATGTCACAGTCGCTGTGCAAAATCTACTTTTGGGACAGATTAATGAAATGACAGTGCCGCTGTTCATGAGGGGAGGTCCCAAAAAGCCCATGTTGAAAATCTGGTGAACAAATTCCAAAAAATGACTGTGTTATGAATGTGCATTATGCAATTTGTACGCATGCTCGTAACTTCGCCATTTGTTCATATTTTCATTCCAGATTTTCAACATTACCATTTTTTCACACCTCCTCATGAACAGTGCAGAAGTCATTTTTCACATCCTGCCCAAAATGTCTTTTCACAGCTGTTGCACCAAATGTCGCATTCACTGTGTGAAACCACCTTTCAGGACTGAGTAAAAAATTGATAGTGCCACTGTCCACGAGGTGGGGTCCCAAAAAGCCAATGTTGAAAATTTGGCGTGAAAATACCAACAAACACCTGGAGCGTTTGGGTTTCCAACTATAACACCCCACCCTGTACAGACTCACAGGTGTCAGGGGTGTGGCTTGGGGTCGGCTGTAATGCTCATGCCATTCCACCCCACCACCACCCTGCAGCCACTGACAGGCATCGAGGTGTGCCTTGGGGTCTTCAGCCCTAACATTCACCCCATTCTTGTATACTGCACCCATCTCAGCTTATTTCCTTATGGAATGGGGTGAGCATAAGGGCCGAAAACCCCAAAGCACACCGTGACAACTGTTGTCTGCAGGGTGGGGTGAGGTGGAATGGTGTGAGCATTATGGCCGACGACGTGAAAGGCACTCTCCGACCTCTGTCAGTCTCTGCAGGGTGAGGGTGGGGGTTGGCATAGTTCAATACTGCCATTCCTATTATGCATCTCTCCAACTCATGCAGTACCAATGCCAAAACCAGCAAGCAAACATTCGGCACTGACAAATGCTTGTTGAACTTACCTTACTGATGTCGACCCCCTATTTTTCTTTCAAGCAGATTGAGGCCTTTTTTATGTTTTATTGTCTTCAACCAGCTCATCTTCCAAGCAGATTGACACCTATCATTTTGTATTTTTAAAATGTAAACAGCTATTCAGATAAAACTTTCTAACCAAAGGACCCAGGTGATGTGGAATGTAAACATACTGTATATTCAGATAAAGTTTTCTAACCAAAGGACCCAGGTGATTTAGAATATTTTCATCAGAGTCTGTCAGTCAGCATTGTCATCTCGCTCTCTTTGCCTCCCTCTTCCTTGCAGTGTAATTGCCTCTTCATAGCACCCAGTAACGCCCAACACCAGTTTTTATTGTTACCGATCTTTTCCTGCTCAGGTTGGCACACAATTCAGCCTTGGACAGGAAAACAATCCAATACCTGACAGCAGTTGTAATCTAGCAGTAGGAGGCGAGGTGCAGGGCAGAGAAACAGGGTGCCATGACCTCATACTGGGCCACCACTGCTACAGACAGTCACTTCTCATTGTTACCATTATGTTCACGCTGAAGTGGGGACAAAATTCAGTCCTGGACAGGGAAAGTATCCGATATAAGAGAGCGGTGCTAAACTGGGGAGGGGTGAAGAGGCATAAAGATAAGCCGCCAGCACCTCAGTCTGTACCACCACTACTAGAAAACCACCAATCTTCTCCCGCTCAGGCTGCGCGCAAGAAACATTATGTGGCAGCTTAGGAGAGAAGTGGGTTGTGGAGACGCAGCACTGTAGCAGCCAAAAGAGGCACTATGTTTGGGGGCTTGGCACTGTTGGATGAATGGAGGCACAGTGTGCTGACGACACTGGTCTCCAAAAGTGCCACCAAGTTAAAACATTTTCACTGCAGCAATCAGGGGCCGCCTTACCATTAAAGTGGCCGCCATTCTGCTGCAATGAGGGAGCAACCCGTCATTGCTGGGCGGAGCGTTGCGTAGTGTAATATTGTTTGTGAACGCAGAGGCAAGCCGCCATGTTCACAAACAATATCACACCCCCGTGCCGGTGCCCAATCCCGCTTCGGCGTTTATGTCCCCGGAACACTGTTTTGCTGAAGGGGGCCCAATCCCCATTGGCTTCATTCTCCCGTGTCATTTGCCAACGGGGAAGCCCACTACCCATCGGCATAATATCCCCCAAAAACATTCAGTTTGTACCGAGGGTGCTCAATGCCCTCGCTCTTGCCCCCCATGTGCGGATGGTGCACAATCCCAGTCGGCTACACCCTCCCATGTAAATCAGTGGGTTGGCATGCTGGGAGCCACCCCAGTGTGCCAAATGACCCTGTAAAGGAAAACCGTCCCTCAATGTTTTCTTGTTTTGTTTTGTAACCTGCAAAGCAGAAAGCGTCCCTCTGTAGTCCGTGGCCCTCCCACAACCCGCATGCACCCTCTGTGCACCCACCTCCCCACCCCCTCACCCCATTACCTCCGGGCCAGCGCGATGATCTTCAGTGGACCGGGAACACGTCTGCACTCTTCAAAGCCGACAGTGAACTTCGAGGAAATGCTGGTAAGCTGTATAATGGCATAAATAGGGCTTTTTCAACCTTTTTGCATATCTCAGACATTTGGGGGAATTTTGGCACCAAATTATCAACATGGGGTTACTGGTACCCCTCCTCATGAATTCAGCCACTGTCATGGTGCTAAATGGCCCCGGAAGGTGATTGTGCGGTCACTGCGTGGAATTGCCTTTCGGGACTGATTAACAAAACGACAGTGCCAGTTTTCATGAGGTGGGCTCTCAAAAAGTCTAAGTTGCAAATCTGGTGGGAAAAATCCCCAAAATCACTGTTTTACGAGCGTGCATTGCGCAGTTGCTATGCAGGCTCGTAACTTTGCCAATTTGCAATATTTTCACTCCAGATTTTCAACACTGCCATTTTTCCACACCTCCTTATGAACAGTACAGCTGTCATTTTTCACATCCTGGCCGAATTGTGTTTTCGCACTTCCAGCGCAGATTAGTGTAGTCGCTGTGGGAAATCAGTGTTTGTGACACATTAAGAAAATCACAGTGACACTGTAAATGAGCAGAGGTCCCAAAATGCATACTGTATGTTGGAAATTTTGTGACGAAAGTCCTTAAAATTACTGTGTTATGAGCATGCGTTGCGGAGTTTCCATGCACGCTCGTAAGGTCGCACATTTGTAATATTTTCAATCCAGATTTTCAGCATTGCCATTTTTCCACACCTCCTTATGAACAGTACAGCTGTCATTTTTCACATCCTGGCCGACATGTGTTTTTGTACTTCCGGCGCACAATAGCATGCTCGCTGAAGGAAATTAGTGTTGGGGATAAATTAAGAAAATCACAGTGACACGGTTCATGAGCAGAGGTCCTAAAATGTCTATGTTAAAAATTTGGTGATGAAAGTGCATAAAATGACTGTGTTACGCGCATGAGTTGCACAGTTTTCATGTATGCTCAGAACTGCAGGCATTTTTACTATTCCCACTACAAATTTTCAACATTGCCATCTCTTCACACCTCCCTATGGATGGTACAGCTGTCATTTTCACATCCTGCCAGATCTGCGTTTTCGTACATGTGGCGCAGAATGGCACGGTCGCTGTTGGAAGTCAAAGTTTGAGACACACTGACAAAATCATGCTACCCCTCTTCATGAGAAGAGGTCCCAAATGCTTTCATGAGGTGGGGGTCACAAAAAGGCCATGTTAAAAATCTGTGGTGCAAATACTAACAAACGCCTGGGGCATTAGGGTTTCTAACCATAACGTCCCACCCTGTACAGACTGACAGGCATCTGGGTGTGCCTTTGGACTGCCAACTGTACTGCTCATGCCATTCCACCCCTACTCAGTGACAGGTATCGAGGTGTACCTTGGACTCTTTGGCCCCACAGTTCACCCCATTCTCCTATGCTGCACCCATTTCAGTGTATGTCCTTATGGAATGGGGTGACTGTAAAGCCAAACATCCCAAGACACCTCAACTCGTGTCAGTGTCTGCAGAATAGAGTGAGGTAACATTGCATGAATGTCATGGGCGACGACCCAAACATTCACCCCATTGCCTGTCCATCTCTACAGGATGGAGGTGGGGTTAGCGTGAAGTACAATACTTCCCTGCTATTCCTATTCTGCATCTCTCTACCTCCTGCATTTCCAATGCTAATACCAGCAAGCAAACACTCAGCATTGACAAATTCTTGTTAGTGATAGGTATCTTAGAACCTTTACTCAAAGCTGAAGCAAATTTGGTTGAAGCAGGCATATTAAAATCCCAATATATAGTCAAAATACCTCAATGAAGACAGACGAATATAAATAACCAGGAACCTGCTGGTACCTGTATATATACTGAGATGAGACATATGCAAATTAGAAAGGACCCTTTATTGTCTAACGTTTCCTCACAAAGGCCGCCCTATACTGATTGTTTCACTCAATAGCCTTTATACTCACACATGCTTGAATGTGAGACTGAGGGGGCATGGATTAATTACTTAGTTTGAACAGACACTGACCAATTGAGAAAAAAGTAGAAAACAAAGACCTTCCTTTATTGCCACAGGTTCCCAGTTGTTTTCAGAAACTTCATCCATCCCCCGATTCATCCTTAGAAACTCCTGAATGTAAGTTACATATCTGGTCGCAGTTCAGTATGCCTTTCCAGGTCAGAACTTGCAAATCGAAAGGTAAACATATAATTGTACCAGTAATAATTACTGCAACAGCTTTTTAATGATTATGAACAACAGGCATTAAAACATTAAATACAATTTTTTAATGTTCTGGTGTTAGGGTGCTGTGTCCATAGTTAAGGCATAAATTAGGCACATCTCCCAACTTCTTAAGACATGTATGTTAGTTTGTTAGTATAGCACCCAATGGCTCAACACCAGTTTTATTGTTACGATATTTTTCCCGCTCAGGTAGGCATACAGTTCAGCCTTGGACGGGAAAACAATCCAACATGAGAACAGTTGTAGTCTAGCGGTAGGAGGCGGGGTGCAGTGCAGGGAAACAGGGTGCCATGACCTCACACTGGGCCACCACTGCTACGGACAGTCACTTCTCATTGTTACCAATATGTTCACACTGAAGTGGACACAAAGTTCAGACCTGGACAGGGAAAGCATCCGATACAAGAGAGTGGTGCTAAACTGGGGAGGAGGGGAGAAGGGCATAGAGACAAGCCGCCAGCACCTCAGTCTGCGCCACCACTACTTCAGACAACCACCAGTCTTTTCCTGCTCAGGCTACATGAGATCCTGCTGTGCATAAGGAAAATAATGCCCAGTTTGGCTGCCGTTCGTTTTCAGGGCTGCCTGCTTTTGTTTGGGGAGGGGCTCTTTGCCATGCTATATTGCTTCATCATGGAATCAGTTACTCAGATGATCAAGTTCAACGATGTGTACTAACCAAATAAAAAAATTCCTGTTACCCTTCCGTTTTCTCCATACGTTCGAGTTTAATGAAGTACAATACTTCATTTTGTCCAAATCAAAACTTTTCATGGACTTCTGCTTATATAGATAATGACAATTCTTCATATTTACATAAATAATTCTACAGTGCTGGGAGGGAATTTCAGGCTTTATTTGATTTGTGCTCATTGCCCAGCAAGTTTATTTGAATCGGGTTTACTGTGTTCCTTGGATTCCCAGGCACTGAACTCTTCTAAAACATATTTTGCATAATGCTGAATTAAAATGATTTCACGACCTCATGAGCAAATCAGTAAACCGTGATCATATCGCAACAAAAATCACAAATTCCTCACACAGTGACTGCAAAGGTCGATGCTTGCAGAGCCAATGTATTTCAAAATACAAACATACGAATGTGCCAGCAGAAACAGACCACCCGGTCTATCTAAGTCTACTCAAGTGTGCAGCTAGCACCCTAGTTTGCAACTGCCCACCCCCCACCCATTTTTCATCCCACTGCCACCCCCATCTCCCCCACCCTCACTCTCCCCTGTTCTCTGTCCCATGCCCTTTTGAAACAGTTCACAGATTTACATGATACCACCCATTCTGGTAGGGTTTTCCATTTTGCTGCCATCCTCTCTGTGAAATAGTGTCTCCTCATTTCCTTCCTAAATCTTCCCCCCTCTATTCTTAGTGCATGCCCACTGGTGACCCTCCCCTTCCTTAACTTAAAGACCCCATCTGCCCCATCCTTATTGATTCCCCTCAGATACGTGAATGTCTCTATCATGTCCCCCCAATCCCTTCTATCCTCCAGGGTGTACATATTCAGGTCTCCCAGTCTGCTGTTATAGTCTCTCCTCTCCATTCCACATATCATCTTTGTTGCCTTCCTATTCACCCCCTTCAGTAGCCTGATATCATGCTTTAGGTATGGCCTCCAAAACTACACACAGTTCTCTAAGTGCGGCCTTACCAGCGACCTGTAGAGGGGCAAGATCACCTCTCTTTGTCTGGACAAAAAAAAACCTCGCTATGCACCCAGCATTTTGTTCGCTTTTGCAGCCGCTGCCCTGTACTGGGCAGTGTTGTCCATGGTCCCTGTTATCATTACCCCTAGATCCTTCTCCTCCTCAGTGATCCCCAGCTTAACCCCTCCCAGCCAGTATTCTCTCCTTGGGTTCTTCACTCCAAAGTGCATAACCTTACACTTCTTTGCATTAAACCCCAGCTGCCACCTCTCAGCCACTCCTCTAGCTTGCTTAGGTCCCCTGAAGCTGCTTCCATCCCTCCTCTCCATTCACCACTGCTCCGATTTTGGTGTCGTCAGCAAACAGATTTATCTTGCTTACCATCCCATGTGCAATGTCTGATACGATATGAAGAGCCCGAACAATACTGGCCCCAACACAGAGCCCTGTGGCACCCCACTCATCACCGGCCTTGGAGTTGAGAGCTCCCCTCTCACCAACACCCATTGTAGCCTCCCACTCAGCCAGCTTGTAATCCAGTTCATCATTCAAACAACATGAAGTCTTGCTATATTATGACATATGCAGTGAGTCCCAACCTTCAAACTTCCCGAGGTGAAAGAGTTAACTTTCCATGCCAGGTATGGAACTTTGAGCACGAGCTCGGTTGAAAACTCTGTCTGTTGTTCTTCAAACTCAGTCAGATTCTTTACTCCGCCTCACTGAACAGTCGCTCCGGAGATTTCCCCTTCTGCTCGGTTCGTTTTGTCGGTTAAAGTATTATTTTATCGTTTTTTGACCGAATTAAACCACAACGGTCGGTTCAAGCTCTGTCTGTAGTATTGTAAGTAATAGATAGGCTTACATTTATTTTATTCTGTGTGGAACTTATACGCTTTTTGGTTCGGTTTGAACCCGATCAGGTTATTCTCAAACTTTACTAGTCCTTTTTAGAGTGCGATTCCGGTTCTTATCGGTTCTAAAAAAAACGGGTTTCATTACGTTTTTTTCCATGACCCGTGACATGGTTGGGAACCGATAAGAGAGTCTTGCTTGGCAGATTGCCATAAACGGGCAAGTTTGGTTAGGCTGGCACTATGTCTGAGAAACCCAAAAGAAACACCGGGCCCACTGGGTTTCAGCACTGTAGTGTTTGTGGGGAAGCCTTTGCTAAGGCTGACCCACACACCACCTGTGTGTATTGTCTGGGGTTTGACCACCTCAATGCAGACTGCCAGATTTGTAAGAATTTTCCTGCTGCCACCATGGAAAAAAGAGTTGGTAGGCTCAGGGAAAGGGAGGCCAAAATGTCCGCTGACCCGGATGGCCAGCCCGGTTCAGTTCCAACCGAACCGGAGGGAGTGCCCTCTGACCAGGGCGATACTTCCTCGGGCAAACGAAGAGCTAGCTCTGAGGAGCCGGTTCCAACTAAAAGGACTAGAAAGTCAGCTAGTGTGGAGCCAAAAGTTCTTTCTCCAACCGCTGAGGAAATAGCTAAAGCAATTCAAATTGTCCAGTCACTTTCCCCGGTTCCGACCGAACCGACACCATCAGGGAAGCGCTCGGTTCGGCGGTTCCAGCGGTTCAAGATTATGATTTTGAGGATTTTTATGAACCAGAGGATGGGGAAGAGGGAGTGAATGTGGTTTTGAAAGTCTGGATGTGCCCATTGAACGGACATCTCTCCAGACAGACCGTCAGGGTTTCTCCTCCCAGGCTATCTGAGTCCCCTTCTCATTTATGTTCTATAAGAAAGTTGCTGAAACTCTCCAGCTCCCTGTTGAGGAAGCTGTTGATGACCAAGAGGAGCCTGATTATGTAGAAATGATGGATATTCTAGAGTCTAGGAGACTGTCTATTCCTTTGCATAAATCTTTTCGGAAACAACAGTAAAATTTAAAACTCCTCACACTATACCTCCTGTCGATAAAAGGATGGACAAGAGGTATACATTATCAGGCTCTGATACGGAGTTCCTCACACAGCAATGCAGCCATGTGGGGGTAGTGCAGGCTGCAGCCTGTGACATGGCAAATATTCCTCTAGCTTCGCACCCCCCTGAAAAGGACTCCAGGAGGATTGATGCCATGGCAAAGAAACAGTACATGGCAGCATCTTTGGGACTCAGACAGGCAAATTATATGGCTTATGCTGCTAGGTACCAGAAATCCAGATGGGATACTGTGCTGGCCCTGGCAAAACAGGTCCCTGACCAGCTTGCCAGGGAGCTGGAACAGGTGGCTGCGGATGGTATTGAGGCATCCAAGGTGCAATTTCATGCTGCAGTAGACTCCAATGATGTGTCATCAAGGGTCATGGCTACATCTGTGGCACTTCGCAGAATGGCTTGGCTCAGATGTACTACCCTGTCACAGGATACCCAGTCTAAGGCCATGGATTTTCCTATTGTGGGCAATTGTCTGTTTGGGGAGCAGACAGAGAATTACATGAAGAAAATGGATGAATATAGGACCACCTATAGGAGTGCACAGGCCAAGGAAAGGCAGGCCGCTCCTCAAGGCAGCATCCAGGGGCAGGGCAGGCCTTTTCATAGGCCTTCTACCAAGTCCAGGCCTCCTCTTCTGCTTATGCCCAGAGGGGTTCTTTAGTGGGAAGGCAGACTGGGTACAAGCCTGCTTCCACCCCTCAGCCGAAAGCCCCTGCCAAGCAGGCACCCTGATGGGGTGGCCAGGGCCGATTCTCCCCTACCTGTAGGGGGCAGGCTGCTTACTTTGTCCAGGATTGGAAGTCTTTAACATCAGACAAGTGGGTCCTGGAAGTAGTAAGCCAGGGACTGGTTCTCAGCTTCAAAAATTTCCAAAGATGAGGCCAGGTCCTTTCCACCTGCAAATCCATCAGAGGCACCTGCCCTAGAAACAGAAGTTTCTACCCTCCTGGCTCTCAGAGCTGTGGAAAGGGTTCCACCCCTACACCAGGGCAAAGGGTTGTACTCCAGGTACTTCCTTACCCCAAAAGACAGGAGAATGGCGGCCCATCCTGGATCTCAGATACCTAAACAAGCACCTTTTAAAACCAAAATTCAAAATGGTGACTCTGGGAATTATTTTACCCTCTCTAAGGCCAAGAGACTGGCTAGCATCCCTTGACCTCAAGGATGCCTACTTCCATGTTCTTATCAGAAGCTCCTATCGAAAGTACCTCAGATTCGAACTGCCCTCAGGCCATTACCAGTTCAGAGCAATGCCCTTCGGCCTCACCTCTGCCCCGAGGGTATTCACAAAATGTCTGGCAGTAGCAGTTGCCCACTTAAGAAGGCAAAAGATTGCCATCTTTCCTTACCTGGACGACTGGATCATAGTAGGCCAGTCTCCAGACCAAGTCAAACTACACCTTCAGGTAACTCAGCAACTGCTCACATTTCTAGGTTTCCTTCTCAATCTTCCAAAGTCAGTTCTACAGCCTGTCCAGCTTCTCACCTTCATAGGTGCAGAACTGAACACAAAAGAAGCCAGAGCCTTCCTTCCTTTGGAAAGAGTAAGGACCCTGGTCTCTGGCCTCCTCTTTCACCCTGCAGGTCTCTCGACCAGCAAGGCATTTTCTGCAGCTCCTGGGGCACATGGCTGCTTCTACAGCAGTAGTGCAGGGAGCAAGATTTCAGATGTGGGACGTCCAGTTCCATTTGAGAGCCTTTTGGTCTCAAAGGAGAGACCCTCTAACCAAATTGATCCCAGTGACCACGAACCTGATCCAAGCCCTTCAGTGGTGACAGGACCAGAGCAATCTGAGACAGGGGTCCCCTTCACCCCTCAGTCTCACTCCTTAATCCTTACTACAGTTGCATCCCTCTTGGGGTGGGGAGCTCACATGGGCGACCTCACTGCCAGGATTGTGGTCCCCACAGGAATCTCTGCTTCACATCAATCTGTTGGAACTCAGAGCAGTTTTTCTAGCACTTCAAGTTTTTTCCACATCTGTTCAGAACAAAGCTGTACAGGTCAGAACAGACAACACCACTACAATGTGGTACATCAACAAGCAAGGAGGCACTCGGTCTACAGCCTTGTGCACCGAAGCAATGAAGTTGTGGTCTCTGGCTTATTCCCTGAACACCTCCCTTACAGCAGTTCACCTCCCAGGCAAGGACAATGTCCTGGCAGATGCTCTCAGCAGGATTTCCCAGGGCCATCACGAATGGTCACTGGATCCCCTAGTACTGGAGGTAGTATTTGCCAGATGGGGCACCCCGCAGATAGACCTTTTGCAGCCCCAGACAATCACCAACTTCCCTTTTTTTGCTGCAGGCCCCCAGTGTTGGGCTCAGTCCCTCTGGATGCCTTCCTTCTCAGTTGGGAAGGGAAGTTTCTCTGTGCTTCCCCCTTCCCTCTTCTGTTCAAGGTGCTAGTCAAAATCAGATCTCAACCCTGCAAGATGATCCTGATTGCTCCAGATTGGGCCAGACAGCCCTGGTACCCACTCCTTATGTCCTTAGCAGTCCACCTTCCCCTGTGTCTTCCAGGAATCACAACCTGTTAACCTGTGCCCAGGGAGAGTTTGGTACCTGAACCTCAAATCTCTCAATCTCAAGGCCTGGCTTTTGAAGAGTTAGAGTTTGCTGACCTACACCTCTCCAAGGTGCATTGGATATCTTGAAGGCTTCTAGAAACCTTCCACCAGGCTACTTATAATTCCAAATGGAGGAGATTTTCCATATGGTGCTCTGCAGGCATATTTCCCAGAATCTGCTGACTTACCCACAGTCCTGGATTATATGGTGCATTTGAATACTTTGGGGCTGAGACCAGCTACCCTAAAAGTGCACCTGGCAGCCGTGTCTGCTTTCTTATCAGCAGGTAAACCCTCTTCTCTTTCAGCTCATCCTGCATTCTCCAAGTTTTTCAAGGGGTTGCTTCACACCAACCCTCCATTCAGGGACCCTGCCCCTGCCTGGGATCTTAATATTTGCATTGCCCAGCTTATGCAACCCCCTTTTGAGCCCTTGTCTTCAGCAGAGCTTAAGTACTTGACTTGGAAAACTGTGTTTTTGGTAGCCATCACTTCTGCCAGGCGCATAAGTGAATTACAAGCATTGTCAGTGGAGCCTGATTTTATCTCCTTTCATAGAGATAAGGTGGTCCTCAGGACTAACAAAGTTCTTGCCTAAGGTGGTTTCAGACTTCCACCTTAATCAATCATGTCTCTCCTGTGTACTTCACTGACCATTCCTCCTCTGGCGAGAGGACACTGCACAGTTTAGGCGTCAAAGAGCCCTTAGTTACTACATAGAGCATACCAAGGGTCCGGGTTTGACTCCTCAACTGTTCCTCACTTATGGTGAGGTTGGTAAAGGAAACCTGCCACTAAAAGATCCATTGCCAGGTGGATTGTCTCTTGTATCCAATTTTGCTATGAAAAACTGGGTAGGTTCCTCCCTCAGGCCTGAGGCTCACTCTACCAGAGGTACAGCTGCGTCTCTGGCTGCTGCCAGGGACATCCTATCCTAGATGTATGTCAAGCAGCTACCTGGAAAAAGTTCACACTTTACCAAGCATTACTCCTGGACATCCAGGCTAGGAGTGATGCTCGATTTACACAGCTGTGCTTCAGAGCCTATTTCCTAAGTAGGTTCTGTCCCTCCTCCATGGAGGTACTGCTGTGTAGTCTGCATATGTCATAATATAGCAAGACTTCATGTTGTTTGAAGAAAAAATTACTCACCTTAGTAATGTTGTTTCTTCTAATGGAGCCTTGCTATATTATGACCTCCCCCCTGCCTGCCCCTCTCAGAACCTATACTTTTGGGATGTGGGTGGGCAGTGCAGTGTTGGTACTTAGTAGATGCCCACCTTATTTTTTCACCCCTCTTTTTTGGGGCGTTTGGGTGTTATGTTTTTATAATTTTTTGGATTCCCTGACTTGAGTCTTTGTTTTGAGACCAAGAAAATGTGTTCTTATATTTAGTAGCCAGTTGGCTAGTGTAGGTTTACAGCTTCCACACAGAACCTTAGTGAGTTTTGCTCGTAAAGATCTGACTGTTTGAATTTGAAGAACAACAGACAGAGTTTTCAACCGAGCTCATGCTCAAAGTTCCATGCCTGGCATGGAAAGTTAACTCTTTCACCTCTGGAGCAGTTCGAAGGTTGGGACTCACTGCATATGTCATAAAACAGCAAGACTCCATTAGAAGAAACAACATTACTAAGGTGAGTAATTTTTCTTTTGCCCCTACCCTACACCAGTTAGCTTTCCCCAAGCCACCCATGAGGCACAGAATCGAAGGCCTTGCTGAAGTCCAAGTAAAGAACATCCACTGCATAACCCTTATCCAGCTCACCTGTCACCCAGTCATAATATTCTATCAGGTTGGTTTGACAAGACTTCCCTGAAACAAACCCATGCTGCCTCGCATCCTACAGGCCACTGTCCTCCAGGTACAACACCATTCTTTCCTTTAGTATTGTCTCCATGAGTTTGCACTCTATGGAGGTGAGACTTCAGAGATAATTACCTGGTTCATCCCTTGGTCTGCTCTTGTGTAATGGTACTATATGTGCCATTCTCCAGTCCTGTGGCACACATCCAATTGCAGTGACGTGCTGTACAGATCCGCCAGTGGCTCTGCCAACACCTCCGCCATCTCCCTCAGCACCCTGGGGTGGATACCATCCGGCCCTGGTGCCTTGTCTACCTTCAGTGCCCTCAGTCCCTCTAGGACTCTACTTGCCTCAATTCTTCCATCTGTTGTCTTCTCTCCCCTGTCCCCACCCTCCAGCCCATGGTGGTAGCGGTCCCCCTTTTCTTCCATGAACACTGAGCAAAAGTATTCATTTAGTGCTTCTGCCTGCTCCTCACCCTTTTCTGTCCACTCCCCACACCTTTTTATCCTCACTATTGTCTCTTTGCACTTCCTTTTCTCCCTGATGTATCTGAAAAGGTCTTTCTCCCCCCGGTTAATTCCCTGCGCTAATCTCAGCTCCCTCTGGGCCTTGGCTTCTCTCACTTTTCTGGTCACCTTCCTGGACCGTCTTGCATACTCCTCCCTGTCCACTTCCTTTCCTGTCCTTCTATACCTCTGGTGCACCTCTCGTTTTGTTCCCACCGCCTCCATTACCTCGCTGTTGAACCCGCATGGTTTTCTTGATCTGCTCCTCTTACTCTGTGTCTTGATGCAGGCCTCTGTTGCCTCTGTAATCCCCCCTTTTAATAATATCCCATTTCTGTTCTGCATCCATCTCCTGCCTTGTGCCCTCTAGTTTCCCTTTCAGTACTTCCTGCATCCTCCCAAAGTCTGTCCCCCTGAATTTTGCTACCTGAGTAACTGATTTCTCTGGCGCCCCACACATTGTGATATTAAACCACCCTGTTTGGTGATCACTGTCAGCTAGTGGGTCCTCCACCTTTATTTCCCTTACTGCCTCCCCATTCGACAACACCAGATCTAAAATGTTCTTTAGCCTAGTAGGTACACTTACCAACTGTGTCAGGAGACCCTCCTGGATTGCATCCAGTAGTACTTGCTCCTTAGCACTGGAGGTGACTGGAATGCTCAGTCAACCCCGGCAAGTTAAATCCCCATGATGACCACCTTCCCTTTTCTACATACCTTTCTGATATGTCCTGCTAATTTCCTGTTGAGCTCCTCAGATTGGGACGTTGCCTGTATACCACCTCAAACCTCAGTTTCCTACCCCTTGAGTCTAGGAGCTGCAGCCAGATTGCCTCTGTTCTCCTTTCTACCCCGGCATCCCTTGTGCATTTGATCCTATCCCTCACATAGACTGCTACCCCACTGCCCCTCCCTTCCTTATGGTCCTTCCTGTATAATTTCTATCCTGGGATTGCCAGATCCCAGTCCCGGTGCTCAGTTGCCCATGTTTCTGTCACAGCTCCAATATCCCCTGCCATGCCATACTCAGTCTCTCCACTAGTAATGCCCCCTCTCCCTTCTCTTTGTGAGTACAATCCCTTGTGCAGTCTCCTCCGGCGTCCTCTTTCCCATGTGTTGCTAGTACAGCAAACATGTTCCCTCCTCCCTTTGCCTTATTGTGTGTTCCTCCTCCCTCCTGCCTACTGCTGCTCTTTTCCAGGTCCTACTAGGTCCACCTTCATCAACTGGCTTCCTGTCTACTGTGCCTCCTCCCCTGACCACTCCCTTGCCCCACTGTTCCTTCTCTGTGGTGCCCCCACAATGCTCTCAGATGTCAGCCCTCCTACCGACGCAATCCTCACCTCCTCCCTCAACCTCCCCAGCTCTCTGCCAAGCCACTGAACCTCCTCCTCGAGCCTCCTTAGCCTGTGGCATATTGGACACCATCCCAGCCTCCACAGTATGTTCACCTGCATTGCTGCCCCACAACCACTGCACTCTACAGTCCTACTCATGGTCCACACTACATGTACAGCCTCTCCATAAAGCAGGTAGAATCAACTAACCCTAGCCCAGCCTCTAACAGAAATTGTTATCCTAAAATGCCCTTGCATGCAGCATAAGACAGTCAACTGCAGTACTAAATGAAAACCACAATCCTACTCATAAGAACTATAGATCTACTCACGCATTTTATATATTTATATGTCCTTAAGACTTGGCTCATATGGCTGTTCCGTGTTTCCTCCTTCCTGGCCTCTTCTGAGGGCTCAGATCACTTTGCAGCTCCCCAAGCTCCTCCCTTACAGCCTTCAAAACCAACCCCCAGTGGTATTTCAGTATTTAAGAAAGGCTGGTGGAATGGGTGGGTGGGAGGACTTTTACAGTCACTCCAGCCACAGAAGCCTTTAAGCCAAATTCTACTTTAAGCTTACAAAATAATAAAGAACCAGAGGAAATCCCTTAGAATATCTTAAGACGGACATCAAGCAGCATGTAAAATCACAGATGCAAACAATTATAACTTTTCATTCGTGCAAATTAATTACAGTTTTTATTGAAGTAATAAAAAATAAACAACTGAAGGAGTCCCTTGGAATAACTTAAAATGGACAGCAAGTGGCAAGTTACCAAACTAAAGTCACAGGTGAGTGCAAAATTACAACTTTCATTGCTCTGTTGCTTTACATTATTCTAAGGGCTTCCTTTGGTTTATAGATTCATAGAAGTGTGACGGCAGAAAAGGAGTGAACTAGGCCCACCAAGTCTGCTCATTTGCCCAGCTATCTGCTTGGACCTGTGCCTCCCCTTCACTCCCATGTGGTTGTCCCATGCTCTTTTGAATCCTCCACTGTTTCCTCTCCAATGACTGCCTCTGGGAGTCTGTTTCCACTCTTCTACCACTCTCACTGTGCAATAGTATTTTCTAACGTGCTACCCCTCAACTGCCCCTCCTTCCACCTGCACAGGCCATGCTCCCTTGTCCTTGGTTTTCCTCTCATCTTGAAGATGCTCCCTGGCACCCTGTTTATTTCCTTCCAGGTACTTGAAAGTCTCGATCATGTTCCTCTCCTCCTCTGCTCCAGGGAGTACATGTTCAGGTCTCTCAACCTTTCTTCATAGGATAGGTGGCTTAGCCATTTTACTATTTTTGTCGCTCTCCTATGAACTCTCTTTATCCTCCCCACATCCTTCCTGTAGGTAGTGGCCTCCAAACTGGACTCCGTGACTCCAAGTGTGGTCTTAACTAAATGGGTGCACAAGGGTACTATGACCTCCTATTCCTATTGGTGATCCCCTCTCGATGCATCCCACGCTACTCTCCCTGGCTACTGTCCTCCTGCACTGCCTTTCCACCTTCAGGTCCCCTGATATAATGATGCTCTAGGTCCCCTTCTTGTTCTGTCTCCTCCAGATCTTTGTCTCCCATATGGTACCCTGCCTTCTGATTTCTGTAGCCCAGATGCATGATTTTACATTTTTCTGTAATGAATTCAAGCTGCCACCTTTTTGACCATGCTTCAAGTCTCCTCAAGTCTCTCTGCATTTGTCCCACCCCTTCCTTCCTGTCCACCCTATTGTAGATTTTGATATTGTCCGCAAACATACTCACACCCCCTCATGGCCCTCCACGATGTCTCCTATGAATATGTTGAACAGTAGGTGCCCCAACACCGATCCCTGAGGGACCCCGCTCATGACCTTGCCCTCCCCAGATGACACCCCATTTATTATGCATCATTGCATCACTGGTCCAAAGGCACAACTTTCATCAACTAATAACTGAGTGCACGAGAATGACTAACTCACAAACAGGAACGCTATTGGACTGGATCCTCACTAACAGACCAGACCATGTAACCAAAGCAGCTGTCCTAGTGGACTCTCTGATGGACCACTCGCCCACGGTCTGCCACTGGCGCTCCTGCCCGTTGCCTGCTCCTCGATCCCGCCTGATCACCTCTCACTAACTTTGCAGCACTGGATGTCCAAGCCTTCTTTCTGACATTACTACATGGACTGGTCTGAAATCTTCCATGCAACCAGTGTTGGGGCTGCCCCTGGATGTGTTCCTCACCAGGTTTGGAGAAGTACAAAGAGGCATGTACCAAAGATAAAGAAGGGTCGAGGGCAACAAACAAGGTGGCTGGACAAAGAACATCTACACAAGCTCAAAACCAGGGACAAACTCTGAAACAATATTAAAACCACTGGCCTACCCAGGGATCATCATATATACAAAGCTTAGAAGTGACTGCAAAACATATTAGACTTGCTAAGAGCAAATATTGCCAGAACCTATTAACCAGCTCCTCAAATGATCCACGTAAATTTTGGAGTCACATTAAACCCTTCCTTGAACTCCCCAATCTGTCACCCCTTCGGAAATGATACTTCAAGGGGTCCACTGCAATGACTCCCTTACCATAGCCAATGCCTTCAATCAGCAATTCTCTGACCTATCTGCCTTTTCATCCTCCCAAAAATCTACGCCTACTGCTTCTCAGCAATACTCTACCGCAATGAGCACTGATCCTCAACTAGCTTCAGAAAAATCATTTTATTTTAAGGCAGTTACTAGAAATCAAGTTCTCAAACTCCTGAATGTCATATCTGATAACACTAGCCCTGGCTCTGACACATTGGAACCACAATTACTGAAAGCAGCTGCTCATTTCATATCCCTTCCGATTGCCAGGATCTTCACACTATCCCTCTCCACAGGCACTGTCCCTGAGATTTGGAGGGCCACTAGAATCACTCCCATCTTCAAAAAAGGGAGCAAAAATGATATATCGAACTATAGACCTACTGCCATCCTTTCGGTCCTTAGCAAAATTCTTGAGAAAATAGTAGCCACCCAATTCATCGACTCCTCTAATGCACTCTGTGAAGCACAACATGGCTTCAGGAAACACCATAGTACTACAACAGCACTGGCAAAATTCACCCTTGATGTACTTAAATATGGACAATGGGCGTTAACTGGGCTGTGTTCATTGACCTCATAAAGGGCCTTTCACCTCGTTGATCACCCACTGCTGCTTACCACCATCAAAAATCTGGGCTTCTCATCCCCTGTAACAACATGGTTCAGTAGTTACCTTACCAATAGGTCCCAAGCAGTCAAATTCAACTCGTCTATCTCTGACAGTACCACAATCAACATTGGGGTACCGAAGGGCTCTATACTTGGACCTCTCCTCTTCTCACTATTTATAAACAACCTGCCCAACATAATAATATCAGGTAACTCGCTCCTTTATGCTGATGGCCTAGTTATCTACGCTCACTCTGACAATGCTATGCACCTCAATGCCACTCTGTCATCGGCCTTCCACTTGGCACAGCACTGGCTAAATGCTCATCGCTTCATACTCAATGCGAGCAAAACTAAAGCTATGCTCTGTGGATCACTCCATAAACTCAGAACCTGCTCATCTCCACTAAATATTCTTGATCTAAACGGAACCCCTCTTGAGACTGTAAGCTAGTTCCGCTATCTGGGAATACAGCTTGACCAAAACCTTGACCTGAACCAGCACATCCAAGAAACATGCAAAGCTGTCAACTGCAAACTGGGGGCTGCCTACAGGACAAACTACATGCTCACTCCCACTGCCAAGCTTGCCATTGCCAGGGGAATCCTATTACCTACTCTGTCCTATTGTGCTCCCATCCTCACAATGGCAAATAAAACTGTTCTACAGAAATGGGACACTACCTTTAACAATGTCTGTAGATATGCAACAAAAGAACTGCGCCTGAAACACCACTGCCAACTCTGTAAAGATCTGGGCTGGCTATCCCCCTCCTCCACTAGGCAATATTACATCTGCTGCCTCTCAGACTCCATAATTAGAGTGGCAAAACCAGCTACACTATCTGAACTGCTCCAGCCTGTAATCCCATCGCGTGAGCTGAGATCATCTGACAAATCTTTTTTAACTGCTCCCCTCTGCCGTACTACCAAGGGCGCTGGTGCATTCAGGCATGCTGTCCCCAACTCATGGAACTCGCTGCCTATGGACCTGAGAAGTGCCCCCTCACACCTTGTTTTCAAGCGAAGATTACGATCTCACCTTGCCTCTATGGACCAATGCACTTGTTTTGATCCTACTTAAATCCTAATACTTTGTTCTCCCCCTATCTAAGTCTACCTCCTTGTTCCCTTGCATATGTCCACTCGCTCACCTTCTCCTAAGTTTTGATGCCCTACATAACTATTATTTCTTCGACTGCCTGCACTTTAGTTAAATGTTTTATGCATCCTGTATGGCTACTTTGTCCTAAATGTCGTTAATAATGTCTTAAAAATGCCTAATCACTTTGACTTCTATAATATGTGTGGTATTCCACTTAAATGGTTCTACCGATTGTTATCTTGTTGTGCTATGAATGTCTACAATTGTCCTACTTTCTCTGACATTGTGTTTGAATTAGCTATAATCCTACTATTGTCGGACCCTCTTGTGTTGCACTAAAACCTATGATGTACTAATGTAAGTGGGTACTGGTCTTTCCTACTCCGCCCCCACTCCCGCCGCCCGCCTCCCTACCTCTGTGCCTTGCGGGTTCCAGTTCCATAGCTTCGGGTCATTTTCACGTCTTTTCTCGGTCCAGTCGTATTTTGTCAGAAAACGCCCTCTCGTTGGCCGAATCCCTCCTTGTCTCAATCCGGCTCTGGTTCCACTTAACGTAGGCGTGACCACTATATCCCCTGCAACAGTCGTTCTGACCTTAACCCCTCCTCCTGTAGACCGGAGTCCTCTTCCTTTCCTGCTGGTCTATGCTCATGAAGGACTGCTCTTCCTGACTTTCGGGTCCTCTCACTTTCTGTCCTTCCTAGTCATGCACTCACTCACTCTACCCTACTCATTCCATTCTCCTCTTCTTCCCTACCTGTACCTCTCCATTACCTCTGCCTTCCTAGATTGTACTTCTACTTGTGGGTGCCTGGTCTCTCCTTCCCCTCCCTGCCTGCCGCTCAACCCTCTTTTGTTTACCTAATTTCAGTCCCATAGCCCTAGTTCATTTTCACCTTTCACATGCCTGAACCCCCCCCTCTCTCACTGCTCCATCCCTTCTAGCCCTGCCCGGTCCCCGGTTCCACAAGCCCAGAAGCAGATCATAACCTTGCACCGCAAAAGCCGTATTCGCTGTAACTTTCCCACATTAGATTTTCATTCCCTGTCTAGCCCATTTCACCCTTCAGTCAACTGAGTCATACACCCTTCCTTCCCTGCTTCACTTCCCCCTCACCTTCCCTTCCCTTTCCTAATCTTCCCCCCTCTCCCCTTCCAAATCTGTGCTCCCTCCAGTACCCTCTGCCCTTTTTTAAATTGTATGCCTGTACTTGTATCAATGTACCTTTACTTGTACTGTATAAACCTGAACTGTCCTATTTTATACTGTAACTGTACCTCCCGGGTCGTGCCTGAAAATAGTCACCTGCTGGCTGGTGCACTTACCCGGTTAACAAAAACCAAATAAATAAATTATGTCCCTCTGCCTCCTTTTCCCCAGCGGGCTTCCCACCCATTTGACTACCCTCTGCCCCATCCCCAGTCCTGCCATTTTACACAATAGCCTCACATGGGGCACTGAGTCAAAGCCTTTCTGAAATCCAAATAAACTACATCTACCTCTCTACCTTGATCTATTTCCTTGGTGACCGCGACAAAAAACGCTATCACATTTATTTGACAGGATCTGCCCCTAGTAAACCCATGTTGTCTTGGATTCATCAGGCCGTTTGTCTCCAGGTAGCTGGTGATCCTCCTTTTTACTAGCTTCTCCATGAGCTTACCTACCACTCATGTCAAGCTCACAGGCCTGTAACTCCCACTTCCTCCTCCCTCCTCCCTCCCTCCCCTTATGAAGAGGGACAACATTTACTCTGCTTCCAGTCCTTAGACACTACCCCTGTTTCCAGGGACCAATTAAAGAGTGCAGTCAAAAGTACCACCAATACCTCCTTTAGTTCCCTTAACACCCATGGGTGCACCCCATCTGGCCCCATTGTCCTGTCCACCTTCACGCAGCCCTGTTCTTCCAATATTTCCTCTACGAGAAACTGCCTCGCCTCCATCCCCCTCCCTAGCCATTTAATTTCCTGCTCTGCTGCCTTCCTCTCCTTCTGCCTCCCTCTAGAACACAGAGCAAAAATAGGTGTTTAGTAGGTCTGCCTTTTCTCTGTCTCCTTGTAGAGCCTCCCCCTCTTTTGTTCTTAACTGGTTCTTCCACTTTTCATTTTCATATCGAAAGAAAGTCTAATCCCCTTTTTGACCCCTCTTGCTATTCGCTCCTCTGTCTGTGCCTTTGCCCTCCTTACCTCTACCCCGGCTTCTCTCTGGCTCGACTGGTATTTTATGCGGTTCACATCTGTCTCAGTTGTCTTGAACCTCCTAAAGGCTTTCCTTTCTGTCCTTACCTTTTCTGCTACTTCCCTCATATACCACAGAGGTTTTCTCCTCCTCTAATTTTTACACTCTCTCTCTCTCTCTCTCTCTCTCTGTCTCTTGGCACAGACGTCAGTGACCCCTACAATAGCTTCCTTTATCCTTCCCCACTTTGCCTCCACCTCCATCAACTCCCCCAACCCCTGCAATGCCCTTGCCACTATTTCCCCCATTCTCCTGAATTCCGTCCTCCTGAAATCCAGGACCTTTATCCTAGACTGGTGAACCTCTGCAGTGTTTCTCATTTCAAACCTGACCGTGTTGTGGTCACTTGTACTGAGATGTTCCCCCACTGATAGCTCTTCCACCCTTTCCCCATTTGTCAGAACTACATCAAAAGTAGCTCCTGCCCTGGTTGAGTCCCTGACCAGTTGATATAGGAGGGCCAACTGCAGGAAGTCCAATATTTCCCTGCTGCTGGTTGAAGCAGCCGAAATGGTGTTCCAGTCTATGTCTGGTAGATTTAGATCCCCCATCATCACCTCCACCCCCCTTGCCACCATTTTCACAAACCCGTCGGCCATACTTCTATCCGCAGATTTGTGCTGTGCTGAGGGTCTGTACACCACCCCCATATGCACTGACTCCCCCTTCCCCACTGCCAATGAGACCCAGAGTCCTTCTCCTTTTGCCTCTCCCCACTTATCCTGCAACTCTGATGCTCTGATACCCTCCTTTACATAGAGCGCAACCCCCCCCTTCCCTCTCTGTCCTTCCTGAACAATTTATGCCCTGGTATCTCCATTTCCCATCCCTGCTCATGGTGGCACGACGTTTCTGTTACCCATGCTATGTCAAGACCTTCCTCTGCCATTTTTGCCGTTAGATCAGGGATCTTTCTACCCAGACTTCTGGCATTCGCTGACATAACCTCCATGCCCCCTTCTCCTTTCCTATATGTTTGTCCCTTCATTCTCTTGCTGTATGTGTAGGGCTTGCTCCCTCCTGCCACCTGCCTCAAGTGCCGTGGCTTTTTCCCGCCCTCCACCCTTTGTTGTTTAGTTTAAATGGTAGCATCTGTCCACATAATTATCCAGTTTACATTTGAGCAGTGCCTTCCCCTCCCCATTTAGGTGTAGCCTATCCAGGGCCTATAGGCTTGTGTCACTCCATGTTGACCCCCAATCTCCTGTCACACCATACCCCTTCTGGGCACACCAACCTACAAGCCAATCATTGAATTCGCCAATATTTTGCCTTGCCTCCATGCTGGCCCTTGGTACAAGTAGCACCTCCGAGAAGGACAGGGATTTATATTCTGAATCGCTGCAGAACCTTGCCAGTGACACAAACCTGGCCTGCACCTCCATCACGTTGCTCTTTGCAAGGTCGTTTGTGCCTAGGTGCAAGATCAGATGCGTTTTCTCATCCATGTCCCTCCCCCTAGAGGGGACCCAATGGACAACTTTGGCAGCCGTCATACCTGGCAGGCACTCCACCCATTTTTTTTTTTCCTCTCTCTTCCCTTCTCCCCCATGTAACCCCTTTTATAATAGAGTCCCCCACTATTAAGACTCTATCCCCTTTTTCCTCATGGACACCCCTCACTGCTGCCATTCTCCTCCTCTTTTCCAATTTTTTCTCCTCCATCCCCTTGATTTCTCCTACCCTGAAACTACCTGAACCTTCCTCCCCTCATCCTCCATCTGTACCCTTCCCTGTGCCCCTTCCTGGTTCTTTGGTTTCTCCGTGCCGCCCTTTCCCTCCTCTGTAGTTTTTCGATTCTCACTTTCTCCAACCTGCTCTTCTCCCTTACCCAAATCCTGGTTTTCTGGCACTTCTATTGTGCTATCCTTTCTTGTGCTTTGCTCCCATTGATCACCCTCCCCCCACGCTTTTCTCTTTTCTACTCCTCGACCTTTATTGCTGGGCACTGCTCCACTTCCTTCCTGCCGCTTCCCTTCCCGATGTTCCCGCCTGCCTGTTTTTTTTTCCACCAAACTTCCTCCTTTCCCTTTCTAATCTGTTCATGTGCCTCTCTCCCCGGTCCCCTTTCTGCTGATCCTGGGTCCCCACTTCCCCCTGCTACCCTTTGACCTCTTCCCGTACTACCCCTCTCTCTCACTAGTCTCCCGTCACCTCCCCTCCTCCCCTAGCCTGGCGTTACGGGTACTCCTGCCTTCTGGGCTCCTCCTGCCAGGCTGCCCCTGTTTCTCCAGCAAACGTCCAGTTCCTCCCCTTGTGCTTGAGGTTTCACCCCCCTGTGTATGTTTGCAGGCCACCCCATGTCCCTTCCTATTCCACTCTACCAGCTGTCTCCAAAGTCCTTCCACTTCCTCCCCGAACTTTGCCAGCTGGTGGCATACTGAGCAGCCTCCAAACTTCCAAGCCCAGTCTAGAACTATGGCTGCCCCCCACACCCCATGCATCCAACCACCCTCCCAAAGATGCCAGCTCTAGCAACTTGAGGCTGCATTTCTATTCTGTTTTGTGTCATTGGTCACTCTCCCCTTTTAATAATACTATGCAACCACTTCCACTCCTACAATAGGTAGTTCCCTTTCTCCTAGCCTTTACAAACAACCACACATTATCAAGTCCCCGATTAAACTGTCCTTTTGTGCTCCTACTTTTTTTTTACTCTCACTGCTCTTTGAATACAAACCCCATCAATGTCCTTTAAAATCCACTAAAGTCATGCCCAATAACCCAAAAATCAGGTAACAACCCAAAGGTCACGCATAAAAACCTCTCTCAGTGTTCATTAAAATCTACTAAAGTCAAGCCACCCTTCCCCTAGGCTCCACCCCACTGCCTCTTAAGAGAGATCGGGCTAAAAGTGGTGGGAAGAAAATACAGCTCTTCTGCTTCTGGAGCAGCTGGGCCTGCCTTTAAGCCCAGCCCTAATTCAAAAACTTTGCACCTTCTCTCCCATTGGCTGCCTCTCCTTAATTCCCCCGGTCTGCTGCCGACTGCTGCCACCGGGAACTCCCGCTTGCCCTGCTCCTGCTGCCAATGCAGCACTGACCCCTCTGTCCCCCGATGTGGTCCTTTCCTGCAGCCCTGGTCTGCCCAAATCTGAGCTGCAGGGAAATCACTACTCCACACCTCCCCCAAAGATGACTACAGCTCCTTTGCAGAGTCTGCCGTGTGAGTGGCTAGGCCTGCCTTTTAAGCCCAGCCCTGATTCAAAAACTTTGCGCAGTCTCTCCCGATTAGCTGCCTCTCCATAATTCGCCCTGGTCCGCTGCCAACTGCAGCCACTGGAAACTCCTGCTCGCCCTGCTTCTGCTGCCGATTCAGCACTGGCTCCTCTGTCCCCCAGTGCGCTCCTTTTCTGCAGCCATGGCCTGCCCAAATCTGAACCGCTAGGAAATCTCTGCTCCACGCCTCCCCCGAAGATGACTAAAGCTCCTTTGCAGCATCTGCATCGTGAGCAGCTGGGCTTGTCTTTTAAGCCCAGCCCTGATTCAAAAACTTCACGCCCTCTCTCCTGATTGCCTGCTGCCTCTCCTTAATTCTCCCTGGTCCGCTGCCGACTGCAGCCACTGGGAATTCCTGCTCACCCTGCTCCTGCTGCTGATGCAGCACTGGCTCCTCTGTCCCCTGATGCACTCCTTTCCTGCAGCTTTGGCCTGCCCAAATCCGAGCCGCCGGGAGATCTCTGCTCCATGCCTCCCATAAAGATAACTACAGCTCCTTTGTGGCGTCCTAAATATTTTTTATTACTTTAATAAAAACTGTAATTCACGCAAATTAATGTATTGCCCGGCAAGTCACATGATGAAAACAAATATGTCATTTGAATTAATTTCCAAATAATAAAGAACCGAGGGAAACACTTACAATATCTTAACATGGACATTGAGTAGCATGTTACTAAACTAAAACTCTCAAGAGTTCAACTGCGAGCAGGAGTCCAGACGATCTGCTGCAGTCTTACAATCAGGCTGTGGGGGCTGTGCTGGACTTGATTGCTCATGTGCGTGTTCGCCCTCTCTCGCTCAGCCCTCAGTCCTCCTGGTTTGATGTGTCCTTGAGGGAGATGCGGAGAGAAGGCTGAAGGCTGGAGCATGGTTGGTGGAAGTCTGGCCTGGATGCCGAGAGGCTTAGATTGATGTCCCATTATAGTGACTATCACTCTGAGATCTCCCATTAGAAGGCAGAGTTCCTGTCTGAGGAGATCTCGGCTGCTTGGAATCAACTAGCTTAGCTCTTCCATACTGTGGACAGGCTGGGCAATCCAACTTGTCTGCATGAACAGAGAGCATTGTCACAAGAGGTGTATGAGGAGTTTGCATGATTCTTTGCAGATAAGATTGCCAACATCAGGTCTGAGATCTGTCTAATTTGCTCCAGTGGGCAGGGAGATGGTCAGTGGGAGGTCGTGATGCTATGGTTTTGCTGGTCGACCTGTAGCCAGTTGGCTATCATGGATGCAATAAGGGTCATCCAGAGCATGTGGCCAATCTGCTGTAATTTGGATCTGGGCCCAACTCACCTCTTGGTGGGGTGTGTTGAGGCCATGAGCCCAGTCCTGCCAGAGATAGTTCAGTGTTTATTGGAGACAGGTGACTTTCCCTACTCCCTGAAGGAGGCACTGGTGACACTCCTCCTTAAGAAATCTTCTTGGGACCCAGACTGTCTTACCAACTACAGATCTGTCTCTAACCTGCCCTTTGTGGGTAAGGTTAGTGAGAAGGTGGTTGTGCAGCAGCTGGAGGACCATCTTGCCATCCATGACATCTACGATCCTCTCCAGTCAGGTTTCAGGAAGAGACACCACACTGAGACTACTTTAGTCCAGGTGCTCAATGATCTCCTGACAGCGACAGATTGGAGGAGCCATTACATCTTAGTCCTCCTAGATCTCTCAGTGGTATTTGACACGCTGGATCATGGTGCGTTGCTGGAGCACCTGCAGGCTGTCTTGGACAGTCCTCAGATGGTTCCATTCATTCCTTTCTGGTAGGTCTCAGAGAGCTGTGTCAGGAATTTATTCCTCTGACACATTCTCCCTACCATGTGGGGTGCCCCAGGGCTCTGTGCTCTTACCTATGTTGTTTGTGGTGTATATGATGCTGTTGAGAGACTTTGTAAGGCAGTATGACTGGAGTTTTCACTGCTTTGCAGATGATACTCAGCTCTTCATGTCTTTTGCACCAGACCAGGATGGAGCGGTCTCTGTGTTTAACAACTGTCTCGTTGAAATCCAGGACTGTATGAATGGCAACTGGCTGATGCTGAATTCGGACAAGACTGAGATTTTGGTGGTGGACCTATGTCACCAGACTATGGGGACCTTGGCTGGGCAGGTAACTGGGCTCATGTTCAGTGGCCAGCAGCTGTTGGCTTCCGATCGAGTGATGAATCTAAGCATTATTCTTGATGATGGCTTGAGTCTGAATGCTCAGGTGTCTACCATCGTCAAGGCCTCATTTTACCATCTGAGGAATATCACCTGGATTAAGCATCTGGTTCTGCCCGATGACCTTCCAACATTGGTCCATGCCTCTGTAACCTCCAGCCTTGACTATCGCAATGCCCTTTATTTAGGGCTTCTGAAGGTTGACGTCCACTGCTTGCAGCTAGTGCAGAATGCTTTGGCCAAGTTGTTGTTGGGGATTCCGTGTTCTAGCCACATGACACCTGTGCTGCTCAGTCTGCACTGGCTGCTGATTCAGCGGTGAATCACCGTCAACGTGGATCTGTCGACCTGCAAAGCCCTACATGGATCAGAACCGAGTGAGTTATGTGCTAGAGCTCCTCTGTCCCTACTGCCCCATCTGATTGCTACACTCCACTGATGAGGGATTGCTGGAGGTTCCCAGGGTCCAGTCTTCCGGGGCTTGAACTTGCACTTTTGTAGCTCTGACCCTGTGGGACTCTCTGCCTTATTGGGTTAGAGGTTGCCTGACTGTGGAGAGCTTCAAATCCATTCTTAAAACTTATTTATTTTCTCTCGCCTATCCTGAATTTTAGTTTGAATTTAATTCTGCTGAATTTTAATTGTTGTGTTTTTAAGACTTTAAGATTATTAAAATTACAGATGCAAAAAAATTGCAACTTTCTGTTGCACTGCTGCTTCAAGACAAGAAACAGAAATTAGCAAGCAGCCTACAAAAACATTTCCTCACAAAGGTAGCTCTTTTCTGATCGGTTCACTGTATATTCTTTTTACTTCAAGTTCTGAGCTCACATGCGTTTGAGTTTGGGGTAGATGGCTGGGGATTAATTACTTATGTAACCGGTCACAGTGTACCTTTCAGTTATGACCCCTGCCTTTGGCTCAAGCAAGGTTTAGGGGCATTGGCTCTGTTGTGATGGAAAGGTTCTTTCCCAAGTAAAGTTAGTTTGCGTGGTGCCTCAGCCCAGCATTAGAACATAATGGGTCACTTGTATGTTTTGTACAACCCCCTTGAATGCTGTACCTACCCACCTCCCCTTGCAATCACCCCACAGACGGAAAACCAGCTTTGAATGTAACACTTTAAAACACATAGCAATCTCCAATACTACACTCATAGACAATATTAAAAAATGTTAACTAATAATTTAATTACAGTATGGTTGGAATAGGGAAAGGGAATGAGGGGATCAGAGGTTAAACACTTTGATAGCTTGGAAAAGCAACAGTATGCAATAATCAATAACCCCCGGGCCAAGATAATTGCCTGACCAGGCTGGTCCATCAAAAAATAACGGTCTGAACAATGTCACTGCCCACCCCCCCAAACCAGCATATGCAACTGCACAGATTTAAACCAACCCACTCCTGTTTAGTACCAGTTTCCCAGTTCACCAAAAACAGAGCTCCCACAATCTATTCCAGGTACCTGTGCACTAGTTTCTGGCCTGTACCATGAAGTTGGCTGGCCAGCACTGGTGCACTTTTAAACAATTCAAATTAAATTCAAATCCCTTTCTGTGACTTATGGACAAGTAATTATTTCTTAACTTGGCAACTTTAGGCCCAGTGGCCCAACTCTGTAACCTAGGGCAACTATTTTATAAATTTTCTCATGCTGAGGACAAGCCCTAATTTTACTTACAGTTCTGTGAGAGCAGTCTTGGGTTGTCATTGGTTCTTTGTATGGCGTTGGCTCTGGGGTGCTTTGCAGGTTTAAGTAGGATGGGTCTCTGTGGCTCTTGCAGCTTTAAACAGGATCAGTCCCATGACCAGGCCACACACCTCACCCATCCATCAAGGCATCCAGCCCTGAGGGCAAGGGGATAAGGTAATGCCTAGCTGTGACGCTACCCGGCCGATTCCTGGACAGTCCTCAGGTCGCAGGTCTTCTCTGAGGACCTCAGGAACAAACAATCTCTCACCCATCTTGCAGGTTGGCAGCAGTTTGTACTTGTCATAGAAACATTGTCTCTGGAACATGTAACAGGCTGTAAAACGAATCAGGCTGTCATCAGGGCTCCTAATGCTCAGGCTTTGGAATCAAAACAGTTTCACCTTCAGACGGTTTCCATATAATGGATATTAATCAGGTTTTCCTGTGCTGTTGTATCTGAAAGCACCAGGTAGACCTCCTCTTTACTCAGAGTTCATAGTACAGCCTCCTCACACTCTGTAAGCTCCCAGACAACTCCCCAGCTCAGTTCTTGCCCCAGGTTTCAGGGATCCGTCAAAGTCCCAGTTTGTTAATCAGGTTGTCAGTAAAGGCAAATGAGTATTCAGAATGTTCAGTAGATGCCTGATTGGTTGACAGAAAATACACCAAGTCACAGTCCTCTCTTACTCATAGGAGTCTCCTTTTTGTAGTCTTTTGTGCCCTTGGCTTTCTCATTGTCTGCCATGCAGGTCAGAGGTTGCAAAGATGGCTGCATGGAAAACAGTGTCAATAATGTCCCTGCTTTAAAGTCTTTTTGCAGAGCTCCTGTATAAACCTTTACTGTCATTAACGTTTTATGGCTGCCCTCTACCCTGGTCTCCAATAGCAGAGTGAGGCATAACAGGGACTCCCCTGCCTGTTGCCAGTGCTGAAGCACTGTCACCCAGGCAAGAGGCAAGCTCGACAATGCAGCAGCCTGGCTGTTTTAAAGTGATAGTACTTTTAGCACTTAAAGTCTTCATTTCTACAGTTTTTCTTGCCCCCCCCCTTTCATTACAGGATACGAATATCGCATTACATTTCCATCCAAAAAGTTTACAATTATATCCTCTCTCCTTTTACCGTACACATTCTGAAATAGAGGATTAAGCCATTTTTCCCTAAAACCTTTCAAAAGATCACAATGCAATAACAGGTGATCAGTGGTTAAGATCTGTTTATTACATGCACACATTTGTTGTTACTTATTTTATCCCATGGTATTATTTGAGCATGGCAATTCATATGGATGTTAAACCTCATTCTAGCAAATATCGCTTCATGTAAATGAGTGTGCTTGGAGTTGAGAGTTGTGGCTGGAGAGTGCTGCCAGCTCAGCAGTAAGCAGTTTGTGTGTGAGCATCAGGAATCACTGCAAATGGGTCAGGAGTGAGAACCAGAGGTATTTTATAAACTAAATATGTGATTCTGCCAGGGATTTTGATGGTTTTGTGCTCAAAGCAAGCCTAATTTCAACCAATCAGTTACCTCTACTGTCTCTGTCCATTTTTATGTTTGCTTGTGTGCTTGCGCAAGAAACATTATGCGGCGGCTTAGGAGAGAAGCGGGTCGTGGAGGTGTGGCAGCCAACGGCGGTACTGCATTTGGGGGCTTGGCACTAGTGGACCAATGCAGGTACACTGCTGATGGCACTGATTTCCAAAACTGCCACCATGCTGAAACTATTTCGCCGTGGCAATGAGGGGCCACCTCGTCATTGCAGCATCAGCCATCCCACTGCAATAAGGGAGTGACCCATCATTGCAGGGCAGTACCTTGCCTAGTGTAACATTTTTTGTAAACATGGCAGCAGCTTGCCATCACCTCACAGCCCCATGATCGCCAATGAGTGTGGCCAATCCCCCTATCAGCATGAACCTGACCCAGTTGATTTGCTGACCGGGGAGCACTGACAGCATAATGTAACCCTCCCCATTTGTTGTGGTGTCGGGGTGCCTCATCCCCGGTATCATGCCCCCAAAACAGTCGTTTTGCTGATGGAGGGCCCAGTCCCCGCCTGGCTTAATTCCCACCCCAAAAAAGGCAGGTGACACACTGGGAGCCCATCCCAGTGCGCCGAAAGCAAGCTTCAAAAAAGAAAATCCTTCCTGTGATGTCTTTTTGTTTTTTTATTTTCCTCCCTGAAAGAAAGGAAACGGTCCCACGCCGGTCACCGTCCCGTTCCCCAACCTGTACCCAGCCACTGTGCACCCCACCTCCCCACACCCCCTCACCCCATACTTACCTCTGGATCCTGGCACGATGATCTGTCAGTGGACCGTGAAACATGTCTGTACTCTTCAAAGCCGACTGTGAATCTGAAGAAATGCCAGTAAGCTGTATAATGGCATAAATAGTTTTTTTTCAACTTTGCGTTATCTCAGGCATTTTGGGAATTTTGGCACCAAATTTTCAACGTAGTTATTGGGACCCCCTCCTCATGACTTCAGCTATAGTCATGGCATTAATCAGCCCCACGAAAGGTGATTTTGTGGTCTCATGCGGCATCACCTTTGGGACTGAGTAATGAAAATGATAGTGTCAGTGTTCATGAGGTGGCTCACAGAAAGTTTCATGTTGCAAATTTGGTGAAAAAAATCCAAAAAATTACTGTCTTACGAATGTGCATTGCTCAGTTTCCACACATGCTCGTAACTTCGCGAATTTGTAATATTTTCACTCCAGATTTTCAACATTGCCATTTTGCCACACCATCTTATGAACAGTATAGCTGTCATTGTTTATATCCTGACTGAAATGTGTTTTCGCACTTCCAGTGCAGAATAGCACGGTTGCTGTTGGAAATCAGTGTTTGGGACACATTAAGAAAATCACAGTGACACTGTTCGTGAGCAGAGGTCCTAAAATGCCTATGTTGAAAATTTGGTGATGAAAGTTCATAAAATGACTGCGAGCATGCGTTGCGCAGTTTCCATGCACCCTCGTAATTTCATGTATTTGTAATATTGTCACTCCAGATTTTCAACATTGGCATCATTTCATGCCCCCTTTGAACAGTACAGTTGTCATTTTTCATATCCTGCCCAAAATATGCTTTTACACATCTGGCGGAGAATAGCACAGTCGCTGTGGGAAATCAATGTTCGGGAGAGATTAGGAAAATCATAGTGATACTGTTCATGAGCAGAGGTCACCCAATGCCATCGTTGAAAATTTAGTGAAAACAATCCACTAAATGGATGTGTTACACACATGCATTGCGCAGTTTCCATGTAAACCTGGAAATTTAAATATTTTTAATATTTTCACTACAGATTTTCAACAATGCCATCTCTTCACACCTCCCTATGACTGGTACAGCTGTCATTCTTCACATCCTACCCAATCTGTGTTTTCGTACATCTGGCACAGAATGGCACGGTCGCTGTGGGAACTCAAAGTTCGGGACACATTCACAGACTCACAGTGCCACTGTTCATAAGAATAGATCCCAAATGCTATCATGAGGTGGGGGTCATAAAAAGGCCACATTGAAAATTTGTAGTGCAAATACCAACAAACGCCTGGGACGTTAGGGTTTCTAATCATAACATCCCACCCTGCACAGACTGACAGGCATCAGGGGTGTGCCATTGGATTGCCGACAGTAATGCTCATGCCATTCCACATCCACCCCACCGTTCTGTAGCCAGCCAACAGGCATCGAGGTATGCCTTGGACTCTTCGGCCCCAGAGTTCACCCCATTTCCCTACACTGCACTCATTTCAGCATACTGTATGTCCTTATGGAATGGGGTGACTGTAAAGCTGAACACCCCAAGGCACACCTCAACATGTATCGGTGTCTGCAGGATAGGGTGAAGTGAAATGGCATTAACATTATGGGCGATGACCCAAACGCATACCCCAATGCCTGTCCATCTCTGCAGGGTGGAGGTGGGGTTGGAGTGAAGTTCAATACTTCACTGCCATTCCTATTCTGCAACTCTCTAATGCCAGCATTTCCAGTGCTAATACCAGCAAGCAAACATTCGGCATTGACAAATGCTTGTATAACTCTCCTTTGCGTGTAGTATATCCCCATCATGCTTGTTTTATTACTGACAAGTAACAAACATTCCCTAACCCTAATGTCCCCCCGTTTTACTCACTATCCTCTGCAAATGATGGGGGGGGGGGAGACAAAATAGGCACCATACCCATACAGACCAAGTGATGGTTGCAGTAGGCAATGGGTGAATCAGATGACTTAAAAAATAATATAACTTCAGCATCAGAATAAGAAAGCATTTTCTCGGAGCACATACAGTAGCAAGTTAATGGGAGATGGTTTTATGTCGCACTTACACTAGAAATGACAAGATAGCTCAAACGTCAGCTGTGTGTTTACCACAAGAGAATCATGCTAGCGTTAATTGTAGTTGGCTATTTACTTTTTTATTTATATAAATGGGTCATGGGAGGGAAAAAGGGGCTAGTCAATACAGCCTAATTTCAGCCCCATTTGGGGGGACAGATGCAACCAAACTGAAATCGAACCACATTTAAGTGCCGTACTATTATAGTACTTCTCAAAACTGCCATGAGATCTTTAACCACCACCTCAACAACCACCAGAAAGGCAAATGACGCTGGGTTCTATTCGAAGGATAGCACACCACGACAATTCAGTCTCCCTTGTACTGCTCTCTGATACAGGCATTTATGGTATGAGGCCAATCCCTGTGGGACTAGAACCCATGACTATTTCAACAGAGGGTCATGTGTTAACAGAGCCATGCTGACACTTAGAACAGACAATAAGTGGCATTTCCAAAGATCAATTGACCCACTGCAGTCGCAAATGTATTACAAACTTGAAACTGGGTACCTCTGTTGACTTGATAACAAACTGATGCAGCAGGCCGATAAAATACATTAAATATTGATTCATTTCGTACCATTAATTCCAATGGTAAAATATATAGCATTTGTTCACCTGAAATATACCTATAGAACTGACGTCTTCCCTGGGTTATATTCATCAAAAATTCAATTTGTTTAGTAATAGATCACTGGGAAGCCTTTTTGGTCACGTGTTCCTACTAACGGAGCCAAAGGGAAATGACTGCCGAGGGGACGGCGGAACACTATTGTGGTTTCCCGCCTTTTGTCCCTCTCTGTCATGCGGTATTCTGCCTCCAAGGGCCGCAGCTGTCACTGCTCTCTCTTCCCGCCCTGCCAGGACATTGGAACACTTCCTATTGGTCCCTTGGCACAGGGGACACTTTTAATAGGCGCCGATCTTTTCCCGCTCTAATCGGCCCAAGACACAACTCTGGGCACAAACTAATGGATTTAACGGTTTTCAAGGATCAGATAGCAGATTGGGGACTCCCTATTTCAAAAGCTTTACAACTTCAGATCACTGTAAAACATTACCTTGTATGTGTAAACTTCTATAGCCCATTTCTGCTCCTCCCTTGTAACACATGGAAACGATCAGCAGCCGGTAGTGTGCTCTCCGCTAGCACATGTGAATGGCTAAACACCAAATAATGTAACATTTTGAACTGTCATTGCTTTGGATTAATGCTGTATGTAAGTTTGCATGGCCAAATTTTGTATGAAATTATATTTGACTCTGTTCAGTTTTAGACACAACCTCCTAGACGCTTTACATGTCACTAAACCCTGTATTACAGCTCTTGAAGAGAATGTGGGTGGCTCTGAAAAGAGCCTTGTTCAAAAGTCGAGATGGGGTCATTCTTGCCGGGTTGTCCGTCCGCAATCACTTGGGCGCTGCTGTACTTGGTGATGGCTTGCCTCCGACATCAGCGCTGGCCAGCTCTCCTGGCAGTACCAGGCGCACCGGCAGCCTGGATGTCCTTGAAGCGATGGTCTTGCACTTCCTATATTCAGCCAAGTGCATGGATTGGGTTACGATGCACTGAAACATGTCGCTTCAAAGGAATTCATGATGCTCATAGCCTTGAAGAGATGCCGTGTCAGGATGAACCTGTTTCAGCACTTTGTACACATAGATCGAGTAACTCTCCTATGGCTCTTCCTTCTCTTCTTCTTCAGACCCTTACTGCTAGATGGCGCCTTCCGCCCCTTTTTCGAACCTGAAGCTGATTTAGCAGGCATATAGAATTATCAACGTACTTCTGTGAAGTTAGACAAACTAGTGATCTCAACTCGCCTTGGTACAGCAGTATATATAGGATGGTGCTCTTTATGCAAATTAGCAGGGAGCCTTTGATTGGCTAGCAAAATTATACCTCGGTTCCCGGTACCTGATTGGCCATTTTAATAGTAATAGGTTTATGTAGAAAACACAGGAGTGCTAACTTTAGTTCCAGTCAATCTCGTGTCAGATTTATGAAGTCCCCTCTTTTTTTATTCAACAATCTTCTTTTTTCTTTTCTCGGTTTTCAACTTGGTCTACTGACTTCAACCTCTCTTTCAACCAGATTGGTGCAATTATTTACGTTTTATTGAATTCAGCCACCTCATCATCCAAGCAGAATGACACCAATAATTTAGCATTTTTGGTATGTGAACAGATACTCTGACAAAGCTTTCAATTCTATCCAAAGGTCCTGTATAATTTTAAATATCGTATTTGTCTCTCAAGGCTTAAAATGAGTATGTCAGTTAGTTTAGTTTCTCTTCCATTGTATTTGCCTGTCCATACCACCCGATGCCCAACACAGTTTTTATTGTTTCCGATCTTTTCGGTTGAGGCTGGAAGAAAATTCAGCACCGGACAAGAAAAGACTCCAATCCTGGAGCACACTTGTAAGTTGGGGTGGGTTCAGGGCAGCGAGACAAGCCGCCAGTACAACACTGCGCCACCGCTACTACTGCAGACAACCACCTCTTATCGATCTTTTCCCACTCAGGTTCATAGATTCACAGAAGCGTGACGGCAGGTGGTGCGAGACCCAGTGGTAGCTAGGAAAAACAAGCATTTGTCAATGCCTAATGTTTGCTTGCTGGCATTGGCAGTGGTAGTGTAGAAGTTACAGAGCTGCGTAATAGGAATGGCAGTGAAGTACTGAACTGAAGCCAACCCCACCACCACTCTGCAGAGAGTGACAGGCATTGGGGTTTGCATTTGGGTCATCAGGCATAACGGCCACGCCATTTCACCACACTCCACCCAGCAGACACTGACAAGTGCCACAGTGTTCCTTGTGGTCTTTGGCCCTTATTCGCACCCCATTTCATTAGGAAATATGGTGAGATGGGTGCGATATAGGAAAATGGGGTGAACTTTGCGGCTGAAGAGTCCAAGGCATACCTCGATGCCTCTCAGTGACTGCAGGGTGTGGAATGGTATGAGCATCATAGGCAAGAATCCCAAGGCACACCCCTGATTCCTGTCATTCTCTATAGGGTTGGACGTTATAGTTGAAAACCCTAATACCTCAGGCATTGGTTGGTATTTTCACTCCAAATTTTCAACATGTTTGTTTTGTGACACCACCTCATGAACAGGGGGAATATCAGTTTGTTAGCCGAAAGCTGCTTATGCACAGTGACTATGGTATTTAGCACCACAGGTGCAAAAATATTCCGAACAGGATGTAAAAAATTACAGCTGTACTTTCATGGGAGGTGTAAAAAATGGCTATGTTGCAAATGTGTAGTAAAAATATTTAAAAATGGTGAAGTCACGAGCGACATAGAAACTGGTAACGACAACCGTAATATAATTAGGTTGGGGATTTCTACAGCAGATTGTCAACTCAGGCATTTTGGTGCTCCGATCATCAACAGTGTCACTGTGATTTTCTTTATCTGTGCGAACAATGATTTCCCACAGTGACCACACATCTCTGCACTGAAAGTGTGAAACACACTGCCATGTTGTGAAAATGGCAGCTGTACTGTTCATAAGGAAGTGGAAAATGCCACTGGTGAAAATCTGACTGAAAATATTACAAAGTCATGAACTAACGAGGTGCGTGGAACTGTGCAATGCTCACTGTAACAGATTCATTTCATGGACTTTGTCACCAAATTTCAGCATAACCATTTTAAGACCTCTGCTCACGTAACAGTGTAACTGTGATTTTCTTAATCTGTCCTAATGATTGCTTTCAGACACCAACAGCACCAGTGTGCGCTAATTGTGCGAAACATTTTGGCGCTATATGAAAATTGCAGCTGTACTGTTCATAATGAAGTTTAATAAATGGACATGTTGAAAATCTGGAGTGAAATATTAAATTTGCAAACTTATTTAGCATGCATAGAACTGTAACGACGCTCAGTAAAAGTCATTTTTAGGAATTTTTTCACCAGATTTTCAATATAGCTATTTTAAGACATCTGCTCATGAACAGTGTCACTGTGATTTTCTTAATTTTTCTCGAGACATTGATTTCAAGAAACCGACTGCGCCATTGTGCGCCATATGGCGGAAACACGCTTTGGGTGAGATGTGAAATGACAGCTGTACTACTCATAAGAAGGTGTGGTAAATGGCAATGTTGAAAATCTGGAGTGAAAATATTGAAAATTGATTTCACATTTAGCGCATGAGGAACTGCGCAATGCACGCTGTGAAACAGTCATTTTAGGACTTTTTCACCAAATTTTCAACATAGCCATTTTAAGATGCCTGCTCATGAACTGTGTCACTGTGATTTTCTTAATTTGTCCATGACATTGATTTTGCTAACCGATCGCGCCATTGTGCGCTATATGGATGGAAACACGCCGTGAGATGTGAAAAATGACAGCTGTACTACTATAAGAAGGTGTGGTAAAATGGCAATGTTGAAAATTTGGAGGAAAATATTAAAATTTGCGAACTTACGAGCCTGCGTGAGAACTGCGCGAACGACAAGTCAGAAAAACATTGATTTTGGCACCAATAGTGGAGACCTGTCGATCAACATGTCATGAGAAGAGTCGGGCCTGAAGGGTGATTTCACAGTCACGCGCAGTCACTGCGCCAAATCACCCTCAGGCCCGAATAACACCATGACAGTGACATCATTCATGAGAAGGGTCCTAAAACCCATGTTGAAAATTTGGTGCCAAAATTCCCCAAAATTCCTGAGATATGCAATAAAGTTGAACCCCTCCTATTTATCCCATTATACAGCTTACCGGCATTTCCTCAGTTCGCAGTCGCCTTTGAAGAGTGCAGACGTGTTCCCGGTCCACCGAAGATCGTCGCGCCGAGCTCCAGAGGTAAGCATGGGGTGTGGGGAGGCTGGGTGCGTAGTGGGTGGGTGCGGGTTGTGGGAGGAGGGGTCAGGAGACGCGCCGCGTGACAGTTTTCGTTTATCAGGTAAAAATTAAAAAAAAGACGACGTGGGACCATTTGACACACTGGGGTGGGCTCCCAGCGTGGCACAAGGATGTTGGGAGGGCCTTCGGCCGAGCGGGGATTGGGCACCCCGTCCAGCCCTACAATTGCTTGCCACGCTGGGGTCCAATCGCACTCAGTACGCGGGGGGGAGTGCATCAGACGGGGATTGGGCACCTCCGTCGGCTATATGATTAGTTGCCACACTGGGGTGGGCACCCAGCGTGGCATTTTGGAAGCCTTTGGGGAAGGCGGGGCGCTGGCAGCCGGCGGGGATTGGGCACCCATTGACTATACAGTCGTCGTGCAGGCGCGCACCCTACGGGCGTCTGTGGGGGAAAGCTGCGCATGAGCAGCCTTATCTTATCGCTGCTCACTCAAGCGTAGCTCCCCCTTTCAACTGTATGCCACTGCATTTTGGAGCGTGTCATAGACAGCTCCAAAATGCATTGGCTTACAGGGGCCACACCTCCCAGCACACTGACTGAATTGGAGGAGGAGGTGACACACCTCCGAAATCTCCGATGATGGCACTATGTTTCTTGCACATGCGTGCAAGCAAACATAATAACGGATTTAACGGCCAGTTTTTTAAACAACCGGCTGCCTGTTGCTTTTTCAGGGGGTGCTCTTTTGCCGCACTATACTGGTCCATGCAATCTCCCGTTAACATTTAGAAAATGAAAATTCTTCCTATTTACTAAAACAATTCTGTATGTGCCGGAAGAAAATGTGACACTTGAGTGTATCGCTGCCCACTGCTCCGCAAGTGTATTCGAACCGGGTTCCTTGTGTTTATCAGATTCTCAAAGCTTGAAGTTTTCTAAAATTTATTTTGCATACATTTTAATTAAAATTATTCCACAAAAGATGAACAAGTCTGTAAACTACTCCATAATTGAAGGCTATATCTGATGTATCTATATCTATACCAATATGTACAAAATCTCACATGCCCACACAATGCAAAGCATCATGGGCTGCATATGCAAATCACCACAGAATGTTAAGCTGGTCCAACTTTAAGCAGAATTGCATGGTGCCGAAAGGCCTCTCACACAGTTTGCAAAGGGTACTAACAGATATGCGCCTTTCTTTTATTCAAACAATAACACGGTTTAACTTCAAAACAAATCTTTGAACTGTAATCGTGACACGAGTCTCACCACAAAAATCACAAACTCCGCTCTCAGTGACTGCAATTGTCGATCTTTGCAGAATCCATGTCTATCAGAAATTGTTAATAAATCCAGACGTGCATAACATGCATCGAGAGACAGTATAGCGCAATGATTTAATGCTGTGAGTTGCAAATTTGGTGACATCTACCAGACCAAAACTCTGTTTGAATCCCACAGCTTCCACTTGCATACTGTGTGACCCTGAGCAAGTCATTTAACTTCGCTGTCCTCCCAGATCGCACGTGTAAAAAAGCTGTCAGCTTAGTGTGCTACTCCTGGTTAAACGACTTAAAAAAAAAAAAAAAAAAAAACTTTACGCATTCATTGCGTATGGATAAAGGATTTTCATAATGAAAGTGGAAACATGAAAACGGAATGTATACATCTCAACTGTCCCTGATTTTGCCTCGAAGTTGTCCTCTTTCCTTCTAAAATTTGTGTTTTTGTGGCAGAACAGTGGGGATTAAAAGCACAAAATAGTGTCATACATTAAAGTTACAGACTTGTTCTTCAGAAAATGCATCTTAACACAAATAGTTTCATTCTACCGACTTTCTGAGTGAATAGTACCAATTTGTAAGATGTGTTCCTCATTTGGGGTCTTTATCCCTGATTTTTAAGCCTTGTCCCTGATTCATGAGGCAAGAGGTTTGAGAGGTATGTCTGTAGGTGTATATCATCCCTGGTCCAGATCACCTGCATGGTTGGAGGTAAGAGGTCAGCATCTCAGCCCCCCACACAGCTGGACTGGCTAATATTGAACTCTTTAAGGTTGTAGCTCCTACTGACAAAAATTGTGAGCATGTTCACGCTTTAGCTCTTTTTAAGGTGGCTCACAGGAGGCTTTGGGTTCTAAGATCCGTTGGGAGTTGCTGCCTGGGGTGTCCTTCACCTTTTTACCTGGAATTGTTGTACTTGATGATGGCCTTGGAGCCCTCAGACACATCATGCTTGGCCAGTTCCCTTGACACTACCAGGTACCTAGCAAGCTGATGTCTCAGGGAGATATGGTCTTGCACCTCCTATAGGTAGCCAGGAGGGAGGCTTCACATGATGCACTTGAAGTTGTCATTCACAAGTGAGGTCATGATGCACGTGGCCTTGGAAGAGATGTTCCTGTTTGGATTAACCTGTCTGAGCACTCTGTACACATAGATTGAGTAACTCTCCTTGTGGGGTTTCCTTCCCTTCTTCTGACTCTTTCTAGTGACTGATGTCTCAGAACTTTTATTCAGAGCTGGAACAGGTTTAGCAGAAACAGGCATAAAAAAATCTGAATATTCTGTCAAAATTCCTCAATGAAGATAAATAATTAAATGATCATGAAGCATCTAGTACCTGTAGACCTAACTGTGTTGTATTATGACATGTTCCTATAACTATATTTGTTGGTCTTGTTATTGCAGTTGTCATACCTGTATTGTTTCTGATGCCAACTATTGCACTATCAATGTACTGCACTTACCGGGGTCGCCACTGAAAAAGGGATTGTCTTGTCTCAGTGGGTCTACCTGGTTACCAAAATTCAATAAATAAATAAATATGTTAAAACAGCAGTGCAACGAAAAGTTGTAACTTTGCAGTCACCTGTGATTTTAGTTTAGTAACACACCGCTTGATGTCAGTTTTAAAGCAGCAATGTAACGAACAGTTGTAATTTTTTGCACATTTGATTTTAGTTTAGTAGCATACTGCTTGATGTCCATTTTAAAATAGTCTAAGGATTTCCTTCAGTTCTTTATTATTTTGTAATTAGTTCATGTGACATGTTTGTTTTTCTTCTTGTGACTTCTCTGGCAGTACATTAAAGCAGCACTGCAATGAAAGGTTGCAATTCTGCAGCCACCTTTGATTCTAGTTTAGTAACATGCCGCTTGATTTCAGTTTTAAGTTATTCTTAAGGTTTCTTTTGGGTCTTTATTATTTTTTATGACTTCAATAAAATCTATACTTAATTTGCACAAATAAATGCACTGCCTGGCAAGTCACATGAAGAGAAAAAATATGTTGCACGAATTAATTACAAAATAATAAAAAAAAAGGAAACCCTTAGAAAATCTTAAGATGGACATCAAGCAACATGTAAAATCACAGATGCAAAAAATTATAACTTTTCATTGCACTGTTGTTTTAATTCGTGCAAATTAATTACAGTTTTTATTGAAGTAATGAAAAATAAACAACTGAAGGAGACCTTTAGAATAACTTAAAATAGACATCAAGCAGCATGTTACCAAACTAAAGTCACAGGTGACTGAAAAAATTACAACCTTTCATTGCTCTGCTGCTTTAAGTTATTCTAAGGACTTCCTTTGGTTTATAGATTCATAGAAGTGTGACGGCAGAAAAGGAGTGAACTAGGCCCACCAAGTCTGCTCATTTGCCCAGCTATCTGCTTGGACCTGTGCCTCCCCCCCTTAACACTCCCATGTGGTTGTCCCATGCTCTTTTGAATCCCTCCACTGTTTCCTCTCCAATGACTGCCTCTGGGAGTCTTTTCCACTCTTCTACCACTCTCACTGTGCAATAGTATTTTCTAATGTTACCCCTCAACTGCCCTCCCTCCACCTGCAGGCCATGCCCCCTTGTCCTTGGTTTTCCTCTCATCTTGAAGGTGCTCCCCCTGGCACCCTGTTTATACCCTTAAGGTACTTGAAAGTCTCTATCACGTTCCTCCTCTCCCACCTCTGCTCCAGGGAGTACATGTTCAGATCTCTCAACCTTTCTTCATAAGATAGGTGGCTTAACCCTTTTACCATTTTTGTCGCTCTCCTCTAAACCCTCTCTATCCTCCCCACATCCTTCCTGAGGTATGGCCTCCAGAACTGGACTCCATACTCCAAGTGTGGTCTAACTAAATGGGTGTACAAGGGTACTATGACCTCCCTATTCCTACTGGTGATCCCCCTTCTGTTGCATCCCAGCATTCCACTCCCCCTGGCCACTGTCCTCCCGCACTGCCCTTCCACCTTCAGGTCCCCGGATATAATGATGCCTAGGTCCCCTTCTTGTTCTATCTGCTCCAGAACTTTGCCCCCATATGGTACCATGCCTTCTGATTTCTGTAGCCCAGATGCATGATTTTACATTTTTCTGTAATGAATTCAAGCTGCCACCTTTCTGACCATGCTTCAAGTCTCCTCAAGTCTCTCTGCATTTGTACCACCCCCTCCTCCATGTCCACCCTATTGTAGATTTTGATATTGTCCAAAAACATACTCACACCCCCCTCATGGCCCTCCACAATGTCCCCTATAAGTATATTGAACAATAGGGGCCCAAACACTGATCCCTGAGGGACCCCGCTCATGACCTTGCCGTCCCCAGATGCCACCCCATTATGACCCTCTGCCTCCTTTTCCCCAGCCGGCTTCCCACTCATTTGACTACCCTCTGCCCCATCCCCAGTCCTGCCATTTTACACAGCAGTCTCCCATGGGGCACTGAGTCAAAGCCTTTCTGAAATCCAAATAAGCTTCATCTATCTCTACCTTGATCTATTTCCTTGGTGACCCCATCAAAAAACGCTATCAAATTTGTTTGACAGGATCTGCCCCTAGTAAACCCATGTTGTCTTGGATTCATCAGGCCGTTTGTCTCCAGGTAGCTGGTGATCCTGCCTTTTACTAGCTTCTCCATGAGCTTACCTACCACTGATGTCAAGCTCACAGGCCTGTAACTTCCCACTTCCTCCCTCCCTCCCCGCTTATGCAGAGGGACTACATTTGCAAGCCTTCAGTCCTCAGGCACCACCCCCGTTTCCAGGAACCAATTGAAAAGTGCAGTCAAGAGTACCGCCAATACCTCCTTTAGTTCCCTTAACACCCTTGGGTGCACGCCATCTGGCCCCATTGCTCTGTCCACCTACTCGCAGCCCTGTTCTTCCGATATTTCCTCCATGAGAAACTGCCTCACCTCCACCCCCCCAGCCATTTAATTTCCTGCTCTGCTGCCTTCCTCTCCTTCTTCCTCCCTCTTGAACACAGAGCAAAAATAGGTGTTTAGTAGGTCTGTCTTTTCTCTGCTCCTTTCTAGTGCCTCCCCCTCTTTTGTTCTTAACCGGAGAATCCCCTGCCTAGTCTTCCTCTTTTCACTTACATATCAAAAGAAAGTCTTATCTCCTTTTTTGACCCCTCTCGCTATTCGCTCCTCTGTCTGTGCCTTTGCCCTCCTTACCTCTACCTTGGCCTCTCTCTGGCTCGACTGGTATTTTACCCATGTTCACTTCCGTCTGAGTTGTCTTGAACCTCCTAAAGGCTTTCCTTTGGTTCTTATCTTTTCTGCTACTTCCCTCGTATACCACAGAGGTTTTCTCCTCCTCTAATTTTTACTGTCTCTCTCTCTCTCTCTCTGGCACAGCGTCAGTGGCCCCTACAATAGCTTCCTTTATCTTCCCTCACTTTGCCTCCACCTCCATCAACTCCCCCAACCCCTGCAATGCCCTTGCCACTATTTCCCCCATTCTCCTGAATTCTGTCCTCCTAAAATCGAGGACCTTTAACCTAGACTGGTGAACCTCTGCAGTGTTTCTCATTTTAAACCTGACCGTGTTGTGGTCACTTGTACTGAGATGTTGCCCCACCGATAGCTCTTCCTCCCTTTCCCCATTTTCAGGACTAGATCAAGAGTAGCTCCTGCCCTGGTTCGCTCCCTGACCAGTTGATTTAGGAGGGCCAACTGTAGGGAGTCCAGTATTTCCCTGCTGCTGGTTGAAGCAGCCGAAACGGTGTTTCAGTCTATGTCTGCTAGGTTTAGATCCCCCATCAGCACCTCCTCCCCCCTTGCCGCCATTTTCACAAACCCATTGGCCATACTTCTATCTGCAGATTCGTGCTGCGCTGGGGGTATGTACACCACCCCCTTATGCACTGACTCCCCCTTCCCCGTAACCAAGGAGACCCAGAGTCCTTCTGCCTCTCCCCACTTCTCCTGCAACTCTGATGCTCTGATACCCTCCTTTACATAGAATGCAACCCCCCTTTCCTTCTCTGTCCTTCCTGAATAATTTGTACCCTGGTATCTCCATTTCCCATCCCTGCCCATGGTGGCACTACGTTTCTGTTACCCATGCTATGTCAAGGCCCTCCTCTGCCATTTTTGCTGTTAGATCAGGGATCTTTCTACCCAGACTTCTGGCATTCGCAGACATAACCCTCCATGCCCTCTCTCCCCCTTCCCTATATGTTTGTCCCCTTTACCCTCTTGCTGTATGTGTAGGGCTTTCTGCTCCCTCCCTGCCACCTGCCTCAAGAGTCAGGCTTTTTCCTGCCCTCCACCCCTTGTTTAGTTTAAATGGTAGCGTCTGTCCACATAATCATCCAGTTTACATTTGAGCAGTGCCTTCCCCTTCCCATTTAGGTGCAGCCTATCCAGGGCATATAGGCTCGTGTCACTCCATGTTGACCCCCAATCTCCTACCACACCATACCCCTTCTGGGCACACCAAGCTACAAGCCAATCATTAACTTCCTCAATATTTTGCCTTGCCTCCATGCTGGCCCTTGGTACAAGTAGCACCTCCAAGAAGGACAGGGATTTGAATTCTGAATCACTGCAGAACCTTGCCAGTGCCCCAAACTTGCCTGCAACTCCATCACGCTGCTCTTTGCAAGGTCATTTGTGCCTAGGTGGAAGATTTCTCTCCCCCTAGAGGGGACCCGATGGACAACTTTGGCAGCCGTCATACCAGCAGGCACTCCACCCATATTTTTTCCCTCTCTCTTCCCTTCTCCTTATGTAAACCCTTTTATAATAGAGTCCCCACTATTAAGACTCTATCCCTTTTCCTCCTGGACACCCCTCACTGCTGCCATTCTCCTCCTCTTTCCAATTTCTTCTCCTCCTCCATCCCCTTGATTTCTCCCCTGAAACTACCTGAACCTTCCTCCCTCATCCTCCATCTGTACCCTTCCTGTGCCCCTTCCTGGTTCTTTGGTTTCTCCGCAGCCTCTTTCCTCCTCTGAAGCTTTTGATTCTCACTTTCTCCAACCTGCTCTTCTCCCTTACCCAAATCCTGGTTTTCTGGCACTTCTGTTGTGCTATCCTTTCTTGTGGTTTGCTCCTTTGATCTCCCTTCCCCCACGCTTTTCTTTCTACCCCGACCTTTATTGCCGGGCACTGCTCCACTTCCCTTCCTGCCGAAGCCCCTTTTCCCGATGTTCCCGCTTCCTGCCTGTTTTTTTTTCCACCAAACTTCCTCCTTTCCCTTTCTAATCTGTTCATGTGCCTCTCTCCCCGGTCCCCTTTCTGCTGATCCTGGGTCCCCACTTCCCCCTGCTACCCTTTGACCTCTTCCCGTACCACCCCTCTCTCGCTGGTCTCCGTCACCCCTCCTCCCTCGCCCATGCTACGGGTACTCCTGCCTTCTGGCCCTCCTGCCAGGCTGCCCCTGTTCCCCAGCCAACGTCCAGTTCCTCCCCTGTGCTTGAGGTTTCACCCCTGTGTATGTTTGCAGGCCACCCCATGTCCCTTCCTTTTCCACTCTACCAGCTGTCTCCAAAGTCCTTCCACTTCCTCCCCGAACTTTGCCAGCTGGTGGCATATTGGGCAACCTCCAACCTTCCAAGCCCAGTCTAGAACTATGGCTGCCCCCAACATTCCGTGCATCCAACCACCCTCCCAAAGATGCCAGCTCTAGCAACTTGAGGCCACATTCCTATTCTGTTTTGCGTCACTGGTCACTCTCCTCTTTTAATAATACTATATGTAACCCCCACCCCTGCCTTTTTGCTAAAACAACAGGTGGCATGCTGTTGGCGCTGGCAGCAATACCTGGTGGGAACCTGGGTTCGGGGAGGATGAGGTTACCTGGCACAAGGGGACCTAGGTTTGGCTACTCTGCACAGGGGCACCCAAGTAAATCCAAACACAGGAAGCAAAAACTGTAATGTCCAGAACCAGGACTGGGAATTTTCAGTGTGGCTTTTATTAACAACTAGCTGAACACAGCAAAGCATAGGTGGACCCCCATGGGGCTACGTTTACTGATAATGCAGATTAGAGACTACAAGGCAGTCCACTTGAAGAATGAACCATTTCTACTGTTTTCAGGCTCTGGACCCACCAGGCACACAGCCCGGACTTGCACGCACTTTTGGGTATGCAGCCCGAATGGCCCAGCTCCCCTGCCAGCCACTTGACTGGTGGTTCATTGGAAGAATGAACCCATTTTACTTGTTGTGGCTCCCCACACCACTTAGAGTCTGCGACCCCTAAAGAGATTTCCTTCTTACTTCTATTGACTCCCATCTCACAAAAATAATTCTTTACCCATGTTTTGGCTCCCCACAGCACTTAGAGTCTGCAACCCCTAGAGAGATTTCCCATTTGCGACCCATGTCTGGATACCTACCTCATCACTGGCCAAGCGCATGAGGCAAGTAGCAATCACAGCAGAAATCCGTAGAGGTGGACCTGGTTACTAAATATGGGGGGTGTTCCCACCTCCAGCTCCCGCAGCCCATACCCGGCCATTTCTCTGGACAAACTGAAACTTCGAAATGTAGATTAAATGGTGGATGAACTGTTGCACCCCCTCTACAACATTACTTGAATCCACACAGCACTTTAGCTTTTGAACCCACTACATCTGTTTATCCTAGTACTAGAGGCCTCCCAAATAGTAGTCCAAATCCCAGATTTCTTCACATTTCCCAGGCTGAAGAAACACATTTTTTGCCCTCTCATATTAGAGCAACACTCACCCTTTCGCAGGTGCCCCACAGGCAATGTACAACTTTTCCACTTTTCAAGCACAAACCTAAACTGTAAAAAGGCACCTTTTCTTTCTCTAGCAGAAATTAGGGATTGCCCCTGGAATCTACATGGGGATACTTTACTTCCCCCCCCCAGAGGGAGGGGGGGCACTGAGACCTGGACAGCGGTCTCCACCACTTGAAACTGGACACTGGACTTCTTGCTTCAAAACAAACAGGAGAATGACTTTGAAAACTCCCAGTGTTCTATCTCACTCCCTCTGCTGCAGATTCCAATGTGGCTTATGCAGCTGCGACAGTTCTTTTGATGATGTCATCTCTCAGTCTCAGCTGAGACTGAGAACAGAGTGAGACAGTGAGAAACCCATTTAACTGGAGTTTCACAAGCTGCCTTCCCTGCCTACCACTAGGTCATACTGGGATTCTAGTAACCCTGGGTAACAAGGGGTTACATATACAAGCACTTCCACTCCTACAATAGGTAGTTCCCTTTCTCCTAGCTTTTACAAACAACCACACATTATCAAGTCCCCGATTAAACTGTCCTTTTGTGCTCCTACTTTTTTTTTTTACACTCACTGCTCTTGAGTACAAAATCTCTATCAATGTCCTTTAAAATCCACTAAAGTCATGCCCAGTAACCCGAAATCAGGTACAACCCAAAGTCACGTACAAAAAAACTCTCTCAATGTTCTTTAACATCCACAAAAGTCAGGCCACTCCTTCCCCTAGACTCCACCCCCACTGCCTCTTTAATAGAGATCGGGGCTGGGGTGGGTGGTGTGGGAAGAAAAGTACAGCTCTTCTGCTGTGTGAGCAGCTGGGCCTGCCTTTTAAGCCTAGCCCTAATTCAAAAACTTTGCGCCCCCTCTCCCGATTGGCTGCCTCTCCTTAATTCCCCCTGGTCTGCTGCCGACTGCAGCCACCGGGAACTCCCGCTCGCCCTGCTCCTGCTGCCGATGCAGCACTGACTCCTCTGTCCCCCGATGCGCTCCTTTCCTACAGCCCTGGCCTGCCCAAATCTGAGCCGCTGGGAAATCTCTGCTCCACGCCTCCCCCGAAGATGACTACAGCTCCTTTGCAGCGTCTGCTGTGTGTGCAGCTGGGCGTGCCCTTAAAGCCCATCCCTGAATCAAAAACTTCATGCCCTCTCTCCCGATTAGCTGCCTCTCCTTAATTCCCCCTGGTCCGCTGCCGACTGCAGCCACCGGGAACTCCTGCTAGCCCTGCTTCTGCTGCCGATTCAGCACTGGCTCCTCTGTCCCCCAAAGTGCTCCTTTCCTGCAGCCCTGGCCTGCCCAAATCCGAGCCGCTGCGAAATCTCTGCTCAATGCCTCCCCCAAAGATGACTACAGCTCCTTTGCGGCATCTGCTGTGTGAGTGGCTGGGCCTGCCGTTTAAGCCCAGCCCTGATTCAAAAACTTCATGCCCTCGCTCCCGATTGGCTGCCTCTCCTTAATTCCCCCTGGTCCACTGCCAACTGCAGCCACTGGGAATTCCCGCTCACCCTGCTCCTGCTGCCGATGCAGCACTGGCTCCTGTCCCTGATGCACTCCTTTCCTGCAGCTTTGGCCTGCCCAAATCCGAGCCGCTGGGAAATCTCTGCTCCACGCCTCCTCGAAGACTACTACAGCTCCTTTGCGGTGTCTTAATTATTTTTTATTACTTTAATAAAAACTGAAATTCACGCAAAATAATGTATTGCCCGGCAAGTCACATGATGAAAACAAACATGTCATGTGAATTCATTCCCAAATAATAAAGAACCGAGGGAAACACTTACCATATCTTAACATGGACATCGAGTAGCATGTTACTAAACTAAAACTCTCAGGAGTTCGACTGCGAGTAGGAGTCCAGATGATTTGCTGCAGTCTTACAATCAGGCTGTGGGGGCTCTGCTGGACTTGATTGCTCATTCACGTGTTCGCCCTCTCTCGCTCAGCCCTCAGTCCTCCTGGTTTGATGGGTCCTTGAGGGAGATGCAGATTGAAGGCTGAAGGCTGGAGCATGGTGGGTGGAAGTCCGGCCTGGATGCCGAGAGGCTTAGACTGATGTCCCATTATAGTGATTATCAGTCTGAGATCTCCCATTAGAAGACAGAGTTCTTGTCTGGGGAGATCTTGGCTGCTTAGAATCAACTAGCTTAGCTCTTCCGTACTGTGGACAGGCTGGGCAATCCAACTTGTCTGCAAGTACGAAGAGCTTTGTCGCAAGAGAAGTATGAGCAGTTTGCATGATTCTTTGCAGATAAGATTGCCAATATCAGGTCTGAGATCTGTCTAATTTGCTCCAGTGGGCAGGGAGATGGTTAGTGGGAGGTCGCAATGCTATGGTTTTGCTGGTCGACCTTTAGCCAGCTGGCTATCATGGATGTCATAAGGCTCATCCAGAGCATGTGGCCGATGTGCTGTAGTTTGGATCTGGGCCCAAGTCAACTCCTCGTGGGGTGTGTTGAGGCCATCAGCCCAGTCCTGCAAAGAGATAGTTCAGTGTTCATTGGAGACAGGTGAGTTTCCCGACTACCTGAAGGAGGCAGTGGTGACACCCCTCCTTAAGAAATCTTCTCGGGACCCAGACTGTCTCACCAACTACAGATCTGTCTCTAACCTGCCCTTTGTGGGTAAGGTTATTGAGAAGGTGGTTGCACAGCAGCTGGAGGACCATCTTGCCATCCATGACATCTATGGTCCTCTCCAGTCAGGTTTCAGGAAGAGACACCGCACTGAGACTACTTTAGTCCAGGTGCTCAATGATCTCCTGACAGTGAGAGATTGGAGGAGTCATTACATCTTAGTCCTCCTAGATCTCTCAGTGGCATTTGACATGCTGGATCATGGTGTGTTGCCGGAGCACCTGCAAGTCTTTTGCAGTCTGTCTTGGACAGTCCTCAGATGGTTCCATTCATTCCTGTCTGGTAGGTCTCAGAGAGTTGTGTCAGGAATTTATTCCTCTGACACATTCTCCCTACCATGTGGGGTGCCCCAGGGCTCTGTGCTCTCCCCTATGTTGTTTGTGGTGTATATGCTGCTGTTGAGAGACATTGTAAGGTGGTATGCCTTGAGTTTTCACTGCTATGCAGATGATACTCAGCTCTTCGTATCCTTTGCACCAGACCAGGATGGAGCGATCTCTGTGTTTAACAACTGTCTCACTGAAATCCAGGACTGTATGAATGCCAAATGGCTGATGTTGAATTTGGACAAGACCGAGATTTTGGTGGTGGACCTATGTTACCAGGCTATGGGGACCTTGGCTGGGCAGACAACTGGCTCTGTTCAGTGGCCAGCAGCTGTTGGCTTACAATCGAGTGATGAATCTAAGCATTATTCTTGATGATGGCTTGAGTCTGAATGCTCAGGTGTCTGCCATCGTCAAGGCCTCATTTTACCATCTGAGGAATGTTACCTGGATTAAGCGCATCTGGTTCTGCCCGACGACCTTCCAACATTGGTCCATGCCTCTGCAACCTCCCGCCTTGACTATCGCAATGCCCTTTACTTAGGGCTTCTGAAGGCTGATGTCCACTGCTTGCAGCTAGTGCAGAATGCTTTGGCCAAGTTGTTGTTGGGGTTTCCGCGTTTTTAGCCACATGACACCTGTGCTGCTCAGTCTGCACTGGCTGCCGATTCAGTGGTGAATCACCGTCGACGTGGGCCTGTCGACCTACAAAACCCTACATGGATCGGAACCGAGTGAGTTATGTGCAAGAGCTCCTCTGCCCCTACTGCCCCATCCGATTGCTACGCTCCACCGACGAGGGATTGCTGGAGGTTCCCAGGGTCCGGTTAAAGTCTTCCAGGGCTTGAACTTGCACTTTTGTAGTTCTGACCCTGTGGAACTCTCTTGCCTCATTGGGTTAGAGGTTGCTTGACTGTGGAAAGCTTCAAATCCATTCTTAAAACTTATTTACAATCTATTCCAGGTACCCTGTGCACTAGTTTCTGGCCTGTACCATGAAGCTGGCTGGCCAGCACTGGTGCACTTTTAAACAATTCAAATTAAATTCAACTCCCTTTCTGGACTTATGACAAGTAATTATTTGGCGAACTTGGCAACTTCAGGCCCAGTGGCCCAACTCTGTTACCCAGGGGCAACTATTTTACAAATTTCCCCCATGCTCAGGGCAAGCCATAATTTTACTCACAGTTCTGCAGAACAGTCTTTGGGTTGTCATGCAGTTCTTTCAGGCGTTGGCTCTGGGGTGCTTTGCAGGTTTAAGTAGGATGGGTCTCTCTGTGGCTCTTGCAGCTTTAAACAGGATCAGTCCCAAGGACCAGGGCCACACACCTCACCCATCCATCAAGGCATCCAGCCCTTAGGGCAAGGTGATAGGCAATGCCTAGCTGTGACACTACAAGGACGATTCCCTGGACTGTTCTCAGGTCGCAGGTCTTCTCTGAGGACCTCAGGAACAAACAATCTCTCGCCCACCCTGCAGGCTGGCAGCAGTTTATCCTTAGTTCAGCAGAAACACAGTCTCTGGAAATGCTACCAGGCTGTAAAACGAATCAGGCTGTCAGCTTCAGGCTCCTAATGCTCAGGCTTTGGAATCAAAAACAGTTTTCACCTTCACACGGGGTTTCCACATAATGGATATTAATCAGGTTTTCCCATGGCTGTTGTATCTGAAAGCACCAGGTAGACCTCCTCTTTCCTCAGAGTTCATTGTACGGTCTCCTCGCACTCTGGAAGCTCCCAGACAACTCCCCCAGCTCAGTCTAACCCCCGGTTTCAGGGGATCTGGTCAAAGTCCCAGTTTGTTAATCACTCTGTCAATAAGGCAAATTAGTATTCAGAATGTTCAGTAGATGCCTGATTGGTTGACAGAAAAGGCACCAAGTCACAGTCCTCTCTTACTCACAGGAGTCTCCTTTTTGTAGTCTTTTGTGCCCTTGGCTTTCTCATTGGCTGCCATGCAGGTCAGAGGTTGCAAAAATGGCTGCATGAAAATGTAAATAATGTCCCTGCTTTAAAGTCTTTTTGCAGAGCTCCTGTATAAACCTTTACTGCCACCGTTTTATAGCTGCCCTCTGCTCTGGTCTCCAGTAGCAGAGTGAGGCATAACAGGGACTCCCCTGCCTGTTGCCAGTGCTGTAGCACTGTCCCCCTAGTCAACAAGCAAGCTTTCGATTAATACAGCAGCCTCGGCTGCTCTTAAAATGATAGTACTTTTAGCACATAAAGTCTTTATTTCTATAGTTTTTCTTGCCCCCCTTTTATTACAGGATACGAATATTGCATTACATTTCCATCCAATAAGTTTACAATTATATCCTCTCTCCTTTTACCGTACAAATTCTGAAATACAGGATTAAACCATTTTTCCCTAAAACCTTTCAAAAGATCACAATGCAATAACAGGTGATCAGTGGTTAAGATCTGTTTATTACATGCACACATTTGTTGTTACTTATTTTCTCCCATGGTATTATTTGAGCATGGCAATTCATATGGATGTTAAACCTCATTCTAGCAAATATCTTTCTATGTAAATGAGCGTGTTTGGGTTGAGAGTTGTGGCGGGAGAGTGCTGCCAGCTCAGCAGTAAGCAGTTTTTGTGTGAGCATCAGGAATCACTGCAAATGGGTCAGAAGTGAGAACCAGAGGTATTTTATAAACTAAATATGTCGTTTTGCCTGGGATTTTGATGGTTTTGTGCTCAAAGCAAGCCTCCCCTAGGGATAAAAAAAACAGACAAATGCTTTTGAAGCAGCACATTGATATGCATTGGTCCTAAATCCATATGCAGTGTTAGTGGCTCAGTAGGTAGCATACTTCCCTCTGAGGCTGGAAGATCAGAGGGTTGTGGGTTCAGTTCCCACATCTGGCACTTGGGTTAATATCCCAGTACTGACACTGTATTGCAGCATGAGAGGGGTGCTGCATTTCTAAGGTGTTACCTCTCGGATGAGATGTTAAACTGAGGTCCCATCTGCCTGGATTGGTGGTAGTTCAGGTGGATGTTAAAGATCCCATGGCACTTATTGAAAAGAGTAAGGGAATTTCCCCGGTGTCCTGGCCAAATTTCTCTCATTCACTAAAAATACCACCAGCAGCTTAATCTGGTTCAAGGTCAGTTAGCATTCATCTGTATTCCCCACTCCCCTGGGTCGTGCCTGAAAATAGGCAGGATTTGTCTAGTGCACTTACCCAGTCAACAAAAGCTAAATAAATATGCAGGCACTTTTTAGTTACAGTACTATACTGGGGGTATAATGTTGGTAGTACCTAATTTCAGCCAATCAGTTACCTCTACTGTCTCTGTCCATTTTTATGTTTGCTTGTGTGCATGCGCAAGAAAGATTATGCGGCGGCTTAGGAGAGAAGCGGGCTGTGGAGGTGTAGCAGCCAACAGCTGTACTGCATTTGGGGGCTTGGCAGTAGTGGACCAATGCAGGCACATTGTGCAGATGACATTGATTTCCAAAACTGCCACCAAGTTGAAACAATTTCACCACTGCAATGAGGGGCTGCCTCATCATTGCAGCATCAGCCATCCCGCTGCAATAAGGGAGGGACCCATCATTGCAGGGCGGTACCTTGCCTAGTGTAACATATTTCGTAAACCCGCTGCCTCATAGCCCCATGAACGACGACGGGGGTGGCCAATCACCCTATCAGCATGCCCCTGTCCCAGTTCATTTCCTGACAGGGGAGCACCAATGGCATAATGTAACCCCTCCCCCATTTGTTGTGTGCAGAGGGGGTGTCCAATCCCCCTCGGCATCATGCTCCCCCAAAACAGTCATTCTTTGCCGACAGAAGGCCCAGTCCTGTCAGCTTAATTCCCCCACCCCAAAAAAGGCAGGTGACACACTGGGAGCCCACCCCAATGCGCTGAAAGCAAGCCTGAAAAAAAAACCTTCCTGCAACATATTTTTGTTTTTTATTTTCCTCCCTGAAAGAAAGGAAACGGTCCCACGTCACCGCCCCTCCGCCAACCCTCACCCAGCCACTGCGCATCCTACCTCCCCACACCCCCACCCCATACTTCCTCTGGATCTTGGCACGATGATCTTGGTGGACCAGGAACACGTCTGCACTCTTCAAAGCCGACTGCGAACTGAAGAAATATCAGTAAGCTGTATAATGGCATAAATAGTTTTTTTTTCAACTTTGGTGCATATCTCAGGCATTTTGGAGAATTTTGGCACCAGATTTCAACGTGGGGTTATTGGGACCCCTCCTTATGAATTCAGCCACAGTCATGGCATTATTTGGCCCACGAAAGGTGATTTCATGGTCACTGCACGGAATCACCTTTTGGGACAGAGTAATGAAATTACAGTGCCAGTGTTCATGAAGTGGTCTCACAAAAAGCCTATATTGTAAATTTGGTGAAAAAAATCCAAAAAATAACTGTCTTACGAATGTGCATTGCACAGTTTCCACACACACTCATAACTTCGCAAATTTGTAATATTTTCACTCCAGATTTTCAACATTGGCATTTTGCCACACCGTCTTATGAACAGTATAGCTGTCATTGTCTATATCCTGACTGAAATGTCTTTTCGCACTTCCAGTGCAGAATAGCACAGTCGCTGTTGGAACTCAGTGTTTGGGACACATTAAGAAAATCATAGTGACACTGTTCATGAGCAGAGGTCCTAAAATGCCTATGTTGAAAATTTGGTGACGAAAGTTCATAAAATGACTGTGTTACAAGCATGTGTTATGCAGTTTCCCCACACCCTCATAATTTCGTGCATTTGTAATATTTTCACTCCAGATTTTCAACATTGGCATTATTTCATGCCTCCTTTGAACAGTACAGCTGTCATTTTTCATATCCTGCCCAAAATATTCATTTATACATCTGGCGCAGAATAGCATGGTTGAGGTGGGAAATCAATGTTCGGGAGAGATTAGGAAAATCATAGTGATACTGTTCATGAGCAGAGGTCACCAAATGTCAATGTTGAAAATTTAGTGAAAACATTCCACTAAATGAATGTGTTACATTACCTCCAAAAACCATATAAACACTACAAACAGGTATCTGCCTCTATCTCTGAAATCAAATAAAGAGGCAGAAGACACTGCAGAGCAGGACACTGCAGCACAGGAGCTAGCACAACAAAACTCACCCAAATCAGGAACCAAAACTAAACAAGCACAAAGGAAATCCAAAAAACTTCTGATCATAGGAGACTCCATGATTGGGAGTTGACACCCATCTCCAGCCAGGGTGATGGTCAGATGTCTCCAGGTACATCAGCATGGAGAGACACTGACCGCATTGCTAAATTGTTCACAAAGCAGGAGAAAACATTGATGTCCTAGCACATAGGACTACGATCTCGCCAGATGTCAGTTGTGGAGACCAAGGAACACCTGACCAGGCTGGGTGACAACCATCATCTATTTCGTCTGCATCTCCTTCTCTGAGATCCTACCAGTCTGGGAGAGGGAGCAGATGGACGGAAGGTCAGAGAAGGGAGATAGGGAGATAAACACGTGGCTCAAGGACTGGTGCCAGAAAAAGGACACAGATTTGTAGGAACTGGCAACAGTTCTGGAGCGAAAGTTCTTTAAATTTGATGGACTGCATCTGACTAAAGAGGGAGTCAGTGCATTGGAGCAGAAGTTTGACGCTTTGCAGAATATTTAAACTAGCAATGGGAGAGGGGCAGCACCCCATACGTCAAATGGGAAGAACACCCTCCCCTCAGCTAGTGGTCAAACAGGAATTCAGCGTGTTTGCCGTTCATTTGCATCACCAGGTAAGAAAAAGGTTTGTCTCCCCATACGATGCACAGGGTAATGCCAAACTTCACCCAACAACTAACACACCAAAATCTGGCCAATGGAAAATCATGTACACAATGCTCACAGCCTGGGAAATAAGATCCCAGACCTGCAGGCACAATGTCAGAGGCTAAACTGGACATAGTAGCACTAGTGAGACGTGGTTTACCAGTAACCACACTTGGGAGACTTCAGTACCTGGCTATGTATTGTTCAGAAGAGACCGAGGTGCAAAAGGGGGAGGAGTGGCCCTGTATGTTAATGAAAATATCAAAGCTACAGAAATTCAGAATACACATAAGGAGCCAGAAGAACTGTGGGTCACCCTGGAAACAGGAAATGGGACAGCCATAAGAACTGGGGTTGTCTACAGGCCCCCAGACCAGAGGGAGGACACAGACACATTACTGTTAGAAGATATACAAAACATGACAGCTAAAGGGGAGGTTCTGATAATGGGAGACTTCAACATGCCAGATAAGATTGGTCAATACCAGCAGGAACATCTGCCAGAACTAGACTCATAGTGGATTCCCTGCAGGGAGGGCCTCAAACAACTGGTACAACAACCCACAAGAGACAGGGCTATCCTAGATCTAGTACTGACTAACAAAGAAGGGATCACAGATCTCCAGGTAGAAGGTCACCTGGGGCCAGTGACCATCACATGGTATGGTTCAATTTGGCTACTACATCTAAATCATCCCATTCCAAGGCAAAAATATGGACTTCAGAGGAGCTGACTTTGACAAGATGGCCAACAGAGTTAAGCTAGCCCTGGCAAAAAGAAACACAGGTGAGGGGATACAGGCAAAGTGGGCAAGCATTAAGGATGCAATACTTGAAGCAACATCCCATTGTGTTAGACAGAAAAGGAAGTGCAAAAGAAGAAGGAAACCACTTTGGTTCTCAAATACAGTAGCAGAAAAGGTCAGAGCCAAAAGGCTGGCCTTCAGGAAATATAAGGGAACACAGCGGGATGAAGATAGGAGGCATACCAAACTGCCCTAAGGGAAGCAGGTAAGGCAGTAAGGCAGGCAAAGTCCCAAACTGAGGAAACACTAGCACAAACAGTAAAGAAGGTGACAAGACTTTCTATAGATACATTAGGTGAAAGGAGAAAGTCCAGAGGGGTATTGCTAAGTTTAATGGAGAAAAGGGAGCATGTGGAGGAGGAGGACCCTGTAAAGGCATCTATCCTAAATAGATACTTTTGCTCAGTATTTACTGAAGAGAAGGTAGGGCAGGGCCCACAGCTCAGCATCATGGACACAGGGGAGGGAGGTACTACTCCTTCACAAAAGAAAGGGTCCTACAAGAACTTGCTAAGCTCAGGGTGGATAAGGCAATGGGACCTGATGGCATACATCCCAGGGTACTTAGGAGCTAAAGGAGCAACTAGCAGAGCCATTAGCAGAATTGTTTAGTGAGTCTCTGAGCACAGGAGAGGTCCCAGAAGACTGGAGAAGGGCTCATGTGATCCCGCCTACAAGAGTGGTAGCAGGGAGGAGGGGGAACTACAGACCGGTCAGTCTTACCTCAGTAGTGGGCAAGATTATGGAGGCACTCCTTAAGGAAAGGATAATGCAACACCTGGAATCCATAGGGGCACAGGATCCAAGACAGCATGGGTTTACAAAGGAAGGTCCTGTCAAACTAATCTCATAGATTTCTTTGACTGGGTAACAGAGTGGTGGACCAAGGGGAGCAGTTGATGTTGCCTACCTTGACTTCAGCAAAGCTTTTGACACTGTTCCACATAGAAGATTGATAAATAAGCTGGGTAGGCTCGGGTGGGTCAGAAGTTGGTCAACTGGGTGGCAAACTGGTTGACGGGCAGAAAACAGAGAGTGGTGGTAAATGGTATACAGTCAGAAGAGATGCAAGTCACAAGTGGGTACCTCAGGGATCAGTCCTGGGCCAGTCCTTCAACATCTTCATTAGTGACCTTGCAGATGGACTAGAGGGTAAGGCTTGTCTGTTTGCAGATGACACCAAGATCTGCAACAGAGTAGATGATCCAGATGGGGTGGGCAGAATGAGAAGAGATCTGGATAAACTAGCAGAATGGTCAGAAGAGTGGCAGCTGGGATTTAATGCAAAGAAGTGCAAAATCATGCACATAGGGAAGAGAAATCCTGAAGCCACCTATAGGCTGGGAGGGGAGTTGCTAGCAGTCACAAAGGAAGAAAGAGACTTGGGCATCATCATCACTGATGACCTAAAATCATCCAAGCAGACCTCTAAAGCAGTAGGTAAGGCTAGGGGGGTGTTAGGGTGATTAGTAGGGGTATCACAAGTCGTAAGAGGGAGGTAATAATCCTCTGTACAAGACACTGGTTAGGCTCCCATCTGGAGTACTGCGGCAGTACTGGAGGCCAACACCTTCACAAGGACATTAATCAAATTGAGGCAGTCCAGAAGGGCAACCAAATGGTGCAGGACTGCATCAGAAGACTTATGAGGACAGATTAACGGAGCTCAATATGTATACCCTTGAGCAAAGGAGGGAGAGGTGATATGATCGAGGCATTCAAACACCTTAAGGGCATAAACAAGGTGAAAGAGTCTAACATGTTTAAATATAAGAAAATAGCAGGACAAGAGGACACAGCATGAGATTAGAGGGAGGCCGATTAAGGGGAATGTGAGGAAATTCTTTTTCACAGAAAGGGTGGTGGATGCATGGAATGGCTTACCACAAGAAGTGGTGGCTATGAATACAGTGCAGGGCTTCAAACAGGCATGAGATAGGCATAAGGGAGCAATACAAATGACTATGAATAGATAGGTCACTGACAGAGCAAAGGCCGATGGCACATTTATAAGGTAGAAAAAGAAATGGGCAGACTGGATGGGCCTTGCGGTCCTTATCTGCCGTCAACTTCTATGTTTCTATGTTTCTCTGTTTCTATGTTACACACATGCGTGCGCAGTTTCCATGTAAACCTGGAAATTTGAGTATTTTTAATATTTTCACTACAGAATTTCAACAATGCCATCTCTTTACACCTCCATATGACTGGTACAGCTGTCATTCTTCACATCCTACCCGATCTGTGTTTTTGTACATCTGGCACAGAATGGCACGGTCGCTGTGGAAACTCAAAGTTCGGGACACATTAACAGAATCACAGTGCCACTGTTCATGAGAAGAGGTCCCAAATGCTTTCATGAGGTGGGGATCACAAAAAGACCATGTTGAAAATTTGTAGTGCAAATATCAACAAACACCCGGGACGTTAGGATTTCTAACCATAACGTCCCACCCTGCACAGACTGACAGGCATCAGGGGTGTGCCTTTGGATTGCCGACTGTAATGCTCATGCCATTCCACCCCCACCCCACCACTCTGCAGCCAGCCGACAGGCATCGAGGTGTGCCTTGGACTCTTCAGCCCCAGAGTTCACCCCATTGCCCTACACTGCACTCATTTCAGCATATGTCCTTATGGAATGGGGTGACTGTAAAGCCAGACACCCCAAGGCACACCTCAACATGTATCGGTGTCTGCAGGATAGGGTGAAGTGAAATGACATTAACGTTATGGGCGATGACCCAAACGCATACCCCAATGCTTGTCTGTCTCTGCAGGGTGGAGGTGGGGTTGTCATGAAGTTAAATACTTCACTGCCATTCCTATTCTCCATCTTTCTAACTCCTGCATTTCCAATGCTAATACTAGCAAGTAAGCAAACATTCGGCATTGACAAATGGTTGTATAATACTCCCTTGTGTGTAGTATACCCCCATCATACTTGTTTTATTACTGACAAGTAACAAACATTCCCTAACCCTAATATCCCCCCCCCCCGTTTTACTCACTATCCTCTGCAAATGATGGTGGTGGTTGAGGGGGGGTACAAAATAGGTACCATACCCATACAGACCAAGGGATGGTTGCAGTAGGCAATGGGTGAAACAGCTGACATAAAACTTCAGCATCAGAATAAGAAAGCATTTTCTCGGAGCACATACAGTAGCAAGTTAATGGGAGATGGTTTTATGTTGCACTTACACAAGAAATGACAAGATAGCTCAAACGTCAGCGGTGTGTTTACCACAAGAGAATCAAGCTAGCAATAACTGTAGTTGGCGATTTACTTTTTTATTTATATAAATGGGTCATAGGAGGGGAAAGGGGACTAGACAATACAGCCTAATCTCAGCCCCATGGGGGGGAGTACAGATGCAACCCAACTGAAAAGAACCACATTTAAGTGCTGTACTGTTATAGCGCAATTTCTCAAAAACTGCCATGGGATCTTTAACGACCACCTCAACAACCACCAGAAAGGCAAATGGGACGCCGGGTTCTTATTCGAAGGATAGCACACCACTACAATTCAGCCTCCCTTGTACTGCTCTCTGATACAGGCATTTATGGTACGAGTCCAATCCCCCAAAGGGACTAGAACCCATGACTATTTCCACCAGAGGGTCATGTGTTAACAGAGCCATGCCGACACTTAGAATAGACAATAAGTGGCATTTCCAAAGATCAGTTGACCCACTGCAGGCGCAAATGTATTACAAACTTGAAACGGGGTACTCCTGTTGACGTGATAACAAATCCGCTGCAGCAGGCCGATAAAACGCATTAAATAATGATTCATTTCGTACCATTAATTCCAATGGTAAAATATATAGCATTTGTTCACCTGGAATATACCTGTAGAATTGACGTCTTCCCTAGGTTATATTCATCAAAAATTCAATTTGTTTAGTAATAGATCACTGGGAAGCCTTTTTGGTCGCATGCTCCTACTAACGGAGCCAAAGGGAAATGACTGCCGAGGGGACGGCGGAACGTTATTGTGGTTTCCCGCTCTTTTGGTCCCTCTCTATCACGCGGCGTCTCCCGGTCCAACGGCCGCAGCTGTCACTGCTCTCTCTTCCCGCCCTCTCAGGACACTGGAACACTTCCTATTGGTCCATTGGCACAGGGGACACTTTTAATTGGCGCCGATCTTTTCCCGCTCTAATCGGCCCGAGACACAACTCTGAGCAGAAACTAAAGGATTTAACGGTTTTCAAGGATCAGATAGCAGATTGGGGACTCCCTATTTCAAAAGCTTTATAACTTCGGATCACTGTAAAACATTACTTGTATGTGTTCACTTCTATATGCCGTTTCTGCTTCCTCCCCCTTGTAACACATGGAAACGATCAGCAGCCGGCAGTGTGCCTTCTCCTAGCACATGCGAATGGCTAAACACCAAGTAACGTAACATTTTGAACTGTCATTGCTTTGGATTAATGCTGCATGTGTCGGTAATGCCGTCAAATTTTGCATGAAATAAATAATTGACTCCGGTTTCAGTTTTTAGACCCAACCTCCGAGACGTTTTACATGTCAGTAAAACCCTGCATTACAGCTCTTTGAAAAAGAATGTGGGCGGCTCTGAAAAGAGCCTTTGGGTTCAACAGTTGAGATGGGGCCATTCTTGCCGGGGTGTCCGTCCGCAATCACTTGGCGCTGCTGTACTTGGTGATGGCTTTCGTGCCCTCCGACACCGCATGCTTGGCCAGCTCTCCTGGCAGTACCAGGCGAACGGCAGCCTGGATGTCCTTGGAAGCGATGGTCTTGCGCTTCCTATATTCAGCCAGGTGCATGGATTGGGTTGCGATTCGCTGAAAGATGTCGTTCACAAAGGAATTCATGATGCTCATAGCCTTGGAAGAGATGCCGGTGTCAGGATGAACCTGTTTCAGCACTTTGTACACATAGATCGAGTAACTCTCCTTGCGGCTCTTCCTTCCCTTCTTCTTCAGACCCTTACTGCTAGATGGCGCCTTCGGACCCTTTTTCGAACCCGAAGCTGATTTGGCAGGCATATCGAATTATCAATATACTTCTGTGAAGTTAGATAAACTAATGATCTCAACTCGCCTTGGTACAGCAGTATATATAGAATGGTGCTCTATATGCAAATTAGGAGGGAGCCTTTGATTGGCTAGCAAAATTATACCTCAGTCCCCAGGACTTGATTGGCCGTTTTAACAGTAATAGGTTCATGTTGAAAACACTGGAGTGCTAACTTTAGTTCCACTTGCTCTTGTGTCAGATTTATTAAGTTCCCTCTTTTTTTATTTAACAATTTTCTTTTTTTCTTTTCTCGGTTTTCAACTTGGTCTACTGACTTCAAGCCCTCTTTCAACCAGATTGGTGCAATTATTTACGTTTTATTGACTTCAGCCGCCTCATCATCCAAGCAGAAGGACACCAATAATTTAGCATTTTTGGTCTGTGAACAGATACTCTGACAAAGCTTTCAGTTCTATCCAAAGGTCCCGTATAATTTTAAATATTGTAGTTGTCTCTCAAGGCTTAAAATGAGTATGTCAGTTAGTTTAGTTTCTCTTCCAGTGTATTTGCCTGTCCATACCATCCGATGCCCAACACCGTTTTTATTGTTTCCGATCTTTTCGGTTGAGGCTGGAAGACAATTCAGCACTGGACAAGAAAAGATTCCAATCCTGGAGCACATTTGTAAGTTGGGGTGGGCTCAGGGCAGCGAGACAAGCCGCCAGTACAACACTCTGCGCCACCGCTACTACTGCAGACCACCAGCTCTTATCGATCTTTTCCCGCTCAGGTTCATAGATTCACAGAAGCGTGACGGCAGATGGCGCGAGACCCTGTGGTAGCTAGGAAAAATAACGGATTTAACGGCCAGTTTTGTAAACGACCGGCTGCCTGTTGCTTTTTCAGGGGGTGCTCTTTTGCCGCACTATACTGGTCCATGCAATCTCCCTTTAACATTATATTCTACACGTTCTTCATACACTAGAGTCTAATGAAGTACTATTCTTCATTTTGCCGAAAATAAAGACTTTTCAGGAGCATTTGCTTATTTAGAAAATGAAAATCAGTGTGTATCGCTGCCCACTGCTCCCCAAGTGTATTCGAACCGGGTTCCTTGTGCTTGTCAGATTCTCAAAGCTTGAACTTTTCTAAAATATATTTTGCATAAATATTAATTAAAATTATTCCACAGAAGATGAACAAATCTGTAAAGTACTCCATAATTGAAGGTTATATCGTATGTATCTATACCAATATGTATGCGGCTTTATTTTATTCAAACAATAACAAGGTTTAACTTCAAAACAACTCTAAACTGTGATCGCGTCACGAGTCTCACCACAAAAATCACAAACTCCGCTCACAGTGACTGTAATTGTCGATCTTTGCAGAATCCGTGTATATCAGAAATTGCTAATAAATCGAGACCTGCATAACATGCATCGAGAGACAGTATAGCGCAGTGGTTTAATGCTGTGAGCTGCACATTTGGTGATATTTATCAGACCAGACCTGGGTTTGAATCCCACAGCTTCCACTGGCATATTATGCGACCCTGAGTAAGTCACTTAACTTCCCTGTGCTCCCAGATCGCACGTGTAAAAAACATGTCAGCTTAGTGTACTACTCCTGGTTAAACAACTTAAAAAAAAAAAAAACTTTATGCATTCATTGTGTATGGATAAAGGATTTTTATAATGAAAGTGGAAACAAAAACGGAATGTATGTAGGCATATCTCTCAACTGTCCCCTGATTTTGCCTCAAAATTTTCCTCTGTCCTTCCTAAAATTTGTGTTTTTGTGGCAGAACAGTGGGGATTAAAAGCACAAAATATTGTCACACATTAAAGTTAGACTTGTTCTTCTTCAGAAAATGCATCTTAACACAAATAATTTCATTCTATCGACTTTCTGAGTGAACAGTACACATTTTTAAGACATATTCCTCATTTGGGGGTCTTTATCCCTGATTTTTTAAGCCTTGTCCCTGATTCATGATGCAAGAGGTTTGAGAGGTATGTATGTAGGTGTATATCGTCCCTGGTCCAGATCATCAGCATGGTTGGAGGTAAGAGGTCAGCATCTCAGCTCCCCACACAGCTGGACTGGCTAATATTGAACTCTTTAAGGTTGTAGCTCCTATTGACAAAAATTGTGAGCATGTTCATGCTTTAGCTTCTTTTAGGGTGGCTCACAGGTGCTTTGGATTCTAAGATCCGTTGGGAGTTGCTGCCTGGGGTGTCCTTCACCTTTTTACCTGGAATTGTTGTACTTGATGATGGCCTTGGAGCCCTCAGACACATCATGCTTGGCCAGTTCCCTTGACACTACCAGGTACCTAGCAAGCTGATGTCTCAGGGAGATATGGTCTTGCATCTCCTATAGGTAGCCGGGAGGGAGGCTTCAGCTATGATGCACTTGAAGTTGTCATTCACAAGTGAGGTCATGATGCACGTGGCCTTGGAAGAGATGTTCCTGTTTGGATTAACCTGTCTGAGCACTCTGTACACATAGATTGAGTAACTCTCCTTGTGGGGTTTCCTTCCCTTCTTCTGACTCTTTCTAGTGACTGATGTCTCAGAACTTTTATTCAGAGCTGGAGCAGATTAGCAGAAACAGGCATATATAAATCGGAATATTCTGTTAAAATTTCTCAATTATGACAAACAATTAAATGTCTATGAAGCACCTAGTACTTGTAGACGTAACTGTGTTGTATTATGACATGTTCCTATAACTGTATTTGTTGGTCTTGTTATTGCAGTTGTCATACCTGTATTGTTTCTGGTGCCAACTATTGCACTATCAATGTACTGCATTTACCGGGTCACCACTGAAAAAAGGATTGTCTTGTCTCAGTGGGCCTTCCCGGTTACCAAAGTTCAATAAATAAATAAATATGTTAAAGCAGCAGTGCGACGAAAAGTTGTAACTTTGCAGTCACCTGTGATTTTAATTTAGCAACATACTGCTTGATGTCTGTTTTAAAGCAGCAGTGCAACAAACAGTTGTAATTTTTTGCACCTTTGATTTTAGGTTAGTAGCATGCTGCTTGATGTCCATTTTAAGATAGTCTAAGGATTTCCTTCAGTTCTTCATTATTTTGTAATTAGTTCATGTGACATGTTTGTTTTCTTCATGTGACTTGTCTGGCAGTACATTAAAGCAGCAGGCAATGAAAGGCTGCAATTCTTCAGTCACCTTTGATTTTAGTTTAGTAACATGCCGCTTGATGTCCATTTTAAGTTATTCTTAGGGTTTTCTTTGGTTCTTTATTATTTTTTATGTCTTCAGTAAAATCTATACTTAATTTACACAAATTAATGCACTGCCTGGCAAGTCACATGAAGAGAAAAAAAACATGTTGGACAAATTAATTACAAAATAGTAAAGAACCCAAGGAAACCCTTAGAATATCTTAAGACGGACATCAAGCAGCATGTAAAATCACAGATGCAAAAAATTATAACTTTTCATTGCACTGCTGCTTTCATTCATGCAAATTAATTACACTTTTTATTGAAATAATAAAAAGTAAACAACTGAAAGAGACCCTTAGAATAACTTAAAGCAGCAGTACTACGAAATCAGGAAGTGAGCTATCAAAATTCTGTTTTTCAGCTATAAGCATGCAGCCAAAGTTCCAGTTTTCATACCTGTAAATGTTTTTTTTCCAGTCGTCTTTAGTTTTTCAGATATTTGCAATTGATTTGAAGTGTTGTAGCACTACAACAAATATGGGGGGCGACTAATGTGAGCTGTGCTTTTTCTCCAGTTCGCATCACATCTTTTGACAACAGCAGAGGGACCCTCTGCTGACCATTCCCGATGTCTCTGGAAGTCATAAACATGCAGTTGGCAGCAGAAGGGGTTCCAGTGCATCATGCTGGGTGGCAGACATGTAAACAAAAGCAGAGAATAACTGAGCAAATTACTCAGAGATAGTACAATGCCGGCGAGAAAGGGTACCAGGCATATGATTAGCAGGGCACAGGGAATAAACTGTCAAAAACCTGCAATTTTTTTCTGTAGTACTGCTGCTTTAAAATGGACATCAAGCGGCATGTTACCAAACTAAAGTCACAGGTGACTGCACAATTACAACCTTTCATTGCTCTGCTGCTTTAAATCATTCTAAGGGCTTCCTTTGGTTTATAGATTCATAGATTCATAGAAGTGTGACGGCAGAAAAGGACTGAACTAGGCTCACCAAGTCTGCCCATTTGGCCAACTATCTGCTTGGACCTGTGCCTCCCCCCTTTAGAGTCTGTTCCACTTTTCTAACCCTTCCACCTTCAGGTCCTCGGATATAATGATGCTTAGGTCCCTTTCTTGTTCTGTCTCCTCCAGATCTCTGCCCCCCCATATGGTACCCTGCCTTCTGATTTCTGTAGCCCAGATGCATGATTTTACATTTTTTTGTACTGAATTCAAAAGCTGCCACCTTTTTGACCATGGCTTAAGTCTCCCCAAGTCTCTCTGCATTGTTCCACTCCTTCCCCCATATTCACCCTATTGTAGATTTTGATATCATTCGCAAACATACTCACACCCCCCTCAAGGCCTTCCACAATGTCCCCTATGAATATATTGAACAGTAGGGGCCCCAACACCGATCCCTGAGGGACCCAGCTCATGATCTTGCCCTCCCCGGATGCCACCCCATTTATTATGACCCTTTGCCCCCTTTTCCCCAACCAGTTTCCCACCCATTTGACTAACCTCTGCCCCATCCCCAGTCCTGCCATTTTACACAGCAGCCTCCCATGGGGCACTGAATCAAATGCCTTTCTGAAATCCAAATAAGCTACATCTACAGCTCTGCCTTGATCTATTTCCTTGGTGACCCCATCAAAAAACTCTATCAAATTTATTTGACACGATCTGAGCCAAGTAAACCCATGTTGTCTTGGATTCATCAGGCTGTTTGTCTCCAGTTAGCTGATGATCCGGCCTTTTACTAGCTTCTCCATGACCTTACCTACCACTGATGTCAAGCTCACAGGCCTGTAACGTCCTACTTCCTTCCTTCCTCCCTCCTCCCTTATGCAGAGGGACCACATTTGCCTGCCTCCAGTTCTTAGGCACCACCCCTGTTTCCAGTGACCGATTGAAGAGTACAGTCAAGGGTACCACCAATACCCCCTTTAGTTCCCTTAACACCCTTGGGTGCACGCCATCTGACCCCATTGCCCTGTCTACCTTCATGCAGCCTAGTTCTTCCAATACTTCCTTCACGAGAAACTGCCTCATCTCCACCCCCCTCCTCAGCCATTTCATTTCCTGCGCTGCTGCCTTCTTCTCCTTCTTCCTCCCTCTTGAACACAGAGCAAAAACAGGTGTTTAGTAGGTCTGCCTTTTCTCTGTCTCCTTGTAGCGCCTCCCCTCTTTTGTTCTTAACTGGAGAATCCCCTGCCTAGTATTTCTCTTTTCATTTACATATTGAAAGAAAGTCTTATCACCTTTTTTGACCCCCTCGCTATTCGCTCTGTCTGTGTCTTTTCCCTCCTTACCTCTACCCCAGCTTCTCTCTGGCTCGCCCAGTTCACGTCCATCAGAGTTGTTGTCTTGAACCTCCTAAAGGCTTTCCTTTTTGTCCTTATCTATTCTGCTACTTCCCTTGTATACCACAGAGGTTTTCTTCTCCTCTTATTTTTACTCTCTCTTGGCACAGACGTCGGTGGCCCCTACAATAGCTTCCTTTATCCTCCCCCACTTTGCCTTTGCCTCCACCTCCATCAACTCCTCCACCCCCTGCAATGCCCTCACCACTATTTCTCCCATTCTCCTGAAGTCCGTCCTCCTGAAATCCAGGATCTTTAACCTAGACTGGTGAACCTCTGCAGTATTTCTCATTTTAAACCTGACCATGTTGTGGTCACTTGTACCAAGATGTTCCCCCACTGATAGCTCTTCCAGCCTTTCCCCATTTGTCAGGACTAGATCAAGAGTAGCTCCTGCCCTAGTTGGCTCCCTAACCAGTTGATTTAGGAAGGCCAACTGCAGGGAGTCCAATATTTCTCTGCTGCTGGTTGAAGCAGCTGAAAGGGTGTTCCAGTCTACGTCTGGTAGGTTTAGATCCCCCATGCACCACCTCCCCCCTTGCCGCCATTTTCACAAACTCATCAGCCATACTTCTATCTGCAGATTCGTGCTCTGCTGGGGGTCTATACACCACCCCCATATGCACTGACTCCCCCTTCCCCACCGCCAACGAGACCCAGAGTCCTTCTGCCTCTCCCCACTTACCTTGCAACTCTGATGCTCTGATACCCTCCTTTACATAGAGTGCAACCCCCCCCCTTTCCCTCCATGTCCTTCCTGAACAATTTTTGCCCTGGTATCTCCATTTACCATCCCTGCTCACGGTGGCACCACGTTTCTGTTACTCCCTCTATGACAAGGCCCTCCTCTGCCATTTTTGCTGTTAGATCCGGGATCTTTCTACCCAGACTTTTGGCATTCGCATACATGCCCCTCCATGCCCCTCTCTCTTCCTTCCCTATATGTTTGTCCCCTTTACCCTCTTGCTGTGTGTATAGGGCTTTCTGCTCCCCCCATCACCTGCCTCAACTGCGGGGCTTTTTCCTGCCCTCCCCACCTTGTTTAGTTTAAATAGTAGCATTTGTCCACATAATCATTCAGTTTACATTTGAGCAGTGCCTTCCCCTCCCAATTTAGGCGCAGCCTATCCAGGGCATATAGGCTCGTGTCACTCCATGTTGACCCCCAATCTCCTATCACACCATACCCCTTCTGAGCATACCAACCAACAAGCCAGTCATTGAATTCCTCAATATTTTGCCATGCCTCCATGCTGGCCCTTGGTACAGGTAGCACCTCTGAGAAGGACAGGGATTTGAATTTTGAATTGCTGCAGAACCTTGCCAGTGCCACAAACCTGGCCTGCACCTCCATCACACTGTTCTTTGCAAGGTCATTTGTGCCTAGGTGGAAGATCAGATGCGTTTTCTTATCCATTTCCCTCCCCCTACAGGGGACCCATTGGACAACTTTGGCAGCCATCATACCTGGCAGGCACTCCACCCATATTTTTTTCCCGCTTTCTTCCCTTCTTCCCCATGTAACCCCTTTTATAATAGAGTCCCCCACTATGAAGACTCTATCCCCTTTTTCCTCCTGGACACCCCTCACTGCTGCCATTATCCTCCTCTTTTCCAGTTTCTTCTCCTCCATCCCCTTGCTTTCTCCCCCCCTGAAACTACCTGAGCCTTCCTCCCCTCATCCTCCATCTGTACCCTTCCCCGTGCCCCTTCCTGGTTCTCTGGTTTCTCCATGCCACCCTTTCCCTCCTCTGAAGCTTTTTGATTCTCGCTTTCTCCAACCTGCTCTTCTCCCTCACCCAAATCATGGTTTTCTGGCACTTCTATTGTGCTATCCTTCCTTGTACTTTCCTCCCTTTGATCTTCCTCACCCCATGGTTTTCCTTCTACCCTGACCTTTATTGCTGGGCCCTGCTCTACTTCCCTTCCTGACGATGCCCCTTTTCCCAATGTCCCCGCTTCCTGCCTGTTTTTTTTTTCCACCAAACTTCCTCCTTTCCCTTTCTTATCTGTTCATGCACCTCTCTCCCTGATCCCCTTTCTGCTGATCCTGGGTCCCCACTCCCCCCTGCTACCCTCTGACCTCTTCCCGTATGGCCTCTCTCTCTCTCTCTCTCTCTCTTTCTCTCTCTCTCTGGTCCCCCGTGACCCCCCTCCTCTCCTCACCTGGTGTTACAGGCACTCCAACCTTCTGGGCTCCTCCTGCCAGGCTGCTCCTGTTCCCCCAGCTAGCATCCAGTTCCTCCCCTTGTGCTTGAGATTTCACCCCCCTGTGTATGTTTGCAGGCCCCCCCACGTTCCTTCCTTTTCCACTCTACCAGCTGTCTCCAAAGTCCTTCCACTTCCTCCCCGAGCTTTGCCAGCTGGTGGCATACTGGGCAACCTCCAAACTTCCAAGCCCAGTCTAGAACTATGGCTGCCCCCACACCCCGTGCATCTAGCCACCCTCCCAAAGATGGCAGGTCTAGCAACTTGAGGCCGCTTTCCTATTCTGTTTTGCGTCATTGGTCACTCTCCCCTTTTAATAATACTATGCAAGCACTTCCACTCATACAATAGGTAGTTCCCTTTCTCCAAGCATTTACAAACAGCCACACATTATCAAGTTCCCTATTAAACTGTCCTTTTGTGCTCCTACTACTTTTTTTTTTTTACTCTTACTGCTCTTGAATACAAAACCTCTCTCAATGTTGTTTAAAATCCACTAAAGTCAAGCCACTCCTTCCCCTAGGTTCCACCCACACTGCCTCTTTAATAGAGGTCGGGGCCTGGGTGGGTGGTGTTGGAAGAAAAATACAGCTCCTCTGCTGTGTGAGTGGCTGGGCCTGCCTTTTAAGCCCAGCCCTGATTTAAAATCTTCGTGCCCTCTCTCCTGATTGGCTACCTCTCCTTAATTCCCCCTGGTCCGCTGCCGACTGCAGCCACCTGGAACTCCCACTCACCCTGCTCCTGCTGCCGATGCAGCACTGACTCCTCTTTCCCCGATGTGCTTCTTTCCTGTAGTTCTGGCCTGCCCAAATCTGAGCCACTGGGAAATCTCTGCTCCATGCCTCCCCCGAAGATAACTACAGCTCCTTTGCGGCGTCTTAATTATTTTTTATTACTTTAATAAAAACTGTAATTCACGCAAATTAATGTATTGCCCGGCAAGTCACGTGATGGAAACAAACATGTCATGTGAATTCATTCCCAAATAATAAAGAACTGAGGGAAACACTTACAATATCTTAACATGGACATCGAGTAGCATGTTACTAAACTAAAACTCTCAGGAGTTCGACTGCGAGCAGGAGTCCAGATGATCTGCTGCAGTCTTACAATCAGGCTGTGGGGGCTGTGCTGGACTTGATTGCTCATGTGTGTGTTCGCCCTCTCTCGCTCAGCCCTCAGTCCTCCTGGTTTGATGGGTCCTTGAGGGAGATGTGGAGAGAAGGTTGACGGCTAGATCATGGTGGGTGGAAGTCTGGCCTGGATGCCGAGAGGCTTAGACTGATGTCCCATTATAGTGACTATCAGTCTGAGATCTCCCATTAGAAGGCAGAGTTCCTGTCTGGGGAGATCACGGCTGCTTGGAATCAACTAGTTTAGCTCTTCCGTACTGTGGACAGGCTGGGCAATCCAACTTGTCTGCAAGTACGGAGAGCATTGTCGCAAGAGAAGTATGAGCAGTTTGCATGATTCTTTGCAGATAAGATTGCCAACATCAGGTCTGAAATCTGTCTAATTTGCTCCAGTGGACAGGGAGATGGTCGGTGGGAGTTCGCGATGCTATGGTTTTGCTGGTCGACCTTTAGCCAGCTGGCTATCATGGATGTCATAAGGCTCATCCAGAGCATGTGGCCGATGTGCTGTAGTTTGGATCTGGGCCCAAGTCACCTCCTGGTGGGGTGTGTTGAGGCCATCAGCCCAGTCCTGCAAAGAGATAGTTCAGTGTTTATTGGAGACACGTGAGTTTCCCTACTCCCTGAAGGAGGTGGTGGTTACACCTCTCCTTAAGAAATCTTCTTGGGACCCAGACTGTCTTACCAACTACAGATCAGTCTCTAACCTGCCCTTTGTGGGTAAGGTTATTGAGATGGTGGTTGCGCAGCAGCTGGAGGACCATCTTACCATCCATGACATCTATGATCCTCTCCAGTCAGGTTTCAGGAAGAGACACTGCACTGAGACTACTTTAGTCCAGGTGCTCAATGATCTCCTGACAGTGAGAGATTGGAGGAGTCATTACATCTTAGTCCTCCTAGATCTCTCAGTGGCATTTGACATGCTGGATCATGGTGTGTTGCTGGAGCACCTGCAAGTCTTTTGCAGGCTGTCTGGGACAGTCCTCGGATGGTTCCATTCATTCCTCTCTGGTAGGTCTCAGAGAGTTGTGTCAGGAATTTATTCCTCTGACACATTCTCCCTACCATGTGGGTGCATGTTGTTTGTGGTGTGTATAGATGCTGTTGAGAGACTTTGTAAGACAGTATGGCTTGAGTTTTCACTGCTATGCAGATGATACTCAGCTCTGCGTGTCCTTTGCACCAGACCAGGATGGAGTGGTCTCTGTGTTTAATAACTGTCTCACTGTAATCCAGGACTGGATGAATGCCAACTGGCTGATATTGAATTAGGACAAGACCGAGGTTTTCGTGGGTGGACCCATGTCGCCGGCCTATGAGGACCTTGGCTGGGCAGGCAACTGGGCTCATGTTCGGTGGCCACTAGCTGTTGGCCTCTGAGCGGGTGATGAATCTAAGCATTATTCTTGATGATGGCTAGAGTCTGAATGCTCAGGTGTCTGCCATCGTCAAGGCCTCATTTTACCATCTGAGGAATATCACCTGGATTAAGCATCTGGTTCTGCCTGGCAACCTTCCAACATTGGTCCATGCCTTCGTAACCTCCCGCCTTGACTATTGCAATGCCCTTTACTTAGGGCTTCTGGAGGTTGATATCCACTGCTTGCAGCTAGTGCAGAATGCTTTGGCCAGGTTGTTGGTGTGGCTTCCGTGTTCTAGCCACATGACATCTGTGCTGCTCAGTCTGCACTGGCTGCTGATTCAGCGGTGAATCACCGTCAACGTGGGCCTGTCGACCTGCAAAGCCCTACATGGACAGGGACCGAGTTATGTGCAAGAGCTCCTATCCCCTACTGCCACATCTGATTGCTACGCTCCACTGATGAGGGATTGCTGGAGGTTCCCTGGGTCCCGTTAAAGTCTTCCGGGGCTTGAACTTGCACTTTTGTAGCTCTGACCCTGTGGAACTCTCTGCCTCATTGGGTTAGGGGTTGCCTGACTGTGGAGAGCTTCAAATCCGCCCTCAAAACTTATTTATTTTCTCTTGCTTGTCCTGAATTTTAGTTTGAATTTAATTCTGCTGAATTTTAATTGTTGTGTTTTTAAGATTTTACCTTTTAAAAGCACTATGATACTGTGATGAATTGCACTTCATATAAATGAAGTTATTATTATTATTAAAATCACAGATGCAAAAAAATTGCAACTTTTCGTTGCACTGCTGCTTTAAGACTAGTAACATAGAAATTAGCATGCAGCCTACAAAAACATTTCCTCACAAAGGTAGATCTTTTCTGGTAGCTTCACTGTATATTCTTTTTACTTCATGTTCTGAGCTCACATGCGTTTGAATTTGGGGTAGATGGCTGGGAATTAATTGAGTCACAGTGCACCTTTCAGTTATGACACCCGCCTTGTTGGCTCAAGCAAGATTTAGGGGCCTTGGCTCTGCTGTGGATAGAAAGGTTCTTTCCCAAGTAAAGTTAGTTTGCGTGGTGCCTCAACCCAGCATTAGAACATAATGGGTCACTTGTTTGTTTTGCACAACCCTCTGGGATGCTGTACCTACCCACCTCCCCTTGCAATCACCCCACAGATGGAAAACCAGCTTTGAATGTAACATTTTAAAACACATAGCAATCTCCAATACTACGCTCACAGACAGTATTAAAAAATGTTAACCAATAATTTATTTACAGTATGGTTGGAATAGGGAAAGGGAATGAGGGGAGCAGAGGTTAAACACTTTGATAGCTTGGAAAAGCAACAGTATGCAATAATCAATAACCCCCTGGGCCAAGGTAATTGCCTGACCAGGCTAGTCCATCAAAAAATAGCAGTTTGAACAATGTCACTGCCCACCCCACCAAACCAGCATATGCAACTGCACAGATTTAAACCAACCCACTCCTGTTTAGTACCAGTTTCCCCAGTTCACTAAAAACAGAGCTCCCCACAATCTATTCCAGGTACCCTGTGCACTAGTTTCTGGCCTGCACCATGAAGCTGGCTGGCCAGCATGGGTGCACTTTTAAACAATTCAAATTAAATTCAAATCCCTTCCTGGACGTATGACAAGTAATTATTTGGCGAACTTGGCAACTTCAGGCCCAGTGGCCCAACTCTGTAACACAGGGGCAACTATTTTACAAATTTTCCCCATGCTCAGAGCAAGCCCTCATTTTACTCACAGTTCTGCAGAACAGTCTTTGGGTTGTCAGGCAGAAGTCCTTTCAGGCGTTGGCTCTGGGGTGCTTTGCAGGTTAAGTAGGATGGGTCTCTCTGTGGCTCTTGTAGCTCTATACAGGATCAGTCCCAATGACCAGGGCCACACACCTCACCCACCCATCAAGGCATCCAGCCCTGAGGGCAAGGTGATAGGCAATGCCTAGCTCTGTAACAGAGTAGACACACCAGAGGGTGTAGACAGAATGAGAAGGGACCTGCAGAAACTTGAAGAATGGTCAGGGGTTTGGCAGTTGAAATTCAATGCAAGGAAGTGCAAGATAATGCATATGGGGCACAAAAACCCTGGCACAATATATCAGTTGGGGGGTGAGGATATAGCATGCACCAAGCAGGAAAGGGATCTTGGGGTTATCATCTCTGATGACCTCAAGGCAGGGAATCAGTGTGACAAGGCAGCAGGTAAAGCAAATGGGATGCTGGGATGCATAGGCGGGGCATCACCAGCAGGAAAAGGGAGGTCATAATTCCACTATACAAGACACTTGTGAGGCCGCACCTGGAGTACACTGTGCAGTTCTGGAGACCTTACCTCACGTAGGACATAGACAGGGTAGAGAAGGTTCAGAGGAGGGCAACAAAGATGGTGCATGGATTGCATCACATGTCCTATGAGGACAGGTTGAAGGCACTGAACATGTACTCCTTGGAGGAGAGGAGGGAGAGAGGGGATATGATAGAGACATACAAGTATCTTACAGGGAGGAACAGGGTGCAGGAATGCACTATTTTTAAGCGAAAAAGATGTTCCAGGACTAGAGGGCATGGGATGAAGTTGGAGGGAGGACGATTCAGAGGAAACGTGAGGAAGAATTTCTTCACAGAACGGGTGGTGGACAAGTGGAACACCCAGCCAGAGGAAGTGGTGGGGGCTGAAACAATCACGGGATTTAAGAATGCATGGGATAGACATAAAGGAATTCTGGAGGTCAGGGGTAAGGGGCAACAGACTTCTTGGAAAACATAAACTGAACTTGCAGACTTAAATGGGCAGACTGGGTGGGCCATAGGCCCTTATCTGCCGACACTGTCTATGTATCTATGTATTCTGTGAACCACCAAGTGGGCAGTTTTACTTTTCTTCACTCCTCTGGTCCCCCACCCAAGATTCAGGCACACGGGGGCTGGCAGGAGCATAAAAGGGGCCCCGTCAAAGCTGCATTGGGACTGGCAGGAGGGCAGCTGAGGGCAAATTAAGGTAGTAGTAGATCTGATTTCTTTATGGGGCCCTTCCCCTAAGGCCCAGGGTGCCATTACAATAAAACACACTAAAACATTACGTACACTAACAAACAAGATTTCATTTATTTATGGGGCCCTTCCCCTGAGGCCCAGGGTGCCATTACAATAAAATACACTAAAACATTACATACACTTGAAACCCCTCACCCCTGCCTTTTTATCAAAATGACAGGTGGCATGCTGTTGAAGCTGACAGCAGTACCTGGTGGGGGACTGGGTTCAGGGAGGATGAGGTTACTCAGCACAGGGGGACCTAGGTTTGGCTACTCTGAATAGGGGCACCCAAGTAAATCCGAACACAGGAAGCAATAACTTTAATGTCCAGAACCAGGGATGGGATTCTTCAGTGTGGCTTTTATTCACATACAGGCTGCCCAAACAAAGCATAGACGGACCCCCATGCTGCTACATTTCCTGGTAATGCAGATTAGAGACAACAGAACACTTTATCACTATTTCCAGCCCTCAGGCTCTAAACCCACCAGGCACATAGCCCAGACTTGCACGCAGCTTTGGGTACACAGCCCGACTTGTACACACTTGGGTTTTCCCCATTGGCCCAGTTCCCCCACCAGCCACTTGATCCACAGTCCGTTTGAGAAATGAACCAATTATCCCATTGTGGCTCCCCAAACCACACTAGAGTCTTCGACTCCTAGAGAGAATTTTCCTTTACAATCCCACGTCTGGGTACTTCCTCCATCACTGGCCAAGTGCCTGAGGCAAAGTAGAAAACCACAGAAGAAATCCGTAGAGGTGGACCTGGTCACTAAAGATGGGGGGCCTCCCACCTCCAGCTCCCACAGCCCATACCCGGCCATTTCTCTGGACACTGAACAATTCCTTTACTGAACTTTCAAATGTAGATTAAGGGTAGACGTCTGTCACATCACCTCTACATATTATTTGCATCCCAACAAACTCTGGAACTTGAAACTACTTTTACTTTGTTTAGCCCCTTACTCTAGGCTTCCCAATATTTAGTAGTTCAATCCCCACATTGTTACACAAGTCCCAGGGTGAAAAACATATGCCCTTTTTAGCCAGAGCAGACACTCAGCCTACGTTGCAGGTGCCCCAGAGGTGACTCACAAATCTTCTTTTCTCCCAAATAAATACTGGAACGAACAGGCAGCTTTTCCTCCACAAGCAGAACTAGGGGATTGCCCCAGGAATCTGCAGGGAAACTTTCTCCATCCCCCCCGGAGAGAGGGGGCACTGAGACCCGAAAACAATGGTCTCCACCACTTCAGTAATCTTCTGTGTCTCTCTTTAAGGTGAAGACACACGCCCTATTACTTAAAAGTAGCCCTCTGTCAGGGCTGAGGCTCCTAGAGCCTTCACTGAGCTGCTTTAACAGCAAGCTCTCTACTTCACACTCCACTCACTGAAGACTAACTGAAGACACTGACTTCAAAACTCCCAGCGTTCTATCTAACTCCGTTTGCTGCAGATTCCAATGTGGCTCATGCAGCTGTGACAGTTCTATTGGTGATGTCATCCCTCAGTCTCAGCTGAGACTGAGAACAGAGTGAGACAGTGTGAAACCCATTTAACTGGAGTTTCACAAGCTGCCTTCCCTGCCTACCACTAGGCCTTACTGGGATTCTAGTAACCCCAGGTAACAAGGGGGTTACACTCTAACAAACAAGATTTTATTTATTTATGGGGCCCTTCCCCTCAGGCCCAGGGTGCCATTACAATACAATACACTAAAACATTACACACATTAACAAACAAGATTTTATTTACTTAGTTTTTCTTAATAAATTCACAATGGAAGAGGAGGAGGAGGAGGTACTGAAACCAAACAAGAGAAGCACTCTGGATAGGGGGTCGATACTAGTCCATTTACAGAAGAAAGGGTTTTGAAAGAACTCTTGAAACTGAGGGTGGACAAAGCAATGGGGCCTGATGGGATTCATCCCAGAATTCTAAAAGAACTAAGGGTAGAAATAGTGACACCACTGACTACCCTCTTCAAAAAATCATGGGAGGATGGGGTGGTACCTGAGGACTGGAGGAGGGTGAATGTGATTCCCCTTCACAAAAGTGGGAGCAGGGCAGAGGCAGAAAACTACAGACCAGTTAGTATGACCTCAGTGGTAGGGAAAATGATGGAATCTCTTCTGAAGGAAATAATTGTTGAGTACCTAGAGGCCAGTGGGGCACGGGACCCAAGGCAGCATGGTTTCGTAGCAGGAAGGTCATGTCAGATGAATGTAATAGATTTCTTTGATTGGGTGACCAAAGTAGTAGACCAGGGAAGGGCTGTGGATATGGTCTACCTAGATTTTAGAAAGGCTTTTGACACAGTCTCACACAAAAGATTAATATACAAGTTAGCCAGCTTTGGAGTGGGTCCGAAGGTGGTAGCCTGGATAAAAAACTGGCTAGAAAACAGGACGCTAAGGGTAATAGTAAACAGAGTCCACAGTGAAGAAAGGATGGTAACTAGTGGGGTACTGCAGGGTTCGGTACTGGGACCAGTCCTCTTTAATGTCTGCATAAGTGACATTGGAGAACACCTGGAAGGAAAAGTATGTATCTTTGCAGGTGATACAAAGATCTGCAACAGGGCTGATACACAAGGTGGAGTGGAAAGGATGCAATGGGACATGGCAAGGTTGGAGGCATGGACAAATATATGGCAGCTCAGATTCAATGCAAAGAAGTGCAAGGTAATGCACCTGGGAAACAAAAACCCAGGGGAAGAGTACACAGTGGATGGTGAGATACTAACAAAAAGAAAAATCAAAAAAGGGACCTGGGAGTAATTATATCAGATGAACTAAAGGTGGGCAAGCAATGTGAGAAGGCAGTAAGGAAGGTTGGGGGGCTACTGGGATGCATAGGGAGAGGTATCAACAGTAGAAAACAGGAAGTTGTTATCCCTCTGTACAGACAGTAGGTGAGACCCCATCTGGTGTACTGCATGCAATTCCGGAGACCCCCGTCTCCACAAAGACACAGACAGAGTGGAGGCTGTTCAGAGGAGAGCAACCAAAATGATGCAGGGTCTGCACCAGAAGACATACGAGGAGAGACTAAAGTATCTTAATAAGTATACCCTTGAGGAAAAGAGGGAGGTGGGGACATGATAGAAACTTTCAAGTATCTAAAGAGAATTAACAAAGTACAAGAGGGTAGCATCTTTCAGAAAAAGAGATGTGCAAGAACAAGGGGGCACAATTTGAAGATAGAGGGGGCATGGCTCAGAGGTAATGTTAGAAAGTATTTTTTCACAGACAGGGTTGTGGATGCATGGAACAGCCTTCCTGAGGAGGTTGTGGAGTCGGGAACAGTAGGAGAATTCAAGAATGCATGGGACAGACATAAGGCAATTCTAGTGGGGGTAGGAGGAAGTAAGCTGTTGATTAACTAGAATCTGCAGCTTATCCATCAGGTAGGGAAATGGGCAGACTAGGTGGGCCAAGTGGTCCTTATCTGCCGTCAAATTCTATGTTTCTATGTTTGTTTACCGGGTAAGGTGTTGTAGCTAAAAAATATGATTATTTTCAGACATGACCTGGGAGGTTACAATACAAAATTGGCAGACAAAACAAATAGCAGGTATAGTTCAGAGGTGATCAACCATACAAGGAAAAATCTACACAATGTTCTGTGACGTAAACAGTATTGCTAATATGACAGAGACAATGGCAGGAAAATACACAATAGTACAAAACATAATAAGCATACAATCATAGTGCAGTAGAGTTTTAACACATAATCCATGGTAAGTGCTACATATAACAGTAACAAGAGGTCAGAACAAAACTGACATTTTGAGAGCTGAGGGAAGGGGATGTCAAGCACCCTATGGGGGTTTAAAACAGGAACATAGGGCATGTCTGACGAGGAGAGTGTGATGCATCTTTTTAAAAGCAGTATGACCAGGTGCAGAGTGAACATCAAGAGGTAGGGAATACCAATATTGTTGGGCCAGGCAGGAGAAAGCTGAGGTTCCTTTCAGGATTCTGCACCTAGGGGTGTGTAATAGAGACAGTCCAGTAGAGCAGAAGCCATAAGTGGGGGTCAGAGGCACCAGCATGCCTGCAAGACAGGTAGGTAGATTAGTTCTGATGATGTTGTCCAGCAGAGGGAGAAGGCCATCTAAGGCCTGCATATAGCACGCAATGGTGCTTCAAACATGGGGTAGCCAAGGCATAGCAACAGATACTGTTGTACGTTGTATCCCACTGACTTAGGGTGGTTTTTGAAGCATTTATGTAGGTGACAGCACCATAGGGATGGAAGTAGGATACCCCTAGCAATAGCCAGTCTGGCTGAGGGGGTAAGCATCCGACTAGTCCTGTAGGCTATTCCAAGTTTGGAGTTTGCTGACTTGCAGGTGTAAGTGATGTGTTGCTCAAAGCTGAGAGCTTCATCAAGCAGGACACCTAAATACTTGTGTAACCTCCCCCCAACGGCCTCCCTTGTTCAACTAGCAAGGCTGTTCCTCTCCAACCAAGGCGCCACTGAGAGAGGTGGGAGTTGTCACTACGAACACATTTCTGTGACCCGATACTTCTACGTCATAGCCTGCCATCCTTAGACAGGCAAACCAAGTGTGGCAACTACCTGGCTCACACCTGTGGGGACCATTTAGCATGGCCATCAACCTGGGTCCCTGGGAGAAAACATTAGCTCAGCATTATGCTAGGTTTGTACTTCTGGTCAGGGGTACCCAAGTAAATCCAGACACTGGAAGCAATAATTGTAATGTCCAAACCAGGCTGAGATTCTAGAGTGTGGCTTTTGTTCACATCACAGAGACTAAACAAAGCAAAGATGGACCCCCATAGGGCTACTTCCACTGGTAATGCAGATTACTGAGGTACAGAGCACACACACACACACAGCAAACCCTCATGTTCTGAAAGGATCTGGGCACATACGGCACAAACTGGTACATTTTCCTTCATTCCTTTGACTTGGCCCCCAGCCAGTATTAGGACACTTTTCCATATTGCATGGAGGTTACTGGTGGCTCCCTAAACCATCCACGACCACATTCCGGCTCACAGGGAAATCCAAGATCTCACATCTCGATGCTTTCCTCAGGCACTGGCCAAGTGTCATAAGAGAAAACAAAGGTGCCCAAACTGAACCCAGAGAGGTAAACCTGGTTACTCCAAATAGGTGGTCTCCCAACTTTTGCTCCCAAATCTATACTTGGCCATTCATCTGGTTACAACACCTTTCTCTGAAACACTCTTGTAGATGCTCTCTTGAAATGTTTTGCACATTTAACATTCTACTTCTCACACCACGGAGATGTCATGAAATTAAAAGTTCTGTATGTGGCTATGCCTTTACTCTAGACCCCCACTTTTTCAGATGCTTTTAAATCATACACCTTCTAAAAGTTCTGTACTTGGCAAGTCTCCTTCAGACCCCAGAGTAGGCAGACACTTTTACTGGAAACACAGTCTTGGTGAACAGAGTCCCTTTATCAGAGAAAAACTCACCATGGAATGCAGGTGCCCTAGGGCCTTTTCCCCGCAACACAGTCTCGGGTACTCACAGAGCAAACAACTCTCAGGCAGCTTCACCCTCTCCAGGCTGGACCAGGGGATAGCCCTTGAATCCTGGAATCCCCCCCCCCCATCTCTCTGGGGATGGGGCACTGGAAAGCCTTCCAGGAATGATCTCTACCACTATCTTCTACAGGTCTTCTGTGTTCTTCTCTAGGGTGAGAACACATAAACCCTTCTCCTGAGGTAGCTCTCTTTCAGAGCTGAGTCTGAGGAGCTGCCTTCTGCAGCACTCCTCCTCTCTTGACTCTCTCTCACAGACTACTGAATATCCCAACATTCTACTGCTAAACCCTGCAGCTAGCATTCCATTGTGGCTTGTGCTGCTGCAAGAATTCTAAGGTAACATCATCACTCCAGCTCATCAGAAACTGAAAACAGAGTGTGACAGTGTGAAACCCATTTAACTGGCATCTCACAAGCTGCCTCTCCCTGCCTGCCACTGATTCTAAGTGGGATTCTAGTAACCCCTGGGAACAAGGGGGTTACACTTAAATGAGGTTACTTTCGTAAGGGGGGAGCCATTTGAACAGGAGACATTGAAAAGGTTGCGGTTTGTTCTAAGTTTGGTCGCAGATCCGAAGAGCATGCCCTAAGGTTTACTTATGTTTAGGATGAGCCTTTCGTTGTCGATCCATTCTTGCTTTATGAGAAATGCTGATGTCAGTCGACTGTTTATTTCTTCTACGATTGCAGAGGAGATGTAGAGCACCTGATCATCTGCATACAAGATGGTTGAGCACCAAGGGGTGTTAGAAGATTTGTCATTTATAAAAATGGTGAAGAGAAGATGCTCTAAGATGGAGCCTTGAGGAACACCATCAATGATAGGCACAGAGTCTGACACCACAGAGTTAAATTTTACCTGTTGTCTTCTATTGCTTAAGTAGCTCTGGAACCAGTTTGTGGCTTGCTCTGAGAAACCAGTGAAGCTAAGGCAATCAAGCAGAAAAGGGTGATCTACAAGATCAAATGCCTTTGAGAGGTCGGTGAACACTGCACCCGTCATGAGACTGTGATCCATAGCAGTACGGGCATCATTTGTGAATTGTAATAGAGCGGTAGAGGTGCTATGCCCCTTGTGGAAATCCTGTTGAGTAGGTGATAGGAGGGTATATTTACAGAGGAACTTGGTGACCTGTATAGCCACTAATTTCTCGAGTATTTTGTTTAATACTGACAGAATGGCTATGGGCATATAATTAGCTATGTCTTTCTGTACACCTTTTTTAAAGCAGCAGTACTACAAAATCAGGAAGTGAGCAAACAAAATTCTGTTTTTCAGCTGTAAGCATGCGGCCAAAGTTCCAGTTTCCATACCTGTAAATATTTTTTTCCAGTCGTCTTTAGTTTTTTAGATATTTGCAATTTATTTGAAGTGTTGTAGCACTACAACAAATATGGCAGCTGATTAATTTCAGCTGCGCTTTTTCTTCCGGTCGCATCACATCTTTTGACAACAGCAGAGGGTCCCTCTGCTGACCATTCCCGATGTCCCTGCAAGTCATTCACATGTGCAGTTGACAGCAGAGGGGGTTCTAGTGCAACATGCTTACTGGCAGAAACGTAATCAAAAGCAGAGAATAACCAAGCAAATTACTCGGCGATAGTACAATGCCAGCGAGAAAGAGTACCAGGTATATGATCAGCAGGGCACAGGGAATACACTGTCGAAAAAGCACAAATTTTTTTTCGTAGTACTGCTGCTTTAAAGACTGGGGTGACTTTTGCTAATTTCCATACTTCCAGAACATGACCATGGCAGAGAGACAGATACAAATAAAACAATACAGCAGATGCAGTTATAACGAATCTCATAACACATGAATATTAAAACTCATCCAGAACTAAAATAGATATGTTGTAGGGAGTTACACGACTTCCCCCAAACGTCTGCTGAAAAGGTAAGTTTCAAGTTTTGAAAGTAAGCCTCACCCATGGGTAGAATTACACTTAGTTTGAATAGGCACTGAGAGATTTCAGGAAAAAGGAGAGAATGTAGACCTTTCTTTTATAAACACATGATCCCAGTTATTTTCCGAAACTTCATTCCTCCTCAGAAACTCATAAAAGTAGGTGGTTATATACAGAGAGAGAACAGATGCTAGTTAAGTCTGGTATATGAGGAATTATATGATGGCAAGAACATTTGCTCTCCTGTGATTGGTCAGTGTGTGTTCCTGGGACAGTGATGTTATTGAAAATCGACATCACCGGGCACACACATGACCATATGACACTGTGAGAAATCATGCCACCACTCCACAAGTTACTGCAGCTCTGAACCCACACTGACGCATCACAGCTTAAACCCCTCCAGACCAATTCTGTTTCTCACTCCAACCACCACAGAAAATATCACAGTTCAGCATAGAAAATCAATGTAATTTTCTTGCCAGCATTTTCTCCCTAAACCGAACTGCTTGAGTGAACTGTGTAGAATGTAACTACTAGTCACATGGTTCACTGAAGCCACTTACTTTGGGGAGAAAATGCTGGCAAGACAATTAAGTTCACTTTCTATCCTGAATGTGTTGCAGGACTTAGTAGATCCCAACTCACCCTAAAAAACACCACCAAACTGCACATTTTTTCTCACCTTGTTAATCTGCAGTTAAGAGCCGCTTCTCAGATGTGGCTCACAACACAGACATACACGGCAGGCTCGCACTGCCCCACTGTGCTGTCAACTTGTTTTCCATGTGCTTTCCACCAGGTTGCTTTTTTCATTAGACAACTAAACACAAAAAGCAAAATATTCTCCCTACCACCTCCCTACCTTCTTTTGTGTTGTCTCCCAGAAATGCAACTGACTGCAGTGGCAGCAGGCGGATGTCAAGAGCGGTGACAGGGTAGGAGCTCAAAACAGTGCTCACTAACTGAAAATGTCACAGCAGTATGATGATCTTCCAGTACAACACTAACATACAGAAACAAACTGTACCAGCAGAACTGCAAGCAAGACACAGTGTGTGTATATGTGTGTGTGTGTGTGTGTGTGTGTGCATGGGGGAAGCACCACATCAAAGCAAACAAAAGCACATGTGTGATTGAGAAGCAGATACACCATACAAGTAAAATCCACCTATTGCTGAGATAGCTCCACCTACAGGATAAACAGAACAAATGAACTGCTTTTTATATAGATACACTTCCCCACACAAAAATGAACTAAGAAAAATGTTTCAAACATATTTCTTTTTATTTTTTCTTCTATTTAAAGATTAGTCATTGTATAATAGCAATAAGCACTCCTGGGTGTGAATTATTGTGTAATAATGTCACTTCTAGGGGGTTGAATGCACTTGACATGCAGCCTTGTGCTTCAAATACACATGGAATGATTTCATTAAATAATAACACACACCCTGTCATACTTATTGCTTAAATATAACATGTAGGGGGGCTAATTAGCTCCATAATGGGCAATTGAGATTACAAGCTAATTACCCCGATGGTAAATTTTCCAGTACATCACACTAACTTAGCATTTATTGCATATAATACATTAGGATGATTTTTGTTGTCATTGTTTAGATCATATTTACAATCATTTCTGGGTTTGCCACTGCTTTTTTTTTTTGTCCCTCCTGCTTTCAATAGTGTAGTAGCATTTTTACGTTGGATACTGTTTTGGCCAGTTCTCTTCCATAGTGCAAGGTCCTCTTATAAAAGTATTTTTGGCTACGCTGGTCATTCCTTCAGAGTCTGTTGATGAGGATCAAGAATGGCATGTGGCTAGGGTCAGCGTGGCTGTGCAGTGTAGTGGTTCATCAGGCAATGTGGCAGTCACGAAATGTAGAGACACAAAAATACCAGCATGGAGGGTGTGGGCGAGTAGTCAGAGCTACTGTTGAGAGATTTGGGTGTTCAAATAAAAGGAGGGATTTTCTTTGAGATAACTGGCTGTACAGCTCTGGTGAGAGTCATTGCTGTTTGGGGGTGTGGGAGGAGTAAGAATGGAGCTTCAGGGCTTTAGCCATGAATCATGGCACTGAATGTCATATTCCACTGCACTGAATGTCATATTCCACTGCACTGAATGTCATATACCACTGCTATGAATGTCACATACCACTGCACTGAATGTCATATACCACTGCACTGAATGTCATATACCACTGCTATGAATGTCATATACCACTGCTATGAATGTCATATACCACTGCACTGAATGTCATAAACCACTGCACTGAATGTCATATACCACTGCTATGAATGTCATATACCACTGCACTGAATGTCATATTCCACTGCACTGAATGTCATATACCACTGCTATGAATGTCATATTCCACTGCACTGAATGTCATATTCCACTGCACTGAATGTCATATTCCACTGCACTGAATGTCATAAACCACTGCACTGAATGTCATATACCACTGCTATGAATGTCATATACCACTGCTATGAATGTCGTATACCACTGCTATGAATGTCATATACCACTGCACTGAATGTCATATACCACTGCACTGAATGTCATATTCCACTGCACTGAATGTCATATACCACTGCACTGAATGTCATAAACCACTGCACTGAATGTCATATACCACTGCTATGAATGTCATATACCACTGCTATGAATGTCATATATCACTGCTATGAATGTCGTATACCACTGCTATGAATGTCATATAACACTGCACTGAATGTCATCTACCACTGCTATGAATGTCATATACCACTGCACTGAATGTCATATACCACTGCTATGAATGTCATATACCACTGCTATGAATGTCATATACCACGTCTGGCTGCAGTATATGACTTTAATGGCCATTGTATATGACTTTGATTGCCATGGTATACAGGGAAATTGACTATGGCCCTTTCAAAGGCACAAACATTCCATCCGTGCATTAGGGGATTCATGATGCGGAGGCATACGATAGCAGTTTTATCAGTACAAGTGGCAAGTGAGCTTGGGGTTATCATTAGTGACTCTATGAAGCAGAGCCACTAGTGATTTCACCCCAAGCTCACTTGCCATGAGTGTTGATAAAATCACTAGCATATGCCTCACCATCATGTATCCATTTTATATACTAGGAATTTAACTGTTTCATGTTATTTGGGTTAGTTTTTTACCTGTCTGTTGGGGTGTTACTTGTTCTTCCTGTGTTTGTGCCTTAGGCTCCAGTGACGTGTGACAGTGGTGATAACCTTTATTCTTTTCCCCTATGTACATGTCATGGGAAGTGATTTGGCTGGGAGTGCCGATAGCACTTTTTATCTAATGTGTCATAGGTCAACCCCTATTATATAAATAGTTATATATAATATATGGATGGGACCCTTTCCCCAAGGAGCCCATTATCATGTATTTTCCTGTATACTTCACTGATCAGAACAGTCAGTACTGAAGTCCAGTGCCTCCTGGTGATGTCACCGCATCCATCGTCGACAGCACCATGTCCAATGCCACTCATTGCATTTCTGTCTCTAAACTCATTATTTACCATCCCTATGTATTTAAAAAAATTAAAAAATAGGTTAGTGTAGTGCATTGGGATATAATTCAATCATCTCAAGGTCCTAATGAGGTCATAATCTTATTGACCTCATTAGGACCCCTCAAAGGAATTATATTCTTATACACCACACTTACCTATCATTCATTCCATATATATATATATAGGGAAGTGGATCAGGGTGGAGCAGTAGATGTGACCTACCTGGATTTCAGTAAGACTTTCGACACTGTTCCACACAGAAGACTGATATGCAAGTAGGGCAACCTAGGAGTGGGTCCAAAAGTAGTAAAATGGGTAAGAAGTTGGCTAAGCAATCAGAGTCAGATGGTGGTGGTAAATGGGGTCCCCTTTGTAGAAGGCAAGGTGACCAGTGGGGTGCCACAGGGGTCAGTACTAGGCCGGTCTGCTTCAATGTCTTTATTAGCAATGTTGCAGAAGGGCTGGAAGGGAACGCATGTCTGTTCATGGATGACACAAAAATCTGCAACAGAGTAGACACACCAGGGAGGGAGGGGGTTGGAAATAATGAGGGAAAAACTGAAAAAGCTGGAAGAATGGTCAAGGGAATGGGAGCTGGGTTTCAATGCAAAAAAAGTGCAAAATCATGCACTTGGGGCACAGAAACCCAGGGGCAATGTACCAATTGAGTGGGGAGGTATTAGCAACTACAAAACAGGAATGGGACTTAGGGATAATCATTTCTGATGACCTGAAGGTAGTAAAGCAGTGTGGAAAACTAACAGGATGCTTGGGTAGATAGGAAGGGGCATCACTAGTAGAAAGAGGGAGGTAGTATTACCCCTATATAGATCAATGGTAAGACCTCATCTTGAGTACTATGTCCAGTTCTGGAGGCCCCACCTCTGGAATGACATAGATAGGGTAGACGGAGTACAAACGAGGGCTACCAAAATGATGCAGGGCCTGCATCAAAAGCCTTATGAGGAAAGACTCAAGGAACTAAATATGTACTCTCTAGAGGAAAGGGAGGGATATGATTGAAATATTCAAATACTTCATCAGTATTAATAAGCTATAGGAAGGTAACATTTTCCATAGAAAGATACTCCAGGACAAAGGATTATGTTATGAAGCTGGGGGGGGGGAGGCTTAGAGGGGAAGTTAGTAAGTACTTCTTCACGGAGAGGGTAGTGGACATCTGGAATAGCTTTCCAGCAGAGTTGGTGGATGCTAAAATGGTAACAGGATTCAAGCATGCATGGGATAGACACAAGGGGACCTTAGAAGTAAGGCAAGAGGGGAGAGAAGACTGGAGATCTAGTAGAGTCGGCAGTAGCACAGTAGGTTGGGAATATAGGGCAGACTAGGCGGGTCAAGAAGTCCTTATCTGCTGACAACTTCTATGTTTCTATGTGTATATAATTATAGGGGCACAGTCATGTTGGTACTGCACTTCATTGCAGGCAGCAAATTTCAACCCCAGGAAGCCCTAGATAAAGGTTGTTGCAGCAGTCCAGACTTGAGGACATAAAGGCATGGATCAGCATAGGAAGATTGCCAGACGGAACAAGGTGCCTAATCCTGGAGATATTCCTGAGATGGTAGAATGAGGACTTGATGACGGCAGACACCTGCAGATGCAGAGTCAAACTCTCAACAAATATTACCCCCAGGTTACGCACCTGTTCAGAGTTCAGGAGTAAAACACCCCCAAGATAAAGTCCTGAGGGTGAACCAACCCCCGGCCCCCCATCCAACGCTCTGGATCCACTACCAACACCTCTGTCTTTTCCGAGTTCAACTTCAACCAACTCAAATCCATCCACTCCTGGATTTCACTAAGGCAGTTATTAAAGACTGAGAGAGCTCCATCCTGATCGGGTGCAAAAGAAAGGTAAAGCTGGGTATCATCAGCATAGCAGTGAAACCTCAGCCCATACCTTCTTACAATGTCTCCGAGGGGCAGCATATACACTGCAAACAACATGGGGGACAATACAGAGCCCTGAGGAACCCCACAAGACAGAGAAACTGGGTCCGAGGAATAGACCCGGGAAACCACTCTCTGCGTTCTTCCAGTGAGTTAAGATGCAAACCACCTGAGGACTACATCCGCTAGTCCACAGATAAACCTCAGATGCTCAAGTAGAACCCCATGGTCCACAGTGTCAAAGGCTGATGAGAGATCTAGGAGAACCAGAATGGAACGGTTCCTCCGATCCCTAGCCATCAGAAGATCATTGAGTACCCAAATCAGCGCTGTCTCAGTACTATGCCTTTTTCAAAAAACAGACTGGATGCATCCATAGATATCATAGATGGTCAGATGGTTCTCCAGCTGTACAGCCACTACCTTCTCAATTACCTTCCCTAAAAAGGGGAGGTTAGAGATTGGTCTGTAGTTTGCATGGCAGTCCGGGTCCAAAGAAGTTTTCTTCAGGAGGGGTGTTACCACCGCCTCCTTCAGGGAGCTTGGAAACTCACCTGTTTCCAGGGAGCACTAGACTATCCGTGCTAGGACCAGACCAATAGAGTCGCTACAACCCAAAATCAGGGACCTTGGTCCTGGATCCAAACTACAGAATGTAGGGTGTGCACCCCGGACAATCCGCATGATATCCACAAATTCCAGTCAGTCGAAACCACTCCAGGAAAACCGAGGGGCAGAAGCCTCGTGCTGATCCAAACAACACTCTTAGAGTGTGCCGGTTGGAGCGCCTCCCTAATGCCAGCCACATTAGTAGCAAAGAATCAAGCAAGTTCATTGTACTCCCTTTGTGTAAAAGCCCTTTGAACCTGTAGACAAGCTGGGTTGCACAGCCTGTCCACAGTGTTAAAAAGCTGAGCTGGTTGATTCTGAGCAGCCACAGTCTCCCCAGACAGGAACTCTGCCTTCTTACAGGTAATTGCAGATTGATAGGCTTGATAATGCCCCATCAATCTAAGATGGTGGGCATCAAGGGAGGATCTGCGCCAGCAACGCTCTAACCTTCATCCTAGTCTCCGTATCTCCCTTAAGGTCCCATCAAACCATGGGGACCGAGGGAGAAAGGGTGAACACGAACAGGAGCAATGAGATCCAGAGCAGCTGAGATGGCCTTATTATAGGCCACCATCAGGGCATTTGGGTCATTGTTTGCCACTGGAAAGGACGATAGGTCAAGTACCGCCACCAGGCCTTCAGAGCTAACATCTCGTAAAGGGTGATACCTGACCATTTCCACAGGGGCAAGCCTACAAAGGGGGGGGGCACTAAAACTAAACCCCACGGTGTAGTGATCTGACCACCCAACTGGTTCCACCCCCAAATCAGAGGCCTCGATCCCCAGGAGAAAAACTAAGTCAAGGGAGTGACCATGTTTATGGGTAGCAGTGGTAACTATCTGTGTAAGGCCCAGAGATGACATCCACTGGAGGAAGTGTTGTCCAAACTGTGAGAGTTTGTCATCGACCCAGGCATTAAAATCACCCAGAACCATCAGTCTCAGTGATTCAAATCCCATGTCGATGACGAAATCCACCACTTCCTGAAGGAATCTCTTCTCATCTCCAAGTGGACGGTAGATGAGGGCAATCCTACAGCCTACACCTGCTAAAAAGGTACACTCGAATGACTCAGCTTCCTCTACTGACACACTCATGAGGTTAAGTTTGATCTAAAAACAGACTGCAACCCCCCCCAACGATCCAATCTCAGACGGTGAATCACTGTGTACCCAGCTGGAGTTAAAGCCTCCAAAATGGGGCCAGAATTCTTATCCACCCAGGTCTCGGTAATGCAAGCCAGATCCACCCTTTCTACAAGATCTGCAATAATTGCAGTCTTGTTTCTGATGGACCTGGCATTGCATAACAGCCCGAGTTGGATGAACTTCCAAGGCTGTCCGGGCCACCTGCCCACCAATATTGGTGGTGCCCTTAGGTATGGAAACCAGACAAGGCGAACCATGTTCTGCGTTCCATTTTGCCCCAGGGCGTCTCCTGGATCTCACAACCCTGATATGGTGGCCCCGCTCATTCACCCTCCACTGTTCACTGCCCCCCGCCTTTCACCTCCCCCTACAAGCAATACCCAGCACCCGACAGTGCTGGTAAGTTGTAAAATGCAATGGAGGAGAAAAGAAAAGTTGGAGGGCATGAAAGGCAGAGGATGAATAGTGCATGACCGTGGGGGTAGGCCTCCAGCACATCTCAACTCTTAACTGACCTACAGACTGGTGGAGCTAAAGGAAAATAACCCTGAATCAACTTAACTAAAACCCCCAATAAACACCTATAATGTTAAACAAAAAACAAAGAAAAAAAACACAGGCACTCTTACTGCCTGTCAAATAAGAAAAAACAACAACTTTAACTTATAAAATTTAAAACCATATAAACATAAAATAATTAAAAAAAATCACTTAAAATTTTAAAATCCACAAAAAAGATAATAAAAAGAAACCCAAAATCAAAATCATACAAAACAAACAAATAAATCCCACAAAGTTTCCGTAGAAAAGATGATCCTCAGCTGCTGATAGATATCAAGCTTTAGTCCAAATAACAGTCACGCAACATACAGGACATAGTTCAGGGGTCTTCAACACAGCAGCAGATTATGGGGCACAGATAAAATCCCTCCCCCCCAATGCTCCAGACTCACAGACCCAGTCAGATTACAGATAAACTCAAAAATTTGCAGCCCCCTATGGTCCTCACACCACCTGAGGAGACTGGTAAAAATTAAAAACCCCCAATAAACACCTATAATGTTAAACAAAAAAAACACAGGCACTCTTACTGCCTGTCAAATAAGAAAAAACAACAACTTTAACTTATAAAATTTAAAACCATATAAACATAAAATAATTAAAAAATCACTTAAAATTTTAAAATCCACAAAAAGATAATAAAAGAAACCCAAAATCAAAATCATACAAAACAAACAAATAAATCCTACAAAGTTTCCAGAGAAAGATGATCCTCAGCTGCTGATAGATCACGCTTTAGTCCAAATAACAGTCACGCAACATACAGGACATAGTTCAGGGGTCTTCAACACAGCAGCGGATTATGGGGCACAGATAAAATCCCTCCCCCCCAATGCTCCAGACTCACAGACCCAGTCAGATTACAGATAAACTCAAAAATTTGCAGCTCCCTATGGTCCTCACACCACCTGAGGAGACTGGTAAAAATGAAAAATCACAATAATTTCCCCAACCCCCAAAGTACTCTCACTACCAGGGGAGGAATTACTGAAAATATGTCCAAGTACTTTTGTTAACACAGTGCGCTCTCACTGTCCTGGAAACAAAAGGTGGAAGGCACTCTCACTGCCTTCTAATCAAATTATAAATGAAAATATAGATGGATACCTAATTGCCCACCCCCACAGCTAGCAGTGGAACCAGTAAACAGGAGGAGTGGATATCTCTACAAAGTAGTGTACAAAAGACGGAGATAAGCACCCAAGGGGTGGATAGGCAGAAAGGGGGCAAAATTAAACAGTAGGGCAGACAGCAGGGAGAACCAGGGATACAGGACAACCAGGGAGGGGACTGGAGAAGAACTGCTAAACAGTCTAGGGAGGTCAAATCATGGAAAGCCATGTGTGCCAATGCCAGGAGCCTTAGCAACAAGATGGAGGACCTGGACATTGTGGCCATCACAGAGACCTGGTGTAATGATAACCACAACTGGGAGATGGCCATACCTGGCTACAACATATTCAGAAGAGACAGGGCAGGCAGGAAGGGAGGAGGAGTGGCACTTTATGCGAAAGATGGCATAAAGGCCATAGAGATCCAGGAGGAACAAAGTGTGAGAGATACTGTGGGTTAAGCTGGAAAGGAAAATGCTGTCAGGCATCCGCACAGGGGTGGTATACAGACCACCAGCCCAGGAGGAAGAAACAGATAAGGAGTTGATGCTAGCCATCCAAAGGATGGCAGACAAGGGTGAGGTAGTACTGGTTGGAGACTTCAATGTTCCAGACGTGGACTGGAGCCTCCCAGCACCAGCATCAACCAGGATCCGATTTATCCTGGACTCCCTTCAGGGAACCTTCCTCAAGCAACTGGTCAGGGAACCAACTTGGCAGAAGGCAATACTGGACCACATGCTAACAAGCAGGGACAGTGTGATGGGGGGCAAAAGTGGGGGAGCACCTGGGGAACAGTGACCATCAGTCATTGTGATTTGAAATCACCGAAGGATGCTCAAATGAAGGTGTATAAACTATGTGTTTGTCATATCAAAAAAATAAACATAAAGTTAAAAAAAAAAAAAAAGAAATCACAGAAGGAGCAGAACCAAACTGAACAAAAAAAGTATCCTAGATTTTTAGGGGGGCAGATTTGGGAAAATTGGGAGATGCTTGAAAGAGGCACTAATGGGAATGGGCAGGGAATCAGGGGTTGAGGAGCAGTGGGCAATATTTAAAACAGGAATTACAAGAGCAACAGAATTATGCATTAAGCAGGTTAGCAAGGGGAAAAGGAAGAGCAGGTCATTATGGTTTTCCAAGGAGGTAGCGGAGAAAGTAAAAGCCAAAGATTTCATTTAGGCAATACAAAAAGACACAAGCAGAAGGGGATAGGGAGAAGTACCAGGAGAAGCAAAGGGAGGCAGGGAGGTCAGTAAGGGAAGCCAAAGATCATACAGAAGAGCACATCACAAAATCAGTGGGTAGAGGGGACAAAACCTTCTACAGTTACATAAGTGAAAGAAGAAGGGCAAAAGGAGGGATAGTGAGACTGAAGGGGGAGGATGGGGGCCGCATGGAGGATGACAACAATAAAGCTGACATATTGGACAGATATTTCTGCTCAGTCTTTACTGAGGAAGAGGAGGGTAATGGGCCTGAAGGTGGTACAAGGGATGGGAATGGTGCAGAAATAGACACAAGTCCCTTTACACGGGATAGGGTCCTGAAGGAACTGGAAGGAATAAGAGTCAATAAAGCAATGGGGTCAGATGGAGTGCACTCCAGGGTCCTAAAGAAACTAAGAGGGGTGGTGGCTGAACCTCTGGCAAGTCTGTTTAGCCGATCACTGGAAACAGGGGAGGTACCCAAAGACTGCTGGACAGCAGATGTAGTCCCTTTATACAAAAGCAGGAACAAAGAGGAAGCGGGGAACTACAGGCCAGTCAGCTTGACCTCAGTAGTGGGGAAGATCATGTAAGCACTACTGAAGGAGAGCTTGGTGGAATATCTGGTATCCAATGGACTACAGGACCCAAGGCAGCATGGTTTCACTGGAGGGAGAGCATGCCAGACCAACCTCGTTGAATTTTTTGACTGGGTGACTAGGGAGGTGGATCAGGGGAAGGCAGTGGACATGGCCTATCTGGACTTCAGCAAGGCCTCTGACACAGTGCCACATAGAAGGCTATTAAACAAATGGGGGAATATGGGAGTGGGCAGGACAGTAGTGTGGTGGGTTGATAACTGGCTGGGTGGCAGGACACAGAGGGTGGTGGTAAATGGCTGTCACTCCACAGAGGGAAGAGTGACCAGTGGGGTACCACAGGGATCAGTGCTGGGACCGGTCCTATTCAACGTCTTCATCAGCGACATTGTGCAGGACCAGGAAGGCAGAATTTCCCTGTTCACTAATGACACAAAGCTCTGTAACAGAGTGGACATACCAGAGGGTGTAGAGAGAATGAGAAGTGACCTGCAGAAGCTTGAAGAATGGTCATGGGTTTGGCAGTTAAAATTAATTGCAAAAAAATTCAAGATAATGCATATGGGGCACAAAAACCCTGGCACAATATATCAGTTGGGGGGTGAGGATATAGCATGCACCAAGCAGGAAAGGGATCTTGGGGTTATCATCTCTGATGACCTCAAGGTAGGGAAACAGTGTGATAAGGCAGCAGGTAAAGCAAATAGGATGCTGGGATGCATAGGCAGAGACATCACCAACAGGAAAAGGGAGGTAATAATTTCACTGTACAAGACACTAGTGAGGCCCCTGTACAGTTTTGGAGACCTTACCTGTGTAAGGACATAGACAGGGTAGAGAAGGTTCAGAGGAGGGCAACAAAGATGGTACAGGGATTGCAGCATCACAAGTCCTATGAGGACAGGCTGAAGGACTTTAATATGTACTCCCTGGAGGAGAGGAGGGAGAAAGGGGATATGATAGACATTCAAGTACCTTACAGGGAGGAACAGGGTGTAGTAATTCACTATTTTCCAGTGAAAAAGATATTCCAGGACTAGAGGACATGGGATGAAGTTGGAGGGAGGGTGATTCAGAGGAAACGTGAGGAAGAATTTCTTCACGGAAAGGGTGGTGGACAAGTGGAACACTCAGCCAGAGGAAGTGGTGGGGCTGAAACAATCACAGGATTTAAGAACAAATGGGATAAACATAAGGGAATTCTGGAAGTCAGGGGTAAGGGGCAACAGACTTCCAGAAAAACAAAAAGTGAACTTACAAGTTTAAATGGGAAGCCTGAGTGAGCCATAGGCCCTTAGCTGCCGACACTGTCTATGTATCTATGTTGAGAATTTGGGGTCATAATGTGTAAAAATGGCACAGTTATGACAATTTGTTGCAATTTTGCTACAAAAAATATTTAATATTTTGACCCCAGATTTTCAACATAGACTTCTTATTACCCCCACCTCATGTAAATCGCAACTTTCATTTTTCAAATCCTGATTAAAATTTCTTTTCACACCTGTGGTGCAAAATGGCATTGCAGTTGCACGGAATTATGTTTTGGCAGGGATTCAAATATTTTCTGTAATGAGTATATGAGTTGGGATAATAAGAAAAAAATACTCACCTTAGCAATTGTGTTTTTTCTAATGGAGTCTTGCTGTATTCTGACTATATGCAATTAGCACCAGCACTTGAACTGCTCTGGAGAGGAAAAAGTTAACTCTATGCCAAGGCATAGAACGTTGAGCTCGAGCTCAGTTTTCAAACCTCTGTCCCAGGTACTCTTCAGTGTAACTGTCAGATTCTTACAGGCCCTATACTAAGCAACTAACAACCCAAAAATTGTTTTTAAAACTTTTGCCGAAGAGCAAAAAACATCAATTTTAGGGTCCAAAGACTCAAGTCGAGATCCCCAAAAAGAATCAAGTAGGTAATAAAACAAATGAATAAGAAACAATCTTCAATTAAGAAGAGGCACCCCGGGTAAACCACTGGGGTGCAACACTGCACCTACCCACCCACATCCCAAAACAGAATCAAACCAGCTGCCTGCCCACCTTCAAGAGCTCCCTCCTGGAGTGGGGACCAACGCGGTACTGAGAAGAGGAAATTAAACTACTTCAGAAAGCAGCACCCTTGTGGAGGGGTTAGCCTGTCGATGCACTGCGCGCGTCGACTGCCCTGCCCACCCCACCACCCACAACTCATCTCCCAGCCCACCAGAGTAAACCCAAGGAGAGGTACTAGTACCCTACTGAACGTAATAATCACAAACCGCCCTCAAAAAATCCATAACATCCAGGCCCTCCCAGACTCACTAAGTGACCACTCCCCTATCCTCTTCCTTTGGGCGGCCTCCACTCCCAAACCCACAGCGATGACTACACTCCGCAGGTGCCTCTGACCCAGTGGGCTGAAAAAACTCAAAAAATTTCTCGCCCAGACTAACTGGTCCCCCATTCATCATGCACCCGACTTAGACACTGCCCTCGCCTTTTCCTCCCAAACCTTTAACAAGGCCTGTGACCTCTTTGCACCCCCTCACAAGAATTTGATCCAAGAAACATAAGACACCCTGGGTTACCCCTGTCCTACTACAAATGCTCAGAAATAGGGATAACCTCTGGCACCTTGCCACTGAGACTGGCCGGATGGCTGATAGACAGGCCTACAATGCTGCATGGAACAGGTGCACTTGGGCCATCCATAAAGCCAAGGCCAACCATTACCAGGCCACCCTCACCTCCTCCTGGGGGTGTGCCCGGACATTCTGAGACAATGTTAAACAACTAAATGGGAAATCATGCTCCCCCCATCCCAACTCACTATGGATGGCTCTACCTCCACCGACCCTGCCTGCACAGCAAACTACCTTAACACCTCCTTTACTGACCTTAGCTCTGTCCTCCGCAGTAATTTCTTTGGCCCCCCACCCTACCTCCCCTGTCCTCCAACGCCCAGCTTCCACATACGTAGGGTATCTGCCCAGGAAGCCAGACCTCTCCTAATTAAAGCATTAAAAGCAATAATCCTGGCAGCGACTCCCTGGATCCCTGTATTCTCTGGCTGGTGCTAGATGAAGTCCTTGCCCCACTCACCAGCCTACTCAACCGATCCCTCTGCCTGGGGCAATTCCCCACTGCATGGAAAACGGCCATGGTCACACCCATTCATAAAGGGGGTGACAGGTGTTCCGCCAATCTCTATCCTCACCCCTCTCTCCAAAGCCCTGGAGAAAGTAGTGGCCATTCAAATCACAGAATATCTGTCCAAGCATAATATCTTATGCACAGAGCAGCACGGCTTCCGTGCTGGTCACAGTACCAGCACTGCGCTAGTTGAGTTCTCCAACTTCCTACACTCCTCCCTGGATGCCAGCTCCCTAGCTGGTGCAGTGATCATTGACCTCTCAAAGTCCTTCAACACTGTCTCCCACCCTCTTCTGCTGGATGCACTCTGCCACACTGGTTTCTCTGCTGGCCCTCTAGCCTGGTGCATAAGCTATCTATCTGCTCACTCCCAAAGTGTAAAAATCAGTGGGACGCTCTCCAATACCCGTCCCGTCCACTCAGGGGTACCCCAGGGCTCCATCCTGGGCCCCCTACTCTTCTCACTCTATCTAAACACCCTGCCCAGTGCATACTCTGGCAAAATTCTCTTATATGCAGATGATGCTGTTATTTTTGCCACCGACCGCAATCCCACCTCCCTCCAGGACACCCTACAGCAATCATACAATGATGCCGAAGCCTGGTTTAAAGAGCACAGACTCTTCATTAACCTCAAAAAAACCAAAACAATGCTTTTTGCACACCCACAAAACAAAGCCTGAAACTTCCCACTCCATATCCTCCCCAGTTCCAAACAACCACTTGAACAAGTCTGCTCATACAAACACCTTGGGGTATCCTTCGACTCAGCCCTCACCTACCACACCCACATTGATGCCCTTGCATCCGCCACCAACACAAGGCTTGGCATCCTCTACCAATATAAAAACTGCCTCCCTCCTGATGCTCTCTGACTTGCAGTTACATCTTCAGTACCGTCCCTAGTTGACTATGGCCTGCCAGTCTATGGTACTGCTGACACTACCGCCCACAACAAAATTAGGCTCACTCTAAATAAGGCCTGCAGACTGATTACTGGTGCCCCCAGACTCACACACACTTGTCAACTCTATGACGAGGTAAAACTGCTTAACCTAGATGAATGGCTACATTATCAAACCTGCCTCATCACAAAAAAAACTCTACTCGGGCTATCCCCTCCTGGAGTGACAGCCTCCATCTGCCACTCCCAACCCACTATTGCAACCCGAACCTCTGACAAGACCACTCTACTGGTTCCCAGATCCAGGACCACCCATGGTTAGAGGTCCTTCTGCTACAGAGCCCCATTCTGGTTTAACTCCCTCCATGCTCCCATCTCCAATTCCCCCACAATCTCCAACTAAAAAACCACCCTCCGGAGCCAACTGCTTAAAACTCGCAGCTGCTTCTGTCTCTAACATGGCCTTGATCTCTACACACTTGACAATGCCCACTGGGCAGCACTCCACCTCCCCCCTCCCCCCACAACTTCTCCCACCGTTAATACCAGCATGTGCTCAGCTGTATCAATGTAATTGCAACTAAATTGTATCAATGTATGAGACCACTCAATGTATCTCTAAGGATATGACTTTTAAGCTGTAACCTAAATCTTATGCTGTATGCTAAATTTGTTCTGTCTGTCCTATATGTAGCGAGGTACCTTTGGAAATGAGCCTCTGACTCAAAGGTTGTAAACTGATGTACAAATAAATAAATAAAACAACTAGTTTCAAGGAGGGGAGGCAGGGAAGGAGGTCAGAATACAGCAAGACTCCATTAGAAGAAACACAATTACTAAGGTGAATAATTTTTTCTTCAAACCACATGAAGTCTTGCTGTATTCTGGCTATATGCAGACTACCAAGCAGTACCCCCAAGGAGGAGGGAACTACAGAACCTATTTTGGGAGCAGCCTCTGCAGTACTGCAGTACCAAACCTAGCATCACTTCTAGCCTGAATGTCCAGGGAGTAATGCTTGGTGAATGTGTGCACAGTTTTTCAGGTGGCTGCTTTACAGATTTCCACTAAGGGTATGTCTCTAGCTGCTGCGACCGAAGCAGCTGTACCTCTGGTGGAGTGGGCCCTCAGGCCTGAGGGTGGCTCTTTCCCCAATTCTGCAATTTTGAGTAGCAGAACTTTATGCAAGAGACAATCCAATTAGCAATAGTTCTCTTGGTGGCAGGCTTGCCTTTACCCACCTCCCCATAATTGAGAAACAGATGGGAGCAGTCATTTCTGTGGGAACCTAGTGGATTCTAAGTAGTAACTCAGAACTCTCTTTACATCGAGGCTGTGTAATCTCCTCTCTCCAGAGGAGGAGTGATCAGTGAAAAATACAGGCAATGTCATAGATTGGTTCAAATGGAAGTTTGATACCACTTTAGGGAGGAATTTCCTATTTGTACGAAGGACCACCTTATCCCTATGGAATGAGATTAAATCAGGTTCCACTAACAGAGCCTGTAACTCACTGATTCTCCTGGCAGAGGTAATAGCAACCAGGAATACAGTTTTCCAAGTCAGATACTTGAGCTCAGCTGAGCAAAGGGGTTCAAAGGGAGGCTGCACCAGCTGTGCAATACAGATATTCAGGTCCTCCAAAGGAGTTGGATCCCTAAAGGGAGGACTGATCTGAACCAAACCTCTAAAGAATTTCTTGAAAACTGGGTGGGAAGCTAGAGAAGAGCCCTTCCCAGCTGAAAGAAAAGCAGAAATAGCTGCCAGATGCACCTTGAGAGTGGTAGGCCGAAGGCCTAAACTGTTAAGATATACCAAATAATCTAGGGCAGTGGCAATATCAGCTGAATGTGGCTGAATGTGCCTCTGGGAACACCAGAACCCAAACATCTTCCATTTAGAATAATAAGTTTTCCTAGTAGCAGGTTTCCTACTGGCCTTAAGAATATCCAGAGCTGACTGTGAGAGACGCAGGTCTACATATTCTAGCTCCTCAAGAACCAAGCCTTGAGCCTGAGTGAGTGAAGGTTGGGGTACAATATCCTCCCCCGAGCAGAGGTGAGGAGGTTGAACTGTCTGGGGAGGCACAGGGGAATTGTCCCTGATAGTGACAATAGTAGAGGATACCAAGGCTGTGTGGCCCAATCCGGGGCTATCAGAATCACAGTGCAGGGTTGGGGCCTGATCTTGACTAGAACCCTGAATATCAGAGGAAAGGGAGGAAAAGCATAGAGAAACCTGTTGGTCCAATCCAACAGGAGGGCATCTAGAGGAAGGGAGCCCCACAGAGGGGGCCTACAGCAGAATAGAGGGAGCTGACGGTTGTCTGGGGCTGCAAAGAGATCTATCTCTGGAGTGCCCCATCTCTTGAAAATGTACTGAAGGATGAGAGGAACAAGGATCAGGGCCCATTCGTGGTGACCTTGAGAGATCCTGCTGAGAGCATCTGCAAGTACATTGTCCTTCCCTGGAAGATGCACAGCAATCAGGGAAGCCTGCAGGGAATAAGCTAGTGAACATATTTTCATGGCCTTGGTGCACAAGGCCGATGACCGAGTGCCCCCCTGCTTGTTGATGTATTACATGGTTGTGGTGTTGTCTGTCCTGATCTGCAACACTTTCCCCTGAATTAAAGTCAAAAATGTCTGAAGGGGCCAGAAGAACAGTCCTGAGTTCGAGCAGATTTATGTGAAGGAGAGACTCCTGATGGGACCAAGTCCTCTGAACAGTATGCTGATCCACGTGAGCTCCCCATCCCAGCAGAGAAGCATCTGTGGTGAGAGTCACTGTGGGTGCCTGACTGAGGAAAGGAACCCCTTGCCTCAAATTGTCCTCTTCCAGCCACCACTGGAGGGCCTGAACCAAAGTTAGAGACACTGGAACCAACTTGGAGAGGGGATCTTTTTTCTGAAACCAAAAGGTTCTTAGGTGAAATTGGATGTCCCTCATCCGGAACCTTGCCCCTTGCACTACTGCAGTGCAGGCTGCCCTGTGGCCTAGCAACTGCAAGAAATGTCTGGCTGACCAAGACACAAGTAGATGAAAAGAGGAAGCCAGATAGGTGAGGAATTGGACCCTTGATAGAGGAAGGAAAGCCCTGGCCTGAACAGTGTCCAACTCCACTCCTATAAATGTGAGAAGCTGAACTGGCTGCAGAACAGGCGTTTCCAGATTTAGGATGAATTCTAGGGAATGTAGAAGATTTTGAGTGACCCCTAGAGCTGATCTGACTTGGTCTGGGGACTGACCTACTATGAGCCAGTCGTCCTGGTAAGGGAACAGTAGGATGCCTAGTCTTCTGAGGAAGGCCACCACTACTGCTAGGCATTTGGTGAATACCCTTGAGGCAGATGTTAGGCCTAAAGGCATTGCTCTGAACTGGTAATGGCCTGAGGGCAGTATGAACCGGAGGTACTTTCTGTGGGACTGCCTGATAGGTATGTGGATATAGGCATCCTTGAGATCCAGAGAGGCTAGCCAGTCTCTTAGTCTCAGAGATGGAAGAATAATTCCCAGAGTCACCATCTTGAACTTTGGCTTTAGTATTTGTTTGTTTAGGTACCGTAGATCCAGGATGGGTCACCACTCCCCTGTGTTTTTTAGGGTAAGGAAGTACCTGGAGTACAATCCCTTTCCCCTGTGAATGAAAGGTACACTCTCCACTGCCTGCAGAAGCAGTAGAGAAGAAACCTCTGTTCCTAAGACCTGTGTTTCCTCCTCCTCCGAGGAAGGACAGAAAGCCTTTGCTCTCACCTTTGGGAACCTGCTGAAGCTGAGAGCAAGACCCTGGCTCTCCACTTCTAGGACCCACTTGTCTGAAGTGACAGACTTCCAGGCCGGGAAAAAGTGAGCAAGTCTTCCCCCCTACAGGAACTGGGGAGGCGACCCTGGCTGACACATCAGGGTGTCTGTTTGGCAGGGGGCTTAGACTGAGAGGAGGATGCAGCCCTTGTCATCCCCCTTCTGCCTCTTCCCCTAAAGAACTCCTCTGCTGGAAAGAAGAGGAGGCCTGGGCCTGGTAAAAAGGACTGTGAAAAGGCCTGCCCCTGCCAGCCCTGGATTGCTGTTTCTGAGGAGTGGTCTGCTTTTCTTTGGCTGAAGCACTCCTGTATGTGGTCCTGTATTGGTCCATCTTTTTCATATACATCTCTGTTTGTTCCCCAAACAGAGAATTACCAGTGACAGGAAAATCCATGGCCTTGGTCTGGGTATCCTGAAATAAAATGGTACACCTGAACCAGGCAAATCTCTTCATGGAAACAGATGTAGCCATGACCCTAGAATGAACATCATTCAAGTCCGCAGCAGCTTGAAAATGGACTTTAGAAGCTTCAATGCCATCCACAGCCACCTGCTCTAGCTCCTTGGCAAGCTGGGGAAGGGCATTCTTAACCAGCTCCAGAACCATATCCCACCTGGACTGCTGGTAAGTGGCTGTATATGCCATATAATTGGATTGCCTGAGTCCCAAAGAGAATGCCAAGTACTGCTTCTTTGCCATGGCATCCACTTTCCTGGAGTCCTTATCTGGGGGTTAGATACCAGGGGAATATTAGCCTTGTCACAGGCTGCAGCTTGCACTACCCCAACATGGCTGCAATGGCTAATAAGGAAATCCATACCAGGGCCTGACAGAGCATACCTCCTGTCCATTTTCTTATCCACAGGAGGTATGGATGTTGGAAACTGTAATATTTTTTGGGTCTGTTTCCCCAAGGACTTGTGCAGAGGGATATACACCCTTTTTGACTCTGGAATATCCATCATTTCAACATAGTCAGGCTCCTCCTGATCCTGTTCAACTTCTTCCACTGGAAGCTGAAGAGTCTCAGTCACCTTCTTGTAAAACAAGAAGTGGGAAGGGGACTCAGAAAGCCTGGGAGGAGGCACATTAAAAGGCCTGTCTGGGGAGATGTCAGGCTCTATCGACTCATCTAGGTCTTCAAAATCCTCATCTTCTTCATATTCATCTCCTTCCCACTTGTTCTCATAAAATGCTTCAGGGTCATACTCAGAAGTAGACAAGTCCGACCGAGCCGACTGTCTCTGTGTCGGTATCGGTTCAGTCGGAACCGGGCGAAGCAACTGCACAATAGCGATCGCTTTGGCTATTTCATCAGCGGTCGGACCATGGGAGCCGGGATCCAAACCGGCTGACTTGCACTTTCTTTTTGCAGGGACCAATTCCACAGAATCAACTCTCCTTTTGCCCGAGGAGGTATCGCCCAGGTCAGTGGGCACCCCCTCAGGTTCGGTCAGAACTGAACCAGGCTGGCCATCTGGGTCAGCGGATTTTAGGCCTCCCTTTCCTTCAGCCTACTTAAACGTTTATCAACAGTGGCCTTAGGAAAGTTCCTGCAGATTTGGCAGTCTTCTTTGAGGTGGTCAAACCCCAGACAATCCAAACAGATGAGGTGGGGATCAGCATTGGCAAAGGCCTCCCCACACTCAGTACAGTGTTGAAACCCATTGGGCCCGGTTTTCTTTTTGGGTTTCTCAGACATGCCTTTAAACAAAGTCACCCTTGCCAGCGTTCAAGCCAGGCAACTACCAAATCTATCGCTTCCCCTCGGATGAAAGAACCAGATAAATCAACGTTTTTTTCAGGAACCGATGGATACCGGAAAACCACACTAAAACACCTGTAAAAAACAGAACAACAAATTGCTTTGTTTCCCAACTGGACCGACCGGGAAGAAACCAAAAACAAAAACAATTTCTTTATGAACCACACTACTACCTACTAATACACTTACTGTACCAGGACAGAGATGTAAAGACCGAAAAAATAAAGAGGCAATTTGCTAAACCGACCGATTTTTACCACAACCGAACCGAAGTGAAGGAGAGAATCTCCAGAGCGACTTCACAGTAAGGCGGAGTAAAGAATCTGACAGTTACACTGAAGAGTACCTGGGACAGAGGTTTCAAAACCGAGCTCGAGCTCAACATTCTATGCCTTGGCATAGAGTTAACTCTTTCCTCTCCGGAGCAGTTTAAGTGCTGGGGCTAACTGCATATAGCCAGAATACAGCAAGACTTCATGTTGTTTGAAGATATTTATGTTGACAATTTGGCCACTGTTGTCCTATAAATGGAAACGCAGGTCCCTTTCACAGCTACATACATATATGTATTTATGGAGGGATGAGAGTGTAGGGCCCCCTCAGGCAAATAAGGATACCATTACTCTATCTAAAAAACTATACATGGGTGGGAGCATAGGGACCAAAGGGTCCTGTACTCCCACAGACACTATACATGGGTTGGAGCACAGAGCCCAGAAGGCTCTGGGCCCTGTGCTGTCACAGGCAAATAAGGCTATGCTTACACTACTTCAAAAAGTAAGGAAATTTATTGCAAAAGAAAATGTTAATGCATTGGTTAGGGTTAGTATTAAAGTGCCAAAAGTTGGGAAATTCAATGTTAGGTTTACAACCCTAACTCCCCAATCCCACCCCCTAAGCAGCAAAATGATAAGACCACACAAGCAACCACAGACAGCCATCATCAGGTAAAACAAAAAACATACAGCGGTTGACACTGCAGACAGAAATCCACAATACTGGTGGATGCCTGGAACATCCTCCCAGAGTAGGTGGTGGAGGCAAAAACAGTAATGGGATTCAAGAATGCATGGGGTAGGCATAAGGGAACCTTAGTGGTAAGGAAACGGGGGAGCTGGAGATCAAGTAGGGTCTGCGCCTGACCAAGAAAGGTTGCTTCATCCAATTCTGGTGTCAGTTTTAGGACAAATTAGTTGGAAAGTATTTTTTCAACATTTTAAAATCCTCCTCCTTGTCTTTTTTGTGCTGGGGAATCTTTTTTCACAAATTGCAAAAAAAAACAAAAACACTAAAAAGGATTCTTTTTCAGAAATCTGCAAAAAAGAACACGCAAAAGGATTATAACATAACCATTTTTTTATCACTCCTCAGGGAAGAAATGGTCAGGAATTTTGGTCTGAAATTTTCAGGGTACAAAGGGCTTGCCTCACAGATGTGCCCTTTGCTGGTTTGTTGAAAACATATTAATTGAGTCTTGAGTTACACAGGATTTAAATTTTACTTAATTCCCAATAGAATAACATTGCAATGTGAGGTGTTTCTTTGGTGCTGCGCACTACAGAAATACCTAGTAAGTCTGCTCTGACGTTTTCAGGGTACAGAGGGCTTGCCCAACAGAGCTACCTTTTTCTAGTTTGGAGAAAAAATATTAATGTGGTCTGGAGTTACAAGGTTTTGAAACTGGTTCTTAGCAAGCTCAGTATGCACTTTTGGAAACGTGCTTCATTGTACTGAGGCTTTAGGTGTAGTGCTCAACCTCCTTATACTGGGTTCATGAGAGGGGGTACTAAGAATGGTATGTGAGTGCAAAGCGGAGGTGACATGCAAGCATGTCTGCCTATGCCCCCTGAGGAAAGCTAGGGAGGTGACCAGATCTCTTGCTCCCTCTTGGTCCCTTGTACCAAAGTAATTTAGACAACTGAAGTGTAGGCACACCATTAACTACTTTTCTGGGACTGCTATACCTGGTAACTACCACTAAACCACCTGCACCAAAAGTTATTATTAAATGCCAAAAAACAAAGGTTATGTTATTCTCACCTGTTATTAACTCAACCAACCTGTCTACCCTCAGTTTAGTCCCTCATATTACAAGATATCTGGGTGAATCCTAGAATTTGTGACCAGCTTCAAATACCTTGGTTTCTGGATTGACCACAGACTATCCTTCATCACTCATATTGAGGAACTTATGAAAAAACTCAAGCAGAGACTGGGTATCTTTTACAGAATCAAGCACCTCCTTACACAGGACACTAAATCCAAGTTAGTCCAGAGTACATTTCTTCCTCTCCTGGATTACTCTGACCTCCTCTATGAGCATGGTCCTATCTCTGCACTAGTAAAACCAGACACACTTTATCATCGGGCAATAAGATTTATTACTGGTGCACTGCACTGTACCGTACACATCACTGCACCCTCTACTCCCTAGTAGGTCAATACAGAATACATACAACATGGGGCTCACAGGATATCCCTGTCTGACTCTTCTATTTATTTTCACAAGAGGTCCTAGATAACCGTTTAACAAAGGAACTGCTACAGCTATTCAATACAGCTGCAAAATCCACTCTACAGATTGGTCTTGTATTCCATATTTCGGTAGGACTTCCTTCATATATATGTGAGAAACTGCATCAAACACTTGCTCTTGGTCTAAGCTTAGCATGTAACCCTTTACTTTGTTCTGATTTCCCATTTCTGTCAACTCCCTCAATAATAGCAGGTTGTCCTGTACATTTCTTCCTGCTACAGCACAAGACTGTGATACATCAATCAAGCATGGAGCAACTGTGGCCATTCTTGCTGTCAGGATTTTCATTAATATTTTAATATCCATATTCATTAAACTTAATGGTCTCCAATTCTTTCTGTTGTTTCTGTCATTTTTCTTGTGTATAAAAGTCTGTACTGATATCCCTAATTAGGAGGCAATACTGTTACTTTCCAGCATACAGTTTAAGACTACCATCAAGATTTCTGCTATTTCTGTTTTAAATTCTTTATAGAATTCCAATGTGATGCCATCCATCCCTGGGGTAGTGTTATTTTTCAAATTCTGTATTGCTCTTTCCACTTCTTGTATGGTGATGGTTTCAATCATATTTATTCTTAATTCAGCAGATAGCTCTGGTACCCTTACATTATTTACAGTTTCCTGAATATGTTCATTTCTAGTCTCAGGTTCTGTATACAAATTATTCATATGTTGTACTATTACATTCATTATTTTTTTCTGTGACTGGATTTCTACCCCATTCTGGTCTATAAGTTTATCTATCGTTCTCTGTTGTATTTTTGACTTACAACTCACATAAATATGTCCAGTAGTAGTTTTCCCAGGTGTGCTTATCCTGCGTTTGTATAAGAGAGATGCAGCCCTAGAATACTGTAATTTCTCCATTTCAGTTTTGATAACCTGTACCTGTTCTGTAAAAGTCCCATACCCATCATTTACTAGGGATAGTATTGTAGAGTATTGTGCTCTCGAGGTCAAGTATTGTTTGTATTGTTCTGTATTTATAGAATGTGCTTGTTTTTGTAACAGGTGTTTTATTTCTTGTTTAGTGATTACTCACTACCTACTTATATCGTCTTCCATGCAGGCTATTGATTTCTTTGCATTTAGTACTTCTACAACCTGGTGTTTAATTTCTTGCTTTTCTAATAACTTGGAATTTAATTTCCAGTATCCTCTCCCAAAGGTCAAGTTCTCAGACACTCCTATCTGCGCCAGTACCAGTAAGTGGTCTGAGGTCTCAACTGGAATCATATGCACTCTGTGTGTTTTTAAAGATGGTAATATAAAAATAAAATGTATCCTCAAGGCCAATGTACTTTTGTAAAAGGTGAATCCCCCACTTTTATATTTAGTTCGTATGTATCTATCAATCCAAAATGTTCACTGATAGAATTCAAAGCGTTGGTGTCACAAAATTGTTTAGAGGTCGTGGCTACTCTGTCTGCTATACTGATTACACAATTAAAGTATCCTGTCCAGATTAAGTTATTTGTAGTGAATAAGTATGGTTTTACCTTATTAAATAAAGCTATCATTTCTGTCTTCATTTGAGGAGCATGGAGATTTACAATTCTCCAAGATGTATTTTTATGGCAAAAGTCTACAAGCACTGCTCCACCTAGACAAATATCTACAATTCTTGTTACAGTATAGTCATGTCCCCCACATCACTCTAGACCAATAGAAAAAAAGGATGGCCCCCAACACCACAATCTACTAGCTGCAGCAATGTCTGGGTTTGTATTAAGTCTGGTATCTTGTAACATGCAAATGTCTAAATTCAGATCTTTCAGTAGTGAAAAGGTCACCAGTCTCCTTCGAGTATTCTTAATACTGTTTACATTTAAGGTGACCACCTTATAAGTCTGAGAAGATGTCATAGTGACATTGGTTTGTAGCAGATATTCTGCAGGTGGAGGCTACTTCTAACTGAAAGGTGAAATAAGGAACTTAGAATTATCAGGAAAAGACAGTCTTGTTACAATTTGTAAGATTTTCAGTGCAGAAAGAGTTTAAAGCACAGCTGACTTATTTTGAGGCTGACTGCTTTCAGAGCACAAACCACCAGGCTGTTTTGGGGCTGGGGAGGTTTACCTGTGTCTGACTTGGATGTCTGGATTTTTCTCTGTTTGATTAGCAGGGGATTTTCTCTGTCAAATTGTTGTGTATGGTATCTTGCTGACAGGAAGGCACTCATCGCAGCGGTGGGTCAGAGCTCTTAGCTGATTGTTTTGTGAGGGCACAGTTTAGGCCCAACCCTTCCCACCCCCTCACCCCACCCACCCCTGGAAATACTTCCTTTATACCTGGGGTTCTGACATCATTTCCTTAGGAGAGCAAGGTGCATATCAATGTCATATCCTCTCTAGCACACAGCACTGAAAATATAAGCATACACATTGTATAATATATATATTTTTATATAACAAACCAATCACACACACAAACACACAAAAAAAAATACATAATCATGTGGGGAGTAGTGCAATGTAATGGCTGTGGGGCAGCAGTCTTCCGGGAGTCTTTCTGGAGGCTGAGATGCTGCCCTATTTGCAGACAACTCTCTGCCCTGAGGGAGGAATTTGCCCGTCTTCAGGCCACATTGGACAGCAGTAAGGGAACCTTCTCCCAGGCCAGACTGGATGGTAGGAAGGGAACCTCCCCCATCCAGGGAGCACCAGAGCCACCACCACTACCTCAGAGGTTGCAAAGAAAGCACAGCAGTTGGACCACAGTGGGCTCAGGGAGGGTGAGGATGGTGGAACAGAGGCACACCCAGTCAGTTGTTCCACTCCACAGTCCATACACCATTCTGGGGGAGCACAGCTCCCCTATGGATGCACCCACAGAGGAGATTAAGGAGGTTGAGGACACCTGTCACAAGGGAGGCCCACAGGAAGGAGGAAGAGGACACCACAAGAAAAGGAAGCAGCTCCTGGTGGGGACTCAACTATTAGGGATAGAACTGGGGAGCAGGGAAACTGAAGTAGTGCCTGCCTGGTGCCATGGCTTGAGGGACAGGAAGCATCCTCAGGATCACGAGAACAGCTGCACGGAGTCTGAGCTGGATGTCATTGTCCACCTAGGAACAAATGACTTGGCTCAACATGAGATTAGAGCAGTGCAGAAGGACTTTGTAGAACTGGGGAAGGGCCTAAGACAAGTAGCACACACAGTATCCTTCTCAGAGGTGCTGCCTGTTAATGGCATGAGTGAGGCAAGGGTACTTTGCACCATGCAGTTTAATGGATGGTTGAAAAAATGGTGTGGATCACAGGGGTTTGTCTTCATTGGGGACTGGGGTTCCACCTGGAGGGACACCAGCCTATACTGGCAGGATGGTCTACATCTGTCCAGGAAGGGAACAAGTCTTTTGAGCAATCGGTTTAAATGCTTCATTGGCAAGCTTTTAAACTAGTCAAGGGGGGAGGCACTGATAAGCAGCAGGAAAATCCTAGCCTCTCCCTACAAAACAGGGTACTAAATGAGAAAAAGACCGAGGTAGAAAGGTCAGTGGGGGATGCTGCAACAGAAGGTAAAGCCATCAAGAAATGGAAAGCAATGAGTACCAATGCCCGTTATCTGAGTAACAAGCTTCCTGAATTAGTGGCCTTGATGGAGGAGGAACATCTGGATATAGTGGCAGTCACAGAAACATGGTTCACACAAAACCATGACTGGGACATAAACATACCAGGATACACTATCTACAGGAGGGACAGAGAGGGTAAAAGAGGAGGAGGAGTAGCTCTTTACATAAGGGAAGGAATCAAAGCAACAGAACAAAAGAGAAAACAGGGAGGAGAAGAAGCACTGTGGGTAAATTTGGAGACCAGCAATGGCACCACAATCCGCACAGGGGTTGTATACAGACCCCCTTCTCAGGGGGAGGAAATGGACAAGGAAATGATAGAACGTATACTTAGTATGACAGAAAAAGGGGATATATTGCTGATGGGTGATCTGAATATGCCAGATGCTCACTGGAGTGCAGTTGCAGCAGCCACTTCGAAGAGTGGGGTTATTCTAGATGCCCTACAGGGGGCATGCCTTAGACAACTAGTATTGGAGCCCACTCGAGAGGGAGCAATCTTAGACCTGGTTCTCTCAAATGGAGATGAAGAGGATCACAGATGTAGAAGTGGGTAGCCATCTAGGAACTAGTGACCATCGAACAGTATGGTTCACAATAAACACAGCAATAGAGTCAGGCCATACAAAGGCAAAGGTACTGGACTTTAGAGGGCTGACTTTGCTAAAATGGGTGAGTGCCTAAGGAATGCACTAGCAAATGGGCAGGAAGGAGGGTGGAAGAACAATGGGGAATAATAAAACTGCTATCACAGAGGTAACAAGCCTCTGTGTGAAGCAAATAAACAAAACTAAATGATGTAAGAAACCACTATGGTTCTCAAAGGAAGTGGCAGTGAAGGTTCAAGAGAAAAAGAAAGCTTTCAGGAAGTACAAGGAATCACAGAAGGAGCAGGACAGAGAACTGTATCAGTTAAAGCAAAAGGAAACTGGGAAGGCAGTCAGAACAGCAAAGGCCCAAACCGAGGAAAAGATAGCCAACTCAGTTAAGAAGGGGGATAAAACCTTTTATAGGTACATCAGGGAGTGAAGGAAGACTAAGGGAGAGATAGTGAGGTTTAATGGGGGGGTGGGCAGAGGGTGACTGTGAAAAGGCAGAGATACTAAACAAATATTTTTGCTCAGTATTTACAAAGGAAGAGGGGGAGGTACCTAAAACAAACAGTAGAAACACTCTGGATACGGAAGTTGATACCAGCCCATTTACAGAAGAAAGGGTTCTGAAAGAACTCTAAAACTGAAGGTGGACAAAGCAATGGGGCCTGATGGGATTCATCCCAGAATTCTAAAAGAACTAAGGGTAGAATTAATGACACCACTGACTACCCTGTTTAACAAATCATGGGAGGATGAGGTGGACATCGAGGACTGGAGGAGGGCAGATGTGATTCTTCACAAAAGTGGGAGCAAGGCAGAGGCAGGAAACTACAGACCTGTTAGTTTAACCTCAGTGGTAGGGAAAATGATGGAATCACTTGAAGGAAAGAATTGTTGAATAACTAGAGGCCAGAGGGGCACAGGACCCAAGGCAGCATGGATTCACAGCAGGAAGGTCATGCCAGACAAATCTGATAGATTTCTTTGACTGGGTGACCAAAGTAGTAGATCAGGGAGGGGCTGTGGACATGGCCTACCTAGACTTTAGCAAGGCATTTGACAAAGTCCCACACAAAAGATTAATATACAAGTTAGCTAGCCTGGGAGTGGGTCCCAAGATGACATCCTGGGTAAAAATTTGGCTGGAGAATAGGACACAGAGAGTAATAGTAAATGGAGTCCACTCTGAAGAAGGGGGGGTTACTAGTGGGGTACCGCAGGGTTCAGTATTAGGAACGGTCCTCTTCAATGTCTTTATAAGCAACATTGCAGAGGGACTGGAAGGAAAAGTATGTCTCTTTGCAGATGACACAAAGATTTACAACAGAGTTGATGCACAAGGTGGGGTGGAAAGGATGAAAAGGGACTTGGCAAGGTTAGAGGAATGGTCAAATGTATGGCAGCTTAGATTCAATGCTAAGAAGTGCAAGGTAATGCATCTGGGAAACAAAAATCCAGGGGAAGAGTACACAATGGGGGGTGAGATACTAACAACAACAAAAATAGAAAGGGACCTGGGGGTAGTCATACCAGATGACCTAAAGGTGGGCAAGCAATGTGAGAGGGCAGCAAGGAGGGCTGGGGGGATACTGGGATGCATAGGGAGAGGCATCACCAGTAGAAAACAGGAAGTTATTATCCCTCTGTACAGACAGCTGGTCAGACCCCATCTGGAGTACTGCGTGTAGTTTTGGAGACCTAGTCTTCGCAAAGACATAGACAGGATGGAAGCTGTCCAGAGGAGGGCAACTAAAATGGTGCAGGGTCTGCACCGGAAGACATATGAAGAGAGACTTAAGGAGCTTAATATGTATAGCCTCGCGAAAGGAGGGAGAGGGGGGACATGATAGAAACTTTCAAGTACCTCAAGGAATCAACAAAGTCCAAGAGGGTAGCATCTTTCAAAAAAGAGGCGCAAGAACAAGGCATATTTTGAAGATGGGGTAAATGGGAGGCACTTAAGGAAGTATTTTTTTTCAGAGAGGGTTGTGGATGTATGGAACGGCCTTCCGGAGGAGGTTGTGGAGTCAAAACAGTGGTGGAATTCAAGCATGCATGGGACAGTCATAAGGCAATTCTAGAGGGTTGGGGTAGGAAGAAGTAGGCTGCTGGTTAACTAGGATCTGCAGCTTATCCAGTAGGCAGGGAAATGGGCAGACTGGGTGGGCCAAGCGGTCCTTTTCTGCCATCAAATTCTATGTTTCTATGCTTGGGCAAGGATGCTTTCCCCAGTCTTCCGCTCCTTCTAGGTCTTGCCCCTAGTTGTTGTTTTTTTTTTTTACTTTGCATTTCCTGTACTTTTACTGCCAGTTGCTCCTCTTCAGAATCCGAGGATACCACCTGCTGTGACAAGAAAGTGGATGATGCCTCCGATTCTCCACTTTGATCAGAATACATACTCTGTAATGGTTCGAATTTATTAGATAGGGCAATGTTTCTCTGTGCCTCATAATTTTTAGCCATTTTTGCTCTGGGGCTGTTTTTCTTAAGCGTACATTTCTTTGATATTACCTTTTTAGATACTGGAGGTGGCATTACTATAGTCCTGTTCTTTTTGGTTTTGGTTCTGTACTGAAGTTGGTGGAGGTATTGTTTTTGGTTCTGTACTGAAGTTGGTGGAGGTGTAGTTTTTGGTTCTGTACTGAAGTTGGAGGAGGTATTATTGTTGGTTCTGTACTGAAGTTGGTGGAGGTTTTGTTTTTGGTTCTGTACTGAAGCTGGTGGAGGTATTGTTTTTGGTTCTGTACTGAAGTTGGTGGAGGTTTTGTTTTTGGTTCTGTACTCAAGTTGGTGGAGGTATTATTTTTGGTTCTGTACTGAAGTTGGTGGAGGTATTATTGTTGGTTCTGTACTGAAATTGGTGGAGGTTTTGTTTTTGGTTCTGTACTGAAGTTGGTGGAGGTTTTGTTTTTGGTTCTGTACTGAAGTTGGTGGAGGTATTATTTTTGGTTCTGTACTGAAGTTGGTGGAGGTATTGTTTTTGGTTCTGTACTGAAGCTGGAGGAGGTATTATTGTTGGTTCTGTACTGAAGTTGGAGGAGGTATTGTTTTTGGTTCTGTACTGAAGTTGGAGGAGGTATTGTTTTTGGTTCTGTACTGAAGTTGGAGGAGGTATTGTTTTTGGTTCTGTACTGAAGTTGGAGGAGGTATTGTTTTTGGTTCTGTACTGAAGTTGGTGGAGGTATTGTTTCAAACAACATGAAGTCTTGCTATATTATAGACATTAGCAGTTTGTTCCAGCTCTAGAACTGCCCCGGAGTGAAATGGTTAAAACCATTCCAAAATAGAATTTTGGCACGAGAGCAGCTCTATCTGTGTCATTTTAAACTTGAACTGTCAGATTCTTTACTCTGCCTCAGTGAACAGTCGCTCCAGAGATTTCTCCTTCTGCTCGGTTCATTTCTCGGTTTAAAAAGTGTTTTCTCGGTTGGATTTATCCGAGAATAGTTTTATTTTAACCGCAAAACCGTTCGGTTCAAGCTCTATCTGTGGTAACCGTAACTAAATGAAGGTTTTGTCTGTGTGGAACTTGTAAGTTATCGGTTCGGTTTTGAACCGATCAGTGGGTTTAAAACTCATTTAAAACTAAAAGTTACTATTTTAGAGTGCGGTTCCCGGTTCTTATCGGTTCTAAAAAAAACGGATTTATTACGTTTTTTTCCAATACCCGTGACACGGTTAGGAACCGATAAGGGTGTCTTGCCTGGCGCTGCCGTTAAAAGGGCAAGTTTTTGGTTAGGCTGGCATTATGTCTGAGAAACCCAAAAGAAAAACCAGGTCCACTGGGTTTCAACACTGTGATGTTTGTGGGGAAGTCTTTGCCAAGGCTGACCCACACACCACATGTGTTTATTGTCTGGGGTTTGACCACCTCAGTCAGACTGCCAGGTATGTAAGAATTTCCCTGCAGCCACCCTGGAAAAAAGATTGGGCAGGCTCAGGGAACGAGAGGCCAAAAAGTCCGCTGACCCGGATGGCCAGCCCGGTTCGGTGCCAACCGAACCAGAGGGAGTGCCCTCTGACCAGGGCCAGACTTCCTCGGGCCAAAGAAAAGCTGGTTCTGAGGAACCAATTCCATAGATACATAGATACATAGACAGTGTCGGCAGATAAGGGCCTATGGCCCACCTAGTCTGCCCATTTGAGCTTGTAAGTTCAGTTTGTTTTCCTAGAAGTCTATTTCCCCTTACCCCTGACCTCTAGAATTCTTTATGTCTATCCCATGCATTCTTAAACCTTGATTGTTTCAGCCCCACCACTTCCTCTGGCAGGTGTTCCACTTGTCCACCACCCGCTCTGTGAAGAAATTCTTTCTCATGTTTCCTCTGAATCGCCCTCCTCCAACTTCATCCCATGCCCTCTAGTCCTGAAACATCTTTTTGCTTAAAATAGTGTTTTCCTGCACCCTGTTCCTCCCTGTAAGATACTTGTATGTCTCTATCATATCCTCTCTCCCTCCTCTCCTCCAGGGAGTACATGTTCAGTTCCTTCAACCTGTCTTCATAGGACTTGTGATGCAACCCATGCACCATCTTTGTTGCCCTCCTCTGAACCTTCTCTACCCTGTCTATGTCCTTACGTAGGTATGGTCTCCAGAACTGTACACTGTACTCCAGGTGGGGCCTCACTAGTGTTTTGTATAGCGGAATTATGACCTCCCTTTTCCTGCTGGTGATGCCCCTGCCTATACATCCCAGCATCCTATTTGCTTTACCTGATGCCTTGTCACACTGTTTCCCTACCTTGAGGTCATCAGAGATGACAACCCCAAGATCCTTCCTGCTTGGTGCATGCTATATCCTCACCCCCAACTGATATATTGTGCCAGGTTTTGTGCCTATATGCATTATCTTGCACTTCTTTGCATTGAATTTCAACTGCCAAACCCTTGACCATTCTTCAAGTTTCTGCAGGTCCCTTCTCATTCTGTCTACACCTCTGGTGTGTCTACTCTGTTACAGAGCTTTGTGTCATCAGCGAACAGTGAAATTCTGCCTTCTATATCCTGTGCAATGTCACTGATGAAGATGTTGAATAGGACCGGTCCCAGCACTGATCCCTGTGGTACCCCACTGGTCACTCTTCCTCTGTGGAGTGACAGCCATTTACCACCACCTCTGTGTCCTGCCACCCAGCCAGTTACCTACCCACCACACTACTGTCCTGCCCACACCCATATTCCCCAGTTTGTGTATAGTCTTCTATGTGGCACAGTGTCAAAGGCCTTGCTGAAGTCCAGATAGGCCATGTCCACTGCCTCCCCTGATCCACCTCCCTAGTCACCCATAGCAAAAATTCAATGAGGTTGGTCTGACATGACCTCCCCTGGTGAAACCATGCTGCCTTGGGTCCTGTAGTCCATTGACAACCAGATGTTCCACCAATCTCTCCTTCAGTAGTGCTTCCATGATCTTTCCCACTACCGAGGTGAGGCTGACTGGTCTGTAGTTCCCTGCTTCCTCTTTGTTCCCACTTTTGTATAAGGGACTACATCTGCTGTCCTCCAGTCTTTGGGTACCTCCCTGTTTCCAGTGATTGGCTGAACAGGATAGCCAGAGGTTCAGCAACCACCTCTCTTAGTTCTTTAAGGACCCTGGGTGCACCCCATCTGGCCCCATTGCTTTATCAGCTCTTATTACTTCCAGTTCCTTCAGGACCTCTCGTGTAAAAGGACTTGTGTCCATTTCTGCACCATTCTCACCCTTGTACTCCTTCAGACCCATTACCTCCTTCCTTAGTAATGACTGAGCAGAAATACCTGTTCAATATGTCAGCTTTACTGTTGTCATCCTCCACTCGGCTCCCATCCTCCCCTTCAGTCTCACTATCCTCCCTTTGTCTTCTTTTTCACTTATGTACCTGTAAAAGGTTTGTCCCTTTAACCACTGATTTTGCAATGTGTTCTTCTGTCTGAGCTTTGGCTTCCCTTACTGACTTCCCTGCCTCCCTTTGTTTCTCCTGGTACTTCTCCCTATCCCCTTCTGCCTGTGTCTTTTTGTATTGCCTGAATGCAATCTTTTGGCTTTCACTTTCTTTGCTACCTCTTTGGAAAACCATAATGGTCTCCTCTTTTCTTTCCTCTTGCTAACCTGCTTAATGCATAATTCTGTTGTTCTTATAATCCCCATTTTAAATACTGCCCACTGTTCCTCAATCCCTGATTCCTGTCCCATTCCCTTAATGCCTCTTTCAAGCATCTCCCCATTTTCCCAAAGTCTGCCCCAAAATCCAGGATACGTGTTTTGTGTGGTTTGCTTCTGCTCTTTCTGTGATTTCAAACCACAATGACTGGTGGTCACTGTTACCCAGGTGCTCCCCACTGTTACCCCATCACACTGTCCCTATTTGTGAGCACAAGGTCCAGTATTGCCTTCTGCCGAGTTGGTTCCATGACCAGTTGCTTGAGGAAGGCACCCTGAAGGAGTCCAGGATAAATCTGCTCCTAGTTGATGCTGCTGCTGGATGCTCCAGTCCACGTCTGGTATATTGAAGTCTCCAACCAGTACTACCTCACCCTTGTCTGCCATCCTTGGATGGCTAGCATCAGCTCCTATCTGTTTCTTCCTCCTGGGCTGGTGGTCTATAGACCACACCTGTCAGTGATGGCTGGCCCCATTTTCCTTTCCAGCTAACCACAGTATCTCTCCCCATTTTGTTCCTCCTGGATCTGTGTGGCCCTTATGTCATTTTTCACATACAGTGCCACCCTCCTCCCTTCCTGCCTGCTCTGTCTCTTCTGAATATGTTGTAGCCAGGTATGGCCATCTCCCAGTCATGGTTATCATTACACCAGGTTTCAGTGATGGCCACAATGTCCAGGTCTGACTGTACCATGACAGCCTCCAGATCTTCCATCTTGTTGCTAAGGCTCCTGGCATTTGCACACATGGCTTCCATGATTTGACCTCCTAGACTGCTTCACTGTTCTACCCAGCCCCTTCCTTGGTTGTCATTTATCCCTGGTTCTCCTTGCTGTCTGCCCTTCTGCTGAATTTTGCCCCTTTTCTGCTTATCCACCTTTTGGACACTAATCTCCAACTTTTGCACTGCTTTGCAGAGATAGCCACTCCTCTGGTTCACTGGTTCCATTACTAGCTGTGAGGGCGAGCAAGTAGGTACCATCCTTGCTGGCCTGCCACCCCACTGCTAGTTTAAATGCTTGTCATTGTAGCATTTAAACTTATCATTGAGTGTTTGGATTCCCTCCAGGATGGATGCAGGCCGTCAGGCTTGAACAAACCTCCATCCCTCCAGATGGGTCCCCAGTCACCAATGAATCCAACCCTTCCTCCACAGCACCAGTTCTTCAACCATGAGTTAAAGTTCCTGGTGCATGCACCCTATGTTCTCCCTTGCCTCTCACAGGTAGTACTTGAGAAAGTGACAGAAGTAGCTACTTGCTTGAGAGACCCTCCCCAGTTTCCTAAACTCTTCCTGAACTTCCTTTGGCTCCCCATTTGCCAAGTCATTAGTACCTAGGTGGATAATGACATCCAGCTCACCCCTCCTGTCTTGCCTTCCCAGTGATCCCCAGTATCTTCCTTCCATCCCTCCATGCCGTGGCACCTGGTAGCACCTCACCTCCCTGTCCTCCCCTCCTGTGTTCCTAGCTGGATCCCTCTTATGATGAAGTCCCCACCAGGATTCGCTTCCTCCTCCTCTGGGGTCCACTGCTTTCCCACTGAGGTCACCTCCTTGCCTAACCTCCACATCCTTTCCTTCCACTTCCTGGGTACCTCTATTTGGTTGCCCTCATTTGCCAGTGTGGCATATGAATTCTTGAGTGGAATAGGATCTGGGATGTGCCTCTGCCTGACTGCTCTAACCCTCCCTGAGCCCACTGTCATCCAAGTGCTCCTCGTTCTCGGCATCCTTTGAGGCAGCTGCATTGGACTGGGTGGTTCCTGGACAGGGGTGATGGTACTCCTGACCCAGTTTACTTCCGCTCTGAGTCTGGCTACCTCATCCCGCAGTCCCGAGAGATGCATGCAGATAGGGCAGCACCTCAGTGTCCAGAAGGTCTGCCTGAATATGGCTGCCCCACAGCCACTGCATTGCACCACTCCCACATTATACTGCAATTCCACTACTTATCTGCTACTGAAGCTCTCTTAGTTCTCTTTTTATTTATTTACAGTACTAAAAATCCTGTAACTGATCCTCAGATATATATTTTAAGGAAAAAGAAACCAATAAATAAATAAATGAATCAAAACACTTGTCGTGCTGAGGGTGGTCTTCTTCCCCCTTATGCCCCTCCTACTTCACACCTCTTACTATACCCTGTGTTTAGCTCCTGTCAATCAGATTTATCAGGGCATATAATTAAGAGTTGGGGGAAGGGGTGGGGGGGGCGAAAATTTGCAGCAATTAAAGACAGCTGCAGCAATTAAAGACATTCCAGTAAAGAAAACAAGAAAATCAGCAGGTCTGGAGTCCAAAATTCCTTCTCCAACTGCAGCAGAGATAGCAAAAGCCATACAAATTGTCCAGTCACTGTCTCAGGGTCCGTCCGAACCACCACTATCTGGTAAAAGGTCGGTTCGTCCGGTCCCAGTGGTTCAGGATTATGATATCGAGGAATTTTATGAACCAGAGGAGGGGGAGGAGGATTATGAACAGTATGAATGTGGCTGGGAAGGTCTGGGTGTGCCCATTGAACCGGACATCTCCCCAGACAGACCTTTAGAATCTCCCCCTATGTTGTCTGAGTCCCCATCTCATTTTATGTTTTATAAAAAAGTTGCTGAAACCCTCCAGCTTCCTTTAGAAGAGGCTGTGGATGAGCAAGAGGAGCCTGATTTTGTAGAAATGATGGATATTCCAGAGTCTAGGAGATTGTCTATTACTTTACATAAGTCTTTTGGAAACAAACAATTAAAATTTTAAAAGCTCCTAATTCTGTGCCTCCTGTAGATAAAAGATGGACAGAAGGTATACATTGTCAGGCCCTGATACAGAATTCCTTTCTCAGCAATGCAGTCATGTTAGTAGTTCAGGCTGCTGCCTGTGATAAAGCTAATATTCCCTTGCTTCACATCCTCCTGACAAGGATTCCAGGAAGATTGATGCCATGGCAAAAACAGTATATGGCAGCCTCTGGGACTCAGGCAAGCAAATTATATGGCTTATGTAGCTAGGTATCAGAAATCTAGATGGGATACTGTTATGCAATTGGCCAAGCAGGCCCATGGCCAGCTGGCTAGTGAACTAGAACAGGTGGCTGCTGATGGCATTGATGCCTCTAAGGTTCAGTTTCATGCTGCTGTGGATGTTAATGATGTTTCCTCTAGGGTCATGGCCACATCTGTAGCTTTTCGTAGGTTGGCCTGGCTCAGGTGTACTAGTTTGTCACAGGATACCCAGACTAAGGCTATGGATTTTCTCTGGTGGGAAATTCTCTGTTTGGAGAGCAGACAGAGAATTACATGAAGAAGATGGATGACTATAGGACTACTTACAAGAGTGCCCAGGCTAAGGAGCGGCAAGCCACTCCTCAAAGGCATGCCCCAGGGGTAGGGGTAGCCTTTTACAGGCCTTTCTACCAGACTCAGGCATCCTCTGCCTATGCTCAGAGGGGCTTCTTCAGAGGCAGGGGCAGACGAGGGGTGGGCAGACCTGCTCCCACCCCAGCCTAAAGCTTCAGAAACAGGCACCCTGATGGGGTGCCCAGGCCGATTCTCCTGTACCAGTGGGGGCAGGCTGCTTACTTCAGTCAGAATTGGGCTTCTTTAACCTCAGACAAGTGGGTTCTGGAAGTAGTAGCCAGGGTCTGGTTCTCAGCTTCAAAAGTTTCCAAGTTGAGAAGCAGACTTTTCTACCTGCAAGTGCTTCAGAGACCCTCGCTCTGGAAACAGAGGTCTCATCCCTGTTAGCTCTCAGAGCAGTAGAAAGGGTTCCTCCCCTGCATCAGGGCAGGGGTCTGTATTCCAGATACTTCCTTACCCCAAAAAAGACGGGAGAATGGCGGCCCATTTTAGATCTCAGATATCTGAACAAGCATCTTTTGAAACCAAAGTTCAAAATGGTAACTCTGGCAATGATTTTACCTTCCCTAAGGCCAGGGGACTGGCTAGCCTCCCTAGTCCTCAAGGATGCCTATTTCCATGTCCTAATCAGAAGATCCCATCGAAAGTACCTCAGATTCGAACTGCCCTCAGGTCATTACCAGTTCAGAGCAATGCCCTTCGCCTTCCTCTGCTCCAAGGGTATTCACAAAGTGTCTAGCAGTGGCAGTGGCCCACTTAAGGAGGCAGAGGATTGCTGTTTTCCCTATCTAGACGACTGGCTCATTGTAGGCCAGTCCCCAGAACAGGTAAATCTCACCTGCAGGTCACCCAGCAGCTTCTCACCTCCCTGGGTTTTCTAAACCTACCAAAGTTGGTTCTGGAACCAGTCCAGGTACTCACCTTTATAGGGGAAGAATTGGACACAAAGCTAGCCAGAGCCTTTCTTCCCCAGAAAGGGTAAGGAATTTAGTGGTTCTGGCCTCTTCCTTCACTCTGCAGGTCTCGACTAGCAAGACACTTTCTGCAGCTCCTGGGGCACATGGCTGCATCCACAGCTGTTGTGCAGGAGCCAGATTTCAGATGAGAGACATTCAGTTTCACTTGAGAACCTTTTGGTCTCAGAGGAGACCCCCTTCCAAGTTGGTCCCAGTGACTCGAACCTTGATCCCAGCTCTCCAGTGGTGGCAGGATCAGAGCAATTAAGAGCGGGGTCCCTTCATTTCCCCTTCTCACGACTTGACTCTCAATACAGATGCTTCTCTTCTGGGTTGGGAGACCACATGGGTGACCTTTCCACTCAGGGAGTTTGGTCCCCCCAGAAATCTCTGCTCCACATCAATTTGCTGGAACTCAGAGCTGTCTTTTTAGCTCTTTAAGCTTTTTCTGCATCTGTCCATGACAAGGTGATACAAGTCAGAACAGACAACACCACAACAATGTGGTACATCAACAAATGGGGGCACTCGGTCTTCGGCCTTGTGCACCGAGGCAATGAAGTTGTGGTCTCTGGCCTATTCCCTGAACACTTCCCTCATAGCAGTTCATCTTCCAGGGAAGGACAATGTCTCAGCGGATGCCCTCAGCAGGATTTCCCAGGGCCATCACGAATGGTCCCTGGATCCTCAAGTGCTGGGGATAGTTTTTGCCAGGTGGGCATCCTCAGATAGATCTTTGCAGCCCCAGACAATCACAAACTTCCTCTGTTCTGTTGCAGGCCTCCAGTGCTGGGCTCCAGTTCCCTGGATGCCCTTCTTCTGGATTGGGAGGGAAGTTCCTCTATGCTTCCCCCTTCCTCTCCTATTCAAAGTACTAGTCAAAATCAGATCTCAGCCTTGCAGGGTGATTCTGATTGCCCCGGATTGGGCCAGGCAGCCCTGATACCCACTCCTTCTGTCTCTGACAGTCCATCTTCCCCTGTGCCTCCCCAGGAATCACAATCTGTTGACTTGTGCCCAGGGAAGGGTTTGGTATCCGGACCTCAAATCCCTCAACCTCAAGGCCTGGCTCTTGAGGGTTAGAGTTGCTGATTTACACTTCTCTCCAGGGTGTTCTTGAGATCCTAAAGGCTTCAGAAGCCTTCCACTAGCTACTTATTAGTTCTAAATGGAAAAGGTTTTCCATTTGGTGTGCTGGAAAAATATTTCCAGAATCTGCTGAATTGCCCATTTTGTTAGATTACATGGTACATCTTAATTCTTGGGTCTCAGACCAGCTACCCTGAGAGTTCATTTGGCAGCTGTGTCTGCTTTTGTGTCAGGAGGAAAGTCATCCCTCTTTCCTCTCATCCTGTGTTTTCCAAGTTTTTAAGGGATTACTCCATACTAATCTCCTTTCGAACCGCCCTGCTTGGGACCTTAATGTTTGCATTGCCCAGTTAATGCAACCCCTTTGAACCTCTGTCTTCTGCAGAGCTTAAGTACCTAACTTGGAAAACTGTTTTCTAGTGGCTATCACTTCTGCCAGACGCATAAGTGAATTGTGTCTTGTCAGTGGAGACTGACTTTATTTCTTCCAAAGGGATAAGGTAGTCCTTAGGACTAATAGGAAGTTTTGCCTAAGGTGGTTTCAGATTTCCATCTTAATCAATCTATCTCCTTCCAGTATTTTCACTGATCACTCCTCTTCGGGTGAGAGGAGGTTGCACAGCCTGGATGTTAAGAGAGCTCTTAGTTATTATATAGAGCCGACAAAGGTCACAGGTTCGAATCCTCCAACTTTTCCTTACCTATGGTGAAGTTGGGAAAGGCAAACCTGCCACTAAGAGATCAATAGCCAGGTGGATTGTCTCTGTATCCAATTTTGTTATCAGAAAGTGGGCAGAGCCCCCGGTTTGAGGGCTCATTCTACCAGGGGTACAGCTGCGTCTCTAGCTGCTGCCAGAGATATCCCTTTATTAGAGATTTGCCAGGCTGCTACTTGGAAAACGGTACACACTTTTACCAAGCATTACTCCCTGGATGTCCAGGCCAGGAGAGATGCTCGGTTTGGCACAGCTGTTCTTCAGAGCCTATTCCTAAGTAGGTTCTGCCCTCCTCCATGGAGGTACTGCTGTGTATTCTGCTAATCTCTATAATATAGCAAGACTTCATGTTGTTTGAAGAAAAATTACTCACCTTAGAAATGTTGTTTCTTCTAATGGAGTCTTGCTATATTATAGAACCTCCCCATCCTGCCCCTCTCAGAACCTCTACTTGGTGGGGTGTGGGCAACTTAGTGTGGGCACTACTTATGTCCTGTTTGCATTTTGTCCCTTTGGGACTTTGGGGGTGTATGTCGTGTGTGTGTTTTATTATACTTAGGTTCCATTTTCATATTATTAGAATGGTGTTAGTATTTCTGGTCCCCTGACTTGAGTCTTGGGTGTTGGGACCATCAATGGTTGTTATTATTTAGGTAGACATTTGGCTAGTGTAGGTTACAGCTTCCACACAGATCTTAGTGAGTTTGGCTCGTAAAAGATCTGACAGTTCAAGTTTGAAATGACACAGATAGAGCTGCTCGCGTGCCAAAATTCTATTTTGGAATGGTTTTAACCATTTCACTCTGGGGCAGTTCTAGAGCTGGAACAAACTGCTAATGTCTATAATATAGCAAGACTCCATTAGAAGAAACAACATTACTAAGGTGAGTAATTTTTTCCTTTGGTTCTGTACTGAAGTTGGTGGAGGTATTGTTTTTGGTTCTGTACTGAAGTTGGAGGAGGTATTGTTTTTGGTTCTGTACTGAAGTTGGAGGAGGTATTGTTTTTGGTTTTGTACTGAAGTTGGAGGAGGTATTGTTTTTGGTTCTGTACTGAAGTTGGAGGTGGTATTATTGTTGGTTCTGTACTGAAGTTGGTGGAGGTTTTGTTTTTGGTTCTGTACTGAAGTTGGTGGAGGTATTGTTTTTGGTTCTGTACTGAAGTTGGTGGAGGTATTGTTTTTGGTTCTGTACTGAAGCTGGTGGAGGTATTGTTTTTGGTTCTGTACTGAAGTTGGTGGAGGTATTGTTTTTGGTTCTGTACTAAGTTGGTGGAGGTATTGTTTTGGTTCTGTACCTGAAGTTGGAGGAGGTATTGTTTTTGGTTCTGTACTGAAGATGGTGGAGGTATTGTTTTTGCTTCTGTACTGTAGTTGAGGAGGTATTGTTTTGGTTCTGTACTGAAGTTGGTGGAGGTATTGTTTTGGTTCTGTACTGAAGTTGGAGGAGGTGTGTGTTGGTTCTGTACTGAAGTTGGTGGAGTGTGTTTTTTGGTTCTGTACTGAAGTTGGTGGAGGTATTGTTTTTGGTTCTGTACTGAAGTTGGTGGAGGTTTTGTTTTTGGTTCTGTACTGAAGTTGGTGGAGGTATTGTTTTGGTTCTGTACTGAAGTTGGAGGAGGTATTGTTTTTGGTTCTGTACTGAAGTTGGTGGAGGTTTTGTTTTTGGTTCTGTACTGAAGTTGGTGGAGGTTTTGTTTTTGGTTCTGTACTGAAGTTGGTGGAGGTATTGTTTTGGGTTCTGTACTGAAGTTGGTGGAGGTATTGTTTTTGGTTCTGTACTGAAGTTGGAGGAGGTATTATTGTTGGTTCTGTACTGAAGTTGGTGGAGGTTTTGTTTTTGGTTCTGTACTGAAGTTAGTGGAGGTATTGTTTTTGGTTCTGTACTGAAGTTGGTGGAGGTATTGCTTTTGGTTCTGTACTGAAGTTGGAGGAGGTATTGTTTTTGGTTCTGTACTGAAGTTGGTGGAGGTATTGTTTTTGGTTCTGTACTGAAGTTGGAGGAGGTATTGTTTTTGGTTCTGTACTGAAGTTGGTGGAGGTATTGTTGCACTGTTTTCAACTTGCACAGCTCCAGTCAGTGGGTCCTCAGTATAATTAGCATCCATTAAATTCCCGCCTTGTGGTGGTGGAAATGGAGAGGGGTTCTCCTTGTCTGTTAATGATGTAGGTGCTACCTTGGGGGGGTGGCAGTTGAGGTGTTGTTTCTGCCTGTTCTTTATCTTCTTGCCTTTTTCCTTTGTTTTTCAATGCTCATTTGTTGTGCATTATTTAAGATTATGTCTTGGTCTGGTCTATCGGTCCTATTGTGTGTCGCCCATTCACATGTGCGATAGGCATGTCCAGATTCTTCACAAAGATTGCATCATAACTCATTCATGCAATTTGAACTGTTGAGGCCATACTCTAGACAGAGGTTGCATTTTACCCAGTCACATGCATTGCTCAGGTGTTTAATGGATCCACATTTAAAACATGTTTTTGGCTTGACCCGGGTAAAAACAATGTCCTCTGTCTTTTCCTAGAAAGAATGCACTTGGCAAATGTCTTGGGCCTTGTGCTCCCATCCTCATTTTGACTCTGAACTTCCACCCCCCATCGAAATGTGTTCTTCATCCAATATGGGGGTTGGTTCTCCTAGTAAATCACATCTCTGCTGGAGTCAATGCTTAATATCATTTACATTTACCCCTTCATTTCTAAAACAGATTGTAATTTGTTCGATGGCTGGTTTTGTAAGAGGTATGGCCCCTAAGGGTAACCACAGTGCTGTATGTCTCACTTTTTCATATGTTGTCCAGAATCTATCATGGCCCGTAGGAGTTTTGAAACTTATGTCATAAATAGTATCCCCAGAAGCATGTATGATCACATATATTTTGTTTGAAAAGAATCTCATTGATTCTTTGATCAAATTTCTTTCCACAAATATTCTATCTGGTTGCAGTTCCAATCCACCTAGATACTGCAGTCTTACTGCATTTTTCCCTTGCACTGGAGCTATATGCTGAAACTCTTGGTCTCTCTGTCTAAATCTCACCCACATTTGTAGGGCTTGAAACACAGTCCTTTGCCCAGCATTTAACATGCCTCCTTGTTCTGTCCTATCCCCCCAATTTTGTGAGTCATCTTGTACAATGTCTTCAGAGTCAGATGAAGAGTTATTCTCTACATTTACTGAACGGGGGGGGGGTCATTCTAGACATGCCAGATTTGTTTTATTTATTTATTTATTGAATAGAATCAGAATTACAATGTCAGATTGGACAGATCCTGTGTCCAAACATATATCTTCTACATGTAATGACATGTCAAATTCCTTTGCAAAGTTTAGCACTCTCTCAGCCTGAGATCCCTGGTATGGGTAGAACTGTTGGAGCCAGGATACACTCCCCAGTTTCTGACTGTTTCCACCTAGTGGATAAATGTAAATATCTAGGAGTCTGTTTCCACCAAAACTTCCTCTGCTGTCTACGGGGTTTTTGATTCAGTAGGCCATTTAGAAATAGGTTCTGTGCTCCCGCCTTTTCTCAGCTCTGTACCTTGTGCTTTCATTCCCAGTTCATTAACAGTGCTAACACCTTTTTTTTAAAGAAATTTGACTTACATTTTCCGGTAAGTTGTCAGGACCTTCGTTTAGTCTCACCATATTGTCAGCATCTCTGGAAGGTAGCTGCATGTCATTTAGGTCCTTTGATGCTGTGGTGTTGTCAGGATCATTGGGCATTGTCTGCTTGTCAGTTGTGGCTTTGATGCTACTGCATCATCTGCCTTTGATCTCTGCCATTGTTCCAGCTCTCTGCCTTCTCTGCTCTCAGTAGTTTCCAGAATCAGCAATACTGTACTTGCTGTTCACACTGTTTTTCCTCTTCTGACATCACTAGCAGATGCAGTAGTCTCTTTCTCTGTATTTTACTTAATGCCTTTAACAAGTCTGCATCTTTGCTTTGCGATTGTTCTAAAAGTTCTGCCTGAGGACTTACCTCTACTTCCATACATTCTGTACTATTGCTTCTTCTTGGCTATTGCAGTTGATCTCCAAAGCTGGGTCTGCTCACTCTCTGAAGCATCGGCCATGGGAACAGCAGCTCCCCCTACTGACAAGAGTAGGATAATTTCACTGGTGCCCTGGCCAAATTTCCCCACACTCACTAAAAATACCACCAACAACTTAATCTAGTTCATGGTTAGTTGGCATTCATCTGTATCCCCCTCCCCGGGGCGTGCCTGAAAATAGGCAGAATTTGTCTAGTGCACTTACCTGGTCAACAAAAACTAAATAACAAGAAATAAAATAAAATAATATGATAAATGTAATGCCTGAACCCCCTGACACAAAAACACAAAAAGGAAAACTTATGAAGGAATGGAAGTGTTCGCTTCTTAATGCAAAGAGCATGATCAAAAAAAAGGGAGAGCTGGAAAAATACTTTACAATGAACAAACAGATTTGCACTATTACAGAAACATGGTGGCATAAGGGCAATACATGGGTAGAGATATAAAAAGTTACAGACTCTTTAGTAACAAGCGAGCTGGGTATGAATGAGCAGGACAAATTGGAGCACATCTAGTTAAAAGTGGTTCCAACTTCTGGAAAGAAATTCACTCTGGGACTTGTTTATAGGCCACCTTCACAGGACCTTGATTATAACAAACTACTGATTGAAGTCCTAGACTGCTTAAATCCAGATGAGGGTATAATGTTACTGGGAGATTTCAATTTGCCCACGGTAAACTGCGAGAAGGGTAGTGGAAGAGCACCATTCAAGAGAGAATTTATTAGTAGCCTGGATAAACTGGACTTAGAACAATTTGTTAAGTCAGCAACCAGAGGTAACAATATCCTTGACCTAGTGTTAAGTACAGTAATATGGGAGAGATTATTACAAATTGCAGAACAACATATCCCTTGGGGAACAGCAATCAGGAAATGGTTAGATTCCCAATTAGGAATGTAAGTACAAGAGTTAAAGGAACAACCAAAATTAAATGTTTTAGAGAAGTTGATTTTATCAGCATGAGATGGGAATTGCAAGGGTGGAACAGGGTTAAGGATTGTGATGCTAATTCACTAAAGGAAATGTGGCGCATTCTAAGAAATAAATTGGAAGGTCTGGTGGAGGAATATGTGCTGGAGAAAAATAAGTATAAAAAAATAGGTAGGCATACCACCTTAGCATACCAAAAGAGTTACAAAGTTAATTAATAGGAGAAAGAAGACATAAACAAGTTAAGAAGGATAATTCAACAGAGGCATGGAAACGGTACAGATCAGCAGCACCAGAATGTAAAAAACGCATTATTAGGGCAAAACAAGACTATGAATTGGGACTAGTGGCCAAAGAAAAGGACAATTATAAATCCTTCTACAACCATGTAAACCATGCATGGGGGGTGCACAAGTGGGCCCCCTTGTGAAAGCTAAAGGGGATCTAGTAACAGATGACAAGGATATGGCTACCACCCCTACCTTCAAGTTTAAGCATAGCCTAAAATACTTCTGTCTCCCTGCCTTCCTGACAGATCTTGGGAATATAAAGTGGCAGGATTTCTACCACCTTGCACCCTCTGTGTCTTAAGCATTCTGTATCTTCCAGGATCTGGTATTAAACGTTATCAACAAACACGCACCCTTAAGAAAAATCAAATCCAGGAAACGTGCACCTGACTGGTTTAGCCTACAACTAAAGACGGCCTTGCGGTATAGAGACACCCTTTGGAAAAGGGCTAGGAAGTCACAGTCTGACTCAGATTGGATCTCCTTACAGTTAGCCAGGAATGCCTGCACCAAACTGGTCAGGCTGGAAAAACAACAGTTCTTCTAGTCAGCCCTAGAGGTAAACAAAAACTGTTCTATCAAATGTTGGCAGATCCTGAGAGAGGTCGAGGAACATTCTCCTGCCACCCCACTCCCAGCCAACATTGTGGCAAAAAACACCTCCTACACAGACAGGTCTGAGATCCTCGATCAGCTCAATAACCACATTGCTACTGCAGGCCTCGCATTTGATACATCGCCTGTTAGTAAACTGAGCACCACAAGTACCACCAGCACAGGTACTAGCCCTACTACACACCCCTGTATCGGCTGCCCCTATTCAAGCTCCAGCCAGTCTCCATTAAACAGGTGGAGGACCATCTCCTATCTTTGGACACCAAAAAGAGTGCTGGTGCCGATTCACTAGAACCATTATTCCTAAAAGCAGGCTTTTATTATCTGACTGCTCCAATTGCCCATCTATTTAATAGTTTATTATTCCAAGTGGAACTGATGCCTAGTTGGAAAACCGTGCACATTATCCCCCATTAAAGTTAGCAGACCCCATTGACTTGAATAACTATAGGCCGATCTCGTTGCTTCCTGTTTTATCCAAGCTACCTGAAAAAATTAACTCTCAACTGAGAGAGTACTTGGATCATGAAAACATCCTCAATCCAGTCCAATCGGGTTTCACACCTAAGCACAGTACCCTGTCGGCTCTTGCCAAAGTGTCAAATGACTGGCTAAAAGCCCTGGATAGTAAACATCACATCTATGCACTCTTCCTTGACTTCAGCAAAGCATTTGATATGGTTGATCATTCCATACTTCTTTATTCCCTGAGTAGCATCGGTCTAACCTCTGCTGCAGTAAAGTGGTTCCGCTGCTACCTCACAGATCATAAACAGCAAATTAAAGCTCAAGGTGAACTCTCCCCACTAAAATTACTGTCCCCCATTTTGGGACCTATCCTCTTCACTCTGTACATCAACCACATCGACTCTGGCCTGATTGCAGGAAATGTTCACCTCTTCATAGATGGCACAGTCCTTTACACAACCAGTCCCTCCTTGGACCTTGCATACAAAGAGATACAGTAGGATTTTGTCATCCTCCAACACAGCCTGATGAATCTGAAGCTTTTATTAAATGCCCCCCCAAAAAAGCCATGATTATCTCTCCATCCCACAATACAGGGATACCTGGTACCCCACAGGTTATCACTTTCCTCAGTGAACCACTAGAGCTAGTGGATAAATGTAAATATCTGGGAGTCTGATTCAATGACAAACTCACCTTCGGTGTACATCTATCTATTTATTTATTTCAATCTAGGATTACAATACCTTTGAGCTGAGGCTCTTTTACAAAGGTTCCATATCAGTGTGTGCAACAGTCATCATTTTTAGTTACAAACATATAGTCATTGACTTACAGACATGTAATAACCAGTACAAAGACTTGAGCTATGAGCAAGACAAGGGAAGAGGGGTGGTGGGGAAGTGAGGGTAGGAGATCGAGAGGGAGGAGCTACAGGGGTAAGAGGGAGTATGGGAGGTGGTTGAAGTGGGGGCAGGAGGGAGATATGGGGGAGGTGGGCGGGGGTGGGAGACAATGTAGCCAGGGGGCCTTGTCGAGGGACTATGACAGGTAAGGTGCTAGGGGTGCAAAGACTGATTGTAAGTGCTGGGTGCTGTGGCATTTGCAGCTGGAATGGTGGAAATGTTAAGATGGGCAATTGCAGGATACAAGCAGTGAGAGGCGCAGCTTGGAGTTGAAGAGGCCGAGTGTTGTAGCAGTCACTATGTCACTGCTAAGAGAGTAGAGCCAGTTGGATGCCCGATAGGCGAATGATCTTTGTCCTTGGGTCATGCGACATCGTGGGATACATAGTAGATGGGAATTGGATCTCCTTGTAGTGTCGTTCCTATGTCTAGGCTTAAGGAGGGCACAGACACCAGGTGGGGCAAGCCCCATTATAATTTTCTTGGCCGTGATGCAGGTTTGGTATTTTATGTGTTTGTCCAGTTGAAGCCATCCAGATTGGGAATAAAGGCCACATGTGTGAGTATGGCGATGTGAGCCAGTGATGTGATGACAGGCCTTATTCAGGGAGACTGCGATATGTTTGAGAGCAGTGGTAGTTGCAGACCCATATATGATAAGACCATAGTCTATGAAGCTGAAGATGGAGCTTTGGACGGCCACTGACAGTGTTTCTGGAGTTAGGTGTTTCCTGTGCCGGAATAATATGCCTAACCTCGCACTGGCAGACTTTGCAACACTGCTGATATGGAGGTGGTGATCAAGGGTGATGCTGAGGTACTTGAATTATTGTGTTTGCTCTAGGATGGCTCCTTGTTCGGTTGCAATGGAGAGGTGGAGTTGTCTGTTTTTGTTGTGGGGGCTGCAGAAGACCATAGACTTATTTTTTTTCTGATTGAGAAGCAGTTTATGATTTAGGAACCAGAATTTGATGGAGGAGAAGGCCTGTTGAAGTTTATTTTGCAAATGGATTGGATCAGGGTCCGAGGTGAGGATCACAGCATTGTCGGCATAGAGAATTATTTGTTCTAGGCAGCTGTCCGGTAGTGAGTTTAAGAATAGGCTGAAGAGGAGGGGTCCCAGAATGGAGCCCTGGGGGACTCCCGAGTGGACTGTTCTTCAAGGTAGCTCTTAAACCAGCCATTGGAGTTGGTTGACAGCCCAGTGTTCTGAAGCTGGACAAGCAGGAGGCAGTGATTGACGGTGTCGAAGGCTTCAGTTAAGTAATATAGATTGAGCCTAGTAGTTCACTGGAGTCAAGTGCATTGTGGATTGCGCCAGTGAATTCAAGTAGGGCTGTGGAAGTGCTGTGACCTTTATGGAACCCATGTTGTTGCTTGCACAGGATGTCGTATGTATCCAGGTATTCTGTGAGCTGGTCCGAGACGATGCATTCTAGTGCCTTGGAGAGTGGGGGTAGTAGGGAGATAGGTCTGTAGTTATCGTGGGTAGTTTTGTCACCACCTTTATTGATTGGGGTGACAGTGGCAGATTTCCATCTGTCTGGGAACTGGCTAAGGCTGAGGGAGAGGTTGAAAATTCTGGTCAGAGGACTAAGCACTTCATCAAGTGTGAGACAGAGAGAGGATTTTGAGATTGAGGGAGTCCTCACTGAATCTTGATTTACCAAGGGCTTTGGTTACATATTTGCGTACTTGGTGAGCCTTGACTGCTTTGAAATAGAAGTGAGGGCAGCTGGTGGGAGTAGTGTTCATTGCGGACAGAGGGGCTTCACCATCTTTGAAGTAGTCCTGGGGTAGGACAGCGCTGAGGTCGGTAAAGGCTTTGTTAAAGGTATCCACAATGGTTTTTGGGTTGAGGGTTGTGGTTCCGTTAATGTTGAGTATTGATGGGGGTTTGGGTAGATTCTCGGTGAGTTCCTTTATGTTCTTCCAGAATTCTCCACCATTGCCCCAGGAGTTTTTGAGGGCATGCTTATAGTAGGCGGACTTCATTTGCCGGATGGTTTTGGTGCAATCATTGCGGGCATGTTTGTAGTTTGGGATGTCATTTTGCCTTCCAGAGTTCTGGCCAGCTCCCATAGGTGGTCTCTTGTTTTTACCATCCTGAGGAGGTCACCTGTGAGCCAAGGGTTACTGAGTGATTTGACTTTGCATTTCTTAATAGGAGCATACGTGTCACAGGCCACAGTGAAGATGTTTATAAAGTGGTCAAGGGCAGTGTTTATGTTGGTTGCATTGAAGATAGGGGACCAGTCTTGATGGAGGAGGTGGGATTTGAGTCGAGGAAGGTGACCACTGGGTAGAACCCTGCTGGTGATAGTTTTTGGTGGTTGTTTGATGAATTTATTTGACCAGGTGCAGCTAACAGGGGAGTGGTCACTGAGAGAGTCAGGGAGGACATTAGTGTTAGATATCCACGATGGGTGACTGGTAAGGATCCAGTCCAAGAGTGTGCTGGTGTCAGTCCTGTAATTGTTCCTGGTTGGTGAGTCAACCATTTGAGTGAGGTTCGCTGCAGCAATGTGCACCAGCATCGGTCGTAGGCCAGTTGATGTTGAAGTCGCCTAGGAAGATGGATTCGGTGTTTGGTGGGAGTGACTTTACAAAGTCAAGAACAGCGGTTAGACCAGTTCCCTGTTCTTTGGAAAGGATGTAGATGGTGGCAACAGTGAGGGTTTTGTTTTGGGCTCCGAGGAGAATTCTCACTGGCAGTATCTGAGCAGTTGTGGGCTGGAGTGAGGTAATGATGTGGTGCCCCTGTATGGAGTCTTTTAGGTAGAGAGTGCAGCCCCCACCTCTTTTGGAGAGGCGATCCAGCCTAAAGACATTGTAGCCAGGAAGGCTGATTGCATGGTCCGGTACTGATGGTGTGAGCCAGGTTTCGACAACTGCCAGGATGTCAGGGCAGTGCTGGCTGGTGAAGGCCTGTAGGGCATCCATTTAAGGATGGAGGCTGCAGATATTGATTGATATAAATGACAGGGCACCCGAAGACTTGCTGAGATTAATGGCTTTAGAGCAGAATAGGCCAGGGTTTGGGTGCATATTGCCTGACTGCATTAGGAGGAGGAAGACTAGCCTCAAGGAGCTGCGGCATATTTCTTTAAGGGAATGCTATCGTCTGCTAGCATCTCAGGAAATTGCAGAGCATCGACGATAGTGGGTGAGGGTAAGCGTAGACGGGGGGACCAGTGTGGGTGTAGGACAGTTTCATGGAGGTAGGATGGACCCTGGGCAAGGGGCAGTGACCAGTGTGCAGCGTGCCTAAGTGGAGGAAGGATGTAGGAATGTGGAAGCTGTGGGGGAAGGAAAGCAGGCTTTTGGGGCGTGCAGTAGGGGAGGAAGACAGGCAAGAAGAAATAGAATAGGGGTGGAGAACGGTGGAGGCGCATGATTAAGGTAGGATTCAGGGTAGGCGGAGGGAGGGGGTTAAGACAGGCTGGCGGGGCTAGGAGAAGGGGGCGGAAGAGCAGTAGCTGGATCAGTGGGAAGTGAGGATACTGTCAGGAAGCCCAGGCATCCAGGGACCGTGTCTTTCAGAGGGTATACTTTTTTTTTTAATGAAAGAACAAGAATCCCTCTTGTAGCAGGTCTGTATAACCTGCTAATGGAAAACAAGCCACTTTAAAAAAAAAACCTCTATTAGACACTTGAAATGTGCTTAGTTCTATCTAAGATCTATTTGTAAAAAGTGCCAGGTGGCAAAAGCAGGGGAAAAGTCCTGGCCAATCAGAGTGGGTTTGCTGGAAGCGCCTGTGTTCTGATTGACTGCGCTGTTGCCGTACCTTCCAAGGAGCTGCAGGTGGGCATCCTGGTCTCAGTTGGTGGCTGGCTGGGTGCCTGACAACCGTGGGGGAGCTGAAGAAGCCCCGTTCAAGGGCAGGCAGCTGGAGAGAAGAAAAAATTGCAGGGTTTAAATAGCATAGAGGTAGGATAGGTTTAAATCTAAATCTAAATGAGTTAACAAAAAAGTTAAGGCAGCGCCTTGGTATTTTTTACCACATAAGATGCCTACTTACCCCGGAAGCTAGAAAGCTGTTGGTTCAAACAACCTTTCTTCCCCTGATTGACTATGCTGACTTCCTATATAGCCATTACCCCCAGTATGTGCTCCAAAAGCTTGATACACTTTATCTTCGCGCATTGAGATTTGTTCTTGACTTGCCCTTGCAGACTCATCGCTGCTCATTGTACCAAGCAGTAGACTGGCTGTCCCTCTCCACGAGGAGACAAATAAATGGCCTCGTGGCTTTTCTGGGCTTTGTCTAACAAACTACCATCCTATATCTGTGACCTGTTTGAGCATTCAAAAGGTGCCTATGGACTAAGGATCTCCTCCCTTGTCTTCCTTAAGCTACCACGGTCAAGGACACGTCTTGACTCAACTGCCATTAGCTCCCTTTTACCAGCGCTCTGGAATAGCATGCAAAAATCACTTAAAATCTCCCTGCTGCTCAGCCACTATATATTCAGATGGCTGCTCTACAGATGCCTAAAAATGGCATGTGACTGCTTTAGGTAAAACATTACCTCTACTGATCTGAGCCCCTTAATGTCTGATATCCCTGGCCTTCTTATTCCCTCTGTCGGCCAGCATCCCTTTTAGGGCAACCCCCCCCCCCATATACCTGCCTCCCTCTTCAATTATCTTCACTGGGGTCTTCACAATAGGCTCCCCACTTCCCTCCCCATCATGTGTCTGACACCCTCTCTTCCCATTGCCCTCCTCTATGTCTTTCCTTCTTCTCCTCCCTTGTACTCTACAAATTACAACCTGTATACACTGCACTTAAAAATGCCTGTACTTGCACTTGCCTTACCGTATCCTGTAACAGCCTGTATTGATGTCTACTGTATTATGAAGTGTTGTCTACTGTAAACAAATGTGTCCCTTGTGTCCAGGACCATCTTGAAAATGAGCTTTCTCAATGATGTAACTGCCTGACTAAATAAAGTTTTGATTGATTGATTGATTGATGTTGAATACATATTTTATATCAGTCTTTAACACTAAGTTAGCTACAGGATCAGAAGATGAGATAAATAAAGGGAATCCACCACTGATTATAAATGCTGATGATATGAAAAGCAGGCTACAGCATTTAGATCGCAATAAAACTCTGGTACCTGATGGAGTACATCCCAGAGCGCAGAAGGGACTTGCAGTAACAATGATTTTTCAGACATCCCTGAATAATAGGCACATGGTCAGGAGTTGGAGAGAGGCCACTGTTATACCCATTTATAGGAAAGATGGTAAGGGCAGTGTGGGAACTGCAAAGCGGTTAGTTTGACATCAGCACTAGGGAAGGTTCTGGAAAGGACCTTGAAGGATGAGACTGAGGACCATCTTAGGAGGGTGGATGCACAGGATGGGGCACAGCATGGGTTTACTATCAGCAGGTCTTGTCAGACAAACTTGCTACAGTTTTAAGATGGAGTTAGCAGGGTATTGAATAAGGGATGTCCAGTTAATGTTATTTTATTTTTCTTAGCAAGGCATTCGATAAGGTCCCACACAATGAACTGGTTACGGTTCTACAGAACCTGGGGTTATATACAAATACTGTAGGATGGATTAATGCATGGCTCACATGTAGGAGGCAATATGTGAATCTGAGGGGAAATAGGTCGGAATGGGAAGATGTCACAAGTGGTGCGCCGCAGGGCTTAGTGCTGGAAACCTGTCTCTTCAACATCTACATAGCATCTATGAACTGTGGGGAGGGAGCTTGGTTATCCAAGTTTGCGGTTGACAGGAACATTGGTTCTGTGGTGCAGAACTCTAAGGATATTGAAAATCTGCAAGGTGAATTGCCAAAGCTGGAACAAAGAGCAACTAAAAAGAAATCAGTATTTAATTTAGATAAGTGTGCGGCTATGCATATGGGGAGAACAAATACTAGGTCGCACTACACTTTAAGCGGACACATATTAAGAAAGACAACTGAAGAAGAGATCTTGGGGTGACAATAACTGATGACCTTATGCTCAGTAAAAACTGTCAGACCATGGCTAAGAGGACAAGGGGAGTACTTAGATATATTGGAAGGCACATTGAGAGCAGAGACAGGGAGGTGCTTATGCCACTTTTTACCTCATTGGTGAGGACACACTTAGAGTATTGTGCACTGTTTACATCACCCAGCACCAAAACTGATATTTTATTACTGGAAGGGGTCCAGCATAGATGGTGATGTCAAAAAGAATGAACAATTTAAGCTACAGTGAGAGATTGGAGTCATTGAGTGTGTACTCGCTGGAATACAGGTGGTTGAGAGGGGATATTTGCTTGGTATTTGGAGCCTTCAGGAATTATTTGATTTGTAGTATTGTCTTGAACTTGAGCGTAAGGGCAACAGCCACAACACAAGATCACATGTGCTCCAGCTCAAAGGAGAGACATGCTACACCAAAAAAAGAGCAGCATGATTTGAAGCAACAGTGTGACACAAAGTTGTAATTTTTTGCATCTGTGATTTTAATTTATTAACATGCTGCTTGAGGTCCATTTTAAGTTATTCTAAGGGTTTCATAGATACATAGATACATATATACATAGACAGTGTCGGCAGATAAGGGCCTATGGTCCACCCAGTCTGCCCATTTGGGCTTGTAAATTCAGTTTGTTTTCCTAGAAGTCTGTTGCCCCTTACCCCTGACCTCCAGAATTCCTTTATGTCTATCCCATGCATTCTTAAATCCAGTGATTGTTTCAGCCCCCACCACTTCCTCTGGCAGGGTGTTCCACTTGTCCACCACCCGTTCTGTGAAGAAATTCTTCCTCATGTTTCCTCTGAATCGTCCTCCTCCAACTTCATCCCATGCCCTCTAGTCCTGGTACATCTTTTTCGTTTAAAAATAGTGTTTTCCTGCACCCTGTTCCTCCCTGTAAGATACTTGTATGTCTCTATCATATCCCCTCTCTCCCTCCTCTCCTCCAGGGAGTACATGTTCAGTTCCTTCAACCTGTCTTCATAGGGTTTGTGATGCAATCCATGCACCATCTTTGTTGCCCTCCTCTGAACCTTCTCTACCCTGTCTATGTCCTTACGTAGGTATGGTCTCCAGAATTGTACACTGTACTCCAGGTGGGGCCTCACTAGTGTCTTGTATAGCGGAATTATGACCTCCTTTTCCTGCTGGTGATGCCCCTGCCTATACATCCCAGCATCCCTATTTGTTTTACCTGCTGCCTTGTCACACTGTTTCTCCCTACCTTGAGGTCATCAGAGATGATAACCCAAGATCCCTTTCCTGCTTGCTGCATGCTATATCCTTACCCCCCAACTGATATATTGTGCCAGGGTTTTTGTGCCCCATATGCATTATCTTGCACTTCTTTGCATTGAATTTCAACTGCCAAACCCCTGACCATTCTTCAAGTTTCTGCAGGTCACTTCTCATTCTGTCTACACCCTCTGGCATGTCTACTCTGTTACAGAGCTTTGTGTCATCAGTGAACAGTGAAATTCTGCCTCTAGGTCCTGCAATGTCACTGATGAAGATGTTGGAACAGGACCGTCCCAGCACTGATCCCTGTGGTACCCACTGGTCACTCTTCCTCTGTGGAGTGACAGCCATTTACCACCACCCTCTGTGTCCTGCCACCCAGCCAGTTACCTACCTACCACACTACTGTTCTGCCCACACCCATATTCCCCAGTTTGTGTAATAGTCTTCTATGTGGCACAGTGTCAAAGGCCTTGCTGAAGTCCAGATAGGCCATGTCCACTGCCCTCCCTTGATCCACCTCCCTAGTCACCCAGTCAAAAAATTCAACAAGGTTGGTCTGACATGACCTCCCCCTGGTGAAACCATGCTGCCTTGGGTCCTGTAGTCCATTGACAACCAGATGTTCCACCAATCTCTCCTTCAGTAGTGCTTCCATGATCTTCCCCGCTACGGGGTGAGGCTGACTGGTCTGTAGTTCCCTGCTTCCTCTTTGTTCCCACTTTTGTATAAGTGGACTACATCTGCTGTCCTCCAGTCCTTTGGGTACCTCCCTGTTTCCAGTGATCGGCTAAACAGGATAGCCAGAGGTTCAGCCACCACCTCTTAGTTCTTAAGGACCCTGGGTGCACCCCATCTGGCCCCATTGCTTTATCAACTCTTATTACTTCCAGTTCCTTCAGGACCCTTTCTCATGTAAAGGGACTTGTGTCCATTTCTGCACCATTCTCACCCTTGTAGTCCTTCAGACCCATTACTCCTCCTCTTCCTCAGTAAAGACTGAGCAGAAATACCTGTTCAATATGTCAGCTTTACTGTTGTCATCCTCCACGCGGCTCCCATCCTCCCCTTCAGTCTCACTATCCTCCCTTTGTCTTTCTTTTTCACTTATGTACCTGTAAAGGTTTTGTCCCTCTACCCACTGATTTTGCAATGTGCTCATCTGTCTGAGCTTTGGCTTTCTACTGACCTCCTGCCTCGTTTGTTTCTCCTGGTACTTCTCCTATTCCCTTCTGCCTGTGTCTTTTGTATTGCCTGAATGCAATCTTTTGCTGCTCACTTTCTTGCTACCTCTTTGGAAAACCATAATGGTCTCCTCTTCCTTTTCCTCTTGCTAACCTGCTTAATGCATAATTCTGTTGTTCTTGTAATCCCCATTTTAAATACTGCCCACTGTTCCTCAACCCTGATTCCTGTCCCATTCCCTTAATGCCTCTTTCAAGTATCTCCCATTTTCCCAAAGTCTTCCCCTAAAATCCAGGATACGTGTTTTTGTGTGGTTTGGTTCTGCTCTTCTGTGATTTCAAACCACAATGACTGGTGGTCACTGTTTCCCAAGTGCTCCCCACTGTTACCCCATCACACTGTCCCTGTTTGTGAGCACAAGGTCCAGTATTGCCTTCTGCCGAGTTGGTTCCATGACCAGTTGCTTGAGGAAGGCACCCTGAAGGAGTCCAGGATAAATCTGCTCCTAGTTAATGCTGCTGCTGGAATGCTCCAGTCCACGTCTGGAATATTGAAGTCTCCAACCAGTACTACCTCACTTTGTCTGCCATCCTTGGATGGCTAGCATCAACTCCCTATCTGTTTCTTCCTCCTGGGCTGGTGGTCATAGACCACACCTGTGCGGATGGCTGTCCCCATTTTCCTTTCCAGCTTAACCCACAGTATCTCTCCCCCATTTTATTCCTCCTGGATCTCTGTGGCCCTTATGTCATTTTTCACATACAGTGCCACTCCTCCTCCCTTCATGCCTGCTCTGTCTCTTCTGAATATGTTGTAGCCAGGTATGGCCATCTCCCAGTCATGGTTATCATTACACCAGGTTTCAGTGATGGCCACAATGTCCAGGTCTGACTGCACCATGACAGCCTCCAGATCTTCCATCTTGTTGCTGGTTCTGTATTATTTTGTAATTAATTTGTGCAGCTTGTTTGTTCTCTTCATATGACTTACCAAGCAATACATTAATTTGCACAAATTAATTACAGTTTTCATTGAAGTAATAAAAATAAGAAAGAACCGAAGAAAACCTTTACAATAACTTAAAACAGACATCAAGCGGCATGTTACTAGACTAAAATCACAGGTGACTGAAAAAATTACAAGTTTTTGCTGCACTGCAGCTTTAACCAAAGAGTGGTGGATATGTGGAATAGACTTCTCTTGAATGTTGTGGGCAGTGGAAACACAAATTAGTTCAAGAATAAATTAAAACAAAATGGTTATATTAAATGCACGCTGAAACTGGAAAATAGAGTTAGAAATCTATATTTTGACCTTAGGTCTTCTTCAGGAAATATCTAAAAGAGAAAAAAAAACAAGTTAGTGTAGTTTTTTTTTTCTCTTTTAGATATTTCCTGAAGAAGACCTAAGGTCGAAACGTAGATTTCTAACTCTATTTTCTATTTTCAGTGTGCATTTAATTTTGTTTTGCTTTTAGACCACATGCTGATGCAGCGCCTTGTTTTTGTCTTTTACAAGAATAAATTAGATGATTATTGTAAACAAGCAATGTAAATGGATATTCCTTTGAATAAAGGGCGAGCTGTATATGAGCACATGCCTTACTTGGCTCGTTAAAATCTTATGAATCTTATGAAAAGGAGGGCAAGTGAATAAGACCCCAAAGGCTATTAATGACACAATGGGAGACTCCTATCATACCCTGTAGCAATCCCAGAACTCCTCTTCTCTATGTTTAACCTCCCTAAGTTAATTGATACTCAGAATGCTTCTCTTGATGCCCCATTCACAAGTAAGGAACTTTGCATTGCCATCAAAGCTATGTTTCGTCACAAGTCTCCAGGCTGGCATGGTTTCCCAGTAGATTTCTACCATTTAATACAGGACATCATATCACAACTTCTGTTCCACGTGATCATGCAGGCTCATACCTTAAATTATCTTCCAGGGACTCTTAGAGAAGCTAGATACATAGAATTTGTCAGCAGATAAGGACCACCTGGCCCATCTAGTGTGCCCATTTTTTCTACCTTTAACTTATGCTGCAGACTGTAGTTTTTATTTTTTTTATTTATTTATTTCAATAGTTCGAAGAACACCTTTGAGCAAATGCTCTTTTACAAAGGTTCCATGTCTGTAAAACAACATACAATCAAGTTACAGGAGTAGACAGAAATACAACAAATGATATACAATTAGTACAAAGACAAATCACATTACTCCTATAAATATTTCAACAATGTCGTGATTACAATATCAAATTAAGTAAAGGTGAAAATACATTCTGCGAGTAGAAGAAAAAAACCAAAAACAACTAGATTACTGACATCCAACAGGAGATGAGCATTAAAGGAGCACAGTGCAGGAAAAAGGGGTAGCAGCCTGGAGGCCAGGCTTAGTCAAAGGTCCTAGAAGGGGGATGAGGTCATGACCATGCTAGTGGACAGAAGGGCATGAGTCAAGGGAGCTGGTTCCGAGGGGAATGAATGCTTGATACGAGTGGGACCACGAGATAAGGGGAGTGGAAAGGTGCAAGGGAGATGCAAGTACAGTACTGGAGGCACTAGTCAACAGGAACAACAGTGTAAGAGCAAAGAATGAGTTGGGGTGGGGGGAGGAGGATCAAAATTTCAACTCAGCAAACCGATAGCACCCAAACTACCTGCAATTACAGGCAGCTGCCTCAGAGAGAGGTATCTTCAGCTCAGCCTTGAAGGACGGTAGGCAGTAACTGTGGAATACATACACAGGGATTTGATTTAGCCAGAGGGGAGCTCTGTACGCAAAGGACCTCTTGTCGTCTTCATGAATGGGACAGCCAACGAGCACCTTGTCTTTCCTCTGGTCTGGTGGCTAGAGCAAAATTCCGTGAGCATCTTCTTGAGGCTAGGGGTTAATTTTCCTAGTATAGCTTTCTTACCCAAGAGGCACGTTTGATATTTTATTCTATTTCTGAGGCTGAGTCATCTGGTTTGCTTGTAGAGTGAGCAGGAGTGAGTTAGGTTGTCGGCTCCAAAGGTGAGTCTGCAGACCTTATTTAGGGCCATCGATACCTGCTTGAGTGCAGTGTCAGTAGCCACCCCATACACTACCAAGCCTTAGTCAATGACTGATAAGATGGAGGAGGAAACAGACAAGCACAGGGCAGCATGTGTACAATATTGTCTGTGTCTCTACAGTACACCAAGTTTAGAGTTCACCACTTTTATGACTTGATCAATGTGGGATACAAACAAGAGTGTGTCATCAATGGTGACCCCAAGGCACTTGAAAGACTGTACCTGTTCTAGGGGTATGTCCATGTTGTTCAAGATGGACAAGACTGGGGGTGATTTCTTGTGGTGGGAGCTGGAGATCAGCTTTGTTTTAGTCTTCTTATAGTTAAGAAGAAGTTTCTTCATACTGAACCAGTTTTCCATGAGGAAGAAAGTGGATTGCAGCTCTTACTGTAAGTGATCCCGCTGGGCACCTCTGCTCATGATGACCATGTTATCTGCATACAGGATAGTTTTAGTTGTGCATGCCTCCAGTAATTTGTTTAAAAACAAACTGAAAAGGAGGGGGCCCAGGATGGATCCTTGGGGAACCCCAAGTGCAATTTCCCTAAGGGAGGAGGTTGTAGTTTCAATTTTTACACACTGGGATCTGTGGGAAAGGTAGTCTTTGAACCAGTGGACTGCATCCGAGGAGATCCCCAAGTTCACCAGTTCCTTTAGCAGGATGGGGTGGTTGACGGTGTCAAAGGCTTTAATGAGGTCTATGAAAATAGATCCCGCTAGTTTACTACCATCCAGAGCCTTGTGTACAAAGTCGGAGAATTCCACTAATGTCGTGGTCATATTGTGGCACTTACGAAATCCGTGATGCTGTGGGCACAGGAGGTAGTATTTATGAAGGTACTCGGATATCTACTTGACCACTATCCTCTCAAGGGCTTTTGATAGAGGGGAGAGGATGGATATCGGTCTCTAATTGGCTGTACTGGTCCGATCTCCACTTTTTAGCACAGGGCTGACCATTGCAAGCTTCCATTTGGCTGGGAACTGAGCTAGGGAGAGCGATTTGTTAATGATAATAATAATAATAATAAAACTTTATTTATTAAGTGCCTTTCAAGCACCAAGGTGCTGTACAAAATGAGCATGAAACAAAACCATATATAAAATCAGTATAACAGCAATCTTAAATATTTAACAATAAAAACAAAAAGCATATTTAAAATCAGAATAACATCACTCTCAAGTCATGAAAACTTGAGTCCTAAGATGGGTCTTAAGTTCACTCTTGAAGATCTCCATGTTTGTGCTTTCCCAAAGCTGGCAAGGCAGAGAATTCCAGAGGGTTGGGGCAGCAAACATAAAAGCCCGAGCCCCAGACTATTTTAAAATAACCCTCAGAACCTCCAGCATCCCCTCGTCAGCCGAACAGAGCTGTCGTAAAGAGATATAGGGAATCAGAAGCTCTTTCAAGTAGTCAGGACCAAGTCTGTGCAGGGGTTTGAAGATCAAAAGACCTACTTTAAAGGTGATCCACCACTGTATAGGCAGCCAGTGCAGATCATGCAACACAGGGGTAATATGCATCCTTCTCGGTATCCCTGTCAACAACCTAGCAGCAGCGTTCTGCACTAGCTGAAAACAGCAGATATGAATCCCAGGAAGTTGTTAAACAGTTTGGTGATAGGTACCAAGATCTCTTTCAGTGTAATTGCCACCAGCTTCATATCCAGGTTATTGCTGCCAAACCTTGTTTTACCTAACACTTTGAGTATGCAGGTTCTGGCTTCCTTTGGTGTGATGCTTCTAAAGTAGAAACTAGAGTGGTTTAGACTTACACTAGTGTTTGGTGAGGGTATTTCAGGCTGGCTTCCACTAGCGTTCTGCACAGGTAAGTCAGGGTGGTTGAGGTAGTCAGGTGGGAGGACAGCGCTGAGATCAGAGAAGGCCGAATTAAGGGATTCAACAATGGTATGTGGGTCAAGGGGTACCACTGATTATTAGCATGGTAGGGTGCATCTTATCTTTTTACCAAGCAGCTCATTGATATTCTCCCAGAACATTTTACCATTACCCCAGCTACTGTCCAGTTGTTCCCTGTAGTATTTTGCTTTTGCCTGTCTAGTGAGGTTGGTACACTTGTTATGAGTGGCCCAGTACTTCTGGTAGTCAACTGGATTACCAGTGCATCTGGCCATACTCCATAGATTGTCCCTGTCATCTGGTCCAGAAGGTCCCTTGTAATCCACCCATTTGGGGATCCCCTTATCTCCCTTCTCCTCACTTGGGCAAAAATCACAGAAGCCATTGAATCTGTCAGAGAAGAACTGAAGTGCTTGATCTGTGTCATTAAGATTGTCCAAGGAGGACCAATCAACAAGGGATAATGCATTTTTAAAGGTGTGGGCACAGCCACACCGAAGGACATGGCTTAGAATAGTGACAGGAGGAGCTTTTTTGTCCTTAACGACCCAGTGGCAAGTGACTGGCGAGTGGTCACTTAGACAGTAAGCCAGCACAGTAACATTTTTTTGTCCTAGAAGGGGTATTTGTGATGAGCCAATCCAATAGGGTGCCCTTTCCAGTCCTATGATTAAGCCTTGTGTTCTCAGAGACCATCTGGGTAAGGTACATATTGGCTACCTGGTCTTTTTTGTGGGTCCATATCCTTGCTAAGCCAGTTTAGGTTAAAATCACTAGTAATGATGATTTCCGAGTTCCTCTTCAGCTTTGATAATGCTTCCAGGACCAAGCTGAATCCACGCTTTGCCTTGGTGGGTGGGAGATAAACTAAGGCAATGGTGAATGCCCTGTGTAACCCCCACCAGGTCTGCCGTTGCCATCTGACAGCAATACCAGGTGGGCTGGGTTCAGGGAGGAATAGGTCACTCAGCACAAAGGCTAGGTTTGGCTACTCTGCACAGGGGCACCCAGGTAACTCAGAACACAGGAAGCAATAACTGTAATGTCCAATACCAGAAGTGGGATTCTAAAGTGTGGCTTTTATTCACATCCAAACAGAATAAACAAAGCATAGATGGACCCCCCACGGGACTACACTCCTGGTAATGCAGATTGAAGGAGACCAGAACACATCCTCATCACTTTAGCCCTCAGGCTCTGTACACACTGGGCACACAGCCCCGGACTTGTACCACGGCTCTGGGTTACACAGCCCAAACTTGTACACGGCTCTGGGCTTTCCCTGGCTCTGCTCCCTCGCCAGCCACTGGGACACCTTCCATACTTCATGGAAACATTTTCTGGTGGCTCCCTAAACCACCTAAGAGGACCTTGGCTCCATCAGGGAAACTTCCTCTTAATCCCACATCTGGGTACTTTCCTCAGGCACTGGCCAAGTACCTGAGAGAAAGCAACAGGTGTCTCAGAGCAAATCCGTAGAGGTGAATTTGGTTACTACAGATGGGGGGGTCTCCCACCTCTCGCTCCCACAATTCATACCCGACCATTTCTCTGGACTGTAAACACCTCATCCTTTAACACTTTGCTGTGTAGATTCTTGCAAAATGTATTTCACATTCCATCTGCTTGTCTTGCTTCCCATTTGCGCTGGACTTGAACTTACTTAAGATAAGAGGCATTGTCCATTACTCTAGACCCCCCACAGAATTACACAGTCCAATCCCCACAGATTCCAACTGTACTTGACTGTCTTTTCCTGACCCCACAGTAACAGTCCCCTTAGTTTCCTTCTGTTTCAGGTGAAAATACTTGGCCCTTTTTCACAGTAAACTCACCCTTTGGTTGCAGGTGCCCCACAGGTGTTTCCTCCTCAAGGAATCTTCCTTTCAGAGCTTCTGGTGCCTCAGCACAACTCAAACAGGTAGCTTCTTTCCCTTAGCCAGACCCAGGGGGGTTGCCCCTGGAAAACAGGCAGACACCTTCCCCCATCCCCTCAGGGATGGGGCTCTGAAGCATTGAAAGAGGTCTCCACCACTTCAATTACCAGTTCCTGTGTTCCTCTTCAGGTGGAAACACACACCTACTACAAAAGGAGCTCTGAAACAGAGCTTAAAGCTCTGAGAGCCTGCACACACTCTGCTGCACTACAGTCTCTCACTCAGACTGCACACAGACTGGCTTCAAAATCCCCAACGTTCTGCTCTAACCTCCAACTGCAACATTCCAGTGTGGCTTATGCAGCTGCGACAGTTCTAAATGATGTCATCCCTCAGTCTCAGCTGAGACTGAGAACAGAGTGAGACCGTGTGAAATCCATTTAACTAGAGTTTCACAAGCTGCCTTCCCTGCCTACCACTAGGTCTTACTGGGATTCTAGTAACCCCGGGTAACAGGGGGGTTACACTTACTTTGCCTACCAATGAGGAGCTTTAAAGCCAGCAACTCATACTCAGCGTTACTGGCAGAGATCAGCAACGTCATCCCCTGTAGGGATTCCTTGATGTAGATAAGGCAACCCCCTCCCCGTTTTCCTACTCTATCAAGCCTGAAAGTAACATACCCCTGCAAGACTATCGAGGAATCTTTCACTTTTGGAGTGAGCCATGACTCAGTCAGGCTAATGATATCAGGGTTGTGCAGCTGAACCCTGGCTTGGAACTGGGCTGTCTTGGGGAGCAAACTGCAGATACTAAGGGCAACAATCTTCAAGCCACTTTGTACTTTACAGTTTGTGGACCAGCCGGTAGAAGGTCCTGGGTTAGGATGAACATCCCCAGAAATTAATAGCAGAGAGAAGAGAAAACTTGACAGCAGCCAGCGTACAGCATTCAGCCAAACCCCACTTCCAATCACACCTAGAGATAGAGACATACTGCCTTAGCCTACCAAGTGGCACACAGAACTGGGCTAGGACGAGTGAGCTGCTGCAAACTGCGAATAAGGTTTTATGCAAAGGAGCTGGGCTCAGTGTCTTGGCTCTTGGTTCATGCTTGCATGTTCCATGTTGTAACTCATAGGTTTAAGAGACCATGTGGATTTGTCCCCGGTTAGTTGGCACTGAGATATAGAAGTATGGCCCCACTAGAGGTGCGATAGCGAGTAGAAGTACACAGGATGTTGCTAGCACCCTGGCCATCATGTTTGCCAAATTAATTGAGATGGAAAGAAACTGGATGTTCAGCAACAGGAGTGGCAATATCAGAGGAGAAATCATGGACTGATTTTCATGCACCACTATTATTCCCTGGAGATTGCTTTATGGGTGTGGTAAAGTGCTGGGAAAGCCTGAGGTGCCCAACCAATACATTGTAAGGGGAGGGGCAACTTTGAGGATTTAATAAAGGTCAGGGCCTAGGTGGGGGAGGGCTGAAATCATACAGTAATCCCTAGGGGAGAAAAAGTCACTCAGAAGGGACACCGCAGCTAGCAGGCACCAAATTTGGAAAGGGAAAAACAGTTGAAAAGAAATGGAAGGGCTACAGCAGCCAATGGGTGGCCTGAAGCAGTGCAACTTGTCCAATCAGATTGTAGACTTTCAGTCCTTGGATGCTCCAAGGGAGCCGGGCAGTGTACCTCTGCTTGCTGCTTGCAGAAAGGGTGGGCAGAGATCCAGCGAGATCATGGCGGCATGGAGAGCTGGTGGAGCTGCTCACAGGGGGGCTTTCTGGATGAGTCCTCAGCCAGTAGGGCATAGCGGTGGACCAGCGGGTCTAGTGCAAGGTCTACAACCAGCTGGTGTAAGTCCGCGGGCACTCCTGCTGGCATGAAGCCTGCTTGGGCTACGAGCTGTGCTTGCTTCTTGCGGGATGGGTGGGCAGATATCCAGCGAAGTTGCGGTGGTGTGGAGAGCTGATGGAGCTGCTCACAGGGGGCTTTCTGGATGAGTGTTCAGCTGGTAGGGCATAGCGGTGGACCAGCGGGTCTAATGGGAGGTCTGCAACCAGCCAGGGGAGGTTCTGGGGTGCACCTGCAGGCATGAAGCGTGAAGCCCACTCGGGCTAAGAGCTGCACTTGCTTCTTGCAGGAGGGAGGGGCGGGCAGAGATCCAGTTACACTAGATAGGAAATGTGCTTTGCAAGAAACAGTGTTGCTATCACTTTAAGCTTGAGGAGCTGGCCGGCAGCCTGTAGGAGTAAGCTAGTAAGCCGGGGCGGGATTTAAGTGTATTTAAACAGGGCTGGGGTGGGGGTTGGTGCGTGGGCCAAAAAATCAAGCCCCTGGGACTCCCATTCTGGAGGTAATCCATCCCCGAGGGAAAGTCCATACCTGGGCTTCTGTGAGGGGCTGGTGGCTTCAGACCCGGACCACGGATGGCAGTCTGGCAGGTCGGGTTAATCTGAGAGCCACAGCTGTGGCACTTGGACTACCTGAAAAGAGACGGATGGGGGAAATTAAATGAGAGGCGGGGGGGTGGCGCTGTTTATGGATCTAAAAAGAAATGCAAAATGGCTTAAACGGGGGGTGGGTTGCAGACCAAAATGTTAGGCAAGGTGCCACAAGGTCTGAGAAAGCAAGAGCAGGACTAATTAAAACACAATATCAAAGTAAAAAGGTGAAAAAGAGGGGCATGAGTTTAAGACCTGAGCTGAGATCGCTGCTGGGTCTTAAGAGGGAACACTCTACAAGCACTTAGATTAAATCAGCAAAACTTGAACACTAAAATACTAGCAAGACAGTATTAACAGAAATCAAAATCCAGGAAAATATAATTCACGCATTAACAGTGCAGAGCTATACAGAGCTAATCGGAGTGCTCCTGGGGCTAACTGCAGCCAATGGGTCATAGCAGGAATAGATGCCGGACTTAAACCCAGAAACAACCGTCCTCGTGTAAAAAAGTAAAAACAAGCTCCTCGGGCTCCGTTCCTGGAGATAATCAGTCCCCGAAGGACAGTCCATACCTGGGCTTCTGTGAGGGGCTGGTAGCTTCAGACCCAGACCACAGATGGCAGTCTGGCAGGTCGGGTTCATCAGAGAACACGGCTGTGGCACTCGGACCACTTGGGCTTCTGTGAGGGGCTGGTGGCTTCAGACCTGGACCGCGGATGGCAGATAATCTGTGGCTTTCCTACTCTTCCTTTTTTCTAAGGTTCCCTTGTGTGTTCCATGGATTTTTTGAATTCCTCCACTGTTTGTGCCCCTACCACCCCTGCAGGGAGGCTGCTCAAAGCATCCACCACCTTTTCTGTAAAGAAATACTTCCTCACATTACCCCATAGAAACATAGACTTTGACGGCAGATAAGGACCGCTAGGCCCATATAGTCTGCCCATTTCCCTACCTATTGGATAAGCTGCAGATCCTAGTTAACCAACAGCATATTTCTTCCTACCCCCCACAAGAATTGCCTTATGTCTGTCCCATGCATTCTTGAATTCTCCCACAGTTTTAGACCCTACAACCTCCTCAGGAAGACTGTTCCATGCATCCACTACCCTCTCTGTGAAATAATACTTCCTCACATTGCCCCTGAACTGCCCTCCTTCTATCTTTAAATTGTGTCCCCTTGTTCTTGCAAGTCTCTTTTTCTGAAAGATGCTACCCTCTTGGATTTTGTTGATTCCACTGAGGTACTTAAAAGTTTCTATCATGTCCCCCCTCTCCCTTCTTTCCTCAAGGGTATACATATTAAGCTCCTTTAGTCTCTCTCCTCATATGGCTTCTCTTGCAGACCCTGCACCATTTTAGTTGCCCTCCTCTCGACTGCCTCTATCCTGCCTATGTTCTTGCAGAGATGGGGTCTCCAGAACTGGACACAGTACTCCAGATGGGGTCTCACCAACTGTCTGTACAGAGGGATAACAACTTCCTGTTTTCTGCTGATTATGCCTCTCCCTATGCATCCCAGTATCCCCCAGCCCTCCCTACTGCCTTCTCATATTGCTTGCTAACCTTAAAATCATCTGATATGATTACCCCCAGGTCCCTTTCCTTTTTTGTTGTTGTTACTACCTCCCCACCCATTGTGTATTCTTCCCCTGGGTTCTTGTTTCCCATGTGCATTATTTTGCACTCCTTTGCATTGAATCCTAGCTGCCATACTTCTGACCATTCCTCCAACCTTGCCAAGTCCTGTTTCATCCTTTCCATGCCTCCTTGTGTATCAACCCTGTTGCAGATCCTTGTGTCATCTGCAAAAAGGCACACTTTTCCTTCCAGTCCCTCTGCAATGTCACTGATGAAGACATTAAAAAGGACTGGACCCAATACTGAACCCTGCGGTACCCCACTAGTAACCCCCTTTCTTCAGAGTGGACTCCATTTACAATTACTTTCTGTGTCCTGTTGTCCAGCCAATGTTTTACCTAGGCTATCACCCTGGGTCCCACTCCCAGGCTGGTTAATTTGACTATTAATCTTTGTGTGGGACTGTGTCAAATGCCTTGCTAAAGTCTAGGTAGGCCATGTCCACAGCCCTCCCTGGTCTACTACTTTGGTCACCCAGTCAAATAAATCTATTAGATCTGTCTGACATGACCTTCTCGCTGTGAACCCATGCTGCTTGGGTCCGTGCTCCACTGGCCTCTAGGTACTCAACTATTCTTTCCTTCAGAAGTGACTCCATCACTTTCCCTACCACAGAGGTCAGACTGACAGGTCTGTAGTTTCCTGCCTCTGTCTTGGTCCCACTTTTGTGAAGGGGAATCACACCCGCCTTCCTCCAGTCTTCGGGTACCACACCATCCTCCCATGATTTATTAAAAAGAGAAGCCAGTGGTTTCACTAATTCCTCCCTTAATTCTTTTAGAATTCTGGGGTGAATTCCATCAGGACCCATTGCTTTGTCCACCTTCAGTTTTAGGAGTTTTTGCAGAACCCTTTTGTAACCCCCCTGCAAATGGGGGTTCCCAAAAGACTTCCAGGAGCTTGCTTGAATGCTCCAAGCCTGAATGGTGTTTGGCATTTAAGCCATTTATCAGTGAGTGTTTTTAGAACCTCTGGTACTGTCTCTTTAAGAGCTGTCTGCTTGCAGACATAATTAGTTTGTATGGGGGACTGTGTGTTTCTTTGATTGAGTACCATTCAGGCTGCTGCCAATTCACTTCATTTTTGCAGTCACTAGGGTGCAAGGGAACCTATCTGAAAGATGTAACTGTTTGCCAGAAATTATTTAGAGTAATAATGAAATTACAGTTTGTCTAACCTGCTTTCTTTGCAGTCAGAACTGTGTCTGCTAGTTCCCCATTCTAGTTTTGAACTGCTGAACTGGACCAATCAGTGTGGGGTAAGCTAGCTCTAAAATGGTGCCTTGGACGAATCAGAACTTGGACTCATAATCTGAGCCAGCCACAAGAGGATTGTATGGGCAGTGACTCTGGGAGATGTAGTTTAGACTTCAGTGCCTTTTTGGACCAACAGCAGCAGTCTATTGTGAGTGACAGCCAATCCAGTCAAGAACTGGGAGGAACTCAAAGGAAGTGCCAGTTTTCGGTTGGAGTTTCGGTTGAGCTTTGGCAGTGAAGAAGGAAGGAGCCCTGTGCTTTTCAGTGTGCAGTTTAGTCAAAAACGTGTGTAAGGCCCAGAGTTCCAGTCTGCAGCTTGTGTAACAGCTTGTTAGGACTGAATCCGTCCTGAAAAAGAATCAAAGGATCTCTGAAGAGTAGAAACCAGGCTCACCCTGTAGAAGACTGGAGGAATTGCTGAAAATTGCACTCGGTCTGTCAGAACTGAATCTGCTGTGTGTTCTCCGGTATTGTGCAGTAATTGAGATCGGGATACAGATGCAGCCTGCCTGGTATAGTGCTTTCTTTATATGGATGTGTGAAGAGGTTTGTGTACCTCAAGTGAGCCCTGCTGACATTGAAGGACCCTATCTTATTTGGAGGTCGTGAGTACTAATTCAGGGTCGCTTCCCTGTTGAATTGCCACATTAAATCCAAATGGAATTACTGTACTGCTGACTGTTTAATTCTCCTTTTCTCTGTGTGAAAGGGCCTACCAGCTGCCCACGGTTTGGACTAGCCACTGGGGCTTGGTACCCAGGACAGTAACTGATAGGGATAGGCCTGCACAGAGCCATAGGTAGATTATTAGAGTGATAAGCTAATTAACCTGATTTCCCCTGTCCTTGTTATATCCCCTAAATAAATCAGAGCTGCTTGTTTCAGCAAAGTTATACTGCCTGAGGTATTTGTCTATGTTAAAGTACTGTACTGTGATTGTTGCACTGTATCTCATTTCACAGGAGGTCCCAGTGCCGGAACCAGACCTGGGGGTAAGTGTATACTGTGAAGGTAATTCTGATATATTGTGTGGGCCACTAGTGGGAAGAAAGGGGGGTTGCAGTGTCCCAGAGGGCTGTGACCAAGTTAGTTTAACTATTGCAAACCCTGACCTCTGGGTGGAGGCACCCGCCATTGGATCCAGGCCCCTAAACCTGTTAGTGGCAAATCAGGCAGGGGTAGTAGCCCCTGGGATAGCGCCATCTAGGGGTTACACTTTCTTTTGTGAAAGGACTGGGATCGACCCCCCTATCAAGAGTGCTTCTGTTAATTGGATTAAGCACTTCCCCCTCCTCTTTTGTGAATACTGAGCAGAAATATTCGTTCAGTATTCCTGCTTTTTCACTGTCCCTCTCTGGCCACCCACCATTCATTCTATTCAGCCTCACTATCCCTCCCTTTGTCTTTCTACGCTCGCTGATGTACCTATAAAAGGTTTTATCCCTGTTCTTAACTAAGTTGGCTATCTTTTCCTCAGTTTGGGCCTTTGCTATTCTGACTTCCCTCCCTGCTTCCTTCTGCCTTAACTGGTACAGCTCTCTGTCCTGCTCCTTCTGTGTTTCCTTATACTTCCGGAATGCTATCTTTTTCTTCCTGTCTTTCACAGTCACCTCTTTTGAGAACCATAGTGGCTTTTTCTTTCATTTTGATTTGTTTATTTGCTTCACACAAAGGCTTGTTGCCTCTGTGATGGCAGTTTTGATAATTCCCCATTGTTGCTCCACACCTCCTTCTAGCCTGTTTGCTAGTGCTTTTCTGAGGCACTCTCCCATCTTGCCAAAGTCAGCCTCCTAAAGTCCAGTACCCTCACTTTGTATGGCTTGACTCTGTAGCTGAGTTTACGTGAACCACACTGTTTGATGGTCACTTGTTCCCAGATGGCAACCCACTTCTAGATCTGAGATCCTCTCACTGTCCCCGTTTGAGAGTACGAGGTCTAAGATTGCTCCCTCACGAGTGGGTTCCAGAACTAGCTGTCTAATGCCTGCCACCTGTAGGGCATCAAGAATGGCCCTGCTCTTGGATGTGGCTGCAGCAAATGTGCTCCAGTGAACATCTGGCATATTCAGGTCTCCCATCAACAGTATCTCCCCTTTCTCTGCCATTCTAAGAATGCCTTCTGTCATATCCTTGTCCATTCCTTCCCCCTGACAAGGGGGTCTGTACACAACCCCTGTGCGGATTGTGTGCCCTTTCCAGTCTCCAAGGTGACCCACAGTGCCTCCTCTCCTCCCTGTTTACTCTTTTGTTCAGTTGCTTTTATCCCTTCCTTTACATAGAGAGCTACTCCTCCCCCTCTTCTCCCCTGCCTGTCTCTCCTGTAGGTTATGTACCCTGGTATGTTAACATCCCAGTCATGGTTCTCTGTGTACCATGTTTCAGTGACTGCTACGATATCCAGGCATCCCTCTTCCATTAAGGCCATCAGCTCAGGGAGCTTGTTGCCCAGACTACAGGCATTGGTACTCATTACTCTCCATTTCCTGATGGCCTTACTCCCTTTTGCCCCATCCCTGTCCTTCTTGCCTTTGTCACTTTCTCCATTTACCCCTGCCCTTCTCCCTATCGACACCTCTATGTTAGTGTTTGCCGCACTTACTACCATGATTATTTGGGGGGGCTAGGATTTTCCTGCTCCTTTCCAGTGCCTCCCCCCTTGGCTAGTTTAAAAGCTTGCCAATGAAGCATTTAACCTATCACCTAGGATCCTGGTTCCCTCCCGGACAGATGCAGCCCATCATGCCAGTATAGGCTTGCATCACTCCAGGTGGACACCCAGTCCCCAATGAAGCCAATCCTGAGCTCCACACCAGTTTTTCAACCACTGATTGAATCCATGGTGCGGAACACCCTAGCCTCTCCTATGCCATAGATGGTAGCACCTCCGAGAAGGTTACCGGGCGTGCTACTTGACTAAGGCCCCTCCCCAATTCCACAAACTCTTTCTGCACTTCTCTAATCCCTTTCTTAGCCAGGTCATTTGTCCCTAGGTGGACAATGACATCCAGCTCCCTCCCCTGTGCAGCTGCTCTGGCAATCCTGAGGATTCGCCCCTGTCCCTCAAGCCATGGCGCAAGGCAGGCACCTACCTCCCTCTCCCTTCCTCCCCAGTTCTACCTTCCTAACAATGGAGTCCCCACCAGGAGTTGTTTCCTTCCCCTGCAGGGTCCCCTGCCACCTTCCTGTGGGTCTCCTTTGTGGAGGTTCCCAGCATCCTCCTTGGTCTCCACTGTGGGTGCCTCCATAGAGGAACCACACTTTGCCAGAATGGCATAGGAACTGTGGAGAGGTATAACTGGAGGGATGCGCCTCTGTTCCACCACTCTCACCCTCCCTGAGCCCACTGTGGTCCAACTGCTCCTCTTTCTTGGCAACCTCTGAGGCAACGGCAGTGGCACTGGTGGTCCCTGGATGGAAGAGGAGGTCCCACAAATCCTGGCCAACTCAGCCTGGAGATAAGCAACCTCCTCCCTCAGCCCAGAGAGGTGCCTGCAGATGGGACAACACCACATCCTCCAGAACATCTCCCGGAAGACTGCTGCTCCACAGCCACTGCACTGCACCACCCAATAATGTCTTATTTCTGACCCCTTAACTGTTTCAATCCTTACTCTTTCCTCTGTTTTTCTCTCTCCTTACTTTCTGCCTGTGTGCCCTTTAAGCTCCTAATTGTCCTGTTCTGAGACAAGAATATCCTATATTTCTCAGTAGACTATTTACTTGCTCAGAGGCAGACCTACAGCAGCTAGAGGGGGCCGGAGAGCTACTCTTGCCCTTCTAGGTTGGTGGGTCCTTGTGGTTCTGTGATCACTCACTTCCTGCCCCTAAACAGGAAGTTTCTGTTGTCAGTCAAACAGCGCCTATAAAAATAGAACTAGCTGAGGGCCGCCCGCCGCACAGTGGTGGATTTACCAGTACGCCCGGCGACCCGGTTCGGAACGGACTGGCCGCCGGAGGGCCAGCCGGGTGAGAAGGATAGAGCATCCCACGGACTGCTCTCCTTCTCCGGGGAGGATGGGGAAGTGTCGGGTCTGCACGACTCCCTGGTGGAGACCAGGTAAGGCGATCGCTGACCTCAACAGTGCGTATCGGAGGCGGGCAGGACGCTCTGCATCATTGCACGCCCCCGCCTCCGGAAAAAGGAAAAGGGAGAATGCCGCCGGGCCCTTGATGAAGCCCGGCCACAGCTTCCAATTAGCCCCCTCAGGCCAGCCTCCGACTAGTCCGACGCCTCGGCATGTGGCCCCAGTGCCGCAGCCCCACCCGTGGGGGTAAGCCACGGGTATCGGAAGGGCGAGGCCGATGGGGAGGTGGAAGCGTGACCGCTGAAAGTACCGGGCCACCGGCTGCAGGGGTATAAAGAATAAATAGAAAAAAAAAATAGAACTAGCTTTGGGTGGAGGGGAGAGAAGGAGGGCAATATAGTCCCAGCAGAGAAGTTCAGTCACACGGCAGTCCTTTCTCCTGGTGTCTTCTGCCAAGCTGTTAGCAGAATCTTTCTAAGGCAGCTTTAAATGTAGCTTCCTTCTAGCTAAGCCACTCCCCCCACTTACCAGATCTTTCCACAAGTAATTTAAACCTCACAGCAGTTAAGTCCTTTCAGTCACCTGAGATTTACACCTACATAACTCTTCAGATACCCATTCAGTTCAGTTAACCCAAACACACTTTTTTTTTGTATGTTAGTTTTTTTAACCTAAATTAAAGGTCCAAGTACAAAAGTTCTTCTACTTTAGTCCCAGCAGAGAAGTTCAGTCACACAGCAGTCCTTTCTCCTGGTGTCTTCTGCCAAGCTACCCCCTCATTCTTTCTCCCTTCAATTTCATCTCATGTTCCTTAGTTCATGTCCATCTTCTTTTCTGAAAGATGCTACCCTCCTGTACCTTATTGAGCCCCTTTAATGTATTTATACATCTCTATCATGCCCCCCCTTTACATCTCTAGAGAATACATATTGAGGTCTTTCAGCCTCTCCTTATATGACTTCTGGTGCAGCACCTGTACCATTTTTGTAGCCCTTCATTGGATTCCCTCCACTCTATCTATGTCCTTCCTGAGATGCAGCCTACATATATGGACACTGTACTCCAGATGAGGTCTCACTAATGATCTTGATAGGGATATTACCACCTCATTTTTTTTGGCTTGTGATGCCTCTCCCTGTGCACCTCAACATCCAGCTAGTCCTTCTAACCACTTTCTCAAACACTACAATAGGGTGTGCTGCAGTCGGTGAATCAGGTTGAGCAAATGCTAAAGGGCAGCCAGTCCATGCATAACACAATACCAGAAAGGTTTTGCAAATGCTTTTAGTTACCTTTACGGCATGAATTGCTGGTCCAGACAAAATGTGGTAAATTAAAGTTGACGTTATTCAGCTAATACAATGCCAGACCAAAGATCCACAGTTGGAGCTTACACCTTGGCCCAAATTTGCCAAAATCTAGGTAGGCCACATCTACCACCCTTCCCTGAACAATCTCCCTTGTCAACCAGTCAAAAAACTCTATCAGGTTTGTTTGACAAGACCTGCCTGCTGTGAAACCATGCTATCTGGGACCCTGCTGTCCGCTGGATTCAAGGTATGTCACAGTTCTTTCCTTGAGTAATGATGCCATCAATTTTCCTACCACTGAGGTTAGGCTGACTGGTCTGTAGTTACCAGCCTCCTCCTTGCTCTTGCAGAGAGGGACAACATTCACCCTCTTCTAGTCTGCTGGAACCACACTCATCTCTAATGATTTGTTGAACTAGGTGGTCAGTGGTCCTGCTAGCTCCTTTCTTAGTTCCTTTAGAATTCTGGGATGTATTCTGTCCGGCCCCATTGCTTTATCTATTTTCAGTTTTTTCTAATTCCTTTAAGACTCCCTCTACTGTGAACAGACTAGTATCTACACTCCTCCCCTTGGTACCCTTTACACCCAGCTGTGGTCCCTCCCCATCCCCTTCTATCATCATCGATATGATGTTGAAGTCCCCCAGACTGATGGTTCTGGGGACTTCAATGCCTGGGTCAATGACTAACTCTCACAATTTGGTCAGGACTTCCTCCAACTAATGATTTTGTTGGGCTTTACACAGGTAATTACCTCTGCGATCCATAATTATGGTAATTGGATTTGGTTTTCCTGCTGGGGATTGAGGTCTCCGATTTGGTGGTGGAGCTGGCCGGGTAGTCCAATCACCACTATAGTATTTGTTTTTTTTAATTAGAATTTTGGGGTAAATACCTTTGAGCCAATGGCTCTTTTACAAAAGGTTTCACATCAGTATACAAAGAATAGAAATACAGTTTGTGTGAGATTAGCAGACAAGCAGTTTGAATACAAAATTCATTACAGGGTATACATGGTCTAAAGCTACAGGTGATATAAATTTTATTTATTTATTTATTTCAGAGATCATGATGAGTCACAACAAATAATATTTACATGAATTAAAACTGCCAGAAGGGCATTGTCAAAGGGTAAGGTAGAGTGGAAAAAATGGAGTTGCTGCCAATTGTGCCAGGTAGCGTAGGAAAGTGGAAGAGAGTGGGTATAGAGGGATAACTGGGAGGGAGGGAGGTAGAAGGAGAGGTGAGTGGGAGGCAAGGAATGGGGAACAAGTGCAACATTGGGTGGGGTGAGTAGATTAGAAAAGGGAGAGAGGAAGGGAGTTGAAGGAGGGTAAGAGAGGAAAGTGATGGACCAAGGCTAGGGAGAGAGGCAGGGGTAGATATGGGGAGGGAGGAGGGTGGTGGCAGGCAGAGGTGGTGATAGTAGAGAGGTGCGAAGAACAGAAGTGACTACCTGGGAGGTTAGGAGAAACAGTCACAGGTGGCTCTGGACACAAGTGTTTGACATAGCTTGTGTTTGAACGAGCAGAGGGTGCCTAAGTTGGTGAGTTCGCTGGCCTTGGGCAGTGCAACAATGGGGAACAGCCAGATAATAGTTGTCAGAGCTTCTTGTGTAACGGGGGTGGTTGGCTGGGCTTAAGAGAGACTGAACCCCAGGAAGCATGAATTCCATCCATGACTTTTTTGCTAGTAGGCAGGTTTGTAAAGTAATCCTTCCCTGAAGTTGTAGTCAGTTTGATTGTTCATAGAGGTCGCAGGTATGCGTGTGGTGGACAGCAAATTTTACATTTTCTGGAGCTGGAAGGACACTACTTTCTTCAACTGCGAGCTGTGTGAGAAATTTTATATTGCACTTGATATCTGCAACAAACGTGCACTTTTGCTTAATTCTGTGGGAGGTGAAACTAACCACCCTTGGTAATTGCTTTTATTCACATTTATTTAGTGTTTAACCAAGAAGGGCTTGTAAACTCTGTTTATCTTGTTAGTAACTTCAGAAGGATTTAAATACTGCATTTGGGTAGGTCCTTGGAGGTAGCTAGATTGTCTACTAGGATTTGCTGACAGTTAAACTATTTTTAAATGAATTACAGTTGGCTGAGGAGTTGAAAAGAAACTTACAAACTCTGCTTATCTTGGAAGTAACCTCGTAAGTGTTTGAATACTGCATTCTGGTTGTCCTTGGGTAGCTGGATTGACTACTAGGATTTTGGGACAGAAACTATTTTTAAATAATTTACTGGTGCGTAGGAGTTTGTGATAGTTAAACTCTTTTTAACAGAGTTACTGGGGTTAAGGAGTGGTCACAGAAAAACCTGCAGTGTGAATTGAAACACAGACAGCCTTAGGGGCAGGACATTGTTTTCAGACCAAACAGGTTGTATTGGAACAGGAAGGGTTACATATAACCATTGGCAACAAATTGCCCTGGGTGGAGATATCCAGACTAGATCAGATTACTATAAGTTACTACTGGCTGCAATTTTCAAAGACACAAAGCACATTTTCTGGAGCTGGAAGGACACTACTTTCTTCAACTGCGAGCTGTGTGAGAAATTCTATATTGCACTTGATATCTGCAACAAACGTGCACTTTTGCTTAATTCTGTGGGAGGTGAAACTAACCACCCTTTCATCTAAACCCGTCCCTTTACTGTTGGGATGGCTTACACCTCAGTAGAAGAGGAAGTGTCATGCTTGGGAAAAAGATTGTTACCTACATAAATACTCATTTAAACTAATAAATAAGGGGGAGTTTGGACAGTCGTCCAAAACTCTTGAAAAAGGGTCTGAACTTGCTAACTCATACTTAAATATTCTATCTCTAAATGCACGATCTTTGAATATAACTAAAAAAGCAGAACTGGAATCAAAAGCTCATCTGTTGGATCTGTCACTAATCGCTGTCTCTGAAACTTGGGGAAATTCCCATAAGAACTGGTCATCAGAGATTCTTGGCTATAAACACTTCTTTAAAAACAGGCCAGATATAAAATCAGGGGGAGGAGTCAGTCTCTATGTTAAAGACAACATTCCCTCATACCAAACCCCTTTTGAACAAAACTCAGAGAGCGTATGGGTATATATCCAACCAAAAGGTCTCCCCCAAATTTTGGTAGGTACTTGCTATCGTTCTCCATCTTTAGATAGTACTCAAAATTCTAAACTACTTGAGGACATTTCTAAATTCTCCAGCAAGGGCCCAGTTCTTCTCTTGGAAGACTTTAATTTTCCAAATATAAATTGGGATAATTTGACGGGTTCAAATAGTATTGAAAACAATTTCCTTACAACTATTATTGACCTGGGTCTATATCAACTAGTAAAAGAACCCACAAGGGTAAAATATACTTGATCTTGTTATAATTAGTCAAGACGCATACATAAATAACTTACACATAACTGACCCTCTAGGTAACAGTGATCATAATTCAATATTTTTCACCATAACTTCATCCCACTGTTCAGCCCCCAGTAAAAAAATAACTAAACACTATGAGAAGGCAGATTTTCAAAAAATCAATGAACACTTAGTTAAAATCAACTGGGACCACACTTTAACCCCCCTAAATACCAACGAGGCATGGGATTTTTTTAAGACACAAGCCGCTATTGAACACAAATATGTCCCAAATAAGCAAACACACAACCGTAAAGGTAAAATACCCCCTTGGTTTAACGCTTCCATTAAAAACAAATACGGCGTAAGCAGAAATTATTTACACTCTTAAAAAAGAGTGGAAATAATACCTTGACAGGCAATAATAAGCTACTATTACAGTATAGAGAGTCAGTAAAAATTCTCAAGAAATCTATATTAACAGCAAAAAGGAATCTTGAGTTTCACATAGCACATACAAAGGACTCACACAAATCCTTATATGCCTATCTAAACAGTAAAAAAGGTAACAACAAAACAATTGGTCCCCTTATGATTGATAATAAAATAATAAAATCTGATTCGGCTATAGCATCAACATTAAATAATTACTTTACTTCGGTATTTACTCAAGATTCCCCCCAACCTATTTCAGTTAGACCATATATTACAAATGAACATCTAATTCAGCAAATTGATGTCTATAATTTTCTCACGTCTTTGAAGAAAACTACCAGCCCGGGACCGGACTGCATAAGCCCTAAATTTCTTCTGGGTACACAAAATACAATCTTAAAGCCATTAACAATTATTTTTAACAAATCTCTTCATGAATCAGTAGTTCCTCCTGACTGGAAAGCTACAATAATTACTCCATTACATAAGCTGGGATCCTACTCACAAGTAAATAACTATCGTCCTATTAGTTTAACATCCATTCCATGTAAACTACTTGAAAAAATTATTAAAACACTTTTGGATAAGGAGATTTTATCTCTAAAACTTACAGATATTTCCCAACATGGGTTTAGATCGGGCTTGTCATGTACCACCAATTTATTGGCCTTTTATAACTTTATAAGTTTAAAATTGGATTTAAATATCCCTACCGATGTTATTTTTTGGATTACAGCAAGGCCTTGACAAAGTGTCCCATAGTATCCTCATTTCTAAACTTACTCATTTGGGTTTTTCTGAGACTCTGGTTTCATGGATAAAATGTTGGTTGGCAAACAGATCTCAGAGGGTTAGGGTAAATGGTACTCTATCAGACACAGGATGGGTTACAAGTGGGGTGCCGCAAGGCTCGGTCCTAGGACCCACATTGTTTAACATCTTCATTAGCGACATGAAAATTCACTCTTCTAACATACTTATTAAATTTGCAGATGATACCAAACTGGGTGGTGCTGTTAACACTGCTGAAAATAAGCAAATCCTACTGAACGATCTTATATCCATAGAACACTGGGCTATTATTAATAAAATGGAATTTAATACAACTAAATGTGCTGTTATGCACTTTGGGATAAATAACCCTAAACAGACGTACACATTGAACAACAGCATAATTAAGGCTTCATGCCTAGAAAAAGACCTGGGGATCTTAGTTAATAACAAACTTACATTTGTTTCACACTGCAACAAGATATCTAATCTGACAAACTCACTCTTTCGTAGAATTAAGGGTACTTTCGTTTCCAGAATCGAGCAATGTACTATACCACTGTATAGATCACACATCCGGCCATACCTTGATTGTGGTTCATCTTTTTGGAGTCCCTACCTTTGTGGAGATGTGATTGGGTTGGAAAGGATACAAAAAAGAGTTACTAAATCTATACCTCACCTGTCGCAACTAGATTACAAAACTAGACTATATAAAACAGGGCTGCATTCTCTGGAGCTAAGAAGACAGTGAGGGGACCTACTTCGGCTTTTTAAGATTACTCAATGTCCGACTCTAATGAGTCAATGTGGAATTTCCTTTGTTAATAGGAAAACTGGATTGAGATTAAACAACAAACAACTAGATATAGCTAAATGCAAAACAAAAAAAGACAACATTTTTTTTTCAATACGAACTCCAAGACTGGGGAATACACTTCCTCAGGATGTTGTCGATGCCCCTTCCTTTACTAATTTCAAACTCAAATTGGACAAATGGTTAACTAAATAGGGGCTACTACTAATGATCCACATATGTGGAGGACAATGTTTATGGGCTTTTAGCTCTCTTTTGTCCCTTTTACCAAGTAAACAAGTAACCCTTGGTAATTGCTTTTTATTCACATTTATTTAGTGTTTAACCAAGAAGGGGTTTGTAAACTCTGTTTATCTTGTTAGTAACTTCAGAAGGATTTAAATACTGCATTTGGGTAGGTCCTTGGAGGTAGCTAGATTGTCTACTAGGATTTGCTGACAGTTAAACTATTTTTAAATGAATTACAGTTGGCTGAGGAGTTGAAAAAGAAACTTTCAAACTCTGCTTATCTTGGAAGTAACCTCATAAGTGTTTGAATACTGCATTCTGGTTGTCCCTTGGGGTAGCTGGATTGACTACTAGGATTTTGGGACAGAAACTATTTTTAAATAATTTACTGGTGCGTAGGAGTTTGTGATAGTTAAACTCTTTTTAACAGAGTTACTGGGCTTAAGGAGTGGTCACAGAAAAATCTGCAGTGTGAAACAGGAAAAGACAATCTTTCAAGCAACAGAGGGTGGTGGATATAGGTTTACATTTGTCTGTTACAATTCTTAAGATTTTCAGTGCAGGAAGAGTTTAAAGCACAGCTGACTTATTTTGGGACTGACAGCTCTCGGAGCACAAACCACCAGGCCTGTTTTGGGGCTGGGAAGGTTTACCTGTGTCTGACTTAGATGTGTGGATTTTTCTCTGTTTGATTAGCAGGGTATTTCTCTATCAAATTGTTGTGTAGGGCATCTTGCTGACAGGAAGGCACTCATTGCAGCAGTGGGTCAGAGCTTTTAGCTGATTGTTTTGCGAGGGCACAGTTTAGGCCTAACCCCTTCCCACCCTCACCCCACCCACCCTGGAAATAGTTCCTTTATACCTGGGGTTCTGACATCATTTTCTCAAGAGTGCAAGGTGCATGTCACTGTTATATCCTCTCTAGCACACTGCACTGACAATATAAGCATAACATTGTATATTATAAATATATATTTCTATATTACAAACTAATCACACACAAAAAAAAACAAAAAAACAAATGTGGGGAGTAGTGCAATGTAATGGCTGTGGGGCAGCAGTCTTCCGGGAGTCTTTCTGGAGGCTGAGATGCTGCCCTATTTGCAGACAACTCTCTGCCCTGAGGGAGGAAGTTGCCCGTCTTCAGGCCACACTGGACAGTAGTACGGGGACCTTCCCCCAGGCCACACTGGACAGTAGGAAGGGAACCTCCCCCATCCAGGGAGCACCACAGCCACCACCACTACCTCAGAGGTTGCAAAGAAAACACAGCAGTTGGACCACAGTGGGCTCAGGAAGGGTGAGGATGGTGGAACGGAGGCACACCCAGTCAGTTGTTCCATTCCACAATCCATACACCATTCTGGGGGAGCATAGCTCCCCTATGGATGCACCAACAGAGGAGACTAAGGAGGCTGAGGACAGCTGTCACAAGGGAGGCCCACAGGAAGGAGGCAGAGGACACCACAAGGAAAGGAAACAGCTCCTGGTGGGGGACTCAGTTATTAGGGGGATAGAACTGGGAGGAGCTGGGAAAACTGAAGTAAGGTGCCTGCCTGGTGCCATGGCTTGAGGACAGGAAGCGATCCTCAGGATCACAACAACAGTTGCAAGGATTCTGAGCTGGACGAATTGTCCACCTAGGGACAAATGACTTGGCTCATCATGAGGTTAGAGCAGTGCAGAAGGACATTGCAGAGTTGGGGAGGGCCTAAGACAAGTAGCACACACAGTATCCTTCTCAGAGGTGCTGCCTGTTAATGGCATGAGTGAGGCAAGGGTACTTTGCACCATGCAGTTTAATGAATGGTTGAAAAAATGGTGTGGAGCACAGGGGTTTGGCTTCATTGGGGACTGGGGTTCCACCTGGAGGGACACCAGCCTATACTGGCAGGATGGTCTGCATCTGTCCAGGAAGGGAACAAGTCTTTTGAGCAATCGGTTTAAATGCTTCATTGGCAAGCTTTTAAACTAGTCAAAGGGGGAGGCACTGACAAGCAGCAGAAAAATCCCAGCCTCTCCCTACAAAACAGGGTACTAAATGAGAAAAAGACCAAGGTAGAACGGTCAGTGAGGGATGCTGCAACAGAAGGTAAAGCCATCAAAAAATGGAGAGCAATGAGTACCAATGCCCGTAGTCTAGGTAACAAGCTTCCTGAATTAGTGGCCTTGATGGAGGAGGAACATCTGGATATCGTGGCAGTCACAGAAACATGGTACACACAAAACCATGACTGGGACGTAAACATACCAGGATACACTATCTACAGGAGGGACAGGGAGGGTAAAAGAGGAGGAGGAGTTGTTCTTTACATAAGGGAAGGAATAAAAGCAACAGAACAAAAGGGTAAACAGGGAGGAGAAGAAGCACTGTGGGTAAATTTGGAGACAGGCAATGGCACCACAATCCACACAGGGGTTGTATACAGACCCACTTCTCAGGGGGAGGAAATGGACAAGGAAATGATAGAAAGTATACTTAGAATTGCAGAAAAAGGGGAGATATTGCTGATGGGTGATCTGAATATGCCAGATGTTAACTGGAGTGCAGTTGCAGCTGCACTTCGAAGAGTGCAGTTATTCTAGATGCCCTACAGGGGGCATGCCTTAGACAACTAGTACTGGAGCCCACTCGAGAGGGAGCAATATTAGACTTGATACTCTCAAATGGAGATGGAGAGAGGATCACAGATGTAGAAGTGGGTAGCCATCTGGGAACTAGCGACCATCGAACAGTATGGTTCACAATAAACACAGCAATAGAGTCAAGCCATACAAAGACAAAAGTACTAGACTTTAGGAGGGCTGACTTTGCTAAAATGAGTGAGTGCCTAAGGAATGCACTAGCAAATGGGCAGGAAGGAGGGGTGGAAGAACAATGGGGAATAATAAAAACTGCCATCACAGAGGTAACGAGCCTTTGTGTGAAGCAAATAAACAAAACAAGACGATGTAAGAAACCACTATGGTTCTCAAAGGAAGTGGCAGTGAAGGTTCAATCAATCAATCAATCAATCAATCAAAATCTTTATTTATTCAGGCGAACATCATTGAGCATAGCTCATTTACAAGATGGACCAGATTGGTCATAAACAACAAAATGGTTTAAACTCACAAATATACAAATATAGAATGAGTACAGTAACAAAGACTTTTTAAGAATAAACAACAAAGAATGAACAAATGCAATAATATACACATATATACAAGGCAAGTAAACCGTGGTATTGGGCACCAGAGCAAATATAGAAAAAAAGTAATGAGTAGGGGTTTAGGTGAATAATATAGAAGTTAATGGATGACTGCATGAACAGATAAGGAGGGGGAATCTAATGGGGCAGGGGTGAAAAGGGGTCTGAAGAGGCTAGGAATTGTGAAGCAGTTGCATATCTCTGGGAAAAGATTTAGGTACAGCTTTTTGAAGGAGACTACAGGAATGAAAGTGTTGAGCTTCAGGGTCTTTTGTAGAGAGTTCCAGATGTGTGCTAGAAAGTATTTGATTGCAGCCCTTCCATGTCGGGTACATGCCTTAGGTAGATTCAGCAAGATGAGGTTATTGCTTCTTAGGGCATATGGCCTTGGAGTAACAAGAGAGAAGCAATCAGAAATGTAGGATGGTAGTTTATTTGTCAGAGCTTTGTATATCCAAAGAGCAGCATTTTTGTTCCTTCTGTGATGTAGGGATGTCCAGCCACCTGCAGCATAGAGAGAACAGTGGTGGGTACTGAAAGGAAGGTCAGTGATGAACCTTAGAGCTCTATGGTACAGGGTATCCAGTTTATTTAGGTAGGACAGGGAGCAGTGGCCATATAGGAAGTCTGTGTAATCAAGGAGGGATATAAATGAAGCCTGGATTAATCTCTGCTTAGATTCTCTGTTTAGAAAATGTTTGATCCTGAAGAATAGGCCAAGCCTTTGCCTTAGTTTTTCAGGAGCTCTTCAACGTGCTGGGTGAAATCAAGCCTGTTGTCAATCCAAACCCCCAGATATTTGAATTTATCTACATAATCAAGGATCTCACCAAGGACAGTAGAAAGTTGGGGAAGAATGTTCAGTGAGTAGGTATTGGTGGAGATGAACATAGCTTTAGTCTTCTTTGCATTTAATAGAAGCTTCTTTTCAAGTAATTTGTGTTGCAGTAAGGAGAAGTCAGCTTGTAGTAGATCATATGCCTTTTTTGGTGATGGATTGGTTACATAAAGGACAGTGTCATCTGCAAAAAGGTGAACATTAGAATTTGTGAGGCCTGAGTCGATGTTATTGATGTAGATGGCAAAGAGGATAGGGCCCAAGATGGAGCCTTGAGGAACTCCTCTTAAGAGTGGTTTTGAGGAAGAAAGGTTGCCTTCACTTTTTACCTGCTGCACCCTACCAGAGAGGTAGCATTTGAACCATTTAAGAGAGATAGGGTCTAGGCCTAGGGAGTGCAGTGAGGAGATTAGAAGATCATGATCCACAGTATCGAATGCTTTACTTAAATCCAGAAATACAGCACAGATATTATTTTTTTTATCTAGTTCAGTCTGCCAGTCATTTGTAACTTTTGCTAAGGCAGAAATGGTGCTATGCATGGCTCTGAACCCAGATTGAGCAGGGTTAAGGAGGCTGTTAGTATTGAGGTAGTCATTTAGTTGGATGCTTACCAGTTTCTCTAACATCTTGGACAGCACTGGAAGGATGGAAATAGACCTGTAGTTGTTGAGATCCATGGGGTCCCCTGCTTTAAAGAGGGGAAACACTTGTGCTGTCTTCCACAAAGAAGGAATAGAGCCAGTAGATAAAGACATGTTGAAGAGGTGAGTTAGGGGGGCTGCAATGGCATGCAGTGCAATTTTTAAAAAGAAAGGGTCCAGAGAGTCTGCACCAGCGCTTTTAGTTGTATCCAGGCGGAGCAGTAGGTCTTCTACTTGTTTTAATAAAATTGGCTTGAAAGAAAATGTAGAGGTAGCCTTCTGAGCTTCAGTGGAATGGAGAGTAAGTTGAGAGCACAGCAAGTTTGCTGGAGATGAGTCAAAAGCTAGGCCTGCTGTAGTAAAATGATTATTGAAAGCATCTAAAATTTCATACTTGTCAGTAATGATCACATTGTTGAGGTTCACTTGAGATGGTAAAGAGGTGCTAGAGTCTTGCCCTAGGATTCCCTTGATAGTGCCCCAGAATTTGGCTGGGTTGTGGTAGGTGGCATCCAGCTCTGCTGTATAGAAGGCAGCCTTAGCATCTCTCACTTTTTCAAGTCAAGAGAAGAAGAAAGCATTCAGGAAGTACAAGGAATCGCAGAAGGAGCAGGACAGAGAACTGTATCAGTTAAAGCAAAAGGAGGCTGGGAAGGCAGTCAGAACAGCAAAGGCCCAAACTGAGGAAAAGATAGCCAACTCAGTTAAGAAGGGGGATAAAACCTTTTATAGGTACATCACGGAGCTAAGGAAGACTAAGGAGGATAGTGAGGCTTAATAAAGGGAGGGAGGGTGGGCAGAGGGTGACTGTGAAAAGGCAGAGAAACTAAACAAATATTTTTGCTCAGTATTTACAAAGGAAGAGGGGAAGTACATAAAACAAACAGTAGTAACACTCTGGATACAGAAGTTGAAACCGCCCATTTACAGAAGAAAGGGTTCTGAAAGAACTCTTAAAACTGAAGGTGGACAAAGCAATGGGGCCTGATGAGTTCATCCCAGAATTTAAAAGAACTAAGGGTAGAACTAGTGACACCACTGACTACCCTTTTAACAAATCATGGAGGATGGGGTGGCACCTGAGGACTGGAGGAGGGCAGATGTGATTCCCTTCACAAAAGTGGAGCAAGGCAGAAGCAGGAAACTATAGACCTGTTAGTTTAACCTCAGTGATAGGGAAAATGATGGAATCACTTCTAAAGGAAAGAATTGTCGAGTATCTAGAGGCCAGAGGGGCACAGGACCCTAGGCAGCATGGATTCACAGGGGAAGGTCATGCCAGATGAATCTGATAGATTTCTTTGACTGGGTGACCAAAGTAGTAGATCAGGGAGGGGCTGTGACATGGCCTACCTAGACTTTAGCAAGGCATTTGACACAGTCCCACACAAAAGATTAATATACAAGTTAGCCAGCCTGGGTGGGTCCCAAGATGACAGCCTGGGTAAAGAATTGGCTGGAGAATAGGACACAGAGAGTAATAGTAAATGGAGTCCACTCAGAAGAAAGGAGGGTTACTAGTGGGGGTAAATCACGAGGGTTCAGTATTAGACTGGTCCTCTTCAATGTCTTTATGTTTGACATTGCAGAAGGACTGAAGGAAAGTATGTCTCTTTGCAGATGACATAAGATCTGCAACAGAGTTGATGCACAGGGTGGGTGGAAAGGATGAGAAGGGACTTGGCAAGGTTAGAGGAATGGTCAAATGTATGGCAGCTTAGATTCAATTGCTAAGAAGTGCAAGGTAATGCACCTGGGAAACAAAACCCAGGGAAGAGTACACAATGGGGGTGAGATACTAACAACAACAAAATGGAAAGGACCTGGGGTAGTCATATCAAATGACCTAAAGATGGGCAAGCAATGTGAGAGGGCAGCAAGGAGGGTTGGGGGATACTGGGATGCATAGGGAGAGGCATCACCAGTAGAAAACAGGAAGTTATTATCCCTCTGTACAGACAGCTGGTGAGACCCCATCTGGAGTACTGTGCAGTTCTGGAGACCCAATCTCCGCAAAGACATAGACAGGATGGAAGCTGTCCAGAGGAGGGCAACTAAAATGGTGCAGGGTCTGCACCGGAAGACATATGAAGAGAGACTTAAGGAGCTTAATATGTATAGCCTCGAGGAAAGGAAGGAGAGGGGGGACATGATAGAAACTTTCAAGTACCTCAAGGTAATCAACAAAGTCCAAGATGGTAGTATCTTTCAAAAAAAGAGGTGTGCAAGAACAAGAGGCACAATTTGAAGATAGAGGGGGGGCGGCTCAGAGGTAATTTAAGGAAGTATTTTTTCACAGAGAGGGTTGTGGATGCATGGAACAGCCTTCCGGAGGAGGCTGTGGAGTCAAAATTAGTGGTGGAATTCAAGCATGCATGGGATAGTCATAAGGCAATTTGGGGGTGGGGTAGGAAGAAGTAGGCTGCTGGTTAACTAGGATCTGCAGCTTATCCAGTAGGTAGGGAAATGGGCAGACTGGGTGGGCCAAGCGGTCCTTATCTGCCGTCAAATTCTATGTTTCTATGTAGCACCAGTAAGGAGTCTGCAGGCCCTATTCAGCGCTGTAAGAATTCACCGTAGTGCTGTAGCTGTGGCTGCTCCATATATAACAAGCCTATAATCAATGATGGAGACAACAGAGCTGTGTATTGTTAGCTTAAGGGCGTCCCGTGTCGGGCAGTGTCTGTGTTTATAGAGAAGGCCAATATGGATATTTACAGATTTCGCAACTGAATCGATATGGCTGGAGAAGGACAGAGTAGGGTCCAGGGTTATACCAAGGTATTTGAGAGTCTGCGTCTGGTCCAAGATCACACCTGAGCTGTTTTTGATTGCCAGCTGTTGGTGTTTATGTTTGTTATGTGTGTCATGGAATAACATAGTCTTTGTTTTTTTGTAATTTAGCACTAGTTTCTGTGAGACGAACCAGGCCTCAACTTGCTTGAAAATTTCCTGCAGCTGTTTCTCCAAGAGGGAGGGGTCAGAATTCTTAAAGAAAATCACTTCGTCATTAGCATAAAGAATATTGTTTTCATCACAGGCAGAAGGGAGATTGTTCAGAAAGATGCTGAAAAGAAGGGGTCCCAATATTGACCCTTGGGGAACACCAGCCCGGACAGGTAGTTTGGATGAGACAGAGTCACCAATCTTAACTTGAGACTGGTTGGAGAGATAACTGTTGAACCATTGTAAAGCAGGGTTTCAAATAATTGATTAGCAGTTTTTGTCTTGGGATAATACTAACCGAACAGAAAGTATTTATATAGGTTTTCTAGAAGTGTTGTGTTTGCTAAACACAGTGAGACAAGAGCTATGCATTTTAACAAAGTTTTAGCACTTTGATGAGCAAAACGCTAATCCATTTTTAGAGTTAAATAAAACCCTGTAAAGTATCATGAGAAAGCCTTAAGTTGCCAATTTGTTCCAGTAATAATGATGGTTGACTGTATTGAAGGCCTTCGAGAGGTCTGTAAAGGTGGCACCGGCAAAGTTGTCCTTGGTCTAGTGCTAGATGAATGTGGCCTGTAAATTCAAGGAGGGCAGAGGTGGTGCTATGTCCTTTGTGAAAGTTGTATTGCTGTGGGCATTGCAAGTTGTATTTCTCCAAGTACTCCACCAATTGGTCCATGATGATTTTTTCAAGAGCTTTGGATAAAGGGGGTAGGATGGAGATGGGCCTGTAGTTACAGTGTAATGTCCTATCCCCAGACTTGTGTATTGGGGTCACCAGGGCGGGCTTCTACTTGAGCGGGAACTGGGAGAGCATGAGGAGCCGGTTAATAATCTTGGTAAGAGGGTGCAGGACATCTTCAAGGGTGAGGGCGATGAGCTTTAAGTCAAGTGTGTCCCCACTTGATCTGGATTTTCCGAGCACCTTATGGAGGTGTTTTTAGGCATCCCTTTCGGTAACTGCCTTGAAATAGAAATGTAGATGATTTGTATCCTGAGTCTGTTGATATTGGGAGGCTGTGGTTTGGTTGGTGTCAAAGAAGTTAGAGGGAAGCACATGGCTGAGGTCAGTGAATGCCAGATTGAAAGTACTGGCAATTGTGGTGGGGTCCAGGGTGTTGCTGCCATCAACCTTTAGCATATTAGGAGTTGCTTTGGACTTTTTTCCTATCACTTCAGATGACTTTGCCAGAATTTCCTTCCATCCGACCATGAGTTTGATAGGGAGCTCCTGTAGTAGCTGGCTTTTTTAGTGTGGATAGCTCTGGTACAAGCATTCCTAGTTCAGTTTCCAGGCTCCCCCCTATAGACGTGCCTCTACGGAGATGGCCCCGTGCCACCCTTTAAGCGGTTTGACCCCAGATGGTCTCACGGCGTTTCCGGACCTATTGGGTATATCGAGCGCAAGCTCAGAACCAGGTGATCTATTACTAGCCTATAATAGGGCAGTGGCCCTGGATTCCATAGGTCCTGTTTGCGTTTGCCCACTTACTCTTCGCCCTTGGCCCCCTTGGTTAGATGGGTCCTTGAGGGAGTTGAGATGAGTGGAGAGAAGGCTGGAATAGCGCTGGTGGAAATCAGGCCTTGAAGCTGACAGACATAGATTGATGGCCCACTATATGGACTTTCAATCGGCTATCTCCCATAAGAAGGCAGAGTTCCTGTTCAGGGAGATCACCGTTGCACAGAATCAACAAGTTGAGCTCTTCTGAACTGTCGACAGACTGTGCAATCTGGCCTGTCTGCAGTCTCTGGGAGCCTTTTCACAGAATAAATATGAGGAATTTGCTCGATTCTTCACAGATAAGGTCGATAGCATCAGGTCTGAGATCTGTACAGCACATTCCAATGGGCATGGGAGTGGTTGGTGGGAGGTTGCAAGCACCCAGTTTTTCTGGTCTGACTTTGACTGGCTGGTGATCACAGACATTATGAAGATCGTCCAGGGTATTCGGCCGACCTAATGTAGTCTGGACCCGGGCCCAACTCACCTCCTAGTTGGGTATGTTGAGGTTATCGGTCCGGTCCTGGCTGAGATAGTCTGATGTTTGTTAGTGACAGGTGTGTTTCCCAACACCCTGAAGGAGGTGGTGGTGACACCTCTCCTTAAGAAATTTTCTCTCGACCCTGACTGTCTTGCCAACTACAGGCCTGTCTCTAATCTTTCCTTCGTGGGTAAGGTTATTGAGAAGGTGGTCACGCTGCCACTGGAGTAGAATCTTATCAGCCACGATGTCTAAGATATTCTCCAGTCTGGATTTAGAATGAAACATAGCACTTAGATGGCACTGGTTCGGGTCCTTAATTATCTCCTTATAGCGAGAGATCAAAAGAGCCATTCCATCTTGGTTCTTCTTGATCTTAGTGGCATTTGACACTGTAGACCATGGAGTTCTAATGGAGCACTGTGACTGATCTGTGGACTGTCAGGAACAGTCCTAAGGTGGTTTCACTCTTTCCTCTTGGGCAGGACTCAAAGAGTGGTGCGGGAGATTTATTCCTCAGCTCCATTCCCCCTGCCCTGTGAGGTGCTGCAGGGCTCTGAGTTGTCACCCATGTTGCTCGAGGTGTATATGCTGTTATTGGGAGACATTATAAGGTGGTACAGTCTGAGTTTTCACTGCTATGCAGATGATACTGAGCTATACATGTCCTCTGTGTCCAAACAGGGTGGAGCTGTCTCGACTTTTAACAATTGCCTCTCCGAGATCCAAGACTGAATGAGTGCTAACTGGCTGAGCTTAAACCCTGACAAGACTGAGATGTTGGTTGTGGATCCTGGTCATCTGGTGGAGGGGCTTTCAGCTGGTTAGCCTTCTGGGCTTTGGCTCGATGGCAGCCAGTTGATGACCTCTGATAGGGTATGAAATCTGGGCGTTATTTTTGACGACCGGTTGACACTTAAATTTCAGGTGTCTTCCTTCGACAAGACCTCTTTTTGCCATTTGAGGAATATCACCCAGATTAAACACCTTGTCCCACCTGATGACCTGCCAACGTTGGTTCACGCCTTTGTGACCTTCAACCTTGACTACTGCAATGCCCTGTACCTAGAGCTTCCGAGGGTTGATATCCACTGCCTGCAGCTATGCAGAATGTGGCTGCCAGGCTGTTGACTGGTTTACCTTGAACTTGCCATGTCATGCCTGTGCTCTGCGACCTGCACTGGCTGTCTGTTCAGTGGCGGGTCATCTTCAAGGTCAGTTTACTGATCTGTAAGGCCCTACATGAACAGGCTGCATATTACCTGCAAGATCTTCTTTATTCCTACCCCCCAGCCCACTCCACTCCATAAACGAGGGATTGGTAGAGGTTCCCAGGGTTTGTCTGAAGACCTCGGGTGCTCAGGCATTTGAGTTTGTGGCCCCAACCCTGTGGAATTCTCTACCTCGTCGGGAGGAGAGTGCCTGATCGTGAAGAGTTTTAAATCTGCATTAAAACCCATTAATTTGAACTTGCCTTCCCTGAATTTTGATAAGTTTCATTTGCTGATCTGTATTTTTAACCTATTTTGGTTGGGACTATTTTGAGCTTGTTTTATTATATATGTATGAGCATTTTGGTCTTCGGTAAAAGTGCTTTTTAAAAATAAAGTATTGATTGATACAGTAAACACTGAACAAAAATATTTGTTCAGGATTTCTGCTTTTTCCTGATCCTCTTCTGCTACCCCCATCTTCACTTTTTAGTCTCACAGACTCATCCCTGTTTTTTCTCTTCTCTGTAATGTATTTGAAACAGGTATTTGTATCCAGTTTTTAAATGCCTTGGCTATTCTTTCCTCTGTCTGTGCCTTGGCCTTTCTGACTGCTTTCTCCACCTTCTTTAGCTGTTCCAGATATGCATCTCTGTCTTCTTCCCTCTGTGTTTCTTTGTATTTTCTGAATGCTGTCTTTTTTCCCTCACCCTCCCTGTAACTTCCTGTGAGAACCAGCGTGGCTTTTTCTTCTTCCTCTCTGTTTTACTTATTTGCCTAACTCAAAGGCTTGTGGCTTCCATTATGGCTCCTCTAAGATGTGCCAGCTATAACAGTCTTACCAAGGAGTGTAAGGACCCCTTGCTGCCATCCAGTTACAGACCCATTTTACTAATCAATGCAGACACAAAAATCAGAGAGAACCTGCTAGTGCTGCATCTTAAAAATATTCTGCCATCTCTTATCCACCCATCTCAAGTAGGGTTTATAAAGAGCAGGATACGTTCAGATCACCTCCATGCTCTCATCTCTTTAATGCAGGTGGCTGCGAATATCCCCACACTAGCCACGGCAATAGCCATAGACTTTGAGAAAGTCTTTGATTCGGTAGAGTGGGGCTATCTCCAAGCTGTCCTGGAACATCTGAACTTTGGTTTGGAATTCTATACTTGGAGTACAACATTATACACCAATCCCACCGCTGGTTTCCTTATTAATAACACACTGTCTCAAGCTTTCTCATTATCTCGAGGGACAAGACAAGGATGCCCCCTCTCCTCCCCGCTATTTGTAATAGTAATTGAACCACTAGCAGCTGTGATTTGTAACCACTCAAATATAAAGGGTATTATAACATGGGTTACCTGAGGTGCATTAACTGATTGGTTGGCAGCTGTTAGGTGTCTGTGGATTAAATGTGTTATTTAATCCATGGTGTCAGTGCCTGATCTTCTTTTTCAATGTGGAGATGACCTGATCACACCGTGGAGGGATCTACAAAAACTGCTCTGCTCGTTTTTCCTGGCAGCTATTGTTTTTTTCATCTTAGTAAGCATAGTAGAGTGCAGCCTCGTGGTGTTGACAGAATCTGTGTTGTGACCCAGCAGGAGATATACTGAACCATTGCGTGTGCATGGTAATGTTGGCTAGTGGCACAGGAGTGACACACACTACAGTTAAAGCTGCAGAGACTGTTGCAGAGAAGATGTGATCCCCCAGTCTACTGTCACATTGTAGCCACTGACACAGTACAGGTTACAGAAGGCAATATGGGTCCTGATATATCACGGCTGTTCAGTCCTCTCCTTTACCTTCATGGGCCGTGATAGGTCATGTGTGTGTTCCCACCCACCTGACCCATGGAATTCTCACCACCCAAGGGACAGCAAGATGCTATGGCTTTCTCACTGTAGCACACCGTCCCCTCCCCTGGCCAATCGCTGAGCTGTACTTGGGCATAGAAATAGTTCCCTGTCATAGTAGAAAACGTACATGTCTCAACACACGCACTTGACCACTCGTTTTTTACTAAGCGGATAAGAGAACAGTACTGGATTATCTGCCCCACCCTCCAGTTTCGAACATCCAGTTGTGAAGCACCAATGTAGTATGGATGAAGCAGACAGAGAAGAGAAGAGAAGAGAAGAGAAGAGAAGAGAAGAGAAGAGAAGAGAAGAGAAGAGAAGAGAAGAGAAGAGAAGAGAAGTGACTGCCATTGTATGTTCCTCATAGCGACCAACATGTCTGTATTTCAGACTGTTAATGGCAGTGATACCCCTTCTGCAGCTACAGACATAGCTGAAAGCACTGTCATCATGCAAGGTTAAAAGTTGCGATCTTCTCCCTCAGTCTTATGACGACACAAGAAAGACGATCACACATTGGCGGCAATACAGAGCATCAGTTTCAATGTTTGGGAACATGTCAATGTAAATTGTAAAATGGTGTCTTGTCACAGAGCAAGTACCCAACAATGCTTGGTGTTCAATACTTTGGTGAAAGGGCCCCTCCTCCTTCCTAGGCAGAGACCCAAGTCATATGAAATTACCCTCCCTGCAGCACCGAGGTAACCAGATAGGCAGCAACATGTCAGCATCGGGCCCACTCCCCTATGTGGTCAGTGTGTGATTAGTTTATCTTCTCTGTAATTGACCTGATCACTCTGTGCTGTGATTCACACAGTCCACTCTGCTCATTGCAATATTCAGCCATTGTTGTTTACTGCATCATCTAGTAGAGTGGTATGCAGGTTCTGCAGTGCAATGGATGTTAATTTTTCTCTTTTCGGGAGCACAAGTGTTAATGAGTGGCTCAATGAAAAATTTCCAAATGGAGAAGCCATGAACCGAGACTTGAAAAGAATGAATATCTCGAACCTGGCTCCCATTAGGGTCTTCACGAAAAGGGGTTACCAAAGTGTGACATGGAAGTAAAATTTTAAAATCGACCATAAATTAATTTTGTAATACAGATTAAGATACTATGACCCACATGTGAAAAAAACCACTATGTTGCAAGATAAAAAATATTAAGGTTCCCAAGAAAAATAAGGTCTGGTGTGATGGGTGTAACAAGACACATCGTGGTGGGTGTAACAAGACACACCATGTGGATGTAACAAGACACCATGGTGGATGTAACAAGACATACCTAGGTGAGTGTAACGAGACACCACATACAGTGGTGGGTGTAACAAGACACCACACACCATGGTGGGTGTAACAAGACATACCGTGGTGAGTGTAACAAGACACCACATACAGTGGTGGGTGTAACAAGACACACCACATACCACAGCGAGTGTAATAAAGGGCACCACACAATTGTTGATGGGGAAAAAAACTTTACTCATATAGATTGAAAGCTGTATAAGACATTGCATCACATTAAACAATGATTACGTTTGTTAGAATTATGCTATTTTAAACTGTGCAATTCTATAATTGTGCAAATTAACATTGGAATGAGAATATCTGCTATAATGGCTTAATGTGACATTTTTATTATGCGCAGCAATTCTTAGTAATAGTGAGACTTTGTGGGCCACATACAAGTTCACTGTCCACTTCATGTGCAGAAAGCACTGTACAAAAACATACTAAAAAATAACACTTAAACTTTTGTAAAAGGTAGAATTTTTAAAGTTGCATGGACCACAAATAAGCCATTTACAGTCCAACAATTGCATCCAGTGTCTCTGTTTGTGCAGAGTCCATCACTGTTATGTTCAGTGTCTGTGTCCCTAACTGAATTGCAAGAAGGTTATGTATGAACCACCTTTAATGCCAGCGGGCTTGCAATTCTTCATATTTTTTCATTATGTTTTGCAGCTCTTCCTGTTGGATATTGTACGTGTCTGGTGCTGAAAGAGTAATTGGTCCATGGAAACTATGGCTTGTCTTCCTTATAGCATCAGAGTCCTTTCGGCGTGGCCATGTGAAGATGCCATCCCCACGATGCCTCAAGAAACTGAAGTGGAACCGCCTCCTATCATCAAACATTATTAGTTCTCCCATGAAAAAGTTGCTTGAATAATAAATGACATAAAAGTGGTTCATTTTTATGTGCTCCAATTTTTGGCGAGAGACCACTGTGGTTGATGGTGCTGATGAACTGGTTGCATCAAGGGGCTAGTTGGTGTTTTTACTACTTGAAGCTATGGTAGCCACAGTATGTACCACAGTTGGCACTTCAACATTAACATGCATTTGTGCAGCTTTAGGGTGAAAGCGTTCAGGTTCATTGATCAAATCTGGCATGTCAGTACCATCTCGACTGACCTGGGAGGAAGAAGGTGCCAGTGTTGCAGAATCATGAGTGATTGGTGTATCCATTTTGTGGACAGAATGAAATCTGTTGGTCCGTGGCACAGAAGAATTTGTGCCCACAATATTTGTAAGTTTTGTTGCCTTCCAGGTTTCTGCGTGGCTACTGTTTTCACAGTGTCTTTTGCCACTCAAGCATGCAGTGCGAAAGCAGCTATGCTCCCATCTGACAACCACACCAGAAGCCACTGAGCATACACTGTGTAGTTTGCGTGTCCCTGGTACTGCTCGGATTTGTTGTCTTGCACTCCTCTTTACTGCATTCTCCCCACCCAGAAGAATGTGCGCAGATCATGCCTGCAGTCTTCAGTGGTTGATTCTTTGCAGAGGTTCCTTTTTATAGAACTCATACAGCTGTTTTGCATTGGCAATTACTGCTCGATGGGATTGCACTGCTAGACTGGCACTAGACTTAATCACAGCACTCTCTCTATCTGATAGTCCTTTCTCATGTCTGGAACCGAAGAAAGTTCTTTCAATTGTAAATCCATATTTAACGGGTGCTTCTGAAATGTCCTGGAGTGCCCACTTTGATTTGTACTGGCTTCTGCAGCCATCTGTGAAGTGCACTTCTTTCTCTGTCTTGAGTGAGCGGATGCTCTGAAGATGTGCATTGCCTAGTTCGACAAAGTGCCTAACAGCATGGTGGCCGTGCTTCAGGTCACGCAATATAAACACTAAGGACTCTTTCATAATACTCTGGCATGTAGGACACCTGTAGAATGTCACTATGGGGTGAACAGTGGCCTGTTCGTGGTGCCAATGGGCAGATTGAATTTCGTCCTGGAAAGTACACGTGTGGTTTTCTGCAAAGTCCAGTACCATGAGCTCACATCTTTCTGGCACATTTGTTTTTAGAGACTTAAACTGACTTTGTTGCCAGGATGCAACATGCAGGTGCTGCCCCAAAAACATTACGTCATTCTTCAGCACTTCAACAAATGCTAATATTGTGCTGCTTTTTCTTTTCAGCACTTTTCTGTTCTTTTTTGTCTCAGTGCCTTCTGTGTTTGTTGTAATGGTAACACTGTCCCATTGGTATCATTTCAGTTCTTCCATGTCATGTCTGTACAACAGTTCCTCTGTTGTTTTTTCTATGCCATCTATGCTGCAGCTTCCACAGCTCTTCTCAGTGCATTTATTTGCAAAGAACTGTTCACCTGGAGACCTTGGACACATGATCATGTTGACAGCACTGTACATACTGGCAGTCTTAGAGTGTGGGACTCTGTGCACATCTGCAAATTGGTTTAATGATTGTAACTTTAGGATGGCATTTGTGCAGTACTCGCACAAGCACTGCTCAAGATTTTGATCCTTTACCAGTTTAATGTGCTTGGGCCACTTTTTTGCCCCGGGTTTTGCTCACAGAACTCGTTGTACAGAATATGAAGAGGCTTGTCAAGGAAAGTCTTTGCAATCGCTGTTCGTTTTGAAATGGCCTTCTTATGTGGTAATTGCATGGATGAGGCCTCAAAGAAGTTTTCTACCTTCTGCACCATTTCTTCAGGCAATGCTGACTTGTGCCTGTTGATGGGTTTCATCCTCTGGCTGTGTGGTGCCCTCATCATCCACCTCCAGCTGATTCCAAGTGTCTGGCTTGCACAAGGGAGCATACAGTACTTTTTCAGTACCAATACTGCACTGGTAAAGGCATGCTTCAATTCTCGGTGTGCCTTTGAGTTCTTATGCTTTAAATCTGATAGCTTGTCTTTCACTGCCTCCACCAGCTTGTCATGCAGGTTTGTGCAGCACAGCATGCTCGGGTTCACCTTGGATAGGGCCTCCTGTTTTGCAGGGGAGCAGGATGAAATAAGTTTAGAAACCATGGTGGCAAATCATCTTGGAGACCGTGGACGTCCTCTGCCTGCTCTTTGTAGTGCTTTTCGGAGGGCGTGGTTTGATCGTGTGTCAGTCACTGGGGTTTCACATATGCTTCCATTTGTTGAGGACTTAGGAAATGGTATTGGGGTTGGTGACGAGGCAATGTGGGTTGTTGTGGAGGATACAGTTTTACTAAAACTGCTGGGTTTTTTTCTTTGTTTTCCTTGTTTTTCTCTCTCCTCTTTTCATGTATTCTTCTGTGTTTCTGTGCAGACATATCGCCACGGTCTTTCCTCCTGTGTTCCCTACAGCGTGCTCTTGCTTCTTCTTCTTCTTCTTCCATCTTCTTTTGTTCTTTTGCTCTCATTCAATTCCTGGTTGTCCCCCTACCTGTTAGTCACTCTGCAGACTCAGAGATGTTGTTCTTCTGCCGTTCCCTCATTTTCTGCATTCGCTGCTGAGAATTTTCATTATATTCTTTTTTCCTCTCATCACTCAGAGAAGCCCTGTAATTTCTGCAGCGTAATACTGTTTTTTTATTTATGTTCTGCATAACATTCAGGATCCTTTTTCAGGTTGTCTCTATATCGCTGACTTCGCTCCCTGTCAGATAGTGGGCTGCATTCATTTTTAAGTGCATCTTGCAAAAGCACTGCAGCAGATACTTGCAGTCTTTGTTTCACGTTCTCCATTTCTCCAGTGATCTTTAAGCAAAAAAACAAAGTTCTGATTACTTCACTGCATAGTGAAGGATAGGCACACCACATGGGATGCTGTAAATCCCTGGAAAGGCTATCAGCACTGAACACAGGGGAGCAGCACAGAACTGTCCAGACCATTTGATACATAGATACATAGACAGTGTCTGCAGATAATGGCCTGTAGCCCACCCAGTCTGCCCATTTGAGCTTGTAAGATCAGTTTATGTTTTCCTAGAAGTCTGTTGCCCCTTAACCCTGACCTCCAGAATTCCTTTATGTCTATCCCATGCATTCTTAAATCCCGTGATTGTTTCAGCCCCACCACTTTCTCTGGCAGGGTGTTCCACTTGTCCACCACCCGTTCTGTGAAGAAATTCTTCCCCACGTTTCCTCTGAATCATCCTCTTTCCAACTTCATCCCATGCCCTCTAGTCCTGGAACAGCTTTTTCGCTTAAAAATAGTGTATTCTTGCACCCTGTTCCTCCCTGTAAGATACTTGTATGTCTCTATCATATCCCCTCCCTCCCTCCTCTCCTCCAGGGAGTACTTACTCAGTTTCTTCAACCTGTCCTCATAGGACTTGTGATGCAATCCAGGCACCATCTTTGTTGCCCTCCTCTGAACCTTCTCTACCCTGTCTATGTCCTTACGTAGGTAAGGTCTCCAGAACTGTACACTGTACTCCAGGTGGGGCCTCACTAGTGTCTTGTATAGTGGAATTATGACCTCTCTTTTCCTGCTGGTGATGCCCCTGCCTATGCATCCCAGCATCCTATTTGCTTTACCTGCTGCCTTGTTACACTGTTTCCCTACCTTGAGGAGGTCACCAGAGATGATAACCCCAAGATCCCTTTCCTGCTTGGTGCATGCTATATCCTCACCCCCAACTGATATATTGTGCCAGGATTTTTGTGCCCCATATGCATTATCTTGCACTTCTTTTCATTGAATTTCAACTGCCAAACCCCTGACCATTCTTCAAGTTTCTGCAGGTCCCTTCTCATGGTAAGAAAGAGCCAACATGCACACTCCACATGATGCTTCCAATCAAGACAGCTGCACAGAACACTCATAGAAACATAGACTTTGATGGCAAATAAGGACCACTTGGCCCATCTAGTCTGCCCAGTTCCCTACCTACAGGATAGGCCGCAGATCCTAGTTAACCAACAGCCTATTTCTTCCTACCCCCCACAAGAATTGCCTTATGTCTGTCCCATGCATTCTTGAATTCTCCCACAGTTTTAGACCCCACAACCTCCTCAGCAAGGCTGTTCCATGCATCCACTACCCTCTCTGTGAAATAATACTTCCTCACATTGCCCCTAAACTGCCCCCTTCTATCTTTAAATTGTGTCCCCTTGTTCTTGCACATCTCTTTTTCTGAAAGATGCTACCCTCTTGGACTTTGTTGATTCCACTGAGGTACTTAAAAGTTTCTATCATGTCCCCCTCTCCTTCTTTCCTCAAGGGTATACATATTAAGCTCCTTTAGTCTCCTCATATGGCTTCTCTTGCAGACCCTGCACCATTTTGTTGCCCTCCTCTGACTGCCTCCATCCTGTCTATGTCCTTGCAGAGATGGGGTCTCCAGAACTGGACGCAGTACTCCAGATGGGGTCTCACCAACTGTCTGTACAGAGGGATAACAACTTCCTGTTTTCTGCTGCTGATGCCTCTCCTATGTATCCCAGTATACCCCCAGCCCTCCGTGCTGCCTTCTCACATTGCTTGCTAACCTTAAGGTCATCTGATATGATTACCCCAGGTCCCTTTCCTTTTTGTTGTTGTTACTACCTCCCTCCCATTGTGTATTCTTCCCCTGGGTTCTTGTTTCCCAGGTGCATTATTTGCACTTCTTTGCATTGAATCCTAGCTGCCATACTTCTGACCATTCCTCCAACCTTGCCAAGTCCCTTCTAATCCTTTCCACGCCTCCTTGTGTATCAACCCTGTTGCAGATCTTTGTGTCATCTGCAAAAAGGCATACTTTTCCTTCCAGTCCCTCTGCAATGTCACTGATGAAGACATTAAAAAGGACTGGACCCAATACTGAACTCTGTGGTACCCCATTGGTAACCCCTCTTTCTTCAAAGTGGACTCCAATTACAATTACCTTCTGTGTTCTGTTGTGGCAGCCCATGTTTTAACCAGGCTACCACCCTGGGACCCACTCCCAGGCTGGTTAATTTGACTATTAATCTTTTGTGTGGGACTGTGTCAAATGCCTTGCTAAAGTCTAGGTAGGCTATGCCCACAGCCCCTCCCTGGTCTACTACTTTGGTCACCCAGTCAAATAAATCTATTACATTCATCTGACGTGACCTTCCCGCTCTGAACCCATGCTGCCTTGGGTCCTGTGCCCCACTGGCCTCTAGGTACTCAACTATTCTTTCCTTCAGAAGTGACTCCATCACTTTCCCTACCACAGAGGTCAGACTGACAGGTCTGTAGTTTCCTGCCTCTGTCTTGGACCCACTTTTGTGAAGCGGAATCACATTCGCCTTCCTCCAGTCCTTGGGTACCACACCATCCTCCCGTGATTTATTAAAAAGAGTAGCCAGTGGTTTCACTAGTTCCTCCCTTAATTCTTTTAGAATTCTGGGGTGAATTCCATCAGGACCCATTGCTTTGTCCACCTTCAGTTTTAGGAGTTCTTGCAGAACCCTTTCTTTTGTGAAAGGACTGGATTAACCCCCCTATCAAGAATGCTTCTGTTAATTGGATTAGGCACTTCCCCCTCCTCTTTTGTGAATACTGAGCAGAAATATTCATTCAGTATCCCTGCTTTTTCACTGTCCCCTCTGCCCACCCACCGCTCATTCTATTCAGCCCCTATCCTCCCTTTGTCTTTCTACACTCACGATGTACCTATAAAATGTTTTATCCCCTTCTTAACTGAGTTGGCTATCTTTCCTCAGTTTGGGCCTTTGCTATTCTGACTTCCCTTCCTGCTTCCTTCTGCCTTAACTGGTACAGCTCTCTGTCCTGCTCCTTCTGTGTTTCCTTATACTTCCGGAATGATATTTTTTTCTTCCTGACTTTCACAGCCACCTCTTTTGAGAACCATAGTGGCTTTTTCTTTCATTTTGATTTGTTTATTTGCTTCACACAAAGGTTTGTTGCCTCTGTGATGGCAGTTTTGATGATTCCCCATTGTTGCTCCATACCTCCTTCTAGCCTGTTTGCTAGTGCTTTTCTGAGGCACTCTCCCATCTTGCCAAAGTCAGCCCTCCTAAAGTCCAGTACCCTCACTTTTGTATGGCTTGACTCTGCAGCTGAGTTTAACGTGAACCACACTGTTTGTTGGTCACTTGTTCCCAGATGGCAACCCACTTCTAGATCTGAGATTCTCTCACTGCCCCCATTTGAGAGTATGAGGTCTAAGATTGCTCCCTCATGAGTGAGTTCTGAAACTAACTGTCTGAGGCCTGCCACCTGTAGGGCATCAAGAATGGCCCTGCTCTTGGATGTGGCTGCAGCACTCCAGACCATTCGACAATAAGAAAGAGCCAACATGCACACACTGCATGATACTTCTAATCAAGGGAGCTGCACAGAACACTCCAGATCCTACAACAGTACCAAAGATGGGATATTATAAAGAGGCTTTAAGAAATGCTGCAATCTGATTGGCTGTTTGGATTCCAATGGCTATAATCCACGACATAGCATGGGTGCATTGGGGCATCAGTGCAAGCCATGGGTGCATTGTTAGGCACGAGGACTTGCTGAAGAGACTTCAACCAGCCAGGAAGTGCATTAATGCCCTAATACACCCGTAACTGTCAGATTCTATCCTTTAGCACTGCTGAATGACTGGAATGATGCTCTCTGATTCTGAACTAGCATTCTTAAACTGTTGGTGGAAGAAATTTAAAGGAAAGCTGTCCTTATTCTGTCCCGCCCTAGCCAAGCTTACCCTCCAGTTAAGCTTTTAATGTATGTATTGAAGCGAGCAGTGCATCGCCGCACATTTAGAGATAATGGAGCCTCCCCTACGTGTGCCATACTTCCAGGCTGCACATTTTTAAAAGTTAAAATAGTGTGTGTTGCGGTGCGAGAAAAATGATGCAACATACATTAAAAGCTTAACCAGAGGATACGCTTGGCTGGGGCGGGACAGTGGAATAAAGACAGCTTTCCATTAAATATCTCCATCTAAATGAGCAAAACGTTGAAAACCAACTTTCTTTTAGAATAATTGTAATCACAATAAGGCACTCCCAGGAATTAGCTTAATAGTCAGTTAATCACCCCCTCGGGGCAATATAGCACTCTGATGTGCCATGTGCCACATTACTCCCCCAGGGGGGTGATTAACAGACTATTACTCTAACACCTGGTCATGCCTTATAGCTTAATACAAAGCTATGACTGAAGGAAAGAGAATGCAGCATAAACCCCCCAGCAATTTTCATTGTTTTAAACCACCACAAATATTCAGACAAACAAAAGCATTAAGGACATCGAGGGCATCTTTGCATTCATATTCGGCCATGGTGAGAACAGCACATTCACCAAAAGCCACCCCCCACCCCCAGCAGTGAAGACATATGGGCCTCAAGATAGCCGAACATGATTGCTCACAGAGGCTGAGACACAAGAGACTGCCTGGGACCAGACCTCAAGCCAGCATAGAAACCACAGCAATATTAATTTTTTTAAACCAACACAAATATTCTGACAAACAAAGGCATTGAGGGCATCTGAGCATTAATATTCGGCCATGGTGAGACCATCACATTCACCGAAAAGCCACTCCCCCACTCCAGCAGTGATGCCACATGGTCCTCAAGATGGTCGAACATGAATGCTTACACAGGCTGAGACACAACAGGCCACCTGGGACCAGCCTGTGATGGAATTAGTGAGCCCAGTGCAATCAATTTAAAGATCCCAAAGCTCATACACTGAGGCAAACATAACCACACCACCTTTTTTCCCCCAAAAAAACACTATGGGCAGGATATTCAAAGGGGTTGCACATGGCACAACGGTGTTGCGCCATGCGCAACCCACTGATGCGCCCCAGCGCGATATTCAAAAGGGGATGTTGCGCCGCGCAGATCCCGATGTGCCGAGGGGCACCAGTAATGTATGCGGCGCAAGTGCAGGGGGTGTGCCCATGCATATTTCACACATCCCAATATTCAGCCTGGGATGTGCGGTGCATATGCTGGTGCAACCCCTACTTGTGCAGCACGCTGGTGCTCAAAGTTGAGCCAAAATGAAATAGGAGCAAGGGCTGGCCACCCACAGGTGAGCTGCCATATTGCAGGGTGCAATACGGCAGCCACCAGCTGTGGGTGGCTACCCGAGCTCCGGGGTCAGGGTATGTCAGTGTCGCACCCCCCCATGTCTGATCGCGGGTATCGTAATTGATATGATATCCCTGGTGGTCCAGTGGACTGCTTCCAGCCCGATTGTGGGCATAAGTATATTTAGAAATATGTCCAATATCCCTGGTGGTCCAGTGGACCACTTCCAGCCCAATCGTGGGCATAAGTATTATAGAAAATATTTTAAACTATCCCTGGTGGTCCAGCGGTACCACCGTCCCCACGCGCCCACTAAGCGCTGCCACCCTGCTCCCCCCCAGGTCAGCGGCGGGTGGCAGCTCCCCATCCACAAGCCGCCCGGCCACCTGGTTACTGACTGCGTACAGTACAGCTGTACGCCCATTGGTCCACAGCGTGGAATGTGGGCATTCAGACTCCATCTCACACATCCCAATATGTGAATGGATACATTCACATATCTGGACTGTGTAGTACGCCAGGCACAAGTCACAGGGGATCAGCACACCTGCATGCAAATGGGGCCATAATGACATGCTAATGGCCCCAGTTTCATCTTGCATGCATTATGGCACCATTTGCATATCCACCACTGAATATCACGGTCCCTGTGCCTAGTGCAACTGCACTTGTGCTGGCGCATCCCCCTGCTCCACTCTTGCCACTTGCGCTGGTGCAGTGCCACTGCGCCATGCGCAATGTGGGAGGCCACGTTGCCATATTCAACGGTGCTGAGCCAAGGCGCAGCACCATTGAATATTGCCCAGTCCACACCCTGGCGCATCCCAGTTGCACTGCGCCTGGCTTGCACCCCTGCCAGGCACATTTCTGAATATCCCACCCTTAGAAAGCATGGTATTATGACCAACACACTTACAGACCCCCGGAAGTGCCAGTATCATAGACTTAGAGATGATCTGCATTCTATACATTTGGTAGTAAATTAAATAACAGCTCAAAATAATACCCTTGGCCATATTTAAAACAATAACCTCAACAGAAAATAGTTGCCCCCACAGAATACCTGCTCAGCACATTCCCCCCACATTCCCACACAATGTCCCTGATACAAAAATGAGTGTTTGTCTATCTTAAATGGTACAGTGCAGCTCTTCCTATAAATTTGTGTATTTGCCCCCAGCCAACTGTGCACCAAAATCGCATTTCTCCCTCTTCTCCCTCTTAATCTATTTGCCCCACCTGTACTCGTACTTGCAGCAATCAGGTAGCGTGGCGAACATATGCACTACGGGCCTTTGTGTGTTCATCTACATCCCACAAGCTTCTTGCGACCCTTAAAATGCACACAAGGAGAACAATCCCTGGAACAAGACAGGAGCAATAATAATAAAGTGGCAGTAATTCCCCCATACTCTAATGCTGCCCAGGTCCCGAAATACACTTTGTCCACCGTGAGTGGCGTAAAACACCTTACCTGCCGACAGGTATAATGGCTTAGGATGCTGGCACACATGAAGCTTCTGATCTCGATTTCTGGGTGAATAAATCGAACAAGAATGCTGAAACCACAGTTTTTATGGGGAGCATCATGCAAAGACACCTCCCCAATTAGATTTCTGCAAAATACTCACAATAAGAGGCAAACAGACCCCCCCACCTGTGACATGCAAACAGACATGAATCTCAGACACCACATCAGGTGGGGGGGGTCAAAGTGTGACTTTCTGTAGCCATGCAGTGCTTCAAGTAAATCTACCACTCATGCACCCAAGCTGGGAGGGTTGTTTTGTGCAGGGAAACTGAAAAATATTTCCAAAGTACCGGAACTGCATTTGGGGGTTACTGTGATGGGTGTAACAAATTAAGACACCATGAGTTACACCCATCACAGTAAATGTGGAGCTGCACTGTATCAATTTTACAGTTTAAATGGGATCAGGACATTCTGGGATTCAACATTTAGTAAACCAAGAGCGGTCCCAACACATTGGTTGCATACTGTGAAGTACAGTGACATCACAGTAGCAAACCAAAAACAGCTGGTTTTCCATGTCACACTTAGGGGTTAGAAAAACAAGCAGAATTTAAGATATGACTGAAAAATTGATTACCTTGGGGAATGTTTTAAAACAATGACATTATGTTAACTTTCTCTGCAGGCTAGTACCTATTAAATGTACCACTTTGCTAATAAAACACTTTTTTTCATTTTTATATTAGCACAACAACCAAGTTATGGGTGCCTTGGTAACCCCTCTTCATGAACAGACCCATTACAGATAAAGCACCGGACAGTGACTCCTCTCTTCTACACACAGAGAGAGAATCTGATATCGGGGCTGACAGAAGCTCGCACATTGCTGCAAGTACTGCATCGCTGTCCAGTAGTAAACCGCGTGTGTCAGGGAGTGAGACATCAGTTACGGAAGCTGTTTATGAGTGTGATGTTGCGGATGGCAGAAGATGGCAGACGGGCTCAAGTAGTAAACTGCTGCCCACCAAAGACAGCAGCTACAGTACTCTGGCTGGGTTGTCTATCCCCTCAAAACCAGCTTGAGTGTTCATGGGCTCCAGAACAGTAAAGCAGCATGGGACAGAAACAGCTAGCAGTCTGGTACTGTGAAAGGACCACTCTGTGCCACTCAGAAGTCACGTATGTTGGCAAATGATGTTAGTGACACATTTTCCTCCTATTCATCTGCACTGAAGCAGATGACCGATCTAACTAAACACAGCATACTGCAATCATGTGGTCCATCTGCAAAACAGACCACAAAGAAAAATCATGCAGAAACAACGCTGACAAGCAGTCGCTCATTACGACATGTTGACTCTGTCATATCAAGACTCCTGCAGAAAGAAGAAAGACAAAGTGGTCTGTCTAAGGTGTCAGTCTTGCAGGAACCTGAGAACTATAACAGTAGCAGACTGTAGGGAGCATTACAGTTTCCCATGTCAAGCAGTGCAAGAGTGCTAGATACTACAGCATTTGACAGAGAAGAGCAGAGTACTAGCACATGTTATGCAGTAGATGTACACACTGGTCAAGCAATATGCTTGAGTGACTTGCTAGTCAGACCATTGGACAATAGCAGTAGTATACCATATAATACCACTAATAAGAAAAGTCTTAATATGGAAAGCAAAATGCTTCAGAATTACAGTATTCAGAGTGTTCCTATGGCAAGTATGACAGGGAAACATTGGGAATGTGATGCAGACAGTACACAACTGCTCAGTGCGAGTAAGTTGTCGCTAACAGTGTTCGAGTCAAGCCAGGATATGACAAAGCGTTAAAGCCTGACAGAATCACAGAGATACTCCTGCACAGCCACTGAGTGTACCAGTACTAACAAGCATGTGTCAATGCCGAACGTTCACTTGCAGGTATTTGCAGTGGTGTTTGGCACTTGGACATGGCTTAAAAAATCGGTGACAAAGAAGTAAAATGAGGGACACAGTTTAACAATTGCTTCTATCCCCTGGAGCAGGCAGCATAAGAGTATTGGTGTGAAATACTTTGTCTGCTGAACAGCAAGTCTGTAACTCTGTTTGACAATATTGTGAGCATGCAGTATACCCACTGGTCAGTCACAGACACAAATTTTAGGAGGGACAGGAACATTGTGAGGCAAAATCAGAGACATCCCTGAAAATCAGGGAAAGCTGAGAGGTATGGTCCCTTTTTCCACTCTCTCTCTCTCTCTCTTCCTCCCACTGTCTCTCTCTCTCTCTCTCTCTCTTTATTCTCTGCCTTTCTCTCCCTCTGCCTCTCTCTCTTTCTCCCCCTCTGTCTCTCTCTCTTCTCCCCCTCTGTCTCTCTCTCTCTCTCTTCTCCTCCTCCTCTGCTCTCCATCTTCTCTCCCTCTGTCTCTCTTAGCAAACAAGCATTTGTCAATGCCGAATGTTGGCTTGCTGGCATAGGCATTGGTAGTGCAGGTAATGAACACCAGTACATGTAATGGACACATCTCCCTGGTGGTCCAGTGGCACCCCCCAACCTTCCCAACACAGGAACTTCCACCCACCGAGCACCCACTTCTGTTTATCGTTGGCACATCCACTCACATTACCGCCTCGGCCTGCCCGCCTTAATGACAGCTTACAGTAGTTGTAAGCCCATTGGTCAACACTGTGGACCAATAGATCTGTAGTGTATACTGTAATTGTTCAGATAAATATGTGAATGAAGTTATTCATTCACATATTTATGACTGACATCATAGTATGTGATTGTAAGACCATTGGTCCACATTGTGGGACCAATGGGCTTACAGCTGCTAGTGTACACTGCCATTCAGCATGCAGTCAGGCAGTATGCGGTGGGATTGCAGTTGCCTGCCGATGATGGGGGTGCTGGGTGGGCGGGTCCTGTGTGTGGGGGGTGCCACTGGACCACCAGGGAGATGCGTCCGTTACACATACTGGCGATCGGGGATACGGGTGGGGTAGGGGTTACCACTAGACTACCAGGGGTTTTTTAGACATATGTGTACTGGCGATCGGGGCATCAGGAGGAAGGGGGTACCACTGGACTGCCTGGGCTGTTTATCCAGACACTGTTGGTGATCGCAGCTACAGGAAGGGTGGGGGTACCACTAGACCACCAGAGAGCATCTGGATGCTTGTGGACGGTGTTCTGGTTGGGCGGGTGGCCACCCACGGCGAGCAACCTTTGTGTTGTGCCCTGCAGTACAGCAGCTCGCTTGTGGGTGTCCACCATTTGAGCCATTATTTCAGGCTCAGCTGTGGGCATTGGTATACGGCGCGTCCTAGGTCGTACAGCATATGTGCCACACATCCCGGGCTGAATATCGGGATGTGCTGCATATGCATGGGTACGCCCCCAGGAGATGTGCTGCATACATTATCTTTGTGCCCCCAGTGCACTGGGACTTGCGCTGTGCAAGTCCCTCCTTCTAATATTGCACCAGGGCACATTGCTGGGATTGTGCTGGTGCAACTCAGTTGCGCCAGGCACAACCCCTTTGAATGTCTGGGCCAGTGTCTGCTGTACATTCAAGCTCCAACCATCACATTCCATGTTTATTAAGTTTTATTCAATCTGTCACATGTAAAGTTTGACTTTTACATAGTGTGTGCTGTATGTTCATGGTGGGGGGAGACAAATATGGAAACAGCCATACTCGGATGTTAGAATGATCGCATCTTGGAGACAATTCTGAACTACCAAATGGTTTGTAGGTCTAATTAAGTTAAGTTTGCAGGTGCGATTGTAATACTTTTCATGTGCTTGAATTCTGGCTCATATCCGGTGAAACCAGTTGGGCTAGACACTTTGAAATGTCTCGCAAGAAAAGGCATGTTGGGAGGCGTGTTGTGCCACTGCAGGATGAGCTTGTCTCTGATTGCAGTGTCACTTTGCTTATAAGTTGTCTCCACTTTACATAATGTGTGTGTCAGCGCTAGCATTCTGGCTAGTTGGTGAATGAGGGACTCACCTACTAAAGCGTGCCCTGCATTCAACACAGACACGCCTCTGAAATATGCTACTAGCACAAGACGTTCCTTGTGCAAGCATGCAAGCAAATGCAAAAATCAGAGCAGCACACATACATCAGTCTGCCAGCAGCAATCTCAAGCAGGGGTGCTGTCCACAAAAAACAATCACAGTGGAAGTGGACAACAAGTTCATGATATATAGGCACACACAATGTACTGCTATTAGTACTGCCACAGTACAAATGACATGTAATATGAGTAAAAGAAACGCAGGAAATGATAGCAGTAAGATCAATGATGCATACACTAAGCAGCATGTGCAACCTATTAAGTGCAGTGTGACAATGCAGAGGCAGAACATTGCTACAAGTCAGCTTGCCTGCAATGAGCAGTATACAGATAACACTGCAGAGTGGTCTGTAATGTTGAAACCTCAGCAGAAGTCCTTATCATTAAACTGCACCTCAGAAAATACAGGTGCCTCATCCACAATATCCAGCACCACAGCATGCAGGTTGTTGGCTCAGTAGAAGCAGGCTGAGGTCCGCACATGGTACGCTCAGCAGCAGAAAGCACGTGTGGTACAGGGAACTGCAAAATCACTTTCTGAAATGGCTACTGCTACTGATAGCACTCCTATCATGCATACAAGCAGAGAGTTACTGCAGTCAGCACTTCAAAACCCTGCCTATATCTCTCCAAAGACCACATCTCAGTGGAATACAACACCCCTGTCTGGAGTTGTTAGTAGCAGAAGTGCAAGTCAAGTGGGAGAACAGTTAGTCAAATTGGGCACCATCACAGACAGCACCACTGACCAACAGATGGAGAAATGTGTAAAGTTGTGTAGCACATCAAAGAATGCACTCAGCAAAGCTCCAGCCATGACATAAAGACATACAACAGACAGTTTACATGCTGGTTCATCTATCTCATCACAGAAGCCCATAACACCTGCTGAGGAACAGCAGCAGGGGAGCAGAGCACAAACTTCAACATGCAGCAGGGGAGCAGAGCACAAACATCAACATGCAGCAAGGGAGCAGAGCACAAACATCAACATGGAGCAGGGGAGCAGAACACAAACATCAACATGCAGCAGGGAAGCAGAGCACAAACATCAACATGCAGCGGGGGAGCAGAGCACAAACATCAACATGCAGCAGTGGAGCACAGAACAAACATAAACATGCAGCAGTGGAGCACAGCACAAACATCAACATGCATCAGGGAAGCAAAGTACAAACATCAACAGCAGCAAGGGAGCACAGCACAAACATCAACATGCAGCAGTGGAGTTGAGCACAAACATCAACATGCAGCAGTGGAACAGAGCACAAACATCAACAGCAGCAAGGGAGCAGAGCACAAATATCAACATGTAGCAGTGGAACAGAGCACAAACATCAACATGCAGCAGGGCAGCATTGGAAAGGGAACATTGCAGAGCTGCACGTCCTCTCTGCACACAGTACAGAAAGAAAATAAAACCCAGCAACAGCAGTGGTACTGTAAGACAGCAGATACAGTACTAACAGAGGCTTGGTTATCACAACATGTCATTTCAGGACAAGAGTGTTCTACAGACAACCATGCAAAAAGCAATGGTATTGAAACCAACAGTAAGCGCCTATGGCAAACATACATTTTTTTCTGATTCTGGCCAGATGTCAGAAGACAGAATGGTTGAGAGAAGTTTTTCACCAGCACCTACTGTTACTGGACATAATACAAATGCACACCATGGCACAATGAGAGGAAAGAAGAGGAAATCAGTAAGTGTAGCAAAATTGAGTCACAGTACTACAGATAGTTAAGCAATAATTCCAGACATGATGTGTTTGGGCTGGGATAACATCACACCTCAGGTGATTGGGCACAAGGCCATAAGCTAAGTGCACCCATCATCTAAGAACTAACATTATCCCAACACAACACACACTCTGGAGGGCATTATTGCTATTATACAATGGCTCTTTATTAATATTGTGGGGGAAATGAGCACATGTACATGGCTAAAACATTTCATAGTTAAGAAGAGAATACGTGTCCCATTTCTTTTATACTGTGGATATATCATGGGTATGTAAATAATCAATTGTCTGGTGTCACTGTAGTGTGTTCTGCATTAGGTATTTGCATACCCATGATGCAGTGCATTCATATGTGGTGTGTTGCCTCAAAACAAAACTGTAAAATTAATACTACAAAACAGATGTTCCCACAGTATAAAGGAGATGTTCTGACACTTGTTCTCTGACTCTGAAATGTTTTTGTCATAACAAATATGTTAGTCCCCATAATATTAGTAAATAAGGTTTTTATATGAAACTAACCTTTTTTATGTTAGGTATAAGATATCAAACTCTCTTAATAATATGTGGTCATGTATATGGCTGGACTTCACATAGTGGTGATATTATACTGAGATAACATCACTGTTCCAGGCATACACTGACTAGTCAGGGCTTTGGGATTTTTTGCCTTTGTATAATATTGATTATCAACTTAGATATCTGGCTTTATCAAATGAACAGCTAGATTGACTGAAGACAGCTAAAGATAAGTGTAATACACAGAAAAGCACTCTGTGGGCCATCAATGTCCTGCAGGATTGGCTGAGAGCCAAAAACCAAAATATAGATTATTTATATTAAAATTATTTATATATAATATAAATTATAAGTGAGTGCGGAGGAGCTGGGTGCACTCCTCAGAGAGTTGTATGCCTCTGTATGTGGTTTTCAAGGCAAATCTTATGCAGTCAGTGTCTTCTGTGTCTGCGTGCTGGCATTAACAGGTTTTTAAATAACACGGAGAACAAAATAACACGGAGAACAATTAGCTCATGAAGATTTGTACTGCGCCAGCTTTCAAAAGTGCAAATAAGGTGTTTATTGCAGTTGTGAAACAAATACAAAAAGAGGGGCAGGAATGATCTACTCATCACCATGCTATTACTTAGGCTGATTTAAAAAAATGCGCAGTTTTCCAGCTATGTCTCCTGACACACCTGTAGGGCTAGTGAGGCATGTATGGTTTGAGCTGCAGTTGGGACTACAAAGTCGTGGGAGTGAAGGTGTTAGGGAATTGCAGCAGGACTCCTTTACTATTAAAAGAGACAGTAGTGGAAATGAGTACTTAACTCTCGCTTATAACCCACACACAATGAATCATAGCGATGTGCAGGAGTTAAACAGAGTCTACATGGGTTTCTATTTGGGGATCTGAGAAATCCCTTATGTCCGCTGCTGCGATACAAGAATTATGTCAGCAGATGGCCTCCAAATACTCATGCTCTTTACCTGCACCCAAAACGAGTTGTAAGACCCAGTGATGAGTACTGGTATACTGTGGCAGAACTGCATTCTACCGGTTAGATAACCCCAGTGGAGGGATACCTTTCCTATCTTTTCTTTTTCCTTCTGAAATCTGTCGCACAACCGTATCTTTCTATGCTACACTTTACCTTTTCCCGTCCATGGTGTAGGTTGGCCACATATATCAGTCTTTTCTATATCTCACAAAACTTTTTCCCTACTACTTTTATTTCTAATTTCCGTATTTCCATCCCTCCTCAAGAACTCCCCAAAATAATGCACCAGGCTAAGGCCAGCTGGCAGGAATGAAATAAGGCACATTTATGGCATTAGATGCCAAAGATATAAAGTGCCTTTAAAGAGATGTAAGGTGCTGGACAAATAAAGTGAAAGAAAAGACCCTGAGGGGTCTAAAAGGAGAAAGAGAGCCAAGATACTACTGAAAGGAGGAGCGTGCTCGCGCCTCACTCACACCCTCCCCCTCACTGAACTGCTGTGTTCCAGTTCAAAGTGGGGTGACATTTATTTTCACTTTCATCCACCCTGCTTCTCTGAATGAATAGAGTGTACTGAAAAGCGAACACTTGAAAATAGAAAGGGGCTATGCTGTCCCTGGACATAAAAGCTACAGCTCAGAATAAAAAGAAATGAAAAGTGGCTTACCAAGTTTATGCAGAGCCCCATAGCAGAGTAGCTAGATAGTGATTATTACTTGTGGGTTCAGTTCCCACATCTGGCACTTGGGTTAATATCCCAGTACTGACACTGTAGTGGAGCATGAGAGGGGTGCTGCACTTCTGAGGTGCCACCTTTTAGATGAGACGTTAAACCGAGGTCCCATCTGCCTGGATTGGTGGTAGTTCAGGTGGACGTTAAAGATCCCATGGCATTTCTTGAAAAGAGTAGGGGAATTTCCCCGGTGTCCTGGCCAAATTTCCCTCATTCACTAAAAATACCACCAACAGCTTAATCTGGTTCAAGGTCAGTTGACATTCATCTGTATCCCCCTCCCCCCGGGCTGTGCCTGAAAACAGGCAGGATTTGTCTAATGCACTTACCCGGTTAACAAATACTAAATAAATAAAATAAATAAATATATATATATAATGGTAGCACGGTAGTACTACCATAGTTAGGGTTGAGTAGCACTTTTAAGGTTAAAGGGTGAAACATTGCACCTTAATAACTTTGCCACTGTTCAACAGATTTACCTGAAATTTGGTATACACAGTTGGGCATGGTAGATCTTGGGATCTGCCAACTTTTGTACCAGGCAGATATATGGCTGCGGAGTTATTAAGCAACATCCAAATGTGCAATTACGCTTTTTTGTGCATTCTTTGCTCATGTCTACAGGTCGCACTGTTTGCGCGACCAGTGCAAAAACTTCAGGGAACATGCAGCCGAGGTCCCCGATGTGCCTTTTGAAGATTTTGTGAAAAAATATTGAACAGTTCAAAAGTTATTCAAAAAACAATTTCCCATAATGAGTCAATGGGAAAAGTTAACAAAAAGTTCAACACTTTCACAAATGCACTTTTTAGTGTCGCAAATGGCCCTAGTAGTGTTGCAAATCTGCCATTTATTTTTCAGTTACTGACCAGAAAAATGCTTGGCATTTAAAATTGGGTCCCTCTAGGAACACAATTATTTTTGTGTTCACCTAGTCGGACCCTCAGGATGCTAGCCATGTCTTTATTTTGGGGTTAAACACCCCAGAAATATGTTTTTCAAATTTCTGTGTGAACACAGTTAGTAGCAGACTTTGCAACACTTTCAGAAGTTTTCATAAAGCTTGCAAATTGCAACACTACTTTTCCAGACTATGGCCAAATGACAGGAGTTCTTTGTTACCCTGCTGCAAAAGAACGGTTTGGTCTTTTGAGCTGAAATTTGGAGGGAAGGTGGCCAACATCTCTCAGATGTGCCTTTTCATGGTTTGGTGACAAAATATTGCATGGATGCAAAGTTGCAGTACTCCGAAGTTGACATTTTTTCCCCATAGACTAACATGGTGGCGTTCGCCGTGCATTTCGGGGTTCATATCTCAGAAACGGTACGAGATATGGAATTTTCATTGTGACAAATGCGAAAACCTAGCCAGGAAACTCATGAATCGTGAAATTTAAATTTTTTTATCTACGTCATACAGTTCCTGAGATATAAGCAATTTAGTATTCCAACAGCTCATTTTCTGCTCCGAGGCCCATTATTATGCATACATTCTTTGTGCACACTGTGTTTCTCGATGCAGCTGTTGGGCAAAAACAGGGTTTGTGCTTCCATTACTGTAACAGTTAGCGTTTCCACTTGCGTTTCCGTACCCATTTGCGTTACCGTTCCCATGTACTCAATTTACGTGCTACCTTCATGCTCTCGCTTGCACTTGCAGTTATGCCATTGTTACCATTTGTGTTACCATTTGTGATTCCACTACTGTTTCTGTTTATGTTTCTGGCACCCCTTTCATTTGCATTTGCATTTTTCTTTCGGTTTGCGTCTTCGTTGCTGTTACTGTTACCATGTGCATTTCCAATTGCGTTACTCTGCCCATGCACATTACGGTTTGTATTTCCGTACGTGCTTCCATTTGCTTTTGCATTTCTGTTTCCTTTGGCATTATTGGTATTATTGTTGCTGTTAACGTTACCATTTGCATTTACAACTGCAGTAACGTGACCGTGCGCATTACAGTTTGCGTTTCCGTACGTGCTTCCATTCCCATTTCCATTTCTGTTTCCTTTGGTGTTATTGTTCATGTTAACTTTACCATTTGTGTTTACAATTACAGTACTGTGACCGTGCGCGTTACGGTTTGCATTTCCGTGTGTGCTTGCGTTTGCATTTCCATTTTGGTTCCCTTTGGCATTATTTATGCTGTTAACATTACCATTTGCATTTCCAATTGCCATACCATGACCGTGTGCATCACGGTTTGCATTTCCTTATGTGGTTGCATCTCCCTTTTGCATCACTGTTCGGTTTGGCGTCGCTTTGCGCTTGCATTTCTATTAAAGTTTGCTTTACCATTTACGTTTCTGTCACCATGTGTGAAACCGTTAGTGCTCATGTTTCCCTTGCACTTACCATTACTATGTCAGAAAACATCATGTGGTGGGCCCCATGCTCCCACCACCACATTCCATTCACTACTTCTACTGCGCATTCTCAAAAAGAAGGGAAATTAGGAGGCAAAAAAATTGATCCATTTATTGCATCAGTTAGGGTTGTTCCACTGCGACAAAAGTGAGGAAATTTGATGTTAGGGTTGAAAACTCTTGCACCCACCCTCCTCCCTGCCTCCCGCCGGCATCAGTGCGTTGGGGTCGCTGGTCCCAACTCTCACCCCATTCTCCATAGTTCACCACCTCAGCTTCTTTACATGTGATGGGGTGAGAATATGGCAGATGACTCCAATGCACACCCGATGCCGACTGAGGGGCAGGGTTGGGGTGGGTGCAAGGGGTTTCAAGCCTAACATCAAATTTCCTTGCTTTTGTCACTGTGGAACAACCCTAACTGATGCATTAAACAGAGTTTTTTTCCTCATATATATATATATATATATATATATATATATATATATATACCGTGTACCATAGTTAGGGTTGAGGAGCCATTTACATGTTAAACCCAAAATTTGCACCTTAATATCTTTGCAACCGTTTGATGGATTTACCTGAAATTTGGAATACACGATCAAGAACCATAGGCCTTCGGATCTGCCAAGTTTCATACTGGTCGGATATATACGGCTGTGGAGTTATTAAGCGTGATCTGCACGTGTTTACGCTTTTTCTGGAATTCTATGGTCGCGCCTACAGGTCGCACGGTTTGTGCGACCAGCCCAAAATCTTCAGGGAACATGCGGCCAGGGTCCCCAATATGCCTTTCGAAGATTCCGTGAAAAAATATTAAACAGTTCAAAAGTTATTCAAAAAACAATTTCCCATTATAAGTCAATAGGAAAAGTTAACAAAAACTTCAACAGTGTCGCAAATGCACTTTTTACTGTTGCAAATGGCTCTGTTACTGTCGCAAATCTGCCATTTTGTTTTCAGTTAGTGATCAGAAAAATGCTTGGCATTTAAAATTGAGACCCTCTAGCAACCTAATTCTTTTTGTATTCACCTAGTTGGGCCCTGAGGATGCTTGCCATGTCTTTATTTTGGGGTAAACACCCCAGAAATCACGTTTTCAGATTTCTGAAAAAAGTACTTTAGCAAAATGTGTCGCACTCACGAAGTGTCACAAATTTTTAAACTTTGCAAATTAGACACTACTTTGCGACACTATGCCCAAAATAACAGTAATTCTTTGGCACTCCGCTGCAAAAGAACGGTTTGGAGTTTTGGGCTGAAATTTGGAGGGTACGCAGCTGACATCTCACAGATGTGCCTTTCAGTGTTTTGTTGAAATACTATTACATGGCAGCAAAGTTACGGTACTCCAAAGTTGATGCTTTTTCCCATAGGATAACATTACGGCGTACGACGCATTGCAGCAATCATTTGGCGCCCTGCTGCAACTTAACGGTTTGGTCTTTTGGGCTGAAATTTGCAGAGAAGACAGCCAACATCCCACAGATGTGCCTTTCATATTACAGGGAGGCAAAGTTATAGCAGTCCGAACTTCTGTTTTTCCCCATTGATAACATTATGCATGCTCGCCACTTTTCAGGGCCCGTATCTCAAAACGGTGCAAATACAGACTTTTGTCAAAACATCTTAGCTCTTCATGGGGCTAAGTACAAAACTAGCCAGGAAAGTGATAATTCATATGACTTTAAAATTTTTTTTCTGTGTCATACAGTTACTGAGATATAAGCAATTTACTATTCCAAGTCTTCATTTTTGTGTTCCGAGAGTCATTATTTTGCATACATTCTTTGTACTCACTGTCTTTCTCTATACAGCTTTTGGGTAAAACCATCCTGTGAGCTTACATTACTGTTACCATTACCGTTTCTGCTTGCAGTTCCGCACTGCTTCACTTATTGTTCACGCTACGACCCATGTGCTATACTTTCATGCTTACTCTATGTCATGCTTATGCTTATTTTTAACATTTCTGTCTACAGTACTGTTTCTCTTTCTATTTCGCTTTGCGTCACCATGTGGATTACGATTTGTGTTTGCGGGCACAATGTTACTATGTGAGAAGACATCACGTGGCAGGAGCGCGGGGCCCGCTCCCGCTGCTGCATTACATTCACTATTTCTCATTATCATTCTCAAAAAGAAGAGAAATTAGAGGCAAAAAACTCCATTTAATGCATCAGTTAGGGTTGTTCCACAGCTACAAAAGTGAGGAAATTCGATGTTAGGATTGAAACCCCCTTTGCACCTCCAGCCCACCCCCAAATGGAATCGGGTGTGCATTGGGGTCATTGGTCCTGTCACCCCATTCTCCTATTCCTCAGCTTCTTTCCACTTGTGATGGGTGACACTTAGGCCGATAACCCTAATGTGCACCCAAATTCCATTTGGGGGTGGGCTGAGGTGCAAAGGGGTTTCAACTCCTAACATCGAATTTCCTCACTTTTGTCACTATGGAACAACCCTTAACTGATGCATTAAACGCAGTTTTTTGCCTCTATATATATATATATATATATATATATATATATAGAGAGAGAGAGAGAGACCTGAGATATAAAGGCTAGAGTCCATACTATAACAATATAACTCATGTACAAATGAAATAAATGTTTGCACTGTTTGCATATATAAAACACACATTTATCAATGCTGGAGTTTGTCATTGGGATTGGTGGTGGCATGCACCGATTGAGCAGGACAATAGTTCCCAGCAGAAAGAACAAGTTATGCCACCAAGTTCACCTTCCTGTCGGAAATACAGTGAAGTACATATCTGTTTCCTCAATTCGTGATCTGGCTTTGAAGAGTGATGATGATGTGTCTGTGGTTCGAAAAGATAAGGGCACAGGATCCCCACCATGGGTGGGGGATCTTATGGTTAGAAACCCTAACACCCTGGGCGCTTGTTGGTATTTGCACTACACATTTCAACATGGCCTTTGTGATCCCCACCTCCTGAAAGCATTTAGGACCTCTGCTCATAAACAGTGGCACTGTGATTTTGTTAATCTGTCCCGAACTTTGATTTCTCACAGCGGCGGCGCCATTCTGTACCAGATGTGCGAAAACACAGATCTTACTTCGAGAGGACTCTTGCAGTAGGTAATTACATATAGGACTGAAGCCGGCAGGTGTCAGGACCCCATGGAAAAATTTCTAGCTAGCAGTCTCTGGCAGGGACCACCCCACATCAGGTGACCGCGTCAGGTGATGTTGGTATAAAGGGTGGTCCCCACGCCTGCCTTCCAGTTCTTTCCAGCCATTAGCTTGTGAAGCACCTCGTGTTAAGTTCCTACTGTTTCGTCAGTCTGTCGTTAGTTTTATTACCAAATTTTTCTTGTTTTTCCTAAATTATTCTACATTTGCCGTGTATGTCACCCCTACTCCTTCCGATTCACATAAAACAAGTGTGACTCAGACGGCGCCCAGCTCCCTTCATAAGGAAGGTCATTCCCTGTGCCTCTTCTGTCAAGGCCTGGAACACCTAGTGGAAAAGTGCCAGCACTTCCAACAATTTAACGCCGCCACCCATAAACAGAGGCAGCAGTCCTTGGAGGCCCACATTTTAAAGAAACAGATGTCCTCCATGGAGAAGGAGCTGAAGAAGCTTCAGAAGGCCTCAACTTCCCCCGAGGGCCACCACAAGAAGAAGGAGAAGCATTGGGACTGGGACTCAACTTCCACGGCCACTACGACTCCAGAGTCGCCGTGTTAAAGGTAACGTTCCTCCTGGGGACCGATCCTCGGCAGCTGTCTTGGAGGTTTCCAAGGTGACAGCGGCCCTCCCATCGGGCTTGCACTCGGGCCCATTGGGAGCCTCCGGGACAAAGGAGGTGACTGCTCCCCCAGGAAGGCCACAACCATGTGGCCTTCCGGGTCAAGCGGTCCATTAAGTTGGACGCTGGTGCCACCGACATCCACTTGGACAAAGCCGCTTAACACACCCAACCCTCCGGGCACTACATGGCTCAAAAATGCCCGCCATGCTACCTCCTCTCGCGGCCTTTGTCAGGTATCAGAGCCGATAAGTCGGAAGCCGGCTCAACGCCTGCCCGACCCGCCCGGTAAGGTGGACATCAGCTCCTCCGATGGACTCATGAAGTTAGAGCCACGCCAGACCCTGTCGACCAGTCCGCCATCCTCAGCACCGCCACTGCTGACCAAGGCTCCAGCATCTCCCTGTTGGACCCCAGGGATTTTAGTCCTCCTTCTCCAGGCAACACAGAGGACGCTGGTATGCTCCCATCAGGGGTCCCTCCCACTGGGCCGGATTCCCTGATGCCAAACCCTTGGACACCGGCTCCGATGCTGGCCTACCCGACGCCGGGTGACATCCCTTTTCCGGACGCCATCCCAATGCCGTACCCGACGCCCGCCGGGCCACCTGTCCCTGGCCCACCCACTGGGCCTCTCCCAGGGCCTTCTGCTCCATCAGAGCCCCTAGTTCTGGGCATCCCACCCGCCTCTATCTGACGCCATCCTAACCAGGACCGCAGTATCCGTACACAATACCCAGCACCTCAGTACCTGATGCCGGGCTTCCCACTGTCAGGCTACAGATACCCCCAGTATCCATATCCCCCTCCTCCTCCTCCTCCATTGCCCCCTCAGCTGCTGGTGGATTTGAAGGAGACTCTGGCTGCCTGGTGGGCTGAAGCCAAGGCTCAACTCACCAGGGAGGTGGAGAGCCATCTACCAAGAATGGTCCTGGTATCAGATCTCCTTCGCCGGAGATGAGAGACTTGCTCCCCCCCATCCGACACCGGATGTGAACCCTCAGGTGCCAGGGCTGGGGAGGACATGCTTCCCCGAGGACAGCCCAAGGGTCCGTTCCTCCCCTGCATGGGGTGGAGTCTTCTTCACACTTCTTCGCAGACCTCCACTGAGATCCTGGGGCGCTCTGATCCTGACAACAAGCTCGCTCCAGACCTTTCCAGGCCAAGAACTCCTCCAAAGTCTCCTCCGGAAGATCCTTCCTTTCTGGAGCTGCTGAGAAAGATCCAGGAGGTCCACCAGTGGCAATCTCTGGAGCCAGATCCACAGCGGAAGAAGCTTTGCCCATTTGGATCTGCCTGAATCAGCTCCAACATTGATTCCACCCTGGATCGAGCCTCATGCAGACCTTGTTTCCACTATTTGGAAACAACTGTCCGTGGTAGCCCCCCCTTCTGAGGAAGGCAGATAGGCTATACCAGGCTCCCGAGGGTGTGGATTCATTGAATACACACCCGAAGACTGATTCTGTTGTGATTAGCACCGCTCACGGCCGGTCGGCTAACCCAAAGCACCTTAGCTCATCTCCACCGGACAAGGAATCCCGTCTTCCGGACCAGTACGGGAAGAAGGTGTACACTTCTTCCACACTGGGAATCAGGGCCCTGAATTATGTCGCACATATGAGGGATTACCAGAAGGCTATCCTGAGTCAGGTGGAATCCAAATTGGACTCCCCCTTCCTGAATTGCAAACCAAGCAGGAAGTGGCTGATCCAGTCCGATCTCCTCGTTTGGTCAATAGGCACATGCTACGTGCCACGTACGATGCAGTGGACACTGCTGGTAGGAGTTTGGCTTTCACCATGGGCCTTGGGTGTCATGCCTGGCTCTGGATGTCAGAATTGGTCCCTGAAGTGCAATCCGCTATTCAGGATGTGCCCTTCAGGGGTTCAGTGCTGTTCAGTGGAGATGTCAAGGACATCATCACCGACCTGCAAGAGAAGGGCTCTGCACTTAAGTCTGTTGACTCTTTGTACAGGCCCCCCTCAGGAACAGCATCACCCCTTTCGCAGACATTCTCAACCAAAAGCGAAACCTCTGGGCAAGCAGGCCAATAAGCGTCGGGCCCTATGGCAGCCAAGACTCCACCGCCCAAAAGCTGCAGGAGCCTTGGCCGCCACGCTGCCTCACACCTCCTGACTCTTTCTCTCTCCCATAGCCTCTGGACACTCCAGAGGAACTGGTAGGAGGGAGGGTCTCCTTCCATCTGCCTAGCAGAGAGAGGATTACTTCGGATGCTTGGGTGCTCCAGCTGATAGCAAAAGGACACTCAATCGAGTTTCTTCAGAAACCACCAAGAAGACCACCTCCCAAGTCATCTTACTCCCCAGAGCATCTTCCTCTGGTTCAGGATGAAATATTCTCCCTTCTCTCGAAAGCGGTGATAGAACCAGTCCCCACTCACCTTTGGGGGACCAGGTGCTATTCCCATTTCTTCCTAGTTCCACAGAAAATGGGAGACGTGAGACCTATTCTAGACCTCAGCTCCCTGAACATGTTTGTGGAGTACAAGCGCTTCAGAATGCTCTCCTGCAGAGCCTTCTGCTGCTACACTTGGCTGGGACTGTGGCTATGTGCTTTGGATATGCAGGATGCCTACCTGCACATCCCACCTGCCCTTCCCACCACAAATTCCTCCAGTTTTTCTTTTCAGGGGGCCACTACCAATTCAAGGCCCTCCCAACTGGTCTTTCCTCAGCTCCCCAAGTGTTCACCAAATGTCTTTCAGTGGTAGCAGCCCACCTGCGTATCCAGGGGGTACTGGTTTTCCTGTACCTGGACAATTGGCTCCTGGTGGCCTCATCCAGAGAGGAACTCCAGCGCTCCCTTTTCCTTACTCGGCAGGTTTTCACCAGCCTGGGTTTCACCATCAACCAGGCCAAGTCCCATCTAGTCACTTGTCAAAGACTTAAGTTCATTGGGGCAATCCTGACACAACTATCAGAAAAGCCTTCTGCCGCCGACAAGGTGGACACCCTTCAGGTGCAAGCAAGTCTGTTGTCCAGCTGCAGAAGTGTTGGCACCCGGTCAGTCCTTCACTTCCTTGGGCTCATGGTGGCTGCATTCCGACAGTCCCTTGCACTCGGCTCCATATGAGAATCTCAATGGACGCCTGGTTCAGTGGGACCAGACTTTGGATGACCTAGACCAGGAGTTTCTGATCTCCCGACCCCATGATCTGGGACTTGCATTGGTAGATGGTACAGGAGAACCTTACCGGCGCTCCATTCTGTCTGGAACCTACCTCCCAATCGTTGACGTCAGATGCCTCAGGAGAAGGCTGGAGATCCCACCTGGGACCTCACAGGACTCAAGGCTCTGGTCCAGTCTCGAGCACACTCTACACATTGATGTGCTCGAGCTCACAGCCATTCAGTATGCTCTTCAAGCTTTCTACTCTTGTATTCTTCTCAGTCATCTAGCAATCCAGATGGACATGTGCGTGGTCTGGTACATCAACAAGCAAGGAGGAACTCGTTCCTACCCTCTATGCAGGGAAGCAATGAGAGTTTGGGGTTGGGCAGCTCAGTACAATCTTCACCTGATGGCAGTGCATGTTCCGGGAGTAGACAGTACGCTGGCGGACCACCCCAGTTGGTTGTCAGCCGATGGTCACAAATGAGAGCTAGATCAGGAGGTACTAGATGAAGTCTTCCAGCATTGGGGAACCCCTCAGTTAGACCTGTTCATGTCTCCTCTAAATGCAAACCTTCCCGCCCTCTGCTTGCTCGCTCCAGGGCAAGGCATTTTTTGTTGGGACACTCTGTGTCTCGATTGGAAGGACAGATTTGTCCATGGTGATTTGCATATGCAGCCCATGATGCTTTGCATTGTGTGGGCATGTGTGATTTTGTATTTTCTTGAAACTTGGCTTCCCAGCCAAATGCCCTTTGGGGTAACTCTTGCCTCAGTGTTTGTGCACAGAGGTTCTTTGTCTTTTAAATGTTTTTTTATTTTAATGGGTTCACCACAACATAACCCAGACAGACCATCTTAGGGTAGCTGGTTCATTCCACTGGGATGTCAAACAGATGAGGCATACTGATGAGTCCTGGTAGGATGAAACATGTGTCTATGTCATCTGTTAGCACCCTTTGCAAACTGTGTGAGAGGCCTTTCGGCACCATGCATTTCTGCTTTAAGTTGAACCAGCATAATATTCTGTGGTGATTTGCATATGCAGCCCATGATGCTTTGCATTGTGGGGGCATGTGTGATTTTGTATTTTCTTGAAACTTGGCTTCCCAGCCAAATGCCCTTTGGGGTAACTCTTGCCTCAGTGTTTGTGCACAGAGGTTCTTTGTCTTTAAATGTTTTTATTTTAATGGTTCACTCACACATAACCCAGACAGACCATCTTAGGGTAGCTGGTTCATTCCACTGGGATGTCAAACAGATGAGGCATACTGATGAGTCCTGGTAGGACGAAACACGTGTCTATGTCATCTGTTAGCACCCTTTGCAACTGTGGAGAGGCTATTCGGCACCATGCATTTCTGCTTAAAGTTGAACCAGCATAACATTCTGTGGTAATTTGCATATGCAGCGGACTCTCTTCCAAAAAAAAAAAAAGACTTGTGTCCATCCCCCACCCACCCACCCCAGTGTCTGCTGATGCAGGTCAACCCATTCTTTCTTCCTCCACTGAAAACCAAGAAGTAGTTGTTAAAAAATGTTAGCTTTTCCTTGCTATCCTCCACAGTGCCCCCTGCTGTCCTGATCCACACTACCCCCTTGCCCTTCTTTTCACTCACGCATCTGAACAAAGTCTTATCCCTTTTTGATCTCCTAGGCAATCCTCTATTTAAGCCTTTGCTGCCTAACCCTTCTCCCACCTCCCTTTATCTAGATATACCAACCTGTTCCTCTCTGTTTGGGTCTCCTTGTATTTTAAAAGTTGTCTTTCCCCTACCACTTTAACCACCTCCTCTGAGAACCATCATGGCCTCCTCCTACTAATCTTATTGCTTATTTCCTTCAAACAGCATGCTGTTGCCTCGGTTATATTCTCCTATCCTTTCCATTTGCCTCCACTCCCACCTGCCCATGCCCCTTCAAGTATCTACTCAGGCAGTCACCTGTTTCTTTAAAATCTGCTCTCTTGAAGTCCAGGACCCTCATCCCAGTGTGTTTTTTATCCTGGCCGAGCCATATGCCAACCCGCACTATACAATGTACCCCGGGGCTACCCACTGCGACGTCTGCAACGCAGTCCCTGTTCAAAAGTACCAGATCCAGCAGCATTGCCCTGTTTTACTGGCGTCTGCAACCAGCTGCTGAAGAAGAATGTCCCTTTTAGGGAGTCTAAGATGGCCCTGCTTCTAGTTGTAGCTGTGGTTACACTGCCCCACCCTACATCCAGCAGATTAAAGTCCCCCATAATCAGTACCCCCCCTTGTCATTCTGCCAATGGCCTCTCCCAAAACCCAGACCAACTCCTCCTCTGTTGGTGGTCTGTACACCACCGCAACATGGACCCAGTCCCCAAGCCAATCCAAGGAAACCTCTAGCCTTTAATCATCCACATAGCGTCTGTGGCCTTTGTACCCCCCCTTTTTCTCCCTGCCCTATTCTTACAAAACATTGTATAAACCATTAGGAGTGTTAGGAGGCAGTATAGTGCAGTGGTTTAAGGCTCTGAGCTGCAAACCTGGAGACCTGGGTTTGAGTCCCACGGCCCCCACTTGCATACTGTGTGACCCTGAGATAGTCACTTGACTTCCTTATGCTCCCAGGTCGCACCTGTAAAACAAGATTCAGCTTAGTGTGTCTCTCCTGGTTAACAAAACAAATGGAATGGCACATCCCAGCTGTGGTTGTTGGTGGACCATGATTCTGTTATTACCACTAGATCCAGGTCCACCTCTGAATGAGTTGCCTCAAGGTCACACATTCTGTTTTCTAAGCCCTTGTGATGGCAAACATGGCTGTACTCTGCTCTCCATTCCCTAGTCCATTATTCACCCTTCCTATGTCCCTGGTACTGTCTTCTCCTGTTTTTAACCATCATCTGTCCACCCTACCTAATTCCTCTCTCACCCTAGACCTACCTCCTGACTCTTCCCCTGCTTGTCCCTATGCTCCTCAACCCCACCAAAATTTATTTCCCAAGGGCTTATTTCTGATGCTCCACTGGGGCCACCACTGCCTCCTCATCATTGCTGCTTCTCTTGGCTGTGTTTAAATGCCCAAAGAAGTAGGCATTTAAACCTTCCACCCAGGACTGCCACTCCCTCCTGGATGGATGGAGATTATCTTCTGTACAGGCCTCAACCTTCCCAGGTAGGATTGAGTCCCCAGTGTGGCAAACCCCTCCACCCCTGCATCATGCCTTCAACCAGTCACTGAAGACACTGATGTGATGTTCCTCTCCTCCCTCTGGCCATATATATATTTTTTAGTCTTGGTAACTGGGTAAGGCCCACTAGGCACATGTGCCTGTTTTCAGGGCGACCTGGGAGCACTGGGTGGTTAAGTGACTTGCTCAGAGTCACACAGTATGCAAGTAGAGGTTGTGAGAATCAGACTCAGGTCTAGTCTGCTGGATGTACCAAGCTGCGTTCACACCTCATTCCTCTAACCTCTAGACTTTACAGGTAGCATGTCAGCAAAAGCCATCTGCCTCCTAACTTGGGACCTTCACTCTGAGGACCTCACATCCTCCCTTGCCACTAACATGGGTGCCTCCTCTTGACAGTCCCATTCCCCCAGAACAGCGAGAGAGTTGTGTAGAGGTACCAGCTGAGGAATATGTTTCAAATCTTCCACCCCACCCTCCCAGACCTCACCACAATCCAGTCAACCATCCTTCTTGGCACTCTCCGAAGCAACAGTGGTGGACTAAGTAGCCCCTGGGTGGGGGAGAAGGTCTCCCAAATCCCAGCCAACTCAATCTACATTCTAGTGACCTCCTCCTTCCACCCAGAGGTGTACGCAGAAGGGGCAGCACCTCAGACTCCAGAAGGTCTCCCTGAAGTCTACTGGCCTCCTCCTTCAACCCAGAGGTGCCCACACAGATGGGGCAGCACCTCAGTCTCCAGAAGGTCTTCCTGCAGTCTAGTGACCTCCTCCTTCTACCCAGAGGTGCACACAGATGGGGCAGTACCTCAGTCTCCAGATGGTCTCCCTGCAGTCTAGTGACCTCCTCCTTCTTCTTCCATCCAGAGGTGCACAGATGGGCAGCTCCTCAGTCTCCAGAAGGTCTCCCTGCAGTCTAGTGACCTCCTTCTTCTACCCAGAGGTGCATGCAGATGGGGAAGCATCTCAGTCTCCAGAAGGTCACCCTGCAGTCTAGTGACCTCCTCCTTCCATCCAGAGGTGCACTTAAGTGGGGCAGCACCTCAGTCTCCAGAAGGTCTCCCTGCAGTCTAGTGACCTCCTCCTTGCCAGAGATGCATGCAGATGGGGTAGCACTCAGACTCCAGATGGTCTCCTGAAGTATAGAGACCTCCTCCTTCCACCCAGAGGTGCATGCAGATGTGGCAGCACCCTCAATCTCAGAAGGTCTCCTGAAGACTGCCACCCACAGCCACTGCACTGCACCTCTCTGATCATTCTCAATACTACCTCTCTATGCCCTTAAGAATGTATGTCTTTACCTGAGATAGTATTTCCTTTCTGATTGGTTGTAGCTATACCCTTGACAGGTTGGTTCTTTTAACTTTCATGTTGTAAGACTTTACTAGCTTTCCCTTTAAGTTTAATTTAATCCTTATCATCTGAACCTAGTTAGGGTTTCTCAGGTTTCATTCTGTCATCCTTCTTACCCTACCCTAGATAGGAAGTTTCCTTTGTCCCCCCGTTATCTTACCCTCTTATCACCTGACCCTAGACAGTGTTTTATAAGTTTTCCTTTGTCACCCTCTTCTTCTCTTACCCAAGAGAGGTGTACAAAGATAGGGAGTTCTTACAATACCCTTAACAAGTGCTTACAGTTCCTAAACTAGTATAGTATAGTATAGTATAGTATAGTATAGTATAGTATAGTATAGTATGGTATAGCGTGGTGTAGTATAGTAAATGTGTGCTACCCAAACTAGCTGTGTCTTCTGTTCCAAACATATGCTACTGTCAATGCTACCTGCTGATACTTTGTATATACCGTATTATTGTATCTCACTTTATTTGTATTACTACTATTTTCTTGTGTGTTGCATCCCATGTATATTATCCTTTGTTCCTTGTTAAAAAACCCAGGTCCACCTCTAAAATGAGCTTGCTCAATGGTGATCGCCTGGTTTAATAAAGACTTTGACTGATTGATTAATTGATTGAGTATAAACTTCTCTTTTATTTGTTGGTAGTTGATTAGATGTCTCACATAAAACGCCACTGGCCAACGTGCTATTGAAGCTGACAATTATAACCTCTAGGTCTAGGCCAGAATTTGCTTCAAACTGTATTGTACCAAGTGGCTCCCCTGAAGCTATGTGTGTTGTATACTGACTTTAATAGCACACTGACCATACAAGGTTATTGGAGGCATCTAAAAATGCCAATAATTAAAAGAAACTTAAATATTTATTTAGAAATAGCGATCCCCATATTATCAGGGCAGGAACATAAATATCAAAGGCTCCTTTTAGAACCAGAAATATGACATATCATAGGCCAAAGAAAGACCCTGTAAACTGTTATACTACTTCTTTAATGGCACTTCAAGCACTTGTAATTGCATGCCCTTCTGTTTTTCTCCCATCTTCCCAAACTACAACAGATCTGCAAGGAAAAATTCCTTCTCTTAGTGCTCCTAGAGTCAGAAATTCTGTAATCCAAATGTCTACCCACAAGGCACAATCTAAATGTTTGCTCACAGGGTACAATCTAAATGTCTACCCACAGTGTACAATCTAAATGTCTTCCCACAGGGTACAATCTAAATGTCTGCCTCACAGGGTACAATCTAAATGTCTACCCACAGTATACAATCTAAATGTTTGCTCACAGGGTACAATCTAAATGTCTACCCACAGTGTACAATCTAAATGTCTTCCCACAGGGTACAATCTAAATGTCTGCCCACAGGGTACAATCTAAATGTCTACCCACAGTATACAATCTAAATGTCTGCCCACAGGGTACAATCTAAATGTCTTCCCACAGGGTACAATCTAAATGTCTGCCCACAGGGTACAATCTAAATGTCTACCCACAGTATACAATCTAAATGTCTGCCCACAGGGTACAATTTAAATGTCTGCCCGCAGGGTACAATCCAAACACTTCACAATGTGACTCTCTCCCCTGTCTCTTCCCCCCCCCACTGTATCTCTCTCTCCCCCATCTCTCTCTCTCTCCCCCAGTCTCACACACACACACTCCAAGTAAGCCATGACTTTGTAACCAGGTACGACCCACGAGGAATATGTGCCTGTTTTCAGGGGTGACCCGGGAGCACTGCAGAGGTTAAGTGACTTGCTCAGAGTTACACACTATGCAAGTGGAGATTGTGGGAATCAAACTCAGGTCTGCTGGATGTACCAAGCTCAGTCACAGCTCATTACTCTAATCTCCAGGCAATACTACCAGCCCAAACTTAAAAATTTATTGGAGGGGAGGTGACATTTTAGGACGTGAGCACTGATTTTGGTTACTCCTACAGTCTGAAATCCACTCCTGCTGGTGTTATGACTGTGCTGTCTTTGAATCAAACATCACATAATGTTAACTGCAAAAAAAAAAAAAAAAAGCAAAGTAATATGGTGTGTACAAGGGGTCTGGGTAACAAATATGGGTATGTATACAACTCGGAGGGGACACAAAGAGGCACTAAAGGGCCTTGGCTTACATGTTATTTTTCTAGCTACACCACTGCAGGCAGGCCGGCACATTCCTAGCTACAGACTGCAGGCAGGCGGGCACATTCCTAGCTACACCACTGCAGGCAGCCGGGCACATTCCTAGCTACACCACTGCAGGCAGGCGGGCACATTCATAGCTACACCACTGCAGGCAGGCGGGCACATTCCTAGCTACACCACTAAAGGCAGGGGGGCGATTCTAGTTACACCACTGCAGGCAGGGGGCACAATCCTAGCTACATCACTGCAGGCAGCCGGGCACATTCCTAGCTACACCACTGCAGGCAGGGGGGCACATTCCTAGTTACACCACTGTAGGCAGGTGGGCACATTCCTAGCTACACCACTACAGGTGGGGGGCACATTCCTAGCTACACCACTGCAGGCAGGTGGGCACATTCCTAGCTACACCACTACAGGCAGGGGGGCACATTCCTAGTTACACCACTGCAGGCAGGGGGGGCACATTCTTAGCTACACCACTGCAGGCAGCCGGGCACATTCCTAGCTACACCACTGCAGGCAGGAGGGCACATTCCTAGTTACACCACTGCAGGCAGGCGGGCACATTCCTAGCTACACCACTACAGGCAGGGGGGCACATTCCTAGCTACACCACTGCAGGCAGGTGGGCACATTCCTAGCTACACCACTACAGGCAGGTGGGCACATTCCTAGCTATACCACTACAGGCAGGGGGCACATTCCTAGCTACACCACTGCAGGCAGGGGCACGTTTCTAGCTACACCACTGCAGGCAGAGGCATTCCTAGCCACACCACTGCAGGCAGGCGGGCACATTCCTAGCTACACCACTGCAGGTAGGCAAGCAGAATCAGAAAGTGTCTGGCCAAGGCAAAGCCAGACTCCATCTAGCTAATCAGGCTCAGCATCCCCAACCTCCACCTTGCAATTTCTGTACTGGCTACAGACCTGCTACAAACATAGGGTCTACAGTAGCAGAACAGTGAGCTACAATCACTTCATCAGTCCACTTTCCTGTTTGGTCTGAAGTGCCAATGTATTTCTACTTCACACAACAACATCCTTGGGTGTGCAAAGGTGTGTGGCAGCTAAGAAATGAAGTATAAGCCAAGGCCTGTAGCATCTAAGAAATGACGCTTCATGAGATAAACAGTTGATAAAGCATTTGGATAGTTCAAGGGAGGAGAATTTGGTTTTACACAGCACTTTTTCACACACACAATAAAACTCCAAGAGCTTTATAATGCACTGAGTCAGATAATGGGTGCAGGAATACATATGCCAAGCAAACCATGGTGCCTTATAGTTGATTTTAGAGGGGTGCAACATTCTGGGCCCTAGTCATCAAGTGTTGTTTCTCCCAACTGCCTACTGCCCACCCTACTCATTATGTACCTGTTGTACTCTGTTTGAGTTATACTAGTAGTGCAGTGACTGTATACAAACAAATGGAGCAGCCTTCAAGTGCTCAGTTATATACCAAACACAGTCATCGATAACTGCACTAGAGCATTTTCTTTGTGGCAAATGGGAATGCTGAGTAGGAGTAATCCTCTTGTGTTTTTAGCAGATCCCAGTGGATCACTACATTCCACGCAAGCACCTAGAAATGAACCTAACAGGCCAGTCTCCTTTCAGTCCAACTGGCTGTACCTGAGCAACGCAAAATGCTGAATGGGATCTTTACATTCCAGGTAAATGCAGCTCACAGCTACACTTTGCATTGACTTCCATTTAATTTAGGGGTGAAGCAGAAAGCAGAGCAAAGCTTAATTTAATGACTTATCTCTGTCACTCAGGGCAGCACTTGTAGACCTCTACCCTGCCCCACCCCACCCTACTGCACTGCAGTGTCACGCACAACCTTCTGGCCCAGAGGCAGGGTATGGAGTTTTGGGCAGCACTTGTAGACCTCTACCCTGCCCCACCCCACCCTACTGCACTGCAGTGTCACGCACAACCTTCTGGCCCAGAGGCAGGGTATGGAGTTTTGGGCAGCACTTGTAGACCTCTACCCTGCCCCACCTCATCCTACTGCAGTGCAGTGTCACACACAACCGTCTGGCCCAGAGGTGAGTGCATCTCTGAGCCACAGTGACCCACATTGTGGGATTGTCACTTCAATGATGTCTGAAAGAATTACACTGCATATCAGTCTGACAGACTACTCCAGCACTTATGAAGAACATGGGTTTGTAGCCTTGTTCTGTTATTTACCATCTCTGTGTATATACACACACATATGTATACATGCATTATATATAATATATACATATATTCTCTAGTTAAAGTTAGAGATGGGATGAAAGAAATTCAGGATTATTTCTCTAGTGGATGCTAGAGATGGGGTGAAAGCCAGATCTGAAAATAAAATCTCAACATTTAGTACATAAAAACTCCTTTTAAAAATGGTTAAAGTAATTCAAAATGCAAATCATCCAGCAACATGTTAATAATAAGTAATCAATAACCCACAGTAGGGTATGGGGTTGTTGGGGATTAATTCACACCCCGGGTACACTGTGAGACACAAGGTCACAGGCATACATATACACACACACACACACACACACACACTAGTGCTTTGAAAAGAGGCTTGATAAGAATGTTACAGGGTTATTTTACTGTTATTTATTTAATTTGAAATTACTTAATTAGGATAACCCCATGAAGATGTATAATCTCATTTTCATGGGGTCCCTGGGAGGGTGACAGCTCTCACCAGGGTAACATATTCAGTAGGAATAGTTACAGGTGAAAAATGTTTAGAACCAGAAGGGGTTGCCCATCACCCATGCCTGGTGCAACTGGACATAAAATGAGTCAGTCAGCATCGCAGCAGACTTCTTATCAATAAGCAGAGAAAATTACAACTGTACATGAAAAAATCATTTTAGACTGGAAAAATAACATCCAGTAAAAGGACAGTGGTCTGTGGAACTTCTTCCTGCATTTCTGAGTTCTGGTGAGCCCATGGAATAGAAAAAAAAAAAAAAAAAAGTGTGTTCTAATGCAGCACTGCAAAAAGATACACTTTGTTGGAATGATTACTTTTGGCTTCTCCCTATTCCTGAAGTTAGTCCAGGTGGCGAGCTCTGCAATAACACTAAATGTCTCTTTGTGCTTGGCACGGATACCTTGCACTGCAGATTCACTGATCAGTTCCCCTATACACAAGGCTAGTGTTGCACTTCAGTTTTTTTCCATTACAACAGAACACCAGCCACCAGCTAACTGCATGCTCACTATTTAGTGAGGGGGTTCTATCAAGTCTGTACCAGTTCAAATGCGAATGTTACCAATTTAGTGTAGACCGTGTGAGTGGGTACACTTGCCTGGATTTAAAATAGGCTCAAGTTGGACAGGCAGGATGAAATATTTTTTTTGGGGGGTGTGGGCAAGATGGAAAAAATGACAACTGTACTGTTCATAAGGAGATGTGCAAAACGGGCAATGTTGAAACTTCTGAGTGGAAATTTGTAAAGTTACGAGTGTGCCTGGAAACTCTGCAATGCACACTCATAACATAATCATTTTATGGACTTTAGTCACAAAATTGTCAACATAAGCATTTTAGGACTTTTGCTCATGAACAGTGTCACTGTAATTTTCTTAAACTGTCCCCAACACTGATTTCCCACAGCGACTGTGCTGTTCTGCGCCGGAAGTGCAAAAACATATTTCGGCCAGGATGTGAAAAATGACAGCTATACTATTCATAAGCAGGTGTGAAAAAATGCCAATGTTGATAATCTGGGTGAAAATACTACAAACTAGCAAAGTTATGAGTGTGCATGGAAAGTGCGCAACACATGCTCGTAACACAGTCATTTTTGGAATTTTTTCACCAAATTTGCAACATAGGCTTTTAGAGAGCCCACCTTATGAACAGTCACACTGCCATTTTGTTAATAGGTCCCAAAAGGTGATTCCGCACAGTGACCGCAAAATCACCTTTCGGGACCAAATAATGCCATGACAGTGACTGAACTCATGAAGAGAGGTCCTAAGAACCCCATGTTGAAAATTTGGTGCCAAAAGTTGAAAAATAGCCGAGATAGCCACATAAGTTGAAAAAAACATTTATGCCATTATACAGCTTATCAGCATTTCTTCAGTTCGCGGTTGGCTTTGAAGAGTGCAGATGTGTTCCCGGTCCACCGAAGATCATTGCACCGGGCTCTGGAGGTAAGTATGGGGTGACGGGGGTGTGGGGAGGATGTGTGCGGGTTGGAGGAGGGGGCACGAGAAACAGTGAGGAACCGTTTTCTATTTTATAGGGTTTTTAAAAAAAAAAGACGAAGCAGGAGCTTTTGGCATGCTGGGGTGGGCTCCCAGCATGTCACCTGGATGTTTGTTTGGGGGGGAGTGGAGCTGATGGGGATTGGGCATCCCCATCAGCCATACAGTGTGCTGTGGGGGAGCGCATGAGCACACTGGGGTGGGCTCCCAGCGTGCTACCTGGGTGTTTGTTGGGGGGCACTGGAGCTAAATGGGGATTGGGCACCCCCACTGGCCATAGTGTGTGCTTGGGGGGGACTGTGCATGAGCTGAGGGGACTGGGCACCCTTTGGCACACAACAAATGGTGAGGCGCATCAGGCTGATGAGGATTGGGTACCCAGTCAGCTTTAACAGGGACTGGAGGTCACGTGATGCAGTGGTGCTGAGTGGCTGCCTGCTTTGGAGCTCCCGTTTCTCCCCTCTCAAACCTTAATTTTCGCTGAGCCAAAACTACCAATCCACCACCAAACGCTGTCTAAACATCTTTGCTACACCAGGAGTCGACAGTGGAATTAGTTGGGGGTGTATATTGCCTGCTGGAACATCGCGATGACTGATGCAGAAATGAAGGCCTCAGGAGTCAGGCACACCCCACCTACAACACCAGAAAAAGCCTCAAAGAAAGCCAAAAATTCTGGTTCCAATCTCTTCAACCAGCAAACTTCATCTAGTGGAGGTCTTAATGTTGCAGTGGGTACTACTTTAATGGAGGAGCGTTTTTTGGAGGAGCTTTCACCATTTAAAGATACCCTGCAAGAGATCTCCAATGAAATTAAATCAATGAGGCAAGATTACGCTGACCTCTCAAGAAGGATGGGTGACTCAGAATCCAGAATAGGGTCAGTGGAAAGATGGCAACAGAGAATAGACCCTGAGATAGTTAAGTCACCAGCAAGTACAAAAGCTCCAACTGAAATCTGAAGACTTAGAAGGCGCGTAGATGAAATAATGTCCTAATTTTAGGTCTTCCAGAACTGGAGGAAGGGAGACACCATCAAGTTCAGTCAACAATTTCTAAATAAGGTCGTGGGCCCCTCACCTGTCCTCAGCAATACCATGGGCACGAGCCCACAGATCCCTCAGACCCAGGCCTCCCCAAGCGCCCCCCAGACCCTTGATCATCAAATTTCTAAGCTACCTGGACAGACAACACGTTCTTGATAAAGTTAAGCAGTTGGAGGCAGTCTTATGGAATGGAACCAAGTTGAGGATAACTCAGGACTTGCCTAGAGAGGTTTGTTTGAAACGTGCTGCTCTCCACCCAATAGTGAGCAAACTGATTGCTGCTGGAAAGTCTTTCCGTATGATCTACCCTGCAAAGCTGTCTGTGCAAGTGGAAAGTGCTGGCACTCCTATGACACCCCTGAGGAAGCGTTAGCTGAATTATCTAAGCTGCTGCCTGACCTGTTCAAAGGACACTCAATAAAATGACTGAAGCTAGTCTTGGGCAGGCATAAACTTGAGCAGATCACTAACTGGTGTAAAGTACTTCCTAAGTTAATTCCTGGTTTTACAATTTCTGTGCTTGGTTGATTAGATTTTATTACTTACTGTGCAGTCGCGAGGTTTTGCTGGGGCGTGGGTAACCCTGGGGTCGATTGCCTCTGCTTCCAGTGGGGACTCCTCCTGGGACCCGGCGTGGTGATGGATCGGGTGGTGGCCGCGAGGCCTAGTGACGATCTCTATCCCCATCGTGTCCTGGCCTCTCCGATCCACTAGAGGAACTAGGCGGAAGGGTGCAGTTTCCGGAGGACCTATTTGTGGTCGGACCGATTTGGTCCGTCAGCATTTTCGGTCCTCACGACTTCCTTCACTTCCAGGTCCCCATTGAATTGGACCGAGAGGACAAGGCCATCGAGCTGCTCCCAGGTAATACTACCTGCTGCATTTTCTTTGGGCTGGGGAGTGGTTTCAGCAATTCTCTTTTAGAGGCAGTGCCTCTTCGTTGAAGGGGGGGAGGAGGGCTTATAGGCAGGTCAAAGCTGTGCCATGGTTTCATGACCAGGTAGGGAGTTGTTGGTACCCCCAGATGTTGCACTGTAATGAGTACTGTTTTTAACGATCGAGTGCTGATGGTGTGGGTTGTAGTCCCTAGTCTCGATGCTTTGGGGATCTTATTCTTATAAGAGACATTCGGGTACCCTGGGGAGGGAGATGTAAGGGGTAATCAGAACTGTTTTTGATGCTATGGTAATTGATACGTGGTACTGTGTAGGTAATGTCTACCTCGCAATGTTGTGGGGGGGTGGGGGGATACTGCTCATACTGTTTTTGATGTTTGGATGATGGATACTTGGATTGATGTTTGTAATGTTCATCTTGCAATGTTATGGAGGGTTGGGACACTGCTCACAGAGATAATAATTACTTTTTGTGGGTGCTGCCACTTAATTTTGTTGATGGCATTTTATTGGTGTTCAATGCTAAAGTTTGGCAGCCTATTAGTGTCACTTGTTCCGGGCTTTTACCTTTTACCAGAGGAGACATCTTGGGTGTGTTGGGAGGGTTTGAGGGTGTCATCACTGTACGGAGTAAGACGAGATTGCAAAGGTTAATCGGTGTCGTACTATATTATGTCCTAGAATATGGCTAGTCGTACTGTTAAATTGATCAGCTGGAATGTGAGAGGGATTAGAGATGTTAAGAAGAGATCCCGTATTTTTATTAACTACTCGATACTGGGAGCCGACATCTTATGTTTGCAAGAAACCCATATTACAGTAGCTGAAAGTAATATGTTAAAAGTCAGAGGCTTCTCCCAAATTTTTGTGGCTGGTGACTCATCGGAAGCCAGGGGAGTAGCTGTCATGATTAAGAAAAATATACCTTTTAACCGGACGAAGGTTACCCGAGACTCAGAAGGTAGATATATATTGGTGTCTGGATCTCTCTATAACTCTCCTATTGTTTTAGGCTCAGTATATGGTCCAGTTGGAGGGAATGTGACCTTTATTATGCAGTTAATTGACAAGCTCAGCTCCCTTTTACCAGCCCCTTTGATCCTAGGAGGGGATTGGAACATAGCCCCAACCCAGGAGCTGGATAAAACCTTTAGACCAGTAAGACCATTGCTTCCGCCACAATTGGCGTTGAATGATATGAATAACATGTTAGGCCAGACCCCTGAGAACCTCTACCCTCTCAATAAAAGCTACACCTTTTCTCCCCACTCCATAATTCCTGGTCGCGATTAGACTATTTCTTAATATCCACTTCTTCATGACTAAAGTCTCCTCGGCAGGTATTGAGCCTATAGTAATTTCGGATCACGCTAGTCTGGTTTAAATTTTCTCCCAGTCCTCAACGCCCGTGACACGATCTGGAAACTTAATACCCAGTTATTAAAGGAAGAACACTCTCTCACTAGATTAGATCTCTTATTAGTGATTATCTGAAACCAATCGGGCTCAGTGACCAGGATGGATATTCTTTGGTGCTCTTTAAAGTGCTTTCTGAGAGGAACTCATCAAAATTTCCTCTAGAAGAAAGAAACTCAGGTCCCAGAATCTCATCTGCCTCTCAAACCAGATTAAAACAGCAGAGAATATATTGGTTACTTCTAACTCGTTGAATAATTTAGAACAACTCCACAAACTTAAAAATGAATATGAAGGACTGATACGGGAAAAGATGGAGTTTGCTTTACTGAGAACCAGGGCTAAATACCTGGATCAAGGAGAAAAACCGAGTAGACTCCTGGCACTGAAACTTAAGGAAGTGGAGAATTCCAGGCTGATTCCTGCCCTGGAAGACCAAGAAGGATCCATCAAAACAGAGCCCAAAGATATTGCAGCAATCTTTAAAGAGTTTTACCAAAATCTATACAGCACCAAAGCATCCCCCTTCTCTCACTCAGGGTTAGAGGAGTTTTTCCGGTCACTGACACTTCCTCCCTCCGAGGACCAAGTGGCCTTCCTCTCCTCACCTCTTTCCCAGGAGGAGGTGGAACAGGCCATTCACAGTCTCTCGTCAGATAAAGCCCCTGGCCCGGATGGGTTTCTGGACAACTTTTATAAGGCCTTCCGCCAGGTCTTGGTCCCCCTGCTCCTGGACTTATATAACTATTTGCTGTCAGCAGATACCCTGGATCCTTCTTTACTGGAGGCTATTATTATCCTGATCCCTAAGACGGCTGAACCCTCCCGGAACCCGGCCAATTACAGACCAATCTCGCTGCTCAATTGTGATATTAAAATCCTGTCCAAGATTCTAGCTTCCCGTATTAAACAAGTGTGGACCCCATTATTGAGTAGTGAGCAAGTAGGATTTGTACAGGGTAGGTCAGCGATGGATCATATCAGATCGCTCTCTCATGTTTTTAGAGCAGCTCAAACTTCTCTGGTCCCTATGGCGTTGGTAGCCCTGGACACGGAGAAAGTGTTCGACCGAGTTAACTGGGAGTTTTTATGGTATACTATGTCCAGGTTCGGCTTCCCGGGGGAGTTCATGGGTTGGATCAAAACTCTATATAGGGCCCCCACGGCAAAGATCTACTGTAATGGGATCCTCTCGCCCTCCATTCAATTACATTGTGGGACCCGACAAGGCTGCCCCTTATCCCCGTTCTATTTAATCTCTATTTGGAACCCTTGCTGCTCAGCCTCAAAGCTGCCCCAGGGATCCAGGGATGCCTGTCTTCAACCAAACTCCCAAGATCTCAGTGTATGCGGACGATATTCTTTTATAGTTAGCTAACCGCTGATTCCCTGCGGGTGGTAATGGAGATAATCACACAATTTGGAGAATTATCCAATTATAAACGTAATCTGGCAAAGACGGGAGATCTTCCCACTTAGTGTACATCTCACCCGGCTTCTGTATCCCACCTGGGCATGAAGTGGACCCCATCCTATTTGAAATATCTTGCTTATCTGACACGGATTCTTCCCTAACCAAAAGCTCAACTTAGAGGATTTGTTGGACAGAATTAAGTCTGACTTGCAAAGATGGGGAAACTGCCATTACAGTGGGGCCCGGATCAGCATTATCAAATGAACATTCTTCCCCGGCTCTTCTACCCCCTAAACCTCCTAGACATCTGGTTACCTAAGTCCTTTTTCAACAAAATTCATTCGACCTTAACTGATTTTATTTGGAACCATAAATCTCCGAGGCGGGCCTTCGATAAACTATGCCTTCCCAAAGAAATGGGGGGTCTTAGATTACCGAATTTTGAATTCTATTACTGGTCTAGTCACCTTGCCAAAGCAGGGAAATGGTTGGGGGATTTGAAAAATGCTTATTTTCCCACATGGCTAAATCTGGACCTTGATCTTATCAAACGCCATAATATAAACCCCACCAGCCTTTTTTATTGCTGTTTCACATCTCTTTCCCGAGAGATCCAAGATTCCCCAGTGGGTGTCACAGTTAGAGTACTTAATCAACTTTTTCCTCCGCTAAAGTCAGATATATTAGAGATCCTGGTCAACCACTGATGTGTAATCCTAATATCAGGATAGAGAACAAAATGTTAGTCCCTAAGTGGCTACCCCAAATACAGGGCTCTCAGTGGAAGATTTTTATGTGCAAGGTAGGCAGAGCTCAATAGCTGATTTATTACTGGTCTTGAACATCCCCACTAATGCCCTGTTCAAGATATATCAATTAAAGCATCTGGTAGACAAAGAGTTTGAATAGCAGTACCCCCCTCAACTGTTAAACCACTACTAGTGGAGGTTAAGAGCTGTGTGGTTAAACCCCATGGGGTGTCTAAGCTGTACACTTATCTCTTGAAACTTGTTCATCCCATTCCTCTAACTGGTTCCAAATCCTGGGCGTTATCCCCTCAGGTTCTCCGTTTCCATGGGGTCAAATCTGGAAAGATTTGTACATTTACAACACTTTAGATAGGAGTAGGATGATTCAATATTTTATAATTAATAACATGTATATCACACCAGTGCAGAAATCAAAATTTGACCTCTCTGCTCCCTCAAAATGTTTCAGGTGTGGGACAGAGCAAAGTGACCTCCCTCATATTTTCTGGCACTGTCCTAAAATTGCTCCACTCTGGAGGACAACTGAGGATAATTTAGATCCCATATTAGGTTTGAAAGACCTTTTCACATTAGAGATTTGTATCATAGGGGATTACACAGGTATCAAGGTTAGGAAAGGAAATACCATATAGCACTCATTTCTATGGCGGTTAAGAGGCTGGTCCTCCGACACTGGACAGATAGTTTTGAGATTTCATACCTAGATTGGGTGGAAGAATGTCCCAATGCTTCAAAGTGGAGAAGTTGATTGCTAATTTTAGATCCTCCCCAATGACCTTTCAGAAGAAATGGGGCAAGCTATATGCTCTGTATCTCCATTGACAGTGATCCCAGACATATAAGGAAACTGGCGAGTACACTCCTCCTGTCTTGGAGTTTCTGGCTCCCTCTGTTTTCCTTCTACATTAATTTCATAACCTCTCACCTTGTTAGTTTGTAGAAACCAGTTTCCTGGCCAGTATCTTAGGTTAAGAATTCTTATAACACCTAACTACTAGGGTTAGTTTATTATCTCTCTCTCCTTAGTGGTGACGCTTCATTGGGGGAGGGGGTGGGATAGTTGATTTGGTTTATCCTGTTTACTGTTTTCTAGTTTCTCTTGGTGCCTTCATTCTCCTTTTCTTTCTTTACCCGGTTACTACAGTATATTCTATTCTGGACTATATTGAATATTTGTATTATGTTCAGATGTTACTGGTTAAATTGATGTAACTACAGTTGGAATTCAATAAAAAGAGAATTTCAAAAAAAGCTTTAACAGGGACTGTGACAGGCGGCGGCTGTCCGTTGGCTTCTGTGAGGACTGTGAGAGGCCGATGGAGAAGATATCACCATGTTTATTGAAAGGGGACACCAGGCAATGCAGCTGTAATTGGCTGCTGCAGTCAGGGACCACCCTGCAAAAACAGCTGATTGCTGATGACAGGGTGCTCCCTGATTGCAGTGGCCAGTTTGTTTCAAGTTGGTGGCAAGCTACACTACCGCTGTCATGGACAGTATGTTTTCTATTGGTGCCACACAGACCAGCCCTAAAATAGGCTGCTAGCATTGACAACACTGCCACGCCTCCACAACTTGCTACTGAAGCAAGCTGCTGCAATATGTTTCTTGCACATGCGCACAAACATAATTATTATGTGACCATTAATTTTACAGATACCAGCAATACCACATTTCACCATTAGATGGCATCTAATATCAACCATTCTGCTGTTTCTACCAAGATTAATGGTAATGGATTTAGATCAAAGAATAACAGAAATGGAGCCTGACCTCTGAGAGGGAGAGGGGGCCTAACCTGGACTGAACCTGCTTTCCTCCAAACGTTGCTCACTGCTGCGAACTTTGCTGCCTCTCTGGTTCAATGTGTGTGCGGCGGTGAGCAAGAATCACTGCTGCCTGTGAGTTTGGCACAACATGCACCTAATTGATACTTTTATTTTATTTATTTTTTATTTATTAAGATCTAGGATTAAACACCTTTGAGCTGAGAGCTCTTTTACAAAGGTTCCACGTCAGTAGGAGGGAAGACAATATTACAAAGGTTTAAAAAACATAGAGCATAAGACATGTACAATAATTACAATAGTTAGAGTGATTATACAGGCAGTTTATACAGATAAGACAAAACTATGGAAGGTTCGTTAACCTCGGTCCCCAAATAGAGTAAGTTAGAGGAGAGAATAGTTGAAGGCCGTAGGAGGTAGGGACAGAATTAGTACAGAGAGTAGTTAGTGGAGAGAACAGTAGGCAGTAGGTATGAAACGGCTAAAATGATGATGTGCGTGTGGAGATGGTAGTGAGAGACTGAGTTGCGGCAGTCAAAGATCTTGTCAAGGGGGGTGGACAGATGCAGCAGGTGGTCAATCAGAGTTGTGAGTCACCTTGAGTCACTGCGGTAGGGGGAGGAAGGGAGAAGAGATGGCTCAGACATGTCAGTACTGGGAGCCACAGGGGTAGTTCAGAGTCCTATGGCAGGGAGACTAGTGGAAGCAGTCACAGGTGCTGGATGCGGAGAGCTGCTGGCATAGTAGTCCCCTGAGGGGGCCCAGAGTAGGCTGAGTGGTGATGACCTGGCTGAGGGCATTAAATCAGAGGGGTGCTCTGTAGGCAAAACAGCACTGACCCTGCGTTGTTCAAAGATGCAGAACATGAAAGAGGTGAGTGCTAGCACTTCTTGTCTGTTGTGAGTTGCTGCTGTGTGGCTGAAGTAGGTTTGCTGTGCCATGGGGGAAAAGACCTAGTTGCGCCTTTTTTCCAACAAGCAGGTTTGGCAGTGTAGCCTCCCACTGAGTTGGAGCCAGTCCGATTGGGTATAGAGGTCACAGGTACGGGTGAGATGCTCCGCACCTGTGAGCAGCCTGCAGGCCTTGTTCGGTGCAACCGATATTCTGCGGAGGGCGGTGGGGCTAGCGGCACCATAGATGACCAAACTGTAGTCTATGACAGACAGGACACAGCTGTTGATAGCTAGTCTAACAGCGTCCGAAGTGAGACAGTGCTTGTGCCTGTGGAGGAGTCCAATTTTATAGTTGACAGTCCTAGCCACATTGCTGATGTGCTGGTCATAGGCAAGACTGCTGTCAAGGGTGACCCCAAGATATATGAAGTGCTGGGTATGTTCGAGCAGAGTTCCAGATCGTGTGCTAATGTTGAGAGTGTGTGATTTGCACTTGCTTGAGTGCTGCAGAACATCATGGTTTTGGTTTTTGCTGTTTAGGATAAGTTTATGTTTTGAACCATTCCTCAACAATCCTCAGCTATGTTGCAGCTTGCACTCAAGTTCCTCTGGGTCTGGGCAGTTTGAGAAAATTACTGCATCATCTGCATAGAGTAGCATCTGCTGTGGGCAGCGGCATGGTAGATTGTTGAGGAAGATGCTGAAAAGGAGCGGACTCAATATGGAGCCCTGGGGGACCCCAGATTTTACAGGCAGATAATCGGAGAGGACATTGTTGATTTTTACTCTTTGTGTAAGTTGTCCTAGGTAGCTTTTGAACCAGAGGGCTGATTATGCAAAGAGGCCAATGGAGGTTAAATGGTTTAAGTGGAGGGAGTGGTGGACAGTATCGAAGACCTTTGAGAGGTCAATGAATACTGCCCCTGCTAAGGTTCCTTGTTCAAGAGACCAGTGAACAAACCCAGTGAGTTCCAAGTAGTGCTGTGGAGGTACTATGGCTTTTACGGAAGCCATGCTCTTCCGGGCACTGGATTGAGTGTTTTACAAGGTATTCAACCAGCTGGTCAGCCACTATGAGTTCTAGTGCTTTAGAGAGTGGTGGTAGAATACAGATGGGCTGGTAATTTGACAGCAATGCCGTATCCCCATTTTTGAATACGGGAGTCACAATGGCCGATTTCCATAGCTGTGGGAATTTCAGGTGGCAGAGTGACATGTTCAGGATCTTGGTTAAGGGAAGGAGAACTTCTTCAACAGTGAGGGCAACAAGTTTGAGGTCCAGTGTGTCTGCACTTTGTCATGATTTCCCGAGCACTTTGAGTAGGTATTTTCTGACTAGTGCGGGGGTAAGTTTCTTGAAGTAAAAAGGAGGGGCAGACTGCAGGCGGGCATCGGTAGTAGAGGTGTTGGAGTGAGGAGGGTCCTCGAAGAAGTCTGGGGGAGTGTCCCTGAGAGGTCTGAGAACGCTTCGTTGAAGGCGTTGGATAAAGTAAGTGGGTCCTGGGTAGGGGTTCCCTGTATGTTGATTAGGTTCAGTGCCGATTTCACATCCTTCCCTAGGACTTCCTTCAAGTTGGTCCAAAAGTTTTTTCCATTGTCCCAGGTGACAGTAAGCGACTCCTTGTGGTGTTCTGATTTAGCCTGGTGAATAAGTGATGCACATAAAGCTTACGTCAAACTGTGGTGGGGAAGAATGGATACAGGTTGCAGAAGGACATAGCTGGGCAGGAGGGTAGGAGAAGAGAAGCACACAAGGTTAGAGTGTACAGTGTATAGTGTATTTTTTAACATAGTACTGCTGCTTAAAACAGCAGTACTATGTAAATAATCTGCACTTTTTGACACTTTATTCCTTGTGCTCTACTAAGCATGCACCTGGTAATCTTTTCCGCGGCACTGTACTATCATCCGTAATTTGCTCAGTTATACTTCAGGTTTGTTTACATTTCTGCGCCTGCCATATTGAAAGCTGCAGAATATATGCAGTCACCATATTTAGTGTAGATCTACAATACTGATAACGGATCACTTCCTGATTAGGTAGTACTGCTGCTTTCAGGCAGTGATCTCTAGTGGGTTTGTTCCTGATAAGAACAAAGAGGCATCAGACATAGCCATCACCTCACCTTGCTCACCATCTCTACTATTTTGGACACCAGCTCTCTGTCCAACACTTCTTTTGGTTTGGGGTCTGTACACTACCGACAGCCTAAGTTTTCTCTCTTTACTACCTATCCAGGAAGTGATCCGTGTTCAGTTGTAGCGCCACAATAAATATGGCGGCTGTATATAGTACTGCTGCTTTCAATGTGGCAGGCGCAGAAATGTAAACAAAAGAAAGGATAACTGAACAAACTACGGGTGATAATACAATGCCAGTGGGAAGTTTATCAGGTAAATGCTCAGCAGCAGTAGTGATGGGCGAAGTGGGCTCATCCGGCTCCATGAGGCGATTCAGCGGGCAAAAAGTTCTTGGTGCTCTGCAGCATAAGCGGATACTCTGCATTATAATGAGGAACAGGAAGTCCATTGAAGCAATGACTTTATACATTTCTGCCTCCCTAGGCCACTACTCTGCCAAATTTAAGGTGAAGTGCTTTGCAGGCAGTGCACTTCACCTCACTTCGACTTGTTTTTGAGCTCCAATAGCGAATTTTGCAGTGGTTCATAGGATTTCAGGTCACATGGGCTCTATATTGATCTGCACAGCCTCAGTTCAGGGTAGTATGCATAGGAAGGAGTAGGAGACAGTGTGCTCTGATAGCTGTCTGTGATAGGAATCTTGTAAAAGCTGTTCAAAAAGCATTTTTGCTTTTTTGGGGGGATTCAACTTCAGTTCATCAATTGTAGGAAACCCTCCTGTGCTCATATCATCGAGCATTTTTGGTTTTGTGTGAATTTTGAATGTTAATTTACAACAGCACTGAGTGTGTGTGGTGAAAGACAGTGAAAGTGTGCTTTGGGAGGGGGGCGTATCTGTGGTGTAGGTAGATTTAAGTTGGAGAAATAGTGATTTCTCTGTTTTTTGGTTATATTTTTGTTATATAACTGACTGTGTTAATGTACACACAGTAATATTGTCAGTAATAATAGAAATTTCCTTGCTGTTTGTTGTGTGGATGTGGTGCAGCAGTTCATAAGTTCAGGTTGTTTACATTACAAATTTACAATACGTAATGTGGCATAGTACTGAACTTTTACATTTGCGATGCATTCCTCATTCAGCATTGCACACAAACTGTTCTGTGTGAGTGTGTGTGCAGTGTTGGTGTATCAAATAATACACCTTTTATTGTGCCACAGACTAGTGTAATTGCAAGCTAGCAGTGTGAACCTGCTATCCACTGCAGCTGCCTGATTTTGTACTGCAATCGTGGTATCTGTTCTTAGTTTTGCTGCTTGTAATGTCGTAAAATCAGCACGGTCTGCATTCAGTGCTCCCCACCTCCATGTTCAAAAGGTATTTTTACCAGATTGGATTGTTTTGTGACCTCATCAGCACCACTGGTTACTGAAGTTGTTTTAATTCCATGATAGTCTCAGAGTAGTCTCTTATCTGCTGCTGAAGCCACAGTTCTTTATTTGGCTTCACATCCAGCATCCCTCCAATCAGAGAGTGAACGTATCAAAATCTGAATTTGGTTATATTTGTGGTTGATCCCCCAAAATGCCTGCAAAGAGACTTGCAAGCAAAGCTGTTTCTCACCATGGCAATGTTGGCAGTAAGATGGTCTGTGGGCATGGTGGTAGTACGCAGACGCAGAACTGCATTGCTGATGTGAGGAAAGTTTTGTTTGGTGGTGGAGGTAGTATTAGTATTGTTGCCTCAAGTTCTAATTCCAACAAGCGTACCATATCCAAAATATTGAGTGTGAAGCAGTGCAAGTGAGTGGCACGTAGATGATGTCATACTTCCCAGTAAAATCCCAGTAACTGAACCTGAGGATTCTGATGATCATGTCAATGATAGCACACAATGTGATATTCCATCCACCGTGGCACTTAACGTCATGCATTTTCCATGCAGTGATTCACGGTGTGGTGAAAAATATCAGGTGATGGTGGTAGATGCTGATGATGAACGTGATGATTATGATGTTGCTGTTGTTGCAACATGCAGTCCACATGCTAGCATCCAAGCAGAAGATGTGGATGTGTGTGACGTTGATGAATATGATGATGATGTAATTGACCCCAGTTGGGAACCGGAGAAAAGAAAATAAAAGTGGCTGTGTCTGAGTCTGTTTGCAGGAATCGCCCTCTCCGGTAAAACCAGTGATCTACCGGTTTTAGTTGATGATGATGACCCAGTAATCAGAATGATAGGTAGTCGGGTGGTCAGTTGCAGTCCAGGTGTGCAGTGCCCGAAACATCACGTGCCCCCACTTCAGTGCTTAAAATAATGGACTTAAATAAGCCACATCACGGATATGTTAAAAGCAGAGCATCACAATCCCTTGCTTGGGATTTTTTGTTCAAGATGCAAATGATGATTCAGTTGCAATCTGCCAGGTTTGCCATGGCAGTCTGGAGTCAAGGTAAAAAGGGGAGCCATCTGGGCACAGGAGGACAGCACACAATCTTAAGAATAGGCACTTGGCACTGTGGACCCAGCACAAGCTGGCAGCTAATACCAGACTGGGGCATTCACCTGCATCACCGGCAACCATAGCCATTATGTTATCCCTTCCATGACTGTTAAGCTCAGTAGGAAATTCAACGTATGCAGTAGTGCGGTAATAAGAGCAGACGATTACTACAGGTATGGTGAGGTGGAGGACCATAATGACTTTGAAATGTTGTCCAGTGCTGGTGAGAGTAGCAGTTTTTGTGGTGGTGAATGCAGTATGTCTAGTGCAAGTGGTACATCAACCCCGGTTGGCAAATCTGGCAAAATAACAGCATTTCTGGGTTTGTCATCATCACCTGTGCAACTGTCTTCATTAAATATGTCCACACTCCATGCCCTGCCAATGCCATTTATCACACAGCACAACCATTTGTGATCAACACACCCCATGTAAAACATTTAAGTCAGCCCACATTACAGAGTGTTCAAACAACATGAAGTCTTGCTGTATTCTGACTATATGCAGTTAGCCCCAGCACGTGAACTGCACCAGAGAGGAAAGAGTTAACTCTATGCCAAGGCATAGAACGTTGAGCTCGAGCTCAGTTTTCAAACCTCTGTCCCAGGTACTCTTCAGTGTACCCATCAGATTCTTTACTCCGCCTTAATGTGAAGTCGCTCCGGAGATTCTCTCCTTCACTTCAGTTTGGTTGTGGTAAAATTGTTCGGTTTAATAAACCGCTTATTTTTTCAGTCTTTACATCTCTGTCCCTGCACAGTAAGTGTATTAGTAGGTAGTAGTGTGGTTTGTAAAGAAATTGTTTTTGTTTTTCGGTTTCTTGCCGGTTGGGAACCAAAGTGATTTGTTGTCTGTTTTTTCACAAGTGTTTTAGTGTGGTTTTCTGGTATCTATCGGTTCCTGAAAAAAATGCTGATTTCTCCGGTTCTTTCATCTGACCCATGACACGGTTGGAACCAATAGATTTGGTAGTCGCCTGGCTTGAATGCTGGTAAGGGTGACTTTGTGTTTAAAGGCATGTCTGAGAAACCCAAAAAGAAAACCGGGCCCAATGGGTTTCAACACTGCACTGAGTGTGGGGAGGCCTTTGCCAAGGCTGATCCCCACCTCATCTGTGAGTATTGTCTGGGGTTTGACCACCTCAAAGAAGACTGCCAAATCTGCAGGAACTTTCCTAAGGCCACTATTGAAAAACGTTTAAGTAGGCTGAAGGAAAGGGAGGCCGAAAAATCCACTGACCGGGATGGCCAGCCCGGTTCAGTTCCGACCGAACCTGAGGGGGTGCCCACTGACCTGGGTGATACCTCCTCAGGCAAAAGGAGAGCCGATTCCACGGAATCAGTCCCTGCAAGAAAGCATAAGTCAGCTGGTTCGGATCCCGGTTCCCATGGTCCGCCCGCTGATGAGATAATAAGCGATAGCTATTGTGCAGTTGCTTCACCGGTTCGACAGAACTGCTGGTTTGCAGACTACCATGAGAATGGAAACAGCAGGTTAAAGCTGAAGGTGATCTTTCTCCATTAAAACCTATGCTGAGGGCGTGCCCCAGGGCTCTATCCTTGGTCCCTCCTCTTTGCAGTCTACATTAACAGCATCAATGACCCCATCAAAATGCCAACATCCACTTATTCGCTGGATGACACTGTATTGTACTTGACTCGTCCCATGCCAGAAGCAGTCTGTGAAGACCTCCAAGCTGAATTTAACCTTCTACAATACCAGCTCATAAACAAAAGCTTTGCTCAATGCGAAAAAGACAACAGCCATGCTCTTCTCCCCTCCTTGCATGAGGCAATTCCTGCTGGGGGTTACAAAACTTTTGCTCAATGCGAAAAGACAACTCCCTCCTTGCATGAGGCAATTCCTGCAGGGGGGGGGGAGTTATCCCACAAATTACCACTGTTCTTGGAGAAACACTAGAGTATGTAGCTAAATTCAAATATCTAGGAGTTTGGCTTGATCATAAACTTTCCTTCGACGACCATCTCTAAGAACTACAGAAGAAACTAAGGCAAAGATTAGGACTATTCTACAGAATTAACCACCTGCTCACAAAGGAGGCCAAGATTCAACTGGTTCAAGCTACCTTCCTATCTTTAACAGATTACGTGGACCTGCTCTACAGCCACTGCACTACCCCTGCATTGGCTAAGTTGGACACCCTCTACCACAGAGCTATCAGGTTCATTACTGGCCTTCTACTTTCCACACACCACTGCTCCCTGTACTCATCGTTAGGCTGGACTTCCCTTCACTATAGAAGGAATAGAAACACCGCCCTCACGGCCTTCAGAGCGGTGACCAACAAGCTCCCTCATATGTCTCAGATGGTATTCCCGGAGTGTGTTAGGCACCTACGCCTAAGGAGCTATTCCTCTAATTGCACTCCAAGTTCCAAGGGTCAAAACTCGTTTCTGCAAAGCTGCTCTAAGCCTCTCTTTACCCACATTGTGGAACGGTTTACAAAGGAACTTGAAGGTGAGCTTCCCTGTTAGCCTGAATATCTTGCAAGGCGCCTATGATCGCTACATGAAAGCACCTTGTAAATGTTTTCCTCACCGCTAGCCCACTAATTCTGCAACTTCCCCTTTCCATCCTGACGCTCACCATGTTTGTACCCCTGGCTCTCACTCTTTCCCTATTAACTCTTCCTGCTGCACCCACCCTTCTCTGTCCACTCCAGCCTGGCTAAAGTCCCACCCCATCCATAGTAGTGTCCCAATTATCTACCCCTCCTCTGTCATTATCATAATAAACAAGTACACGACAGCCATCATCACTTTCTGTGGTTTTAGCTCAATTTTTCCCCAGTCGCCGGTAATACAGTATGCCCACTTGTACCGGACTAGTTTGACATGCGTAGTTGTGTCCGTAGTAGCGGCGTCTGCTACAGCACTTTAAAGTAAAGACTCGTAACGATAACGGTAACGATAACGATCAGACACATTGACAGACAAACATCAATAGCAACAGGGTGTAGGAAGTGAATACAGCTTTCTTAGTGAGAAATTCCTTATGTCACCCGTGCAATTTTTAAATCTTTATTAATCTTTTCAAACAGCAAACCTTCATACTTAAAATTCAGTGGACATCTAATTCAAACCTGGCTGATGTAATCGGTAATTGCAGTCTGCTTTTTATTCTGTGTCGTATATACTCTCCACTCATTCTCCATCTTTGCAAGTAAACACCAATTAGGTGTGATATCAGCTCGTTGCTCTGCTGCTCTCCTCAGCATCAGTAGTGCTTGTCGAACATCTGCAGCTTGAACGGGCACATCCTCTGCCTCCTCGGCTTCCGACTCTGTATCTTTTTCCGCTACTGCTTCCACACCTGCTACAGCTTCAGCGATGTCATCTACTGCTTCGATTGAGTGTCAGCTCCCTGTTGCAGAGCTCATCCAAAGCCTCAGTTGACATTCCTGATTCTTCGCCTTCTTCGTAATCCTCTTCTGCAACCACTCCTATAGCGGGATCAGTAGTGAAACCACCCTTCCTAAAACACCACTGGATGTTCTCTGCTGACACGGTCCCCCAAGCTTGCTGCATCAGCCTCACAGCATCAAGCAGACTGATTCTGCGGACACAGGTTGATGCCGTGATAGCTCCATTATCATCAAGAATTTCGAGCAGCCTGCCACGCATTTGTCTAACGTAATGTCTCTTAAAGGAATAGATTATTCCTTGGTCTAGGGGCTGCACCAAACAGGTTGTGTTGGGGGGTTAAAACACTAACTTAATGTTTCGTAACCCTGCCACATTTGGGTGGGCGCTACAGTTGTCGAGTAGAAGGGCTATCTTTCTACGACCTAATCTGTGGTCCCAATCATGCAACCATGCCTTAAAAATGCCACCAGTCATCCAGGCTGTTCGGATTGCTTCTGTACAACACAGGAGATTAGCAACACCTCTAAAGCATCGTGGTTGTGCTGACTTCCTATCACCATCAGTGGTCTTTTGTCAGTGCCTGACATGTTGTATGTCGCCAGGACAGTGACTCGTTCTTAGCTTTTTAAGTCCAAGTGGGTTTTCTGATTTAAAAGCTAGTGTGCCATAGCTACACAACGGAAATACAGCCCAGTCTCATCTGTGTTGTAAATGTTATCAGGGCAGAAACCTTCTAACAGCACAGGTAAAACATCTTTTAACCAACTGGAAGCAGCACTAGCATCGGCGTTAATTTCTCCCCATGAATCTTTTTGAATCCGATGTTATGTCACTGCTTCCACTAAATTAGCCAACCATCAGTAGCTCGAATTCATTTTTGCCTAGGGCTTCTGCAATCTTATCTGCCTTTTGAATAAACAGGGCCACTAATCAATGCTTCCTCCCCTAGCATTGCTAAACCACTGAAGAAGAGCTCTTCAACATCATTATCTTTACCATCCCTCTTCCTTTTTCTGTCCGGATTTTGGTTTGCATGCCAATCTAGTAAGAGTGCACTTTTGCTTTTTAACAAGTCACTCACTGTGGATTTTGGAATTCCGGGGTGTGAGCTGAGGTCCCTTAGACTTAGCTTACGAAGTCTGTCTATTTGATGAATAAGTTCCACTTTACGTGCTAAGGTCAGACAGGTACATTTACCACTGGTAGATGGCGAAGCTGGAGTAGCTGGTAGAGACTGAGACATGGCGAAAGAAGATCGATGACAGCAGGGTGACACAGAAAACAGAACGTTACTCTACTGCTATTGTTTCCTTTTTTTATTAACATGACATAGTGATAGCACCTGTTAATTGACTCTCATTAATTGTTTAATAGGGTTCACATGTGCTGATAGGCAGCTAGATATTGCACCTATTGCTGCTGAGTAATTGTTTAATTGTGTTTGACAGTTGAAAGACAGTTGCTAACAGGCAGAAAACTGAACGTTAAATACGGAGTGCAACGTCCGCTTAAAGTGCAAGTTTTAACACAGAACCAGATGCTAAATGGCTTTTGGCAAATAGCGATTGTACGTTACATCCGACTGTCCGTTTCAAACGTGGATGGTACATTTGGCGCATACTGTATATCCCTCCTCCTCTTTACCTCTCTAACCTGCCACCCCATACACGACCTCTTTCCCCTATATGTGTAGTTGCCAGCTGCCTCACTCAAAAGATCTCTGCTTATAACCCCTGTATGCCTATGGTTGATTGTACATCTGCTGACTTCTTCAATTGTAAAATAATGCTGTTTTTTTTTTAATTTATTTCAACCTTGTATTGTACTGTATACACTGTATATACTTTTTCTTCCTTGTATACCTGCTTCTGTACTGTACTTTGATGTATTCATGACCGGGTCCACCTTGCAAATGAGCCTTGCTCAATGGTGCCTGCCTGGATAAATAAAGATTTTGAATGACTGATTGACTGATTGAACCGACACCGACACAGAAACAGTCAGTTCGGTCAGACTTGTCTGCTTCCGAGTATGACCCTGAAGCATTTTATGAGGGCGAGTGGGAAAGAGACGAAGATGATGAAGATGAGGATTATGAAGACCTAGATGAGCCGATAGAGCCTGACATCTCCCCAGACAGGCCTTCTAATGTGTCTCCTCCCAGGCTTTCTGAGTCCCCCTTCCACTTCTTGTTTTACAAGAAGGTGGCTGAGACTCTTCAGCTTCCAGTGGAAGAAGCTGAACAGGATCAGGAGGATCCTGACTATGTTGAAATGATGGATATTCCAGAGTCAAAAAGGGTGTCTATTCCTCTGCACAAGTCCCTGGGGAAACAGACCCAAACAATATTACAGTTTCCAACATCCATACCTCCTGTGGATAAGAAAATGGACAGGAGGTATGCTCTGTCAGGCCTGGGTACAGATTTCCTAATTAGCCATTGCAGCAATGTTGGGGTAGTGCAAGCTGCAGCCTGTGACAAGGCTAATATTCCCCTGGCATCTCACCTCCAGATAAGGATTCCAGGAAAGTGGATGCCATGGCAAAGAAGCAGCACTTGGCATCCTCTTTGGGACTTGGGCAATCCAATTATATGGCACAGTAGCGTAGCAAATTCCCAGAGGGCCTGGGTGCAAGGGTATATTATAGGGCCCCCCCCCCCCAGTTTTGAATAAACATCAAAATTATGATCTGGGCCCCTCAAACTTTGTGGGCCTGGGTGCAACTGCACCCCCTACACCCTTGTAGCTACGCCCCTGATATGGCATATACAGCCAGATACTAGAAGTCCAGGTCGGATACGGTTCTGGAGCTGGCTAAGAATGCCCCACCCCAGCTGGCCAAGGAGCTGAAGCAGGTGGCTGTGGATGGCATTGAAGCTTCTAAGGTCCAATTTCATGCTGCTGTGGACTCGAATGATGTTCATTCTAGGGTCATGGCTACATCTGTTTCCATGAGGAGATTTGCCTGGCAGGTGTACCAATTTATCTCAGGATACCCAGACCAAGGCCATGGATTTTCCTGTCACTGGTAACTCTCTGTTTGGGGAACAGAGATGTACATGAAAAAGATGGATGAATACAGGACCACACACAGGAGTGCTGCAGCCAAAGAAAAGCAGACCACTCCTCAGAGACAGCAATCCAGGGCTGGCAAGGGCAGGCCTTTTCATAGATCTTGCTACCAGGCCCAGGCCTCCTCTTCTTTTTAGCAGAAGGACTTTAGGGAAGGGCAGAAGGCGGATGACAAGGCAGCATCCTCCTCTCAGTCTAAGCCCCCTGCCAAACAGACACCCTGATGTGTCAGCCAGGGTCGCCTCCCCAATTCCTGTAGGGCAGACTGGCTCACTTTTCCAGGCCTGGAAGTCTGTCACTCAGACAAGTGGGTCCTGGAAGTAGTGAGCCAGGGTCTTGCTCAGCTTCAGCAGGTTCCCAATGTTGAGAGCAAAGGCTTTCTGTCCTTCCTTGGCAGAGGAAACACAGGCCTTAGAAACAGAGGTTTCTTCTCTACTACTTCTGCAGGCAGTGGACAGTGTACTCCTCATTCACAGGGGAAAAGGTTATACTCAGGTACTTCCTTACTCTAAAAGACAGGGGAGTGGCAATCCATCCTGGATCTATGGTACCTAAATAAACACATACTAAAGCCAAAATTCAAGATGGTGACTTTGGGAATTATTCTTCCCTGTGACCAGGAGACTGGCTAGCCTCTCTGGATCTCAAGGATGCCTATTTCCACATACCTATCAGGCAGTCCCACAGAAAGTACCTCCGGTTCAAACTGCCCTCAGGCCATTACCAGTTCAGAACAATGCCTTTCAGCCTCACATCTGCCCCAAGAGTATTCATCAAATGCCTAGCAGTAGTGGTAGCCTTCCTCAGAAGACAAAGGCATCTTACTGTTCCCTTACCTGGACAACTGGCTCTTAGTAGGTCAGTCACCAGACCAAGTCAGATCAGCTCTGGGGTCACTCAAAATCTTCTACACTCCCTAGGATTCAGCCTAAATGTGGAAAAGTCTGTTCTGCAGCCAGTTCAGCTTCTCACATTTATAGGAGTGGAGCTGGACACTGTTCAGGCCAGGGCATTCCTTCCCCTATCAAGGGTCCAGTCCCTCACCTCTCTGGCTTCCTCTTTTCATCCGCTGGTGTCTCGGCCAGCCAGACATTTCTTGCAGTTACTAGGCCACATGGCAGCCTGCACTGCAGTAGTGCAAGGGGCAAGGTTCCAGATGAGGGACATCCAATTTCACCTAAGAGCTTTTTGGTCTCAGAAAAAAGATTCCCTTTCCAAGTTGGTTCCAGTGTCTCTAACTTTGGTTCAGGCCCTCCAGTGGTGGCTGGAAGGGTACAATTTGAGGCAAGGGGTTCCTTTCCTCAGTCAGGCTCCCACAGTGACTCTCACCACAGATGCTCCTCTGTTGGGATGTGGATCCCACATGGATCAGCATACTGCTCAGGGGACTTGGTCCCATCAGGAGTCTCTCCTTCACATAAATCTTCTCAAACTCAGGGCTGTCTTTTTGGCCCTTCAGACATTTTTGACTCTAATTCAGGGGAAAGTGGTGCAGATCAGGACAGACAACACCACAACCATGTGGAACATCAACAAGCGGGGAGCACTGCCTGGCCTTGTGCACCGAGGCCATGAAAATATGGTCACTAGCTTATTCCCTGCAGGCTTCCCTGATTGCTGTGCATCTTCCAGGGAAGAACAATGTACTTGCAGATGCTCTCAGCAGGATTTCTCAAAGTCACCACGAATGGTCCCTGAATCCTCTCATCCTTCAGACCATTTTCAAGAGATGGGGCATGCCAGAGATAGATCTCTTTGCAGCCCCGACAACCATCAGCTCTCTATTCTGCTGCAGGCCCTCTGCAGGGTCTCTTCCTCTAGATTCCTCCTGTTGGATTGGACCAACAGGTTTCTCTATGCTTCTCCCTTTCCTCTGATATTCAGGGTTCTAGTCAAGATCAGGCCCCAACCCTGCACTGTGATTCTGACAGCCCAGGATTGGGCCAGACAGCCTTGGTATCCTCTACTGTTGTCACTATCAGGGACAATTCCCCTGTGCCTCCCCAGACAGTTCAACCTCCTCACCTCTGCTCAGGAGAGGATATTGTATCCCAACCTTCACTCACTCAGGCTCAAGGCTTGGTTCTTGAGGAGCCAGAATATGCAGACTTGCGTCTCTCACAGTCAGCTCTGGATATCCTTAAGGCCAGTAGGAAACCTTCTACTAGGAAAACTTACGATTCTAAATGGTAGAGGTTTGGGTTCTGGTGTTCCCAGAGGCACATCCAGCCACATTCAGCTGATGTCGCCACTGCCCTAGATTATCTGGTATATATTAACAGTTTAGGCCTTCAGCCTACCACTCTCAAGGTGCATTTAGCAGCTATTTCTGCTTTTCTTTTGGCTGGGAGGGGCTCTTCTCTAGCTTCCCACCCAGTTTTCAAGAAATTCTTTAAAGGTTTGGTTCACATCAGTCTTCCTTTCAGGGGTCCGACTCCCCTGTGAGACCTGAATATCTGTATTGCACAGCTGATGCAGCCTCCCTTTGAACCCCTTTGCTCAGCTGAGCTCAAGTATCTGACTTGGAAAACTGTATTCCTGGTTGCTATTACCTCTGCCAGGAGAATCAGTGAGTTACAGGCTCTATCAGTGGAACCTGATTTCATCTCATTTCATAGGGATAAGGTGGTCCTTCGTACAAATAGGAAATTCCTCCCTAAAGTGGTATCAGACTTCCATCTGAACCAATCTATGACATTGCCTGTATTTTTCACTGCTCACTTCTCCTCTGCAGAGAGATTACACAGTCTCGATGTCAAGAGGGTTCTAAGTTACTACTTAGAATCCACTAAGCCCCACAGAAATGACAGCTTCCAGCTGTTTCTCAATTATGGGGAGGTGGGTAAAGGCAAGCCTGCCACCAAGAGAACTATTGCTAGGTGGATTGTCTCCTGCATACAGTTGTGCTATTCAAAACTGGGGAAAGAGCCACCCTAAGGCCTGATGGCTCACTCCACCAGAGGTACAGCTGCTTTGGTCGCAGCAGCTAGAGACATACCCTTAGTGGAAATCTGTAAAGCAGCCACCTGGAAGACTGTTCACACATTCACCAAGCATTACTTCCTGGACATTCAGACTAGAAGTGATGCTAGGTTTGGTACTGCAGTACTGCAGAGTCTGTTCCCAAAATAGGTCCTGTAGTTCCCTCCTCCTTGGGGGTACTGCTTGGTAGTCTGCATATAGCCAGAATACAGCAAGACTTCATGTTGTTTGAAGAAAAAAATTACTCACCTTAGTAATTGTGTTTCTTCTAATGGAGTCTTGCTGTATTCTGACCTTCCTCCCTGCCTCTCCTACTGGAACCTATTTGTTTTGGGATGTGGGTGGGTAGGCACAGTGTTGCATTCCAGGGGTATACCTGGTGCCTCTTCTTAATTAAAGATTGTTTCTTGTTCCTTTGTTTTATTACCTACATGGATTCTTTTTGGGGGTCTTGACTTGAGTCTTTGGACCCTAAAATTGATGTCTTTTGCCCTTTGGCTCAGAAGTTTTAAAAACAATTTCTGGGTTGATAGTTGCTTAGTATAGGGCTCGTGAGACTCTGACGGTTACACTGAAGAGTACCTGGGACAGAGTTTGAAAACCGAGCTCGAAGCTCAACATTCTATGCCTTGGCACAGAGTTAATGCTTTCTCTGAAGCAGTTCAAGTGCTGGAGCTAACTGCATATAGTCAGAATATAGCAAGACTCCATTAGAAAAAACACAGTTACTAAGGTGAGTAATTTTCTTTTTGCGCATAAGCTGAAGTGCCCCCCCGAATCATACAGTGTCACGTGAACTCAATGCTGCTGTAGCAGAAATGCTGGCAATTGATCTTTTGCCCTTCTCCTTTGTGGAGAATTCTGGGTTCCAATGGTTTGCTGCACGTGCCTGTCCAAAATGGAAAGTCCCATCCAGGACATACTTTTCTACCCGTGCTGTCCCAGAGTTGTTTTGCACTGTGTCCGACTCAGTAAGACATGCCCTTCAACATTCTTCCTCTCCAATCATCCATTTAAGTATTGATATGTGGACAAGTGGCAAAACAGCGGGGAGTTCATATTTGTGTATAACTGCACACTGGGCGCAGGTGCCAGGGGTTGTTTGTGATGTTGGTAGAGTGAATAATCAGTGCAGTATGGTGGATTGTCATGGTAGCAATCTTCCAGGAATTTGACAGCATGCAGCGATTGCCATGCGCAGTGTGACTTGTTCACACACTGGTGAGAACATGTTGGATGTGGTACTGACTGAAACTGACAGATGGCTAAAACCTCTGCCCCTGAGAGCTGGGTTCTTAGCAGGTGACAATGGGTCAAATGTGGTGAAATGCATCACGAATGGTGTTTTTTTTCATGTTCCATGCATGGCCCACTGTTTAAATCTTGTGGTGCAGGAGTTTCTGCAGCACCCTGATATAAAGGAAATGCTGACCATTGCACGGCGTATCTGCACTCTTTTCAAGTTCTGGAAAGGCCCATGACCAACTGCGGCAGTTGCAGATACAAAACAGCCTGCCTTAGCACCGCTTGAAGCTGGAAGTTGTCACCTGATGGAACTTCACTTTATACATGGCAGAGAGGGTGTATGAACAATACAAAGCCATCTCAGAATATCTTGTTATGCACACTAGCCGTGACAATTCCGGGGCCTCCATGTTTATGACAACTGAACAGTGGCACCTCATGGACTTGTAATAACAATTTTCGGCCTTCTGAACATGCCACACAGGCAGTGAGTGGCGAGTCTGCCTCCATTAGACAATCAATTCCACTGCTGCGGGTGCTGAGGCAGACATTGGTGAATGTACAGCATAGCCTTGATGTTGCTGGAGATGGTGGTAGCAGTATGTTGCTGCAACACATGCTGACAGTATTTGACCAGATTCTCATGTTGTGAGCATTCAGCGTAGTGACAACTTTGCCATAGCAACAATGCTGGACCCACAATACAAACGTGGAATTGCATCAGTACTGGAGGGAGGGCCTGAACAGGTAAAAATATCAGTGATCAACTGGTGCGCTTGGTTCATGGGGCACAGAAGTCACGTGCCAAGGTCAGCAAACCTCAGCAACACAATCCAGCTGAAGGTGTACCTGGAAAACCATCAAGCATATCCTGCAAGGGGAAGGGGACTGCAGTTCCAGGTGGTCTGTCATCCAAAGTGACTGGCATCAACCCGCTTTGGGAGGCTTTGTCCTAAAGTGGGTATTTGCGAAATAAGTGATTCAGAAGAACAGGATGATGCATCAACAACTGGACTTAGTGCAGCACAGAGAATGGTTGAGTCATAGTTGTCTGAAAACAGGCATCTGACAATAACTGAAGATCCTCTTTTGCACTGGAGTGGAAAGGTCAGTGAATGGCCAGAGCTGACTGCAGTGGCACTGAAGTACCTCAAATGCCCATCCTCCAGTGTATGTGTTTGAGAGGGTACTCAGCTCAGCAGGTGCAATAGTCAGGGATCGTCAGACAAACCTGTCTCCTGCAAATGTTAGTTTGCTAACTTTCATTAAAATGAATGAGAGGCACATACCAGCAGCGACTGCAACCTCAATATTCATACCCCTGCCTAGTCATGGTGGTCTTGCTCATGTGGAAATGGAGCATCATGGTGGCACTGGCTGCCTGAAACGGACCACCGCTGACATAGATGATGACACAATGGAGAAAGAATTTCCCAGTGGTCAGAATTCAGACATCGATGACTGTGAGGGCAGCTTTCTTTACGAAGATGATGATGTGGTCAATGTTGGCAGGTTTTAACTGAAGTTTTTTAAAGGTGGTGTGCCCCCTTGGACTACCACCACCGGGACTGATGTTAGCCACTGCCACCATGAGTCTGTCTGACCCCCCGGACCACCACCACCGGGACTGATGTTAGCCACTGCCACCATGAGTCTGTCTGACCCCTGGACCACCACCACCATGACTGATGTTAGCTACTGCCACCATGAGTCTGTCTGACCCCTGGACCACCACCACCGGGACTGTTAGCCACTGCCACCATGAGTCTGTCTGACCCTGGACCACCACCACCAGGACTGATGTTAGCCACTGCCACCATGAGTCTGTCTGACCCTGGACCACCACCGGACCGATGTTAGCCACTGCCACCATGAGTCTGTCTCACCCCAACCACCACCACTGGGACTGATGTTAGCCACTACCACGAGTCTGCCTGCCCCGAACCACCACCACCGGACTGATGTTAGCCACTGCCACCACGAGTCTGTCTGACCCCCGGACCACTACCAGCAGGACTGATGTTAGCCACTGCCACCATGAGTCTGTTTGCCCCCCAGACCACCACCACCACCGGGACTGATGTTAGCCACTGCAAATGTGAGTCTGTCTGCCCCCGAACCACCACTAGGACTGATGTTAGCCACTGCCACCATGAGTCTGTATGCCCACCAGACCAGACCACCACTGGGACTGATGTTAGCCACTGCCACGAGTCTGTCTGACCCCCGGACCACCACCACCAGGACTGATGTTAGCCACGGCCACCATGAGTCTGTCTGCCCCCTGGACCACCACCACCGGGACTGATTGTAGCCACTGCCGCCATGAGTCTTTCTGCTCCCTGGACCACCACCACCAGGACTGATGTTAGTCACTGCCACCATGAGTCTGTCTGACCCCCAGTCCACCAGCACTGGGACTGATGTTAGCCACTACCACCATTTATTTATTTAGTTTTTGTTGACCGGGTAAGGGCACTAGGCAAATCCTGCCTATTTTCAGGCACGACCCAGGGGAGGGGGATACAGATGAATGCCAACTGACCTTGAACCAGATGAAACTGATGGTGGTATTTTTAGTGAATGAGGGAAATTTGGCCAGGACACCGGGGAAAATTCCCCTACTCTTTTTTTGATCAGTGCCATGGGATCTTTAACATCCACCTGAACTACCACCAATCCAGGCAGATGGGACCTCGGTTTAACGTCTCATCCGAAAGACGGCACCTCAGAAGTGCAGCACCCCTCTCATGCTGGCTGCCTGAAACGGACCACCACTGACATAGATGATGACACAATGGAGAAAGAATTTCCCAGTGGTCAGAATTCAGACATCGATGACTGTGAGGGCAGCTTTATTTATGAAGATGATGATGTGGTTAATGTTGGCAGCTTTTAACTGAAGTTTTTTAAAGGTGGTGTGCCCCCTCGGACTACCACCACCAGGACTGATGTTAGCTACTGCCACCATAAGTCTGTCTGACCCCCCGGACCACCACCACCAGGACTGATGTTAGCCACTGCCACCATGAGTCTGTCTGACCCCCGGACCACCACCACGACTGATGTTAGCTACTGCCACCATGAGTCTGTCTGACCCCAGACCACCACCACCGGGACTGTTAGCCACTGCCACCATGAGTCTGTCTGACCCCCGGACCACCACCACCGGGACTGATGTTAGCCACTGCCACCATGAGTCTGTCTGACCCCTGGACCACCACCACCGGGACTGATGTTAGCCATTGCCACCATGAGTCTGTCTACCCCCTGAACCACCATCACTGGGACTGATGTTAGCCATTACCATGAGTCTGCCTGCCCCCCGAACCACCACCACCAGGACTGATGTTAGCCACTGCCACCACGAGTCTGTCTGACCCCCGGACCACTACCAGCAGGAGTGATGTTAGCCACTGCCACCATGAGTCTGTTTGCCCCCCCAGACCACCACCACCGGGACTGATGTTAGCCACTGCAACCGTGAGTCTGTCTGCCCCTGAACCACCAGGACTGTTAGCCACTGCCACCATGAGTCTGTCTGCCCCGGACCACCACCACCGTGACTGATGTTAGCCACTGCCATGAGTCTGTCTGACCCTGGACCACCACCAGGACTGATGTTAGCCACGGCCACCATGAGTCTGTCTGCCCCCGGACCACCACCACCAGGACTGATGTTAGCCACTGCCACCACTGAGCCCGAGTCTGTCCAGACCACCACATCCATCAGCCACAGACACAAAGCTTCTTAATATTTAACCCATAAAGTATGTGTACTCATGTTTGTTATGCTGCTTCACTTCCTTTAGTTGTATGTTTTGTTTTCTGTAGCTTTTCAGAGCCGCAATGGTAAAACACATACAGTACACTTGTTTTGTTTCTTTTACAGGGTAACAAAAAAAGGCTCCATCGCTAAAACTCGTTGGGAATGATACTGTAGCTGTACCGTACAGAGAGGAAGCGATGTTATTTCCATGTGAAATCCATTCTGGTAAGTATGAAGATTTTATTTAATCCGTTTAATTGTTTTGTAAAGACTGCAGCAAATATTGCACACAGGTTGTGTTAGTTGGGAAGATGTGGGTTTGAAATGTAATTTGACTTTAGGGATTGAGATCTGAGAACCAGGGAGGGACACATAACAATTAAGTTGTAAGAAGTCATTCATTTCTTTTTTAGGAAACTTCCAGATGCTTTGTTGTTCTGTCAAAGTGGACTTATCTAAACAAGTTCTTCAACAACAGGCCCCCCCGGTTGGGGCACACATGTGACACGCAATCGTTTCATTAGATGACCATGACATATCATTAACAACCAGACTCAAGAAGGATGCAGATGAAATCTGTGAAGTAACAAAATAAGAAACCATTACAGACAAACCTGCAAATATGCATCCCCCCACCCAAAAAACAAAAAAATACTCACCTTCATGTGTTTGAGAGTTATCCATTGCAAATTTCTACGCAAAAAGTTCTCATCGAGCACTGGAATGTGCACACCAACAGTATCTTTGACCTGTGATACAGAACAATACCATGAGTACATGTCAATGTAAACCCCTCTCACCTACAAAATACAGAAATACATATCTATATATATCAACTCACCAAGGCTTCTATTAGTGTACAGACAAAAGGCACCCTTCCATCCAGTTGAGATGATCACATTGCATTTGCTTGAATCGCAGCACACATTGGACCAGAAACAGTTCACTCACGGTCATCATTTTATTCTGGGTTACTGCGTGCATGAGTGACTGCACAATAAATTTGGGGGACTTTGCATGTGGTGTAACGATCCCATTTTACTTCCTTAGTACTTGTCAATTTTCTGGACACAAGGCAGATGCATTTTGGGCATGCAGAAACAATCTGGGGACTCTGCGTGACCATTGTGCGCATGGGTGACTGCGCAATAAATTCTGGGGGACTTTGCATGTGGTATGATGATCCCATTTCACTTCCTTAGCACTTGTCAATTTTCTGGACACAAGGCGGATGCATTTTGGGCATGCATAAAAAAATCTGGGGACTCTGTGTGACCACTGCACGCATGAGTGACTGTGCAATAAATTCTGGGAGACTTTGCATGTGGTGTGACGACCCCATTTCACTTCCTTAGCACTTGTCAATTTTCTGGACATAAGCCGGATGCATTTTGGGAATGCAGAAAAAATCTGGGGACTGTGTGTGACCACTGCGCATGGTGACTCTTAATAAAATCTGAGGGACTTTGTATGTGGTGTGACGATCCCACTTCACTTACTTAGCACTTGTCAATTTTCTGGACACAAGGCGGATGCATTTTGGGCATGCAGAAAAAATCTGGGAACTCTGTGTGACCACTGCGCGCATGAGTGACTGCACAATAAATTCTGGGGGACTTTGCATGTGGTGTGACAATCCCATTTCACTTCCTTAGCACTAGTCAATTTTCTGGACACAAGGCGAATGCATTTTGGGCATGCAGAAAAAATCTGGGGACTCTGTGTGACCACTGCGCGCATGAGTGACTGCACAATAAATTCTGGGGGACTTGCATGTGGTGCGACGATCCCATTTCACTTCCTTAGCACTTGTCAATTTTCTGGACACAAGGTGGATGCATTTTGGGCATGCAGAAAAAATCTCGGGACTCTGTGTGACCACTGCGCGCATGAGTGACTGCACAATAAATTCTGGGGAACTTTGCATGTGGTGTGACAATCCCATTTCACTTCCTTAGCACTTGTCAATTTTCTGGACACAAGGGGGATGCATTTTGGGCATGCAGAAAAAATCTGGGGACTCTGTGTGACCACTGCGAGCATGAGTGACTGCGCTATAAATTCTGGGGGACTTTGCATGTGGTGTGATGATCCCATTTCACTTCCATAGCTCTTGTCAATTTTCTGGACAGAAGTCAGATGCATTTTGTGTGTTGTGATTGTGAGCACATAATGTCATACTTAAATTATAAATTAAAGCAGCATTGCAACAATGTGTGACAATTTTGACCTATACTTTTTATGCGATTTTACATTGCCGCCACTAGTTACCTCCTGACTTGTATGATACCCTTTTTCCATTATTTGTGCCTGCTTTACTATTTTTCTCATGTCTGAAATAAAGGAGCACACCATTTAATATTGTTCTGACCAGGTTCTTATCACTATTTGCAGCTGTTTTTGAACAACTATTGTTCTGTAAGGTCATAAAACACTGCCTGCTGCATAATTGTTAATTTGACAACAGAAGTAATATATAACAACTGATGGAGAAAAACAGCGCAAAATACTGACGAAGACCTGGTTTGCACCATATTAAAAGGAGTGCTCCTTTTATTATCTCAGACATGAAAAAAGTACTAAAGCAGACTTAAATACTGGAAAGAATAGTATCATACAAGTCAGGATGTAAGTAAAGTAGCAATGTAAAGTAGCATAAAAAGGTATAGGTCAAAATTTTCAACAGATTATTGCACTGCTGCTTTAAAGAGATTCACCAAGTTACATAGTCGTGGATGGTATTGTACCCAATATATCGGTGCCTAGCCTCCAGGGGAATCTTTGTTGCTCCACATGTCCTTAAATAGTGCAACACTTTTCTGGCAAAAACGTTTGTAATTTCAGTAAACCGGGTCCCAGAGGACTTCCCGTTATGAAGAGCCATCCAAGTTCCGCCCAAGACTAGCAGCGTTTGGAGAACGTGGCATGTTTCACTAACAAGAGCCTTGTTAGTGGAAACATGCCCACGTTTCATCCCAAACTGACCATTATAACATAAAGAAACATTCAGAAAGCTGCCGGCCATTCACTATAATGGAGCACGCCCCCGTGCTCTTCCTGGCATCACGTCATAACATTGCTGAGTGCAGTGATGGAACTTGAGTGGCTCTTCAGAACGGGAAGTCCTCCAGGACCTGGTTTACCAAAATTATGAGCATTTTTGCCAGAAAAGTATTGCAGTATGGAATGTAAGGACATGTGGAGCAAGAAAGATTACCCTGGAGGTAAGGCACCCATATAAGGAGCATGTATGACTGTATGTGCATGTATACATTTAAAGGGAAGCAGTCAGCAACAGGAGCTCCTGCGTCCTGCCCAGTGCAAGACTTACCCTCCGGTTAAGCCTTTTAAGTATGTTGCAGCATTTTTCTCGTGCCGCAACATACTTTATTTTAATAAAGAAAGGTCAGCGACGCAGAAGGATGGCGAATGCTATGGGTGCCCCATTATGTGTAAAGGAAAGGTGCGGCGGAGATGCACCATGCGCTTCAAATACTTTTGTATTGAAGTGCATGGTGCGTCACCATTGCACCTTTACCCATAATGGAGCCCCCATAGCATCTGCCATACTTCCCGGTTGCTGACGTTTCTTTAGTACAATGAAGTAGGTTGTGGCATGAGAAAAATGCCAAATCATACTTAAAAGGCTTAACCAGAGGGTAAGCCTTGCAGGGGGCAGGATGCAGGCGCTCCTGTTGCTGACTGCTTCCCTTTAAACTAATACTGTGGCCTTCCTTCTGTCTGGTATTAAACAAACAAAACAGTACAGCAGTGGGGGAGGTGTGCAGAAAACAAAACCTAATGCTCGATCCTATGATGTTCCAGCAGTAGATGAAGCATCAACACTATTTGTAGCTGCTTTGCTCGATCCGCTCCATCTGCTGCTGGCAGCACCCATCCTCTGATTGCTTTCCTCCATCGCAGCCCCAGCAGTGCTATTTCTTGCAGGCATTGTGGCGGGTCCACTGTCATGGGAGGAAAGCCAGGTAGTGGTGAGGGTGGTGCTGGTGGCAGTAGTGGTGAGCAGCAGCTGCTGCTGTAGCCCTCCTCCTGCTCTGGTGATGCACAGCAGCAGCACCGCTACCACTGCCACAGAAGGGCCAGTAGGTGGAGGCCTGGCCCATTTTGTGGCAACTGCCACTCCACCTTGTGGTGGTTAGCGATGTGTCCTCTGGCCCCAGATGTGTTCCCAGGGCCACGCACACCTTGACACCACAAAGCAGTCACACTACAATGCTGTCACCCCGACACAGTTGAAAACTGCCAGACTATCAATCTCGGGAGGGACCGGGCAGATGTATTGCCAGCAGCACTTTCATGCACCTGGGGGCTCCATCTGCTGCTGTGGAGTGGGAGGTGGTGCTGCTGAAGCCCTGCAGCTGGTACTGGTGGTGGCAGCGGCAGAGTTGCTGGATGTGGTGGTGGCACTGGTGGTGCTGCTGCTTCGGGGCAGGACCAAATAATCTGGAGCGGTCCAGCGACACCGCCCATGCTGACCCCATGTCCGCACTCCCTCTGGCCACCACAGGGCACAGACTGTCCCTGGTCCATAACTCAACAAACCTCTCTTCCCTCTCCACTCAGACGCTGCGATGACTTGACGACCGACTTCACACACACAGTCACAGACAGTCTCACACACGCACACACACTTGCACAAAACAAAACTTATAAAATAAATCAGTCACAAAAAAAGAACTCACAAAACAGTACAATAAAAACTAAAGAATTCGCTTTTAAAAAAGCTGTTGGTTTTTATGAAGTTTAAGAAAGCAACAAATAAACACTCCTCTCCTACACTATCTGCCAGTATGACTCACTTCCTTCCTGCCTGGCAAAGCATGTGATTTACAGTACTGTAAGCCATGTGATGTGTGTGGGGAGGCTGCCTAAACTGCCCATTGTTGTCATTCCACCTTACTTTGCGTTAAGGCGGAATAACAATGTGAAGTCGAGTCATAATCACAAGGCGAAGTGAGCACTCCTCTATGGCCACTTTGTGTAGCATTGCACTAATGTGAAGCAGCCACTTCACGTTCACTTTGCCTGTGGATTTTAAATTCACTACATCTCTACTCAGCAAAGCACAGGGAATAAACTGTTGAAAAACGCAGATTTTTTTTTTTTTACATAGTACTGCTACTTTAAATTTCTATTCAAAAACTATTAAAAAACTAACCCCCCCCCCAAAAAAAAACAAGAATTCCTCTACCCCTCGCTTATCATGAGTTGGAGAAAGCAGTTGTGGAGTAAGTTGAGCATGGGGCAAAGTTTAGCTGCCGCCCTTTAACTACGAATAGTACGGGCAGCCAGCTATGGTCACATGTTATGCTAATTAGTGTCCAGCTGGGACTAGGGAAGGGTAAATCTCTTTGTCCTCTGGTCAGTCTAGGATGTTCCCTGTGCTGGTGAGATGTGCCTGTTTAAGCTCCTGAATAAACCTTATCTTGTTCATTATTTTATGTCCGACTCAGTTTGTTGGTACCTACTGACTCCTGCAGCAGAAGCACCAGATGGAAGGCAGTATACCAGAGAAGATAAGAGGTCCTTTAGTGGCAGATCAAATACCAAAATGCCACACATGGTGGAGAATGCAGCCCTTCTTCTTCTAGTTGCTTGGTACTCCAAATTCATTGTCCCAGTATGCCGCTCAAGCTTACATGTTTGCTTGCTCCACAGCCTTAGCTTCAGTGAAAAAGCAAAATGACTGATCTCCTACTTGGGCAGCAGCCTGTAGCCCTTCTCTAACACTGTAGGCTGTGAAAAAAAAAATATGTGTGCTGCATATTACAAGCCAGCAAACTGAATGAACTGTAAATTACAATCATGCCAGTCTGAGCACCAGGTGCTGTGGACTGCCTGTTCCTCAACTCTTAAACCAGAGACATATGGCTTTCTGTTATTTTCACTCAAGATGTCTTCCAATACACAGACATTTGTTTTGCCAGTTCTGTCTGAAGAAAGTATTCCATGCTTCTAAACCTTGAAGACAGCAATAAATCTCTCAACACAAATACTTTGGATAACCTGGGAGTCACTCAGCCAAACCAAAGCCTGCCATTTATCTTTTGAACAGACTGCAGAATGATCATTTTGCATTCTTTCTGCTGCCCTGACATAAGCCACTGCCTACAACTACAAAACAGGAAGCAACCTTTCCCCCCTGTTGGCAGCCATATTGGGAATGTCAAATTAGCCAAGAAGCCTATGCTACAGGTCCAGCAGCCATCTTTGTGAGGGGCAAAAGACAAGGAACATGCGAGCACCCATACAGCAAACAAAATGGCAGTAGACGGAATATAAATCCCAAAATTTAATATGCAGACCAGCATGAATACAAAACAGTGGCTAAAAGAGCACTAATGTTTCACCTGGTACACTACCAGGCTTCTTCAGAGTAAAAGATCAGCATACAAATGCCTCAGTAAATACACAGTGCAATTAATCATGTGACATGAATTCACCAATACATGCAATACTCCCTTTTAAGTGAATAATAATCAATTAATGGACCCTTGGGGAACTAAATTAGTTCCCTGATATAATGTAATTATCCTATGGTCCCATACTTCTACAAGGTAACACCAATAAAATAAAATAAACTTGGTAACCTCAGATAGAATGTGTCATCTATTGTTATATACTATACATATATTGCATGGAACAAATTCCAAATTTTGATCATGTCGCATATAAATTTCAACATTAATCACAGTCCATACAATTAACTAGTTTAAAACACAGACAAAACTATTAAATGAGGTAACCAGACACTGTCTTATTACAAAGCAGCAGGGGAGAAACAAGCAATATATCACTTATACTTTTTCAAAAAGGCTGCAAGCTCAATGTTTCATAAAGGCCCATATATGAACAGGCCCCTAGAGTATAAATCAATAGCTTTCTCTCTGTCCTATCTTTTATTTAGGTCACTCCTCTGGGACCTACAGTGACCAAATCCAGACCCAAAATGTAAAATGTGTTTCTAGGGACTATATTTTGAGACATGTTTAGCAATGGCATACGCATGTCTCCTCTTTCTATTGCCCATACATGTTCTCCTATCCTTACTTTAAATTTTCTGTGTACGCTCCAAGATAGTATGCCCCACAGTCACAATTTAACAAATATACTACATCAGAACTATTACATGTGATAAAATCATTCAATTCTATATTATTCCCTGCAACTGAATGTTTAAAATCTTTACAGCAGTTAATGTATTTACAATACATACAATTACCACACCTATGTGTACCTTTAGGCCTGGATATTAACAACATTTGTTTGTCCTTTATGTTAGTAGTTACTATATTGGATACAACATAATCCCTTACACTTTTACATTTTCTATAAATAACTTTTGGTCCGTTTTGGTCACTTCTTTTAATTCAAGTTTGAGCTCTAGAATAGGCCAATTATTAACAGTAAAGAGAATAACTGATAGGCTAGTGTGAGTTACTGGGGAGTATTACCATCGAGAGGTTCTGGACACATAGGAACCTCAAGAGCAAAGCTCGAGAGGTTCTAGTGTGTCCAGAAACTCGAGATGGTAGGACTCCCCAGTAACTCACACTAACTTTTAAGTTATTTTTTTTAATATATGGATCCTATTTTGACCATTTTTAAACGTTGGTCAGCCACTGCAGTGAAGGACTCTCTCAGTCCTGACCAACCGCTGTATTGTCTTGCTTCTCCTTGCTCGTTCCTGAAACCCATAAGTTTAGTAGACAGTCCTACCTTTGTCTCTGTTTGGGGAAAGCTGCATGAGGCACATATTTTAATGTTTCCTAGAATTCTGCCCTCAAAAATGTATCTGTGGAGCAAAGAAAAATCCTCAGCATATGACCAGCGGGTTTATCTCCGTAAGCAACAGAGTGAGCCGCCATGTTTTTGAAGTTGAACTGCCCGCCCACTCTGGAAAAGCAGCCAATTGGAAGGCACACTTAGGAAAACGTAGGGGGCTAACTTGCAGTTGCGCTGTTGAGCTTTGATGATAATAGTATCATTCAGGTACAGAATGATGGTATTACCATCTCTGAACGATACTATTATCAGTTGTAAAGTGTAGTATTATTGCTCTTGGAGCGATGGTATTACCGGAAAAAAAAATCACATACTTTACTACCCTATTAAATGGCATATCCATATATTAAAATCTGTTTAACTTCATGAGCTCGACTACAGAAGCTGGTGACAAAGGGCACTCAGTTTTTGATCTATTATTTTGTTGTTTATACAACACTGTTTCTCCCCTATCCAATTGGTCCACTTTCTTAATAGCTGATACAATGCTTTTATTGCTATAACCTCTTTAAAAATCGTTGCACCTGTTCACTTCATTTTGTGTCATATTCTGTACGTTCAGTACAGTTTCTTAAGGTTCTTATTAACTGTCCCTTAGGAATATGGAACCTAGTATGGAAGGGATGGCAACTATCAAATCTTAAAGTGTTACTATCAGTATTTTTTTGGAACAAAGTAGTGCAAACCCCACCTTTGCAGTCTTTATAGATTTTCAAATCAAGAAATGTAACAGCAGTCTGATGAAGTTCATACTTATATGTTCGACTACTACTTGTGGATTCCATCCACTGAATAAATTGTTCAAAATCATCTACTGTGCTTTTCCAAATAATGAGTATATCATCAATAAAGTGCCGCCACAAATCCACACTATCAAAGTATGGATTTGTGGCGGCACTGTACAGATGATCCAACTCCCACTTCCCCACAAATAAATTTGCATAGCTAGGAGCCATTGTGGTACCCATCACTGCATCCCATAGTTGGTGATATAATTGACCATCAAATAAAAATGTATTCATGGTCAAAACCAATTTTGCCAACTGTACCAAAAAATGTGTAGGTGTTTTTACTCTGTCTTCCTCTGATCTAGTGTCTAAAAAGAAAGACAGAGTTCTCAATCCCTCATCATGTGGTATTACAGTATATAATGAATTAACATCAACTACAGCAAAATAACAATGCTGTTCAACACACAGCTCCTCAATAATTTGTACTACTTGAGTAGAATCTCTCAGATATGATCTTAAATTCTGTACTATAGGCTGTAAAAAGCTATCAAGATACACTGAAATAGGTTCAGTAAGCCAACCACTTCCAAACAATAGGTCTCCCAGGGGCTGTTTTAAACTTGTGAATTTTGGTAAAGCATAAATGGTTGGATAACTGGGTATACAACTGTAAGAGTTCTATATTCAATTTCAGAAATACATCCTTTTCTAAAACCTTCATTTAAACACCTACCTCTTTTTTAAAGAGGTCCACAGTTTTATGTGTAATCTTAACATAAAAAGTCTTATCACTAACAAGTCTAGTTACTTCCCCGATATAATCTACAGTATTGAGTACCACAATGGCTCCTCCTTTGTCTGCTGGCTTAATGGTTAAGTGTTGATTTGAATTCAAGCTTTTCAAAGCCTCCCTTTCTTCTCTAGTGCAATTATCAAAATGCTGTTTTCTTTTCCTCTTGCAAATGTTTCAGATCCATCTTACATTTCTCAATGAAAACTGCAACCATGGAGTTTATAGGTGAGGGGCACCAGCTTGTTCTCAACGACCTCACTCCATGGAAAGTAATGTCTACCATGTTTTTGAAGGGCACCCATTAAAATGAATGGACACTGCAACAAATAGCTGCATCTTGCAAAAGAAAAGTTTATTTCAACAACAGACAACACCAAACTAGAGTAGAAGTTGTTTATTAAGATGTCCATTGATGAAACTTTCCTACACATAACTGTATCTCTGTCTATAATTAAAAAAAAAAAGTTTTTTCTCTTGACGATTTATTTCTTTCAAAATGTCCCATTCTCTTCATAACAACCAACCCTTCTCATTCCTACAACCTCCGTCCAGTGACTTGCAGCTCCTCTCCAACCATGAATTCTGAGGCCGCCGATTCGAGCACTGCAAGCTCTGGGGCTCCACTTTCACCTACCTTGAGAGCATGAGGTCTCAAAATTGAAACTATTTCACAAGGGTATCCAGTCATCTATCTCAGCCCACGGGATGCCCCCTATGCAGGCCATTCAGGATGACCTCACCTATATTAAAGCTATTTCCCCACACTCAACGGTCCACTCCAGCTTGCAGCCAGTACCTTTCTTAGCACTACCTCAGGAAGATGCTGCTCACTGGCTCGAGCAATTTCAGGTCTGGATCTCCTTCAATAGATGAATGGACGAATCCCTTGCAAATTTCCAATGCCATGTTAAACAAGAAGACATTTTAACAAATTTCCAGTTTGGGTTCAGAGAGGGGAGGTCTACGAACACCGCCCTAATTGATTTCAACAACCTGATAACTACATCATTAAATCAGGGTAGGAGCACTGGGGCAGTGTTCATAGATCTCAGTAAGGCTTTGACCTGGTACAGCATGATTTTGTTACAAAGGTTGTCTGATATAGGATACAGCAAGCAGCTCTGCTGTGGTTCAAATCTTATTTGACAAACGTAGACAATGGGCCGGATATTCAAAGGTTGCATATGCGCAGCAAGTTCTAACGCATCGCCAAGTCCAAGTGCGCCATTCTCGATGTTCAGCAGGAGGCAGCTTGCATGCGAAAACAGGCTGAGCAACAGCACAATGCAAATGAAGGCATGCGCAACCGAAGGGGGTGGATCCCTGCAAAAAGAGCGCAATGCGATATTCAAAAGGTTACACAATGCGCAATAGCGGAACAGCCGGAAGTTGCGCCACAGCAGAAATTAGCCAAAGTAAAAAGGCTCAAGGAAGAGGCGCAAGAACACTACAGGTATGCCAAGCGAGACAGAGAGAGACAGACAGTGACAGTCCAGAACAGGGCAGGCAAGGGAAGTTGTGTGGGCCATAGGCTGCAGAGGCCAGCGGGGGTACCTGATGCAGTGGAGGTAGGCAGTCAGGACAGCGGGGTAACAGAGCAACATCAGCCGGGGGTTCACAAGCCAGGAGATGGACAGTGCCAGCTTCCACATGGAAGCGTAATGAGGGGTGAGAATGCATGCTGCAGGGGGCGTGGCCGTGGAAGGGCCAGTCGGTGATGCGCCCCAACCAGGCAGTGCCGTGCCGCATCAGCTTTGAGCTGTACACAGATGTAGAGATCGTGGGCCGGTACCACCTGAACAGGGCAATACTGAGACGGCTCTGTGAGCTGTGCAGTGATGTGATGCAGGCACCCTCACAACGGAGTCACGCTCTGTCGGTGCAGACCAAAGTGACAGCCTGCATGTGCCTGCTCGCCACGGGCACCTTCCAGAGGCCGACAGGGGCACAGTCGGCCACGTCACGCATCCTCACCCAATTCCTCAGCGCACTGCTGCCACATGCTGCGGAGCACATCCAGTTCCCCAGCACCGCGGCAGAGTGTACAGCCATCATGCAGGAGTTCCACAGGGTAGCACGTATGCCTGGCATGCTAGGGGTCATAGACTGCACCCATGTGGCCATTCGCATGCCACCTGGCCCCGATGGGGCTGCATATAGGAACAGGAAGGGCTATTCCAGTGTCAACTGCCAGGTGGTGTGTGATGCCACTCGCATAATCAATGTCTGTGCCACACACCTGATGGAGCACATGATGCCTTTATATGGTATCAGTCCGCACTGTGCCATCGATTCAAGAGTGGGGACATCCCACAGGCCATCTAGTGGGTGAGTACGCATGTAGGAATTGCAAACATGGGGCAAGGGTGAGAATGCCACAGGTGCTATGGTAGTGGCACACAAGGATATTGGCAATATGGACCTGAACATGATACTCATCTCCACCATCTCCACACAGGTGACAGTGGATACCCACTCCGTCCCTGGCTGCTCACACCATACCGGCGCCCCATGACCCCATCGCAGCAACGCTATAATGAGGCGCATGCCGCCACATGCAACATCATCGAGTGGGTGTTTGGGATGCTCAAGGCACGCTTCCGATGCCTAGACACCTCCGGCGGTGCCCTACAGTACAGCCCCTCAAAGGCCTGTGGGATATTCCTGGCCTGTTGTATCCTGCACAACATGGCCAAAGACTGTGGGATAGCCATTCAGGTCGAGGAGGGGGACAGTGATGGGGACATCAGCGGTGCCGGTGATGAGCAGCCCCTTGGATGGCGGGACCCCGACTGATCCGGCAGGCCCAGCTGCACGGGACACCATCACGGAGGAGCATTATGCACGACACAGGTAAGTCAGGGGCGTATGCAACCAACACTGTCCTGGCGCAACCCACAGGCACACAGAGTAACACACCAGGGGTGCAGGACAGCAATGGGAGTGGAAGGACCAGGCACACAAACACACCATCAGGGAGGCGTGAACAGTCATATGGACACACACACACACACACACCAGGCACAAAGCATACATGGGCAGGTGCACAGCAGAGCAGGAACAGACATGGCAAACACACAGATCCACAGACACACACCACCTGTACTGTCCAAGCAGTGTGTCAGATGCTGGGCACCCTTGCACCTTGGTGTACAGTACAATGCAGGCATCATCATGCACACGCACCTGTGGACAGCAGTCGGGATGGTGTGCAGGTGGCCTGTATGTCGGCGTGATGTGCAGGGCACCCACCAGTGCATTGCCCACCATGACGCACATTGCACACAGGGCAGCACCAGACAGGGCCCGCACTGGGAGACAGGTCAGTCATGTTGCACTGTTCCACAGCCACCGCGGATGCATGGGCGGCCCCGCCGTGACCCAACAGCACTGGCAGGCCGAGCAGGGGCCACATGGGGTGGCACCGATGGACCACCAGGGGTCCCACTGCGTGATCGTGACCTTGTCCGCACTGGGGTCTGTAGTATGCTAAACATACCTGCACCGGGTGCTCGGATGCCCACAGCAGAACCCGCGCCAACAGGCTGGGTGTCGCATGACGCTGGGAACGGGGAGTGGAGAGCGTACTGTGTGGGGTGCGTGGTACAGGGGCACCTGCTTGTGTGCCCAATGCAGCCACGACAGCGACCAATGCCTGGGTCTGCCTGTCAATGGCGGCGGTCACATCCATCCGCATATGGACCATCTCTGCAAGGATCAGAGCACAGTCCCTGCTGTGCCGCTCCACAGCCACGCACAGTGCCTCCACGGATGTTGCAACCCGCCTTTGCTGCTGTACTGATTCCCGCAGCAGGCAGGTGTGCTCTTCAAATGGGTACTGTGCCACAACGGCATCCTGTCCCCCAAGGTATGGAAGGTCCTGATGCTCAACACCCCTTGAGGGTGGGCGCTTCACCAGGACCAGGAATGGGCATATCAAAGGGCGGTGGGCATGTGCCACCGCTGGACACTGTACCCCCAGACCTGGTGGGTGACTGCTGCTGCTGCCCCTCAACCGTTGTGCCCCAGGAACCACTCGTTCCACTGCTGTGGCCGCAACAGTGCCAGACACCTGCACAGCCACCGGTGCTGCCCCACCGTTGCTGACAGGCACAGCCTGGGACTGTGCCGACATGCTGGCACACACGTTGGAACCAGCTAGGCCCAGGGGCACGTGCTGGCCTGCTGTGTGTCCGTCATAGGACACACACGTCACTGCGCATTGCAGTCCTTGCATCATCAATGGTGCAGGTACGCTACAGCCACAGTCACAGCGTGCTGGCATGCTTGCATGCCAGACTGCTGAGACACAGGCTGTGCACCCCACACCTGACTCACCGACAACAGAGTTGGCAGCCCGGCTGCATGTTGGCTGGTGACAGAGGTGGATGGACCTCCTCCAACTCCAGCAGGTCTTCCTCACTGCCTGGACCCACCACCACCGTCCCTGAAGACAAACAGGATCTGTAACAGAAAGTGAGGACATGGGTGCATGTGAACAACCACCCCCAACACCACCACCATGTCATACCGTGCAGTGATGGGCTTCCAACTGTCTGGAATCCACCTCCTGGTACGCCCTCAATAGCACTCCGCTGCATTGATGCAGCCAGTCGGTCCTCAGCCAGGGTCAGCTCCGCTACCACTGGCTGGCCCCCGCCTGTGCCAGCACGTGCCGCCCTGAGGGCTGCCACCTTCTCCTTCACCCTCCTGCGGTCTGTCCCCATCTTCTTTTTGCATTCCTGCACGGAGTGCTGGTGGCTTCCGTGCAGGTTCACTGACCGAGCTACCCCCTCCCATGCAGCCACACGGCCTGAGGGTGCCCGCTGTCCACTCAGTAGTGGCTCCTCCTCCAGGTAGGCCTGGAAGAGGCCTCTGTCTCCGCCGTGGTGAAGTTGGGCCTCCTCCTCCCCACCATCCTCACCTCACCTTGGCTCTGCTCGGTCATGTCGATCTGTATGGGTGGAAGTGGACACCTGTCACTGTGCAGTCTACAGCGTTATCCCATGACCATTGTCCAGAACATCACACAGCATGCAACCCACCTCTCACCTGCAGTAACCGATCTGCCAGCGCGGCCCAATGTCGCACATTTATAGCGCAATGCATGCAAATTAGGAGTGGAGCAACTGTAATGAGATGCAAATCATGCCACTGCACCTTTGAATGGCTGATCAGATGATTTGCATGTGTCAGCTGAATATCGCGCCGTTGCGCTTTGCGCAATACGGTTGAGCCGGCTGAGCCAATGGTGCATATCTGTGACTGTGTGGTACACTGCATTGCGCATGCCCAGGTAGCTTACGCAGGCATCTGCCGTGCTGATGACGTGCTGTGCACGATCGGCAATTCAGGCCATGGCCACCATTGTGCCAATGGCGCTACAGCGCTGGTCACATGGCGCAGTGGCAGTACTGCGCAATAGTCCACTGTGGCACTGGCACGCAGGTGTCCGATCGCGCGGGCGTGTGGACGTCCGATGGTGCTGTTCGTGGCCTTGCGCCACTGACCCATGACCTTGTGCACGACCTTTGCCCCCTGGCGCTGTACGTCTGGCATGTGTACAGCTCTATCGCGCTGTTCGGTGACAGCGCGATGTGGACCGACGGCGCTGTCCAAACAGCGATAGGCAGTGATGGAGTTGTATTGGCGCAACATTTCCATCGTGGGGTTGCCGCTACGGCGAGCACCATATTGCCACTGTACATTTTGAAAATGGCACGCAGGAGAGCACCACAATGGGGGCTTTGGAGTTAGCCAACCTGGTGGCTGTGGTGGAGCCCACTATGGCTCACTGTTTGATGGTGTGCCCTGCGAGGTGCCACGCACCCATGTGTGGCAGCAGGTCGCGCTGCCCTGGAGCAGGCCACTGGGCGGAGGAGGACCCCTGAACAGTGCAGGCACCGCTACGACGACCTGCAGAGGAGGGAGCGTGCTCTGCTTGCGCGCCTCAGGTCCCGTACCAGGAGGGGCATTGTGCCCAGGCCAGGTGGGTGTGCTGTGTCTGCACCGGTATTGTCTGCATGGGTGACTGTGTAATGTAATCTGCGCATGGGGGTGGGTTGGGCTGTGGTTTGCTGTGAGGGTGTTTGCAGGTGTGTGCTGTTTGGGTCTGGATGTGTGGGCAGGCACACTCAATGGGGCAAGGGGCTGTCTGCTTTGGGATCTCACTGATGTTTTTCTCTTCCTTTGTCTCCCACAGGCGTGGAGGAGTGGAGGCAGGCACGGGCTGAGGCATGGGATGGCGGTGCCAGGGTGGCTGGCGGAGGAGGGGTGCAACAGCCACAGCCACAGCAGCAGCCGCAGCACCTGATGCAGCGGCTTGATGAGGGTGTCATTACATCATGGATGCTATTGCATGCTGTGGGGGGGGCATGGCCACCATCCATGGACAACACTGCCATGCATGCGATGTGTGACAGTCAGCACTGTCCAGTGGCACTGCATGTCTGTGAGTGCGTCCACTGGTGGTCCATGCATGCACTGGGCACATGGCTGTGGCACTGACTTCCCACCACATAGCCACGTCACTGGACAGCCTTGGTTGTGCTGTGCTGGTCATGGGCAGTGTGTGTGTGCAGTGGTACACATGGCTGTTGCTGCCTGGTTGGGCATGTCTTGTGCACGGTCACTGTGGGTGGGTGCAGTCCATCACAGGAGCGGGCACTGGCTGTATGCCATGCATGATGGGTGGGCTTCAGGGATATGGACAGTCACAGCCATTGACTCTGATTCCTTGTCCTAGGTGTCCGGATCCTGCACCGCATTGAGAGGTCGATGCAGCGGATGATACAGGTGGCGATGCGCACGCCATCCTGCTGGACCTACAGCAACATGGTCTGAGGTGCAGGAGGAGGCCCGGCCCAGCACCAGGTGGCAGGAGAGCAGGCTAGCAGGCAGTAGCTGCCCATCACCTCACCCCACCTTCCCTCTCCGGTTGTTCACACCTGCCCTTACCCACTCCTTACCTTGTACCCATACCCCCACCCTGTTTTGTATATTTGTACATAGTTATAGTTGTTGTTCTTCTTATTCTTGTTATATTTGTAATATATATTTTGATATGAATACTGTGGTGGTCTCTGATTTGCAGCTGCTATAGGTGCTCAGTTGCAGTGGTATGCATGGCATCTGGGGTGGTACAGTCATGGGTATGTGTGCGTGGGGATGTGTCTCTGGTGTGGGAGTGGCTTTCAGTCAGTATTGCCATGTGCTGCCACCCACTGCTGGGTGCTCATGGTGGCTCTGGCTTGTATGGTTCTGTGGTGCACGAGGTTGCAGTGTGATGGGGGGGGCCTGGGGATTCCTGCAGTGCTGGTCACTGCTCATGGGTGGTGTCTTGGGGTCACAGTGCAGGTGTGCTGTGTGCACACGGGGGGGACTGCTGGACACCGGGTGGTCTCCCCTTTGTGTGTGGCAGTCTCAGCTTGCCAGTGGGTGTGCTGCAGTAACACGGCCAGGATGTGCTTTCTTTGCTTGTCCCCATGGGCCAGTTGATATTCTGTCCCTCCCCAGTTATGCTGTTCTTGGGGTGTGGGGTGCATTGTTAGTTCTGCAGTGTGTCCCTGTGCCCATCTGTGGCATGGGTGGTGGGCCTCCGCCTACCTCCTGGTTGTGCTGTTCCATTGCTATGCTGCTGGGGTGTCATTGCTTGCCCTATGGGCCTCTGGACTGCTCAGCTGGGCTGGCCTTGTTGCGCTATGGCACATCATATCTGCTCAGCTTCCCTTCCTGGTTGCTATGGTGCATCATTTCTGCTCAGCTTCCCTCCCTGGTTGTGCTATGGTGCAGTTTGTGCGATATTCAGATGTTGGCTGCTTGCGCAATTGGCCTTGCTCCATGTTTGAATAACAATATCATGACGATTACATGTGCGCAAGTGACCTTGCGCTTGCTCCTACTGTTGCGCACTTTTAGGGCGCAGTTTGAATATCCGGCCCAATGTGTCCAGTGTGGAGCCACTGTCTCAGGTCTGGTGGATATGGATAGACGGATTCCACAGGGCTCAATTTTGGGCCCTGCGCTGTTTAATATCTATGTAAATAATTTAGTAAATCAAATGATGGCTACAGATATCTGGCTTTATGCGGATGACACAGTTCTTGTGACATCTCCAAACAATCCCGAAGACCTGAGACAGTGGCTCCAGACAGATTTTTTTCTGTATGGAGACTTGGATGAGGGACTCTGGCCTGTTAATAAGTTTAAATAAGACTCAGTGTATGATTTTTACTGAAGGTCCTCAAGCAAATAAAAACATCTCAGATTTGCAGATTAGATTCTCAGATGGAACTTTGACTGTGACTTCCTATAAATATTTAGGAGTCCTTGTGGATTCCTGGATGACTTTTTCAGAACATACAGTATAAATTCACAGATTAAGAAAGTTAGTCAGAGGTTGGGATCCCTTAGAAGGATATCAGGTTGTTTGTCTAGTGATACTAGTGCCAGATTGGTAAAACAATTACTCTTGCCTATACTGGAATATGGATCCTTTCTCTATATGTATTCAAACCAGAAATCATTGGCCAAGTTGGACCAAATGTATTATCGAATGGGAAAATACGTAACAAGAAAGGCTCATGGGATCCACCGTTGCCTAGTCTATCAGGATCTTGATTGGCTGCAACCTGCAGCTAAGAGAGGATTACCTGTGGACCTTGGTTTGCCATGGATTGATTTATACTGAAAATTTATTGCACCCATTAAAATATTTGATCCAGTTGGAAGGAGAATCATTGTATACTGCCAAATTGAGAAAAACATCAGTTAAGATACCTACAGACAGAATCATGAATAGAACGGGAGTTATAACACTTCAAAATAGTTTAGCCAAACAGTGGATTAAATTGCCAACTGAACTAATTATGATTGCTGATTTGCACATATTCAAACTTGAATTGCATAACTTTTTGAAAGTTCAATGTAAATGTTTTTAGACATAACTTTGTGGTCCTTTTTTTTGTCTGTATTGCATGTTCTATAATGTTAATTTGTTATCATTATTCTTGTATTGTCTGTAACTTTTAAGAAGATACCACAGGAATTTGTCGTAAGTGGGGTTTCCCCAACAAAATTATCTGTATAAAAATAAATCTTTTATCAATCAGTAAATACATGTGCTAACTCCTAAGAGGGATGGCCATCTCATGGTTTAATGCCCTTCCAGACCAGACAAAAGGGGACACTGCCACTCTGTATTCCACCTTCAAGGACCATTTCTTACAAGCTCACCCACCCTGGTTGTTAGAACAGCAACTATGGGAGTGCACTATGCAACATCTGAATCATTGGAAGCATTTACAGTGGACATTGAATCATGGTGCAAATGTCTATAAAAATCAGAAAAAGACCAGATTACAGCATTTGTCCGGGGACTGCCTCCACAATTTCGTGCATATATTATCCAGCAAAAGCCAACCACCTGGATGGACACAATCCAAGCTGCATGGTTAGCCCAAGAGTCTATTTCCATGCTTTGGCCTACCACTGTTCAGGACCCACAGCCCTCACAATTGGCTGCACTTGCTACTATCCAACAGCAACAAATAATGATTGACAAGCTCATTTCAACTGTCAACAGCTTACATTCCCTCACTGAGGCTTCCCGTGCAACTCCTGTTAATGCCCTACAGCCACCTCCACAGCGACCTGAGACACCTCCATCTTCACAGGAGCCAGTGACCTGTCAGTGGTGCGGGTTCAGGGGTCACACTGCTGCAGTCTGCCACAAACTGAAAAACTTTCATAGAAATCAAGACAGCCAAAAGCATCTGCTGCTGCTCAATCAGCAATATGCTAACAACTAGTCACCAGACCAGGGAAACGAGCACTACTATTCACAGGACCAGGGAAACGAGCGCTGCCCAACAAACTAGGGGCTCTTGTTGGGCAAGAACATGAAGCAACTGACTGCCCCACTGACTCACATAACATAAACAAACGGCACCCTCCAGCTGCTAAGTCAGGCACAATCTTGCCTAAAGGAGTGAACTTTCCTGTCATCAGATCACCCCCCCCCTTGCAAACTACGCCCCTGATGCTGTTGGCAATTAATCCACGCATGCCTTGGTCGACTCTGGAGCAAAATCTCTGTGATCCACAGAAGTATCCTAGACAATCCAGCTATTCGCCATGTACCTACTGTTGCTCCAGCTGACCTAAAATACATCATCACTGCAAGCACTGCTACACTACCTATCACAGGTGTGGTCCATCTCAAGCTCCACTTTGGCTCACAGCAAGCTACTGTTAAATTCTACTTAGTGCCTGAACTTCAACTAGACATGATCCTTGGCCTGGACTTTCTCAAAGTGCACAAAGCCATCCCAGACTTTGCCTCAAACTGTCACTAGATCCCCGGAGGCAACTCGCAGCTACAGACTCAGTCACTGTACCTCCTAAGTCAGAGATGGTTTTCACTGCCAAGATTTGAGGTGACCCCCTTCCCCAAGGTGTTATTGGCATCATCACAGGATCCCCAGCTTTGCACTCCTCAGGTCTTCTTCCAGGGAACACCTTGCCTTCTGTGCACAGTGGTTCAGTATTCCAAAAGTGCTGCAACTTCATGGACGAACCAGTGATCATCTCCAAGGGTGCCAGTATCAGAAAGTTTGTCTGTCTGTCTTCTGGGGATCAGCTTCAGCTTCTACCTGAACCTCAGCCTGATTCCACTAACAGTCATCCTGTCAGTACCATCACAACCACCCCCACTTCACAAGGAATGCAAATGCCCTTCAGTCAGCATCTCTCTGCCTCAAAACTTCCAGCCTGTCCAACAGAGAAACAGCAACTTCTGAAACCTACTCAGATGTCTCTGTTGGCCCTGATAACAAGCTCGGATACTGCGATACCCTGCAACACACCACTGAGGTGCAGCCCAACCCAAAGCCAATTCATCAGAGAGCCTACAAAGTGGATACAAACAAAAGCAAATCCTAGAGAACTTAATCACGACATGCTCAAAAGGACATTACTGAGGAATCCACAAGTCCCTGGGGTGCACCTTGCTTGCTGGTAGTCAAGAAGGACAAAGGCTATCGGTTTGTGGTGGACTACAGAAAGCTCAATGCCCTCACGGTACAGGATGCCCATTCCTTACCTACCACAGAGGATGCCTTAGAAAGCCTTGGTGCATCCAGTCCAGCTTACTTCAACTCTCTAGATCTCCAGAGTGGAATCTACCAAGTCGCTATTGATCCAGCTTCATGCCAATACACAGCCTGGTGCTGCCACTTGGGATTTTTCCAGTTCAAACATCTGCCTATGGGACTTCAGAAAAGCCCAGCCACTTTCCAACATGTCATGGAAGTGGTGTTATGTGGACTGTCTGGGAAATATTGCCTAGTGTACCTCGACGATGTTATCGTCTTCAGCAGAACTTTCCAAGAACACCTCGAGCATCTCAAAGAGGTGTTCGAACGTCTCAGGCAAGCCAACCTCAAACTCCGTCCAGAGAAATGTTGCTTTGCTCAGCATCAAATCCATTACCTGGGACATGTGGTCAGTTTGCACGCCATCTCACCAGACCCAGATAAGCTCTCTGCAGTAAAAGATTATCCAGAACCTACAAACCTCAAGGACCTTACAGCTCTCCTGGGTTTGTCTGGCTACTACAGAAAATTCATTTGCAGCTATGCTAACATTGCAGCTCCATCGTATGCTCTCACAAAAAAGGGATGTGACTACATATGGACTTCCGAATGAAAAGAGGCCTTTAAAACCTTGAAAGACAAACTTATTTCTTTCCCAGTATTGGCCTATCCCTGCTTCGACCAGCCATTCAGGCTTTACACAAATGCTTGTTCCTTCTCAGTGGGCTCTGTGCTGTGTCAAATCCAAGATGGAATAGAACAAGTTATTTCCTATGCTGGGCGATCTCTTTCTTCAGCTGAGCAAAACTACGGCATCACAGAAAAAGAATGCCTAGCCATAGTCTTTGCTGTAAAGAAGTTTGACTGCTACCTTCGCTACTCCTCCTTCACAGCTATCGTGGATCACTCGGCCCTCAGATGGTTGTTTGAAATGAAGGAACCAGTAGGAAAGTTCACCCGATGTGTTGCCATACTACAAGGCTACAATTCTGAAATCCAATACCAACCAGGTCGAGTTCACTTCAATGCTGATGCAGTAAGCTGGAGACTGTATCTCTCCGCAGCAGCCTCTCCTGACGAAGAAGCCTGCCTACAAGCTCTCCCTTTCTACTGCACAAATGAGCTCCCTGTGGACACTCCTACAGCACCTCAAATCACCTTGCTGCTCCCAAATGCTTCTACAGAGAGAAGCACCAATCCTCACCTATTGCAAACAGCTGAAGAGCTTCTTGCAACCTCCAGCACCGATCTCTCCCTGACCATGATTAAACTTCAACAAAGAACTGATCCTCAGTTTACAGACATCATCGCTTATCCAGAGTATGGAACTTTACTGTAACAAAAGAAACACCGCCAGGATGTACAATTCTTTGCAGCACAGCATTCTCTCAACGACGGAGTGCTTTTTCACATTTGAACCAAGGAAGGCAAGGGTCATCTCGCCGACACAACTCCTGTACAGCTCGTTGTGCCAGCCTCGCTAGTCTCTGAAGGTGGACAAAGCAATGGGGCCTGATGGGATTCACCCAAGAACTCTACAAGAACTAAGGGTAGAACTAGTGACACCACTGACTACCCTCTTTAACAAATCATGGCAGGATGGGGTGGTACCCGAGGACTGGAGGAGGGCAGATGTGATTCCCCTTCACAAAAGTGGGAGCAGGACAGAGGCAGGAAACTACAGACCAGTTAGTTTGACCTCAGTGGTAGGGAAAATGATGGAATCACTTCTGAAGGAAAGAATAGTTGAGTACCTAGGGTCAGTGGGGCACAGGACCCAAGGCAGCATGGATTCACGATGGGAAGGTCATGTCAGACAGAATCTAATAGATTTCTTTGACTGGGTGACCAAAGTAGTAGATCAGGGAGGGGCTGTGGACATGGCCTACCTAGATTTTAGCAAGGCATTTGATGCAGTCCACACAAAGATTAATACACAAGATAGCCAGCATTGGAATGGGTCCCAAGGTGGTAGCCTGGATAAAAAATTGGCTAGACAACAGGGACGAAAGGGTAGTAGTAAATGGAGTACACAGTGAAGAAAGGAGGGTTACTAGCGGGTACCACAGGGTTCAGTACTGGGACTGGTCCTTTTTAATGTCTTTATAAGTGACATTGCAGAGGAACTGGAAGGAAAAGTATGTCTCTTTGCAGATGACACAAAGATCTGAAACAGTGTTGATACACAAGATGGAGAGGAAAGGATGAGAAGGGACTTGACAAGGTTGAAGGAATGGTCAAATGTATGGCAGCTCAGATTCAATGCAAAGAAGTGCAAGGTAATGCACACGGGAAACAAAAACCCAGAGGAAACGTACACAATGGAGGATGAAATACTGACAACAGTAAAAATAGAAAAGAACCTGGGGGTAATTATATCAGATAACCTAAAGGTGGGCAAGCAATGTGAGAAGGCAGTAAGGAAGGCTGGGGGGATACTGTGATGCATAGGAAGAGGCATCAATAGTAGAAAACAGGAAGTTGTTATCCCTCTGTACAGACAGTTGGTGAGACCCCATCTGAGTACTGTGTGCAGTTCTGGAGACCTCATCTCCACAAGAACATAGACAGAGTGGAGGCTGTCAGAGGAGGGTAACCAAAATGGTGCAGGGTCTGCACCAGAAGACATACGAAGAAAGACTAAAGGAGCTTAATATGTATACTCCTGAGGAAAGAAGGGAGAGAGGGGACATGATAGAATCTTTTAAGTACCTCAAGGGAATTAACAAAGTCCAAGAGGGTAGCATCTTCCAGAAAAAGAGCTGTGCAAGAACAAGGGGGCACAATTTGAAGATAGAGGGGGGACGGCTCAGGGGTAATGTGAGGAAGTATTTTTTCACAGAGAGGGTTGTGGATGCATGGAACAGCCTCCCTGAGGAGGTCGTGGAGTCAAGAACAGTGGTGGACTTCAAGAATGCATGAGACAGGCATAAGGTAGTCCTAGGGCGAGGTAAGAGGAAGTAAGCTGTTGGTTAACTAGGATCTGCAGCTTATCCGTTAGGTAGGAAAATGGGCAGACTAGGTGGGCCAAGCAGTCCTTATCTGCCATCAAATTCTATGTTTCTCTGAAGTTCTTCAAGCCACTCATGTCTCTCCACTTTGTGGAGGTCACATGGGTATCCACAGAACTCTCGAAAAGACAAGGCTCCACTTCTTCTGGTCTCACATGAACGAGGACATTGTCCATTTTGTCAAATCCTACCAGCCCTGTCCCCAAAGAAAGCCTCCTTCCAAACCAACCAAGGCACACATCATTCCAATGCCTGTAGCCACAGAACCCTTCCAAAGAGTCAGCACAGATATTCTTAGCCCCCTGCCTACCTGCCCTGACTCCATCAACAAGTACATTCTTGTCTATGTAACTAAATACTTGGAACTGATCCCATTAAAAGTCATTAAAGCTGCTACAGTGGCAAGTGCCTTCCTCAATACAATCATTTGACGTCACGGTACCCCAGCGTACCCACATTCAGACAGAGGCACAAATTACCTCTCATCCATTGTGCAAGAAACCTGCAAGCTTCTCGACATCAAAAAGACTCGTACAACCAGTCACCACCATCCACAGTGCAATGGACAAAGTGAGAGAATGATGGTGACCATTCTTAACACACTATCCAAATACCTGGATGAGACGTATGACACTTGGGATCATTTTATTCCCTTCGTGCAGTCAACTTACAACTCCAGCCCTTGTGTCGACAGCACAGAGTATACCCCGGTTTTCCTAGTCCATGGACATCACCCTAGAACACCTCTGGACAAAGATCTTGCATTGCTAGAGGTCCCAAAGTCAGCTTCCTCCTTCATCATCCCAATGTTGGAACAGCTTGAACTTGCGAGACAGGTTGCTATTGACACCCTGGGACAGAGAAAGATGGCAATACAAAAAATGTCAGCAGCAGAGTGTCACGATCCTTCATTTTCTGTGGGAGACATCGTATATTTGTATTGACCTGTCCTTGTTCTGGATGCCACCAGAAAACTGCTTTGCCCCTGGACTGGGCCATTTTATATTGTGGAAAAGCTTCCCCCTGTTCATGTTCACTTGAGCCGAAAGTCAGATGGAAAGCTGATACACAATAAAATTTACATCAACAGGTTGAAGGATAGGTACTTGCATGATTCCCTCCCTGATGATCCCAGTCCCCCAAGTAATGATCCTTCCTTGGAACCTGCAATACTTTCAGAAGCTGAACTTTCTGCTGACAATTTAACAACAGTTTCACCACAACCTCACGGTACTGACGCTCATCAGCCAGATCCCATTCTTCCTGCTGAACCAAATGAACTTTCTGGAACCTCTCAACCTCTTGTGTCTTCTCACGACTCCCTTGTACCCTAGCCAGTGTTTCAGATTGAGAAGATTATGCGAAAAGTACATTAATGGATCTTGGTCATACCGTGTTAAATTCGATGGGTGTGACAGTGCTCAGAACTTTTGGGTCCCCTTTTTTGACTTGACTATATCCAGTCAAGAACTAGTGCAAGCCACCCACTCAGCAATCCCAACTGACCATAAAAGTCGCAGAATCCAGTGAATTTATTATTCGGACTCAGTGTGGTGATTCTGTCAATTCTTTATCTTAACAATCTGCAAATTGCTTGTGAACTCTTGTATGATCTAACATTTTTTCCTCCTCTTCTAAATTTTAGCATTCTCAATAACTCAACTAATCGATCATCTAGTAATGTATCAAGCTAATATTCTTCAGGTGAAGCTACCTCTGGTTGGAAGCTGCAATACTGAACTTAAGATCTACAAGAAAGTGAAATGTGGTCACAACAGAAGGAGGTGAACCTTACAATTTACAATTGTCTTTGGTTTGTAGCAGTTCATCAGAAAAGTTAATATTCTTCAGGTGGAGGCTACTTCTAACTGAAAGGTGAAATAAGGAACTAAGAATTATCAGGAAAGACAGTCTTTCAATCAACAGAGGGAGGTGGACCTTGCTTTACTTTTGTTACAATTGTTAATATTTTCAGTGCAGGAAGAGTTTAAACCCAGAGGGACTGAATACTTTTATTGTCTGTCCTTTTGCACAGCTGACTTGTATTGATTGACTGTTTGCATTGCAATATTTGTAATACTGTGAGTTATTCACTGGGCTAAGAATTTGGCATAGGTCCTGAAGTGAGTGCAGGTTACAGGCTGTGTATTTGACCCAGACAGTGCCCCAGGGGGTGGAAACTGTTTTTTGTGTTTATCTCTGTGTCTAAAAGGCAGTTTGGGGCTAACTGCTTTCAGAGCACAAATCACCAGGCTGTTTTGGGGCTGGGAGGTTTACCTGTGTCTGACTTGGATGTCTGGATTTTTCTGTTTGATTAGCAGGTATTTTCTCTGTCAAATTGCCGTGTAGGACATCTTGCTGACAGGAAGGCACTCATCGCATGATGGTCAGAGCTTTTAGCTGATTGTTTTGTGAGGGCACAGTTTAGGCCCAAACCCTTCCCACCCCTCACCCCACCCACCCTGGAAATAGTTCCTTTATACCTGAGGTTCTGACATCATTTCCTCAAGAGGGTAAGGTGCATATCACTGTCATATCCTTTCTAGCACACTGCACTGACAATATAAGCATACACAGTGTATACTATATATAGTTCTATATAACAAACTAATCACATACAGACAAAAAAATTGTAAACAGGATAAACAAGAAGGTAGACAGACGTGGGGAGTAGTGCAATGTAGTGGCTGTGGGGCAGTAGTCTTCTGGGAATCTTTCTGGAGGCTGAGATACTGCCCTATTTGCAGACAGCTCTCTGCCCTGAAGGAGGAAGTTGCCCGTCTTCAGGCCACACTGGACAGTAGTAAGGGAACCTCCCCCCAGGCCACACTGGACAGTAGTAAGGGAACCTCCCCCATCCAGGGAGCACCACAGCTACCACCACTACCTCAGAGGTTGTGAAGAAAGCACAGCAGTTGGACCACAGTGGGCTCAGGGAGGGTAAGGGTGGTGGAACAGAGGCACACCCAGTCAGTTGAACCACTCCATAATCCATGCACCATTCTGGGGGACCATAGTTCCTCTATGGAGGCACCCGCAGAGGAGACTAAGGAGGTTGCGGACAACTGTCACAAGGGAGGCCAACAGGAAGGAGGCAGAGGACACCACAAGGAAAGAAAGCAGCTCCTGGTGGGGGACTCAATTATTAGGGGGATAGAACCGGGGGGGAGCAGGGAAAACTGAAGTAAGGTGCCTGCCTGGTGCCATGGCTTGGAAGGACAGGAAGTGCATCCTCAGGATCATGAGAACAGCTGCACAGGAGTCTGAGCTGGATGTCATTGTCCACCTAGGGACAAATGACTTGGCTCATCATGAGATTAGAGCAGTGCAGGAGGACTTGTAGAGTTGGGTAGGGCTAAGACAAGTAGCACACACAGTGTCCTTCTCAGAGGTGCTTCCGTCTATGGCATGGGTGGGAGGGGTACTCTGCACCATGCGATTTAATGAATGGTTGAAGAAATGGTGTGGAGCACAGGGATTTGGCTTCACTGGGGACTGGGGTTCCACCTGGAGGGACACCAGCCTATACTGGCAGGATGGTCTGTATCTGTCCAGGAAGGGAACAAGTCTTTTGAGCAATCGGTTTAAATGCTTCATTGGCAAGCTTTTAAACTAGTCAAGGGGGGAGGCACTAATAAGCAGCAGGAAAATCCCAGCCTCTTCCTACAAAACAGGGTACTAAATGAGAAAAAGACCAAGGTAGAAAACACAGTGGGGGATGCTGCTACAAAAGGTAAAGCCCTCAAAAAATGGAGAGCAATGAGTACCAATGCCCGTAGTCTGGGTAACAAGCTTCCTGAATTAGTGGCCTTGATGGAGCAGGAACATTTGGATACCGTGGCAGTCACAGAAACATAGTACACACAGAACCATGACTGGGAGATAAACATGCCAGGATACACTATCTACAGGAGGGACAGGGAGGGTAAAAGAGGAGGAAGAATAGCTCTCTACATAATGGAAGGAATCAAAGCAACAGAACAAAAGGGTAAACAGGGAGGAGAAGAAGCACTGTGGGTCAACTTGGAGACAGGCAATGGCACCACAATCCACACAAGGGTTGTATACAGACCCCCCTCTCAAGGGGAGGAAATGGACAAGGAAATGATAGAAAGTGTACTTAGAATGGCAGAAAAAGGGGAGATATTGCTGATGGGTGATCTGAATATGCCAGATGTTAACTGGAGGGCAGTTGCAGCAGCCACTTCTAAGAGTGGGGTTATTATAGATGCCCTACAGGGGGCATGCCTTAGACAACTAGTACTGGAACCCACTCAAGAGGGAGCAATCTTAGACCTGGTTCTCTCAAATGGAGATGGAGAGAGGATCACAGATTTAGAAGTGGTAGCCATCTGGGAACTAGCGATCATCGAACAGTATGGTTCACATAAACACAGCTGTAGAGTCAAGCCATACAAAGGCAAAAGTACTGGACTTTAGGAGGCTGACTTACTAAAATGGGTGAGTGCCTAAGGAATGCACTAGCAAATGGGCAGGAAGGAGGGGTGGAAGAACAATGGGGAATAATAAAAACTGCCATCACAGAGGTAACAAGCCTTTGTGTGAAGCAATAAACAAAACAAAACGATATAAGAAACCACTATGGTTCTCAAAGGAAGTGGCAGTGAAGGTTCAAGAGAAAAAGAAAGCATTCAGGAAGTTCAAGGAATCACAGAAGGAGCAGGACAGAGAATTGTATCAGTTAAAGGAAAAGGAAGCTGGGAAGGCGGAAGCTGGGAAGGCAGTCAGAACAGCAAAGGCCCAAACCGAGGAAAAGATAGCCAACTCAGTTAAGAAGGGGGATAAAACCTTTTATAGGTACATCAGGGATAGTGAGGCTTAATAAAGGAGAGGGGGTGGGCAGAGGGTGACGGTGAAAAGGCAGAGATACTAAACAAATATTTTTGCTCAGTATTTACAAATGAAGAGGGGGAGGTACCTAAACCAAACAATAGAAACACTCTGGATACAGAAGTTGATACCAGCCCATTTACAGAAGACAGGGTTCTGAAAGAACTCTTAAAACTGAAGGTGGACAAAGCAATGGGGCCTGATGGGATTCATCCCAGAATTCTAAAAGAACTAAGGGTAGAACTAGTGACACCACTGACTACCCTTTTTAACAAATCATGGGAGGATGGGGTGGTACCTGAGGACTGGAGGAGGGCAGATGTGATTCCCCTTCACAAAAGTGGGAGCAAGGCAGAAGCAGGAAACTACAGACCTGTTAGTTTAACCTCAGTGGTAGGGAAAATGATGGAATCACTTCTGAAGGAAAGAACTGTCGAGTACCTAGAGGCCAGAGGGGCACAGGACCCAAGGCAGCATGGATTCACAGAGGGAAGGTCATGCCAGACGAATCTAATAGATTTCTTTGACTGGGTGACCAAAGTAGATGATCAGGGAAGGGCTGTGGACATGGCCTACATAGACTTTACCAAGGCATTTGACACAGTCCCACACGAAAGATTAATATACAAGTTAGCCAGCCTGGGATGGGTCCCAAGATGATAGACTGGGTAAAGAATTGGCTGGAGAATAGGACACAGAGGGTAATAGTAAATGGAGTCCACTCTGAAGAAAGGGGGTTACTAGTGGGTAATTTAGCTGCTCAGTATTAGACTGGTTTCCTCTTCAATGTCTTTATGTTTCCATACTGCAGAGGGACTGAAGGAAAAGTATGTCTCTTTGCAGATGACACAAAGATCTGCAACAGAGCTGATGCACAAGGTGGGTGGAAAGGATGAGAAGGGACTTGGCAAGGTTAGAGGAATGGTCAAATGTATAGCAGCTTAGATTCAATGCTAAGAAGCACAAGGTAATGCACCTGGGAAACAAAAACACAAGGGAAGAGTACACAATGGGAAGGGACCTGGGGGTAGTCATATCAGATGACCTAAAAGTGGGCAAGCAATGTGAGAGGGCAGTAAGGAGGGCTGGGGGGATACTGGGATGAATAGGGAGAAGCATCACCAGTAGAAAACAGGAAGATGTTATCCCTCTGTACAGACAGCGGGTAGACCCCATCTGGAGTACTGCATGCAGTTCTGGAGACCCAATCTCCACAAAGACAGACAGGATGGAAGCTGTCCAGAGGAGGGCAACTAAAATGGTGCAGGGTCTGCACTGGAAGACATATGAAGAGAGACTTAAGGAGCTTAATATATATAGCCTCGAGGAAAGGAGGGAGAGGGGGGACATGATAGAAACTTTCAAGTACCTCAAGGGAATCAACAAAGTCCAAGAGGGTAGCATCTTTCAAAAAAAGAGGTGTGCAAGAACAAGGGAGCACAATTTGAAGATGGGGGAGCGGGTCAGAGGTAGTGTAAGTATTTTTCACAGAGAGGTTGTGGATGCATGGAGCGGCCTTCGGAGGAGGTTGTGGAGTCAAAAACAGTGGTGGAATTCAAGCATGCATCAGTGGCAACACCAGGCTGTTTTGGGGAGGCTAGGCCCCAATGTAGCTCAGCCCCCAATCATTTTCCTGTAAAATGTTAAGACTCACAGCTTCACTGCTTGCTGAGGAAATAAAGAAGCCGTGGTTTAGCTGCCGCACTTTATAGCTCTACCACATGGATGTAGCTTCCTTTTCCTTGTTCAGCCCGGGTCCACCGGATCTCACCGCGATTGGTGGTGCTAGTGGTGGAGGTCGGCAGCTCTGCCCACACCCAATGCTTTGTTGCCCCTGAACAGTGGCAGGGCAGAACTTAATGGTTCGGGTACTGGTTTCTGCCCAGACACACTTTGCTGCTGCACCTCAAGGTCCACCTGCCCAAACTTGTCCCCTTGGTAAATGTCGATGCACCTCGATCAGCTGGGTGCCTAGGTCCGCGACTGCAGTGGCACTAATTTACTGTAGAAGGGAGGTGGGGAAGAGAGCTGAGCAAGGGAACTCCACTACCAATGACCACTAAACTGGAGGCCGCTGCCTATCGGGGGAGGCTACAGAAGAAGGACCACAACTGGGGATCATCTCAGGGGACTGGAGCAAGAAAGGGGTTCGAGGAGTCCACAAAACAGATAAACATAAAAACAAAAAATGGCAAAACTGAAGGCAGAAAATAGAGAGGCCTCCCAAAAGGGCACCACACCCCACAACCAACATGGAAGGCCAGGCAAAGGGATGGGAAGCAACCTGGAGCATCACAAAGGGGAAGAGAAAGAAATTTAACAAAACAAAGAGAAGAAAAAAAAATAACCACTCCGGCAAAGCTGGGCAGGGCAACAGCCTGCCGACCAGCAAGTGGCACTAGAGGCAGTAAACAAAGGGGGAAGGACAGGGGCACTGCAATGGCAGCATTATGTATGGCAACACCCAATGTCAGTGCCAGAAAAAGCAAAAACAGCCAGCATACTGGAGAGGGAAGACAGGGAACTGCAGTGGCAGCCCCAAAAACACAAACCATGCCACACTATTCTGCAAAATAACAGGAAGCAAACTAACAGACTTGCCAAGCCATATTTTTATTTGAACAAAAGAGAACCTGGGTGAGCATTACCCTCATCACTTTGCATCTGAAATGTGATGCTTCTGCTGCATGCACTACTAGGCACCCAGCGTCAGGACACCCCAGAAAACCGCAATACAAAAAATGAAAATTACGTACCTACCGTAATTATGATCTTTCTGTGTATCTTCACCATTCATCACAAATGGGTATCTGGCCGGAGTCAGACCATGGGAGCTTTTTTTTTTTTTTTTTGATGAGCGGAGCCACCTATCGCGCGCTACCGAGGTCACGACGCGTGGCGCCAAGGGTTGGCTGTTAGGCTGTGTCGACTACTGCCTGCCAGTTCTGAGTCGCTGAGAGGTAAGAGGAAGGGATGGAGGGTGGGACCAGAGAGTCCAAGGGACAGAAAAAGGAAAGGATGACTGAACTAAAAGGAGAAATAATGACTGAGGACAGCAAAGAAGAGGTTAGACTAAGGGGATTGGGTAAGGGCCCCAATCTCTGGAAGCGGAAGAAGGGAAGGGTAGGGAGGGGAAAGAATTTAGGAGAGAGGGAGAGGTATTAAGGCATCCAAGACCCTTGTCTATCTCCAGATTGTATAGGAACTGCAAGGAGTAGCAAAGCTCTCTGCCAGAATTCAAGGCACAGAATAACTGGCAAATACCCCAGAAGCAGAGTCGGCTATTCTGGAGGAAGGACAGTGTACAGGGATTTAGTACTCTCTCAGGAAAAGATGTTTGGCGAAAAAAAGGGGTTTCTTTTATTTTTTTAGGAGAAATAGTTGGATAGAAACCAGGAGGAGAACAGAAAGAGGGCAACTACCAACTCCCACCTCACTGGGGTGGAGACAAAATAGTAGAGGAGTGCCGCTCGAGCTGTCTACTCCATTGGAAAATACCCCTGTGTGTCCTTACTTCTACCCACTCCTAAGGAGGAGAGGGGAGTCACAGAGAGGAGGGGACCCAGAGACTGAGGCCCCAGGGGATGGTAGGGTTGGGATGAATGGTGAAGACACAGAAAGAACATAATTATGGTAGGTATGTAATTTTCATATCTTATCTGTATCAATCTTCACCATTCATCACAGATGGGTGAGTACCAAGCCCCCAAAGGGGTTGTTTCTTTACACCCTAAGGGACAAAGTCTCTTAGCCCTCAGTGGGTGACACAGTAAGGGGAACCTTCAGGGCCTGGAGAGGCCTGAGTGGGGAGAGAGAACGGGTCCCCGAGGGGGAAGGAAGCGTTCCCGACAAGCGCCATCTCACTCTGGCGGAGAAAAGGTAGGCTCCTGGTGGGCGGAGCTAACTACCCTACGCCGGGCCAAGGGTGACAACCGGGAAAGACGTAGCCATGCCGATCTCCTAGTGCAGATCGCTGTCCCTACGACCCTGGTAGCTACCTCGTTGGCGTCATAAGATGCCCTCGCTTGGTGCCTTGCTAGCTCCAGGCCACGTGCAGAGAGTGCGATGGCTTGTCTGGTTTGCTCCGAGTCAGGCAACGAGGCTAGGAGCTGACCTAGCCTGGACCACAAGAACATGTTGTAGGCTGCATAGTGGGCCTGATGAGCAGAAATAGAGAGGAGTAACTGTGCCGAGTAGAAGGCCCTCCTCCCCCAAAAATCAAAATCGAGAGTCCTGGTCTGGGGCCGGTCACGTGAAGGGCGTGAAGCCCATCAGGAGTATCCAAGTGTGTCAAACCAGACTTTGGATGAGGCATGGAACCTGGAGACTCTGGGGAGCGCAATACCTCTGGCTGGAGGTCCCTTGGGCGGGAACTCCGGAGAAGGGCCTCTGCCAGAATGCAACGACGCCTCCTGGAAGGAAGCTGGCCAGGCGGCATGACAAGGTGGCCTCGCCAAAATCGCCTACAAAGGCATGCGCCACGCTTGTGGGGATTGCTGATAGTGGAGGGTGAAAGGTGCAAATCCTCCAACATCCTCCACGAGGAAACGCTGATACTCCGAGAGATCAGCAGCCGGAGATGTGGACAGAAGGTTCTCTCCCCTGAAGAGGGGATGAGGAGCTGGAGGTCACATGTCAGAGGGTGGCTGCGCAGGGGAGGTTGGAAAACCTGGCTGTCCATTGCCCTAACGTAAGCAGGGAACCGGGCAGCCACTGCTCTGAACTGCTCCCAGGTGAGAGGGCCGCTAGGACCGAGGATGCCTGGGAGTGCAGGAGAATGTGGCAGGAGGGAGCCAGAGCCGAGAAGAGAAGTCGGCTGACCTCTGCCAGAGCTAGGGAGGGCCCGTGAGCACCCGGCGAAGGTGCCCCAGAAGACCCCACAGCAGACAGCTGTACAACCACATTGGTACTGCCTTGGCTGCGCCCGGAAGAATCCCCCCAGTGAGGCGACTGGGCCGAGAAGGTCCAGGACGATGGTCCCCTGCCTCAAAAGAACAGGACTCCCTCAAGGAACCCCAGGGGGAAGGGTGGAAATCTGCACTGCGGCTCCATCCAGGGCCTGAGTGGACCCCAGAAAAGGGCCGCCGTGGCGACCCCACACCCCTCGACCCCTCAGAGTCCGAAAGAGTCCTCCTCCTTGAGAGGGCCAGCCTAGGTAGCTGGCATCTCTGGGCAGCCCCTGAAGGGGAGACCCAGGGAGCAGTACCCTCCTCCCTGCAGGCGTCTTGATGGGCCCCAAAGTCAGGCGATCAAGACACACCACTGAAGGGGGTACCACCACCGAGGGATCGATGAAACCCCCAAGACCAGGCTGCAGAGCTATGGTGGCATGCACCACTGCCTGCTGGTCAGCACCACTGACCCTAGTCTCGGGGGCCACCGACCTCTCCTCAGTAGGGGGCTGGCTCCGACTTGTTGACGAGACCACTGTGCTGCCCACGTCCACAGCCAACCCCGAGGGGTGCGACTGCCCGTTCGACTCAGAGCTCGACTCCAACTCCGAAGAGGTTGAGTCCAAAGCTCTGAACCAAACCGAAGGAGGGCGGCAGAACTAACCTTGCCACCAGGTCCGGAAGCCACTGCTGTGCCTGAGTCGCTGCCAGTGCCCTCGCGAATCAGCGCGAGCGGGACGGCAGGAGGCACGGCGCCAGCCCGAGCCAGAGGTCTAATGCCAGGACCAGTCACGGCACCATCCGATCCACCGGCACCAGGAGCGGTACCAAGGACAGGGACGGCACCGACAACTGCCCCGGTGGCACCCTCGGTGCCGACGTCGATGCCACCCGGACCCACGGCACTGCGAGTGGCACTGAGGACCGTGGCAGCACCACTGACGGCCCCGAAGGCGGACCCGGCGCCGAACATGAGTGTGGACGGCACCAACAGAAGGAGTTGAAGGCCCCATGGCGCCGAGCCCCGAGGACACGGCGCGTGCTCAACCTCGGCACCGTGACATGGCGAACGACGATGTTGGATCTGGTCTCACGGCGCCGCGAACAGGTGTCGTGGCGACGCTAACGGCATCGACCGGAGCCCCACGGTGCCGAGCGACAAGTCGGCGCTGACAACGGCCCCACCAGGGCCCACGGCGCCGCAATGGCGCCAAAGGCTCGGCAGTGCTAACTGGCGGCGTGCGAGGACAGCGCCGACCTGAGCTTCCGAGCCACGGGAACACCGGGGGCCTTCACCCCAAAGGCGTTGCCATGGGGCGCCTCCGCCCGCTCCGCCTCCTGCGCCCGCGAGGAGCCTCGGCAATGGCCAGGCTACAAGTAGTCGAGGCTCCCTCCTCCTCGGTCCATATAGAACCGGAGGGACCCGGAGGAAGGCTGAGAGAGCTCAGCTTAACACCCGCGACGAGTAACTCCTACCCCAAAGTCGGGCGGAGCTTGCCCCACTTTCAACGCTTGTTCGAGGACCCGCGGTCCATGGAGAAGCAGGCATCGACGAGTCCATGTCGTGAAGCTGGCCAAGACACGCAAGACACCGGTCGTGCTGGTCGGGGCACGGAGAATTTTCGGCCGCATGAGGCACCGCCGCATGGGGTCAATTGCCTTCAAGACTTCTTGCCCTCCCACCGAGACATGACCTACAGAAAAAACACCAAAACAGACTCGACGTTGCAAATTTCAAATAATAAGGAAAGATCTTACCGGGTGACGTTGAGTGGAGGCAGAAAACAGAACCGGCAGGTAACCGACGGACTTAGCGCTGAAGGCGAAGGATTGAAACAGGCCTAAAATCTTCCTGAAGCTTCCCATGAGGCGATCTCGACGGCGGGAGACGAAGAACTGGCAGGCAGGCGGAGTCAACACAGCCTGACGGTCAACCCTCGAGCGCCACGCAGTACGTCGGCCTCGAGGGTGGCGCCGATGGTGTGTCGGCTCTGCCTACCCCTTAAAAAGCTCCCCGCTGGGTCCTGACCTCCAGCCAGATACCCATCTGTGATGAAAGGCGAAGACTGACACAGATAAGATCTGCAGACCGAGGGAGCAGACAACTAAAGGGAGCTCACTCTATGGAACTGGCTGCTGCTGGCCATCAGAAGGACTGCTGGTCCTTTTTCAGAGCTAAGGTGTAACTGCTGCTGCTGCTGCTGCTACTGCTGGAGACCTCCGAGGACCTCTGGCTATAGAGGAGCAGCCACCCAGGAGCTACAAACCCAAGCTTCAGGTAAGCCTCCAATCATCTGTACTCCTGTGCTCTCTACTCTGTCAGTCACCCAGTCCAGAACTGCCACTGGCTAGCAGGGAAGACCCTTTCCAGCCTAGAGGTGGACCTGGCTTTTGGACAGATGATTGGATATCTGGGGCTAAGATCAACCCATTTGGCTGATTTATGGCCCCTTTAGGCACTGACCGGAGACCTGGCCTGGCCAAGACAAAGGATCCAGCGCCAGAAGGCTCCAGGAGGGGAGGGGGATAGAGACAGGAAATGGTCATCCAACCAGTTTAGTCAATAAGCCAGCTGGCTGTGCATGGGGTGGGTGGGGAGTTAACCCTTTCCCTCCCTGAGTCCTCTTTGGTCTGCTTGCCTGGCAAACTTTGGGGCACTACGCGCGTCCACTCACAAGTCTAAATGGAGAGAAAACAGAAAGTAAGTCTTGTGAGCGAACTGAGTGCACTGGTGGCTGGCGTCTGTATACTGTGCTGTCAAAAAAGAGAACATTGGGACAGGAGTCAGGACATCTCCATGGTAGAGCTCAGAGCTTGTGGCAGGGATTTGTCATCATCACTCCCAGGTTACTTGGATCCCAGTCTGACAGGGAGCACTGGGGGAAGGTTTACAACAAATGTGCTCTGTCTCTGCTAGTCTCTTAGACTCTGTTCAGAGGGTTCAGAAGCATGAGAGGTTTGGCATGCCTTGCCTTGTAGGAAGGAACACCTGGACAGGACTGGGAGCAATTGACATAAATTGGGATTGGGATTGGTGACCACCTTTTAGTAACTGCCATGCCAACACAGTCAGCATTGCTTGCGCAGCAGGTATATTTTTCAGACAGGCACAGCTGTGGTACACATCTAAAAGGCTATGCAGCAAGAGTCTTTACACCGTTGTTTGGCAGTTTAGAGATGGAAGATCTGTGCCTGTGGCTTGTGTGAAAAGAACTGTTGATTTATATAGCTCCTTTCATACAGACTGTATTCCTGAGTGCTTTACAATCCAAAGAGGGAGGGAGAGAATTTTGCTGCCTCTTTATATAGCAACCTGCATAGACACAATCACACAAATCATCCCCAAACTCCTTAGAATCCAGAAAGAGGGGGAGGAGGAAGGATAGTTTGCAGCACACAGGGAGATGCAAAGACTACAGAAATTGACGAGAGAGAAAGATAGCATGCAGGGAGACTAGGGGCAGGAATGTTGAGTGACTTGTTCAGAATTATGCAGCATGGAAGTGGTGGCTGTTTGCTCTGGAGTCCTGTAACCTTCCCAGCAGATCTGCTGGGATAATGGTGTCTGCCTCGTCTCTTACTTGCTCTGGGTCCAGTAACCTTCCCAGCAGATCTGCTGGGATAATGGTGTCTGAATGGTCTCATTTGCTGTGGGGGTCAGGAACCTTCCCAGCAGATCTGCTGGGATAATGGTGTCTCCTTCCGTTGTTCTCAATGGTCCAGTAAATACAGGTTACTCACCTGTAACAGGAGTTCTAGGAATGGTATATGTTATTCATCCACACTGTCTGGCAGGGTCCTTGCTGCTTAAATCTTGCCGGAAGGTCTTCAAGCTGGCTCCTCCCACCCACCCGGATGGTAAAACTCTCAGCCCGCCCCATGACTCCAGATCTAGCCCGCTGGAAGCCAGGTTGTGCGTCAAAGCCGGGGGCCTGGTGGGTCGTGTGGATGAACAACATATACCATTCCTAGAACTCCTGTTACAGGTGAGTAACCTGTATTTCTAGGGACATGGATATGTTGTTCATCCACACTGTCTGGCAGACTCCTAGCAGTTCTCTGGGAGGAGGAAGGCAAGGCACACCCCCTACTTAGGAATAAAGACTGGAGAACCGAGGCCCCAAAACCAGCATCCCGGTGTGACTCAAGGTCGATGTGGTAGTGGGTAATGAAGGTGTATGCTGACTTCCAGGTAGCAGCCCTGCAGATTTCCTGGACAGGGACGTCCCTGAAAGCAGCCACCGATGCAGCAGTATGGTAGGTAGAATGAGCTCTTATACCTCTGGGAGGCTCCATGCCAACCAACCTATAGCAGAGATCTATGCAGGAGGTGACCCAGCTGCCTATCGTCCACTTGGCTGCAGGTCTGCAAGGTGTGGCTTCAGCGTAGGTGACAAACAGCTGGCGAACCTCTCCCCAAACTTCAGCCGTCCGCTCCTTGTAATAAGCAAGTGCTCTTCTAGGGTCCAAAGTATGGAGCCTATATTCGGCCTGTGAGGTGTGATTGGGGTAGAACACCAGCAGAGTCAACACCTGGTTAAGGTGAAACTCCGACATCACCTTTGGAAGGAATTTCGGGTGGGGGCGCAGGACAACCTTGTCCCTGTGGAAGACCAGATAAGGAGACTCGATGGAAAGTGCCTGGAGCTCTCCCATCCTTCTGGCTGATGTGATAGCCACCAAGAAGGCGGTCTCCCACAACAGGTGAGAGATGTCACACCTGTGCATCGGTTCGAATGGCTTGCCCATGAGCTTAGCCAATACCAGCAGTAGATCCTACGGAGGTGGAGGTTCTCGCATCGGAGGGATATGTGATCAAGGCCTTTGAAAAAGTGCCTGACCATCTTCTCCTGCGCCACCGACTGCTTCCCGGCCCGAGCCCGGTAAGCAGAGATGGCTGCCAGGTGCACCTTAAGGGTCGTCGACCGAAGCCCTTGCTGAGAAAGGGACCACAGGTAGTCCAGAATGCTTGCCAAGGAACAGGAGGAAGGGTCCAGGCCCTTGCCCTGACACCAAATGGAAAATCTCTTCCATTTAAAGGCATAGCATTTTCTGGTCGACTCCTTATGGGATGCCTCAACGACATTGAGAACCTCGTTGGAAAGACCCAAGGCCTGGAACTCTAGCCGTTCAGGAACCAGGCCAGGTGCAGGGATTGAAGGTCTGGATGGAATACCTTCCCTGACTGACTGAGATCAGGTCCGGCAGGCTGGAAGCCGCCTCGGGAGCCTGGAGTTGAGACTGAGGAGATCTGGATACCAGAACTGGCGGGGCCAGTCTGGGGCTACCAGAATCACCTGCGCCTTGTCCCTCCTCACCTTGAGAAGCACCTTGTGGATCAAGGGAAATGGGAGAAAGGCATAGAAGAGGCCTGGGGTCCCGGCCTCGAAGGAATCCTGCAGCGAGCCCTGCTGAGGGGTGGGCATGAAACAGTCTCAGCTTCGCATTCTCCCTGGAGGCAAACAGATCCACCTGAGGCATGCCCCAGTGGGAGAACAGATCTTGTACTACCTCCGGCAGGAGAGACCACTCGTGGGACGCAGCCCCTATCCGGCTTAGGGCATTGGCCAGAATGTTGGAGGCTCCTGCCACATAGATGGCAAGGAGATCCGCCTCCAGGCTGCGCATGAGGGACCAAATGCGAGAGCTTCCCTGCACAGAGGCATGGAGCGGTCCCGCCCTGGCGGTTTAGGTAATACATGGTCGTGGTATTGTCTGTCTGGACCTGGACCACTTGACCCCGTACAAATGGAGCGAAGGCGGTGAGGGCTAGATGAACTGCTCGAAGCTCCAGCAGGTTGATGTGGCATCGGGACTCCCGAGGGGACCAGAGGCCATGCATTCTGTGCTCCCCCAGATGGGCACCCCAACCCATCAGAGAGGCATCGGTCGATAGAGAGGCCTTCGGTTCAGGGTGGACAAACGGGATGCCCTCCTGCAGAAGAGCTGGAACGGTCCACCACTGGAGAGCATTCCACATCTCCTCGGTCACTGTCACTAGCTGATCCAAAGGATCGGAGCGCTGTGACCACTGGCTGGCCAGTCCCCAATGTAGGGACGGGTACCAACAGGCCCATGGACCACGCTGGTGCAGGCAGCCATGAGGCCCAGGAGGTGCAGAAAGTCCCGGCAGGCGCAATTGCTCAACCTGAAATGACTGGGCAAAGGAGGAAAACCTTGGCCCCTGTCCGCCGGGAGCCGTGCTCTGGCTTGCAGTGAGTCGAGCTCTGCCCCAATGAATTGTATCACCTGCTTTGGCACGAGTTCCGATTGGCCGCGTTGAAAAGGAGGCCAACTTGAGATCCAGATCCCTGGACCGCTCCACCTCCATTCTGGAGGAGGCCACAATCAGCCAGTTGTCCAGGCAGGGGTACACCGGGACCCTTCGGCGCCACAGAAATGCTGTCACCACTGCCATGCATTTGGTGAAGACCCTGGGAGCTAGAGAAAGGTCGAAGGGCATGGCCCGGAACTCGTAGAGGGACCCCTCTGCCCTGAAGTGGAGGAATCTCTGGTGTGACAGACAGATTGGAACGTGAAAGAACGCGTCCTGGAGGTCCAGAGAACAGAACCACATGCCTCGTTCCAAGGATGGAATGATCTGAGCCAGAGTGACCATCCTAAAGGTTCGAGACTTTAGGAACCTGTTCAGGTTGTGCAGGTCTAGAATGGGGCACCAGCCCCCCATCTGTTTCGGGACCCGGAAGTACCTGGACACAAACCCCGGGGCTGGTGGAGGGTCCGCCACCTTCCTGATCACCTCCTTTTCGAGGAGCAGGGCAGTGTCAGCTCGACGAGCTGACAGGGAGGCTGAGGACCCTGTAGCTCCCCACGGGGCGACGGCTCGGAAGGGCGGGGCCTGCTTGAACTCCAGAGGCAGGCCCCTTCCTACCACCTCTAACATCCAGCGGTCCATGGTGATAGCGGACCAGGCAGAAAGGAAGTGGTGGAGCGGTCCCCTGGGGGAGTGACAAGGCTGGGGGGCGACACCCCTCAACCCATCACTGAGCAGACTTGGAGGAAGAAGCAGGCCAAGGGACCTCCTGGGCCTTTTCTCCCTGCTTCCTGTTGGAGGAAGCCGCAGGCTTGGCTTTGGGGTGGCAATCGCGAGCCTGCTGGCCCTGATGCTGTTGTTGCTGGGCCGGATGTGCTGCAGGAGCAGAAGGGCAAAAGGACTTACGTTGCCGACGATGGCCCTTGTCCTTCTGGGCGGAGGTGACCGAGTCCAGGGTAGCGTTGGACTTTTCGATCTGCTGGAGGTGGCCTTCCACTCCAGGGCCGAACAGGTCAGTCCCTAAAAAGGGGACGTCTGCCAATTTGTGCTGGGTATCCGCCGTGAAGGTGGATATCCTCAGCCATGCTCTGTGGCGCATGGCCACTGTGGCCGCTACTGATCAGGCACAGGAGTCTCCAATGTCTAGAGCCATTTGGAGCTGCCGTTTCACCACTGCCCTTCCCTGATCCCGCACCTCCTTGACCGTAGTCTGCAGGTCGGCCGGGAGATGAGGGATCACCTCATCCAGGGAGCCCATGAGGGCATGGGAGAAGTGTGCCATCAGCACGGCCAAGCTGGCCTGACAGAGGCCGAGGGAGGACACAGCATACACGTTGCGCCCGGCATAGTCCAGCTTTTTGGACTCCTTGTCGGGGGGCTTATCCACATCCCTAGTGTTCCCGGAGCGCCGGAAAATGCTATCGGTGACCAACCCTTCCGCAGAGGGGTGCTCCAAAAAAATGGACAGAGAGCTGGTAGGGACCGCATACTTCCTGGCCGAAGGCGCAGGACAGGAAGCCAGCCACTGCCAAAGCTCCAAGGCTGGGCCAACAATGGCTTCAGCCACCGGAAAGGCCTCTGTGGGTGAATCCCCTCGGTCCAGTATCTCCGTGAGGGGATACTTGGCCCGCTTGGATACGGGCTCGAGCTGCATCCCGGTGAACTCCGAGATGAGCCGAAGCAGACTCGTGAATGACGATGGGCTCTCGTCCATCGACTGCCCCCCAGAGAATGCCAGGTCAAGGAGCCTGGAAAACAGGGAGGAGTCATCGTCAGACTCCGAGGAGCCTGCGAAGAGCTGCCTAGGGCCTGAGCCACCCTCCACCTGCTGAGGACAGTCGAGAGTGAGGGTGACCGACAACCGGTGGGGCAGACCCTGACCTGACCAAGAGTCCTTGGTTGGCGCCCCCGATTTCGGTTGTGGAGGTGGAGGTTCCACCACAATCGGTGGGGCAGCTGGTTTCGGCTGAACAACTGGCCCAGGCTTGGGCACCTCGACTACCGCAAGGGGTTGTTTCGGACTTTTGGGTGACAGCCACTTAATGGCCGGGGAGGGTGACGGCGTCGGCTTGTTCCCAGACAAAAGGAGCTGCTGCCATATTAAGTTCTCATAGCGTTGACGCAATTTGCACCGAAGCCTCTCCTCTTCCGAGGAGGAAGACGAGGACAAGCGGCGCCGCCGCTTTCCTCGGTGCTGAGACTGAGACCGCTGATGTCGGCTGGACCGAGACGAGTCCGAGATCCGAGACCCTCGGTGTTTCCGGGGGTGGGTCTGGGAGGAGCGGGCACATCTGCTCCTCCCTCGGCTCGGGAGCCTTGACCAGGGACTCCGGCACAGGAGGCGCAGGCAAGTCCTCGGTTTCCACCTGGAGAACCGGTGATGAAGGGTTGTCGGCTTCATCAGTCAACAGCCCGTCCGACGGGTCGAGAAAAATCTTGACCGCATCAACGGGTGTCTTGGCTGGCTGACCCGACGGGGACACCTTGAAGCCAGCGGCCTTAGCCGCAACCTCGATGGAAGTCGAGTGTCGACTGTCTGGGGAAGGGGACCTCTCCCGCTCCCACGAATGTCGACAGTGGGACTTACCCTTCGAGTCCTTCTTTCTTGACTGAGAAGAGTGTCCCAATGGCCCCTCTCCCTTCGTGGAAAGGGATTGGCAAAGCTCCTTAAAAGAAGCTGTGTAGGTGGATCCCGGAGAGAGCAGGATAAATGCCGTGACCGAGGAGGATGAGGATGTGGCCTTGGCCGCCTCCTCCTTGAGGGCGATCATCTGCTCGAGTTGCTCAGCCGAGCCAGCCGCCACCAACACCACTCAACGGGCCTCCTTAGACTTCACCGGCAGGTAACGCTTCTCAGGGTGCCCAAGTTGTAACCGGGCAGCGCGGTCTTCAAGGACATTGGCCAAGAACAATCTACACAACTCCCAGGCCTGCGGGTCATGATCAAGGCCGAGGCAGTAGATGCACGTGGAGTGCGGGTCTGTCCTGGACATCTTCTGCCCGCATGGGCACTGCCGGAAAACCAGGAGTCGATTTGTCCATCGCAGCCACGAGGGAAGAATTTGACAGAAGTCTTGAGAATTTTAAAACTATTTTCGGGCGAACCGAAGAATTAGGATCCAGTCTATAAGCAGAGTGTTAAGGAGGGAACCTGAGCTTCCAAGCAGTAAGGAAGATCTAGCGTCATTGGGCGAAGCCGAGAGTTTTACCACCCGGGTGGGTGGGAGGAGCCAGCTTGAAGACCTTCCGGCAAGATTTAAAGTGGCAAGGAACCTGCCAGACAGTGTGGATGAACAACATATCCATGTACCTAGAACCAAATGTTTGCACATGTACCATTTAATAGGTGTCATTATAACCAGGCTTCTCAAACATAAACTTCACCATTAAAATGCAGGAAAAGCCACCATTTGAAGGTAAAAATGTTATAATTTTCTGGGGGAGCATGCCTCCTGACCCCCCCCCAGCTTTGTTAGGATTTTTACTGTGGGGCAATAGCCCCCCCAACTTTATACCTCTGGTGACACCCCTGGCATGCATGGGACAGTCATAAGGCAATTCTAGGGGGTTGGGGTAGGAAAAAGTAGGCTGCTGGTTAACTAGGATCTGCAGCTTATCCATTAGGTAGGGAAATGGGCAGACTGGGTGGGCCAAGCGATCCTTATCTGCTGTCAAATTCTATGTTTCTATCCACGATGCTGTCAAATGTTATCTTACTGTTACAAAGCTTTTGCTACATTTTACTGTTGTTCTTGCATAATGATGTCTTTACTTGTTCGAGTGGTACTCACATTTACAGTACCCAGGGTGATGTGGAGTACAGAGTTGAGCATGGGGCTAAAGATAAGTTGCCGCCCCTTTAACTAGGAACAGTAATGAGCAGCCAGCTATGGTCACATGTTATGCTAATGTCCAGCAGGGGCTAGGGAAGGGCAAATTCCTTTGTCCTCTGGTCAGTCTAGGATGTTCCCTGTGCTGATGAGATGTGCCTGTTTAAGCTCCTGAATAAACCTTATCCTGTTCATTATTTTATGTGTCCGACTCAGTTCGTTCGGTACCCACTGACTCCTGCAGCAGAAGCACCAAATGGGAAAGTAGTATACCAGAGAACGTAAGAGGTCCTTTAGTGACAGACCAAATTCCAAAATGCCACACAGTGTGCCACGTGCTTTAATATAGTTTTTACAGACATATTTGTTACATTATATTACTTTTTGGTCATTTACAAACAAGCTAAACTTCACCTCAATACACAGATTCCTTGTGACCCGTTATAAATCTGTCCACAAGAAACAGGGAGGATCGTGGGCATCTCTGTTCTTTACAGAAGAAAACATAATATGAGAATAATAATAACAAGGCAGCAATTGTGAGCATCAGGTGTCTTCACTCTGAAAGCACTGAATATAAAAACATATGCCAGCATTAGTCTCGAACCTGGTGTGTGACTGCTTTCATCTGCACTTCTAATATCTCTCATCTGCCAAAAGGCAGAAAAACAGTAGCTCTTGAAAACAGTGTACTGCTATCTTTTATAACATAGCTGCAATCATACCAGTGAGAGGGTCTGGTTTTGTTGCACCCTCCACCATCCACAATTTAAAACTACTGAATTATTTAGCACATAAATTATGGGAAGATTGTTTTTTAATCTCACAGGCCAATTTAATGTCACAGTAACAACGGTATTTCTACAAGTGCTACTATTTCCCCACACTTCCCCACCTGTGGCAGGAATGAAAAGATCTGCGAAGTGTATTAAAATCACTTAGTTGTCCCATGTGGAGGCTATTCCAAAAAGAAGCACTGCAAATAGAGTCGCAGTCAGTTTGCACATTGTACTTTTCTAGACAGTTTGGATTTTGAAGGAGAATAAGAAAAAAAAAGACATTAACAACCTTTCTTAGAGCATGATTATTACATTTTTTTTGTTTGAGAATAAATAAAGTAAATAAAATGGAAAATGTATAACTTCTTCGACTTGAGTGGCCACAGTCTCAATTTATTTTTAAATACAATAAAACATAACAATTCTGGACTTTTTTGTTGCTCCAGTAACAAAAAGTACCTGTTGTGAGTTAGCCATGCCTAGGATTTATTTAGCAAATAATAATGTAGGTAAGTATGGGTACATTTAAAGTGACAACTCAACAAATAATGATGTGGTGGGTGGGTGGGACTGTATACAAATATGTATATCATTTTCCTGGTGACCAACACTGCAAAAAAAACAGAGTGATAAGGATGGCTGTAATGGGTTAATGATAAGAACGGTCAGGATTGTTCCATAAGATATAAAAAGACATGACAACCACTAGATTGAGCTGCCAGTGAGAGCTGGCCACAGATTACCTGTGTACCCTACAGCAAGTTTGTTAATCACAACAGGGCCTCCTTATTCCAGGTACTTAACATTAAGTTATGCATATGTTATGATAGCTGTCATACTGCCTGTTGTAATAGACATAGTTTTCAGGTATGAAAATGTATTAAGTAAGCAATAAGACATGGCAGGGTGTGCATTATGGTGAAATAATCACACGCCTCAGGTCTGTTAGGCTCAAGGCGCGGCCAGTGCCATTAAATGCACCTGAGGAGTGCGATTATTTCACCATTATGGCACACCCTGAAGTGTCTTATTGCTCTTATAAAATGGCATTTGAATACATGACTTAAAATTAATGAAAATAGGAAAAAGTATTTTAAATGATAAAATTGGACTTTTCATTGAAATATGCTTCCATTTTAACTCTGAATATAAAAATAGTCCCTGGTAACTGTGGGTTAGCTAAAACAAAACATAATGAAAACTTTGTGTGGCACACATTTTTATAAGAAAAAATGTTACCTTGCATTTTAAATTAATACAAGTACTGTTTTTTAATGGAAATGTGTTCAAAATTTGAAACCTGCCAGGTTGCCTTTCTGTGGTGTGGAGGTGATAGATTTCACCTGAATATACCCATGTATGATTCAAATGTACATGTATAACCCCTAGGTGGTGCTATCCCAAGGGCTACTACCCCTGCCTGCTTGGCTTGTAGCAGGTTAAGGGGCCTGAGTTCAGAAATGGGTGCCTCCACCCGGAGGTCAGAGTTGGTAGTGGTCAAGCTAACCTGGGCACAGTCCATGGGACACTGTAACCCCCCTCCTTCTCCTCTAGTGGCCTGAACACTGTACAGTAATCACTTTCACAATACCCTGGTACACCACACAAGTACCCACACTGTTTGCACTTACCACCAGGGCTGGTTCCTCTGGCTTGACCCTGGGGACCCCCTGTAAAACAAGGTTAAGCACAGCAAATAGCAACAGTACTGTACTTTGAGCACAAACTGGAACCACAGTCAGAATACATGCAGAAAAAGTTAGACCTGATTTATTCAGGGGACTTGAACAAGGGAGAGGCAAAATCAGGTTAATTAGCTTAAAGGTTATATCAATCAAGCAGTTATGCATGCGCTTTGAGTCCCCTCAGACAGTCCACCTCTGGGTACCCAGGTAAGAAGAGATGGGTACCAGGACAGTTGCCGGGGTTGCAGCTGGTTGGGGCCCTGTGATGGAAAACAACATGCGCAGTACACAATATTTGTAATACAGAGCCAGAGGGCTCAGTTTGTAAAGGAAACGAAACAAGACAATCAGATGACACACTCAGATTAAGCTGTTGTTGTAGGGAGCTACCCTGGTATTTACTCACGATACCCAAGACTGGACACAGGCTGGAAGAAAATTGAGACTGCAGGTGGTTGATCTGGAATGCCAGGAGAAGCAGGACCCACACAGGTCGCAGAGGCATCGTTCCTGTTCAAGCGTGGAGCAGGGGGCTGATCCCCAGGCAGGTCTCTCATCGATGGCTTCTCTGTGCAGTGGGTAGTCTGGCTGGGCCAGTCTGGCAAAGGCCAGACTGCATGGAGACAAGTTCGGAAGCAGTCTGTTTTGGGCTGGATACAGCTTCCAGCAAGCAGAACACAGTTCACACGGTGGGGAGCTAACTCACAACCCACTAGCAGCTCATAGCACATTTACATGTATGGGAATTCTACTGTACCAGGCAAAGTGCTCCCTGGGCACAATCGCATAGTCTCTGCACACACCGGGAGCTTAGGGGTAGCTGGAACTTCTGACAGGCCGATCGCATTCAGCAAAATCTTCGGGTCTTCTTCAGGTTGAGCCTGACCCACTTCAGTAGCTTACTTTAGTCACACAATATTTGTAATCTGAGCCAGAGGGCTCAGTTCATAAAAGAAACAAAACAACAAGACAATCAGATGACACACTCAGATTAAGCCGTTGTTGCAAGGAGCTACTTTGGTATTTTCTCATGATACCCAAGACTGGACACAGGCTGGACTAAAATCGAGACTGCAGGTGGTTGATCTGGAATGCCAGGAGAAGCAGGGCTCACATGAGTCACAGAGGAGTCATTCCTGTTCAAGCGTGGAGCAGGGGGGTTAATCCCCAGGCAGATCTCTCATCGATGGCTTCTCTGTGCAGTGGGTAGTCTGGCTGGGCCAGACTGCATGGAGACAAATTCGGATGCAATCCATTTTGGGCTGGATACAGCTTCCAGCAAGCAGAACACAGTTCACACAGTGGGGAACTAACTCACAACCCACTAGCAGCTCATAGCACATTTACACGTACCGGAATTCTACTGTACCAGGCAAAGCGCTCCCCAGTCACAATTGCAAAATCTCTGCACACACCGGGAGCTTAGGGGTAGCTGGAACTCCTGACAGGCAGATCGCATTCAGCAAAAATATTCAGTCTTCTTCAGGTTGAGCCTGGCCCACTTCAGTAGCTTACTTTAGTCACACAAACTTGGATTTAGTCCAAAATAATTCTCTTCTCTCCTCTCAGGAGCAGCACACCGGCATGCAGGCCAAAACTTAGCCTTTCAGAGTTCTCCCATGTGAATCCACTCATGATTGCTGCTCAGAAACACTTGAGTTCTTCTTGCTCAGCTTCCAGCTTAGTTCTAACTGAAAAACTGCAAGCAGCCTGGGACTTCCCAAGATCCAAAAGATCTGGTTGGCTGATTTGGCTGTCAGTCAAAACAAGAGCTCCCCTTCAGTTGCAAAAAGGCAAAAAGCTCCAGACTAAAGTTCCTACAGCTCCTGTAGTCTGGCTACATTTTAGGTCCCACCAGTACTGTTTGGTCCAATTTGTGTCCAGGACCAAGATAGTGGAGACAAACAAAACAGTCCTTGCTACAAAGAAAGCAGGTTAGACAAAGTACATTATCATTATCACTCTAAATGATTTTCAGTAAATAGTTACATCTTTCAACAGAGCTCCTTCTCTTACGCAGTGTCAGTGGCTCAGTAGGTAGCACACTCGCCTCTAAGACCGGGAGATCAGGGGGCAGTGGGGGCTGTGGGTTCAGTTCCCACATCTGGCACTTGAGTTAATATCCCAGTACTGACACTGTAGTGCAGCATGAGAGGGGTGCTGCACTTCTGAGGTGCCGTCTTTCGGATGAGACGTTAAACTGAGGTCCCATCTGCCTGGATTGGTGGTAGTTCAGATGGATGTTAAAGATCCCATGGCACTTATCGAAAAGAGTAGGGGAATTTCCCCAGTGTCCTGGCCAAATTTCCCTCATTCACTAAAAAAAAAATACCACCAACAGCTTAATCTTGTTCAAGGTCAGTTGGCATTCATCTGTATCCCCCTTCCCTGGGTCGTGCCTGAAAATAGGCAGGATTTGTCTAGTGCACTTACCCATCAAAAAAAACTAAATAAGTAATAAAAATAAAATAAGATTACTTAAGCTGCAATTAGGCAGCTCTTAAAGAGACAGTACACAGAGGCTATACAAGCTCTGGTAATCACATTTAAACTGCTAAAACGCAGGACACCATCCTGGCAGTGAGCATTTAGGCAAGCTCAAGGAAGACTTTTTGGGAACCCCCATTTGTAGGGGGGTTACACATGCTTTTATAAACTTCAGAAATTTACTGTATTTCAGCAGTTTGGATCTGCCGCTCTCTATGTAACTGTGTTCTCCTGCCTTTGCTCTTTGTTTATAAAGTATTCTAGTGTATGGTAGAATGCTGTCGAGCATGGAAATCCATGCAGAACAGTGGTGTTTAAGGCAGCATTTTAAATAATTGATTAGCAGTTTTTTTCTTGGGACTATACTAACTGTACAGAAAGTATTTATATATGTTTTCTAGAAGTGCTGTGTTTGCTAAACACAGTGAGGCAAGAGTTATTCATTTTCACAAAGATTTAGCACTTTTATGAGCAAAACACTAATCAATTTTTTAGAGTTAAATAAATCCCTGTGCTGTCTTAACTACATCACAATGTTATTATGCTGCACTGAGTAAGTCACCAGCACAGCATAACAACATCGAACGTAGTCACGCACGTGCGATAAAGGGGCTGCGGCAGTGAGAGGCCCAACGGAAGTAACCGGCACCGGAGCAGCGCGCCACAGTAAGGCATTTTAAAATCATTTGGGGGACATTGTTTGCCAGGAATGAGTGCTCATACACTATACGATTCTGGCAAAACTACAAGAACGTCTTGTCCTCACCCAGCTCTCTCCCTATCTGGACGCCTCTCCTCCTCCTTCTTCACTCCATACCAATCCGGTTTTCGCAAATCGCACTCAACTATCACCTCCCTGCTAAGAATCACCGACGACATACTCACCGGCAAGGACAAAGGCCACATCACCTCTGCTATCTTTATAGACTTAGCCAAGGCTTTCGACACCATCTCCCATACTCTGCTCCTCTCTAAACTAAAAGAAGCCGGGCTCTCCAAACCAGCCACCACATGGTTCCACGACTACCTGGTGGGCAGACACCAGGCTGTAAAAGTCACCTCACACATCTCAAACCCTCTACCAGTTACTGCCGGCGTCCCCCAAGGATTAGTCTTGGGCCCACTGCTCTTCTCCATATTCTTAAACGACCTCCCATCAGCCTGTCGTTACTCATCCATACAAATGTATGCTGGACGACATACAGTATCTGTATGCCACGGGCCCCTCCACAAGCGGGTGGCAAATCTACTACAACAGGATTTCAATGCCATCCAGGAATGGTTCGGTCAAACCAACTATTCCTAAACCCTAAGAAAACTATGTTGCTAACCTTCGTCTCACAGCAAAGACTCTCCCGCCAAGCCCCCTGCCCCCCTTTCAAAACCCTAGACGGGTCCCTACTGGAACAATGCACCAGCTTCAGATACTTTAGGCGCCTGCTCGATCCGCACCTTGATTTCACCACTCATATTGATTCCACACACAAGAAACTACTCCTAAACTCTGCACCCTATACAGGAACAAAAGCTGCCTCCCCTCTCCTGCCAGGAAATCTATTGTTCAAAAGATGATCCTCCCAATACTCAACTACGGCGACATAGTCTATTCTATTGCTCCCTCCTCTGCCTTGGCCAGCCTTGACACCATTTTCCACTCTTTTTGTCGCTTTATCCTCGACTGTCCACAGACAGCCCACCACTGTACCTTATATAGCTCCCTAGCCCTGCCGTTCCTCCAAGACCGCAGACTAACCCACTGTGCTAGGTCCGCAGCCAAATTTTGGTCCCACTCCCTTCCCCCCCACCTGGCCTCTATCCTCTCCCCACAACCTCCCCCTGCTTACTCCCTCAGAAGCACAGACCCCAGGCTCCTCCACGTCCCCTTCTTGCGCACAACCAAAGGACAGGCAGCTTTCAAATTCCGTATCCCCCAGCTATGGAAATGCCCTGCCAGCTGATATAAGACACTCACCTAACCCCAGCCACCTCAATCTCCTACTCAGCACCCACTTCTCCTCCAGCTGCTCTTACTTTAGCTAGTGCCAACTATGTAATTGTATTTTTGTGCTCTCAGATGTGTTTCTCTGTAATGTTTCCTGTATCTATCAGCCGACTGTCTGTATAGCAGATGGCCATCATTGTGTTGTTTAACTACTGTGTAACCCCCAGGGGGCGCTACCCTTAGGGCTACTACCCCTGTCTGCCCCCACAGAGGCAGGTTGAGGGGCTCAGATCCGTTGACTGGTGCCTCCACCCAGAGGTTGGGGTTAGCACAGTTAAGACTACCACGGTTACAGCCCTCTGAGCTACTGCAACCCCCCTTTCGTCCCACTAGTGACTCACACTGGGTACCAACAATTCTGTTCACCAGTACACTTACCCCACGGAAAATATAATCCAGCCCCCTTTGGGGACCCCCTGTAAAGTAAGGCACAGTTATGTTAAAATCACCAAGCAGCAGTTCACCATTAATGTACACAATAGCCAGGATGTAGCTGTACAAAAACAATCTGATTTATTCAGGGGGAAACAACAAGAACAGGGGGAATCAAGTTAATTAGCTTGTCACTAGACTTATCTACCTAGGGCTCTGTGCACAGGCCTATCCCTACAAGTTACTGTCCCTGGGTACCCAAGCCCTAGTGGCTAGTCCAAACCGTGGCAGCTGGTAGGGGCCCTTTCGCACAGAGAAAAGAAAAAGTTAGTTAAACAGTCAGCAGTACAGTAATTCCATTTGGATCCAATGTGGCAATTCAACAGGGAGCTACCCCGAATTAGTACTCATGACCTCCAGACAAGATAGGGTCCTTCAACATCAGCAGGGCTACTTCTGAGCTCGAGCCTCCTCACGCATTTATATGGTAAACAGCAACAGGCAAAGTCCTTTAATGGCAGCAGGATGTAACTTGAGCTCCTCGAGCCTCCTCACACATTTATATGGTAAACAGCAACAGGCAAAGTCCTTTAATGGCAGCAGGATTTAACTTGAGCTCCTCGAGCCTCCTCACACATTTATATGGTAAACAGCAACAGAGGAGTACCACACCAGGCAGCTGCTTCCAATGCTCCCACAAACTCACAGTCACTGAGATACTGCAACGGCAGCTTCCACTTGTCTTCGGACAGAGCGCGATTCAGCAATTTTCTCCAGTCCTCCTTCAAGTTGAGCCTGGTGGGTAGCTGTACAGAGCACAGCCTCCTCTGACCGCCCGCCGGCGGGTTTCGTCCGCTGGAGCCGAAACACAAAACGCCCGCTTCAGGCCTGCATGTGCTTCCGCCAAGAACACTCTTCAGCTAAAGCCACACAGCTCCTCTCCCTTCACTCAACCACAACGCATCTGGCTCTCCACAGCTTGGGGCACTCCTCTCACTCGGGTGCGACCCAATCCAATTGGCTGGTTGAGCCTGCCAGTCACTTTCTCGGCCTCTCACTGGGACGAAAAAAGCGCCATGGCCCATAATACCTTTCCCAAAACAAATAGCTCTTCTATTGGTCAGTCAACTCTGTGGGGTTCCAAGGTACTGATTGGCCCAATTCCACAGTTCGGGACCAAAATGAAGGAAGCAATCGAAACTCTCTGTGCTGCAAAGCCAGGCAGGTTAGAACAACCATATTATCATCATCTCTACATGTTATTTCAGGCAACCATTTACATCCCATATCAGGGCTCCCCTGCACTACTAGCGTGGCAGAAAGGAGCGCTTACTCTGCAGCCGGGCGGAGCCGAGCATGACAACACTCAAACGCCCTCCCACTTAATTAATCCCGACTGCAACAGGCAGCCCTTAAAGAGACAGTATACGGAGGCCTAAAAGCACTCCACGGACCCCCATTCCGGCGGCTTTATGCCGATTACCAACCAGGCATAGGGCACATTAAGAACCCCCATTTGCAAGGGGGTTACACCCTCCCTGGCCTGGAAAAGCTTGGCGTCCACGCCAAGTAATTACCCTTAAGGCAAAGTAGGTAAATACCCCAAGTAACACTATATCACATTTCACCTTACATACATAAATATTAGATTTACAGTGCACTATAGTGTATACACATTATACATATAAAATCTTACACTTTTTAGCTCAGGTCATAGGGTCCTACCACGTGACCCGGGATTGAGGGCCCCTCTTCTGTTAGCTACTAACTGGTCCCCGGGGCAGGGCGCCACACTCAAGGCTTTACTAATAGTCTGGAGTTATCCCCCAAGGCTAACTTAGGTAAAGAACTTGAGGACACATATACCCCTTTGTGAACCACATTTAAGGGCAGGTCGACTGGCGGCTGACCCAGGGATTCATAACTCAACTTGATTACTGGCCGTATCTGTCAGCCAGATCGTTTGGGGGTCTCAGGGGACTCTGATCCTGGCCCTGACTCCATTCCCATGTCAGGGACATTAGCAACGGGAATCCCTTCAAGGGGATCAGGCTCGATACTCATAATACTATCAGGAGCTTGACCTTCTATCCCTGAACCCACCCCACTGGGCTCATCTAGGGGGCTGTCTAGTTACTAAAGGGGAACCATCAGGGCATTCAAAATATTCTTCCGGTTCTGGCATATCACTGGCTTGCTCCCCCACCTAACTCTCTTCTTCTGAAAAGTCAGATAACTCAGCCAGGCCAGACAGTTCAACCAAGCCTAAGGACTCAGCCCCTTGAGTTTGTCTGTTACCCCATTCATCTTCTGGAGGCATTTCCTCCGGGGACAAAGTAGAGGGCTCAACCAACACAGATGGGCCGGCTTCAGTTCTTGAGTTAATGAGGGGATTGCCCCGAAACAATTGGCTTAGTTCATAAGAGGGATAGTATTCAACATCATCTTTGCTGTCTTCTGACACTGAGTGTTGACCATCTCCTGCTGCGGGGGGGGGGGTTGGACAAGGCTCCCTTGGTGGGCTTGTTGAAGGCTCCACGGGCTTGGTTCCTCTCTTAGTAACAGATCTAGTCACGGGCCTGGAAGGAGGGGTAGAGGAAGGTTCAACTTCAATCAAGATCTGCCCAATTGGCAGCAGATGATTTCTGTGTATGGTTTTCACATCTTTCGAATTGTTTTCAGGCCGCACTTTATACACAGGTAGGTCTGCCAGCTGTCCCACAACAATATGAGGGAGGTGATGCCATCGGTCGGCAATTTTATGTTTGCCATGCAGTCCCAGATTTCTCAACAACACTCTATCCCCTTTTCTCAACTCTACTGTTTTCACTTTTTTGTTATATCTCTCCTTGTTAGCCAGCTTTCGTTTGGCAGCCATGGTCTGGGCCAGTTGGTAGGCATGATTTAATTGGGCCTTTAATTTCTGTACGTACTGTAGATGGTTTTCTGCTCGCACCCCATCAGAGGAAACCCCAAAACACACATCCACTGGTAATCTAGCCTCTCTTCCAAACATCAGTCGATAGGGGGAGAACCCTGTGGCATCACTTTTTGTACAATTGTAGGCGTGAACTAGAGTGCTAATCTGTTGGCTCCATCTCGATGTTAGCTTTGGATTGTAAAGTGCCCAGCATGTCAAGCAATGTACGATTGAATCTTTCAGGCTGAGGGTCTCCCTCGGATGGTAGGGTGGTTCGTGATTGCGTACGCCCCACAAAAGATAGCATCTCTTTAATCAGCGACTCTCAAAGTCCTTCCTGATCAGAATGAATCCGCTCGGAGCCCCATAGTGGACGAAAACTTCTCAACAAGTATCTTAGCCACTGTAGTTGCTTTCTGATCCTTGGTCAGGAAAGCCTGTGCATACCGGGTAAAATGATCAGTGACCACCAATATGTTGCTAACACTTTTCAAATCAGGCTCTAAACTCAGGAAATCAATACAGACCAGTTCCATAGGAGCACTAGTAGTAATGTTGACCAAGGAGCAGCTCTTGGGGTAACGCCTCTTTGCAAACAACGACCACAGGTCTTGACATACTGTTCCACGTCCGCACTCATCTTCGCCAATAGAATCGAGCCCGCATCAAATCAAGTGTTCGATCTATGCCCAAGTGCCCCATCTGATTATGCAATGACCTTAGAACTAGTTCTCTGAAAGCTGAGGCAGCACCAGTTGTTGTCATTGCACCGCCCTCCTTACTCATAGTCTCTATATAGTAGTTGGTTGATCAGCTTTAATTTGGGACCTTCTTTGTACAACAAGGTAGTCTGCAAGTCAGTGGAACGCAGTTTGGATACATCCCTTCCAGCCCGCAAAACCTCTACGGCCGATATCATAGGGTCACAGGATTGAGCCTGTTGGATATCATCATTGTTGAGTTGCGGCAGAGAGCTGGTGTCCAAGGCAGAGAAATGGCAGTAGGGGCAGGTATACAGTTCTCCGGTGGCCCCAAACAATCTACCACACAGTCCACCGTGTCAGGAGGCACCTGTTCTTCCTTATCAAATTTCTGGCACAGGGCTTTTATGTCAGGCTCAGACAACCGGACCCATTCAGTCTGGGACACAGGCCTCCGAGAGAGAGCATCCGCATCTATATGGTTTAAGCCCGCCCTGTATTCTACAGCGTAATCATAGGTGGCCAAGGCAGAAAGCCACCTATGCCCAGTGGCATCCAATTTGGCTGAGGTTTGTACATAGGTCAGAGAATTGTTATCAGTCTTTACTAATATCTTGGCACCATACAAATAGTCATGGAACTGATCAACAATGGCCCACTTCAAAGCCAAAAACTCTAATTTGTGCACGGGGTAATTCTTCTCTGACGGCATCAGACTTCTACTGGCAAATGCTACAGGTCTCAGCCCATTCGCGTGCTCCTGGTACAATACAGCCCCCAGTCCTTGCAGACTGGCATCAGTATGAAGAGAGTAAGTCTTGGATGGGTCAGCATAGGCCAACACGGGAGCGTGGGTGAGTTTATATATGATGTCATGGAAAGCTTCCTCACACTCAGCAGTCCATTGATCCCCAAACATATCATTTGGCGAAAATACTTCTTTTCTATGTCAGTGTGCACACCCTTCTTATACTTTTGTGAGTAGGCGGATACCCCTGGGTGAAAATAAGGAGGGGGCGAATCACTCGTGAATAGTCTCTGACAAACCGCCTATAGTAACCACAAAACCCCAGGAATTGTTGCAGCTCTTTTAAATTCCTAGGTTGAGGCCAAGTGGTCAACGCCTCCACCTTGCTAGGGTCAGTCTCTATGCCTTCAGTGGACACTATGTGGCCCACATATTTCACGGAAGTCTGGAAGAATTGACACTTGTTGATAGACAACTTAAGGCCGAAATCCTCCAATCGATCCAGGACCTTGAATAATCGTTGCTCATGTTCTTCCAATGATCAGCCAAACACTATAACGTCACCTAAATAGACCAAACACTCGAGTAGGTTCGTGTGCCCCACAGCTCGTTCCATCAAACGCTGAAAAGTGGCTGGGGCCCCCGAAATTCCTTGGGGCATCTGAACAAACTCATAAAAGCCCAAAGGGCAAATGAAAGCAGTCTTCTCCCGGTCATCTGGAGCCATCAGGATCTGATAGTATCCGCTCCGAAGATCCAACACAGAGAACCACTTACTACCATTCAAACAATCCAAGGCGTCTTGTATGCGGGGCATGGTATATTGATCCGGAATAGTCCGCCTATTCAAAGTGCGATAGTCTACACACATCCAAACTGCCCCATTCTTTTCCTTACTACTACAATGGGGAGGCATAGGGCCCTAGACTCTTGAATTACACCAGCAGCCAACATTTCTTGCAGATGCCGCCAGACATCATCTATGTCAGCAGAAGCCAGGCGTCGGATCTCTCTCTGAAGGGTCTTTCGTCGGCAATCGAATGTGATGCTCATCCCCTGTACACATCCACATCCCACTCCTTCAGGGAAAAACCTGGTTCCTCTTGGCAAGCCTCTACTGACCCCTCTGCGCTCCACTCAGTCAGCAGCAGTCACCAAAGTCAAACAGATCAGGAGCAACTCTATCACCTGTCCGAGAACTCTTTCTTTTTGGTAGTACAGCAGTATCCGCACACGGAACGCTAGCCAGGGTGCACCCTCTTCTTATCCGAATCTCTTTATCAGACACATTGTGCACTTGAACCATCACCCTCTTAACATAAGCATGGGCTCTAGCTGGCAGAATGCTGGGTCTGAGCAACAACCCCTCAGGTAATCCTCCCTCTGCAGGCGCATCCATCATCAACAACTTGTTCTTGACATCTGTTTTTAGTCGTATCTCTCCATGCAGAACACATTGCTCATTTGGGGCAAGTACCACGGGGGCCAGATCCTTTTTCCATACCACTCCCACAGGGCCTTCAGGTTCCTCCAGACTACCCTTCTCCTGAGTGGCCCTGACCTTTTGAATCACAGCCGGTATGATCAAAGCTCGCCCAGTCTGAAATGCTCGCTTCTCTGAGCACAACTGGGCCAATCATCCAAACATGTGGGCATCTGTTCCAATCAACAAGGGCACCCCATCGTATAGTCCAGTGGGTGGGCAAACTAACACTAAGGTTTCCACTTGCTCATCTATTCCGTTTACAGTTGCAGGGAACGGTAACCAGACATGGATGTACCCCAAATACGGATAAGCCTTGTCGCTCAACCCCCATACATGTAGACCAGTTAACGGCTGCAGGGGCACTTCAGATAAGTGTGTGGTACCAGTCCTGAAACATGATGGTCACCTGGGAGCCACTGTCTAATACAGCTCTAGTGGGAATTCCGTTCACCTGCACCCGGTCTCCATAGACGGCCCGACCACATCAGACCAGTTGGGTAGCAACACTGTTAGCCCGGCAGGCATGGGCCTGAGTCACACAACTTTTCTTGGGGGCCCGAGACTGAGTCTGGTGGTATCGAGTGATCAGTCTGCTGTTAACTTTCCTTAAATTCTCCGGCCTCTGGCAGTCAAGCTGGAAATGCCCATCTTCCCCACAGTGATAACAAAAATTAGGGTCCCAGGGATCACTATTCTGAAGGTGGGCCCTGAGGGGAAGGAGGAGGCTCTCTAGGGCTAGGGTTCGGGGCTCTACATGACTCAGGGGCCCCGGGCCGGGTAGGGTACACAGTAGACTGCTTTAAGTTCCTCACCAATTCCTGAAAATTCCTGATCTCAGCCCTCAACTCACCCTCCATGTAGGGGTCAGAGGAAACAACCCGCATCCCCACAGTACCTGGGAAATCTGGGGACCCCTCGGACCCTCCAGGCGAGCCAGTCTCCTCAGGGGTATTAGTCTCGGGAGTCCCACTAGGATTCAAGGCCCCCACACAGGGTTCCCACCCCTCTTCATCAGTCTCCACTTCCCGAATTTCCCTCATCAGTTGACAATATTCAGGTGGGGTGGCCCGCCGATCATGCAACTTGAGTTTCAGCAGCGTTACACTAGAGAATCTGGCAGACTTTAAAACATGTTCTAACCGAACCTGATTTAGGGCTGTAGCAGTGATTCCCCCTTTTCTATAAGCCTTCTGCACAGCCCTCTCCACTCTAGTAACAAAAACGGACAGTTTTTCATTTCTCCATTGCTTAGCAGACCTGAATTTCCATAATAGATCTTCACCAGTCTCTGTACTCCCAAAAACCCCTTCCAAAGCAGAGAGATACTCTGCAGCAGTGGCTTCCGGACGGGTGGCCGGGAAGAATCTAATGGCTTCTAAGGCAGGACCCCGCAGACTCTCCATCAGCCTCTTCCGTTTTTCCCCCTCGGAGGATTGCCACTCCTGGACCAAAGGGGTGGCATAGTCCATCCAGGCCTCCAGGTCATCTTCCCCGGAAGGCACTGGTACCATGCCAGAGAAAAGTTTTAATTTATGGTAGGAATCTAGCTGTATGGAGGGACTGCCAAGGGCAGAGAAGCCAACACTGAACTCTTGGGTGGGCAAGGGATGTGCCGGGGAACCCCGAGGGTAGTATCACTGGACAGATCCAAGGCTTGTAGCAACTCCTGGGTAGTCCTCCCTCCACAGCTAACAATTTAAGCAGTTTATCCTTAAAACTGTTCATTTGAGAGACCCCCAGGAGTGACTGACCCGCCGGATATGGATTAGCCTCCACCCTGGGCGCACCCTCCGGGTAAAGTACAGGAGGTACCTTCTCAGGGTCGATGGCCACACTGCATAGGAGTAGCACCTGCAATGTCTGGTCAAGCAAATCAGCCATACGCCCTTTCACTTCAACCTTACCCAAACACTTTACCCGTTCTGCAACAGAGACAATATCAGCAGCTGAGGTACCTAAGGGCACATCTAACAATAATACAATCTTCTGGGAATCTAGCTCTTCGGCTTCACCCCAGCCCATCAGTTTGTGGACCATGGTTTTAATGGGTCCCAGCTTAATTTTTTCCAACATATCCCCTTCCATTTTTTCCATCTTTGGGGTATCTCCTCACTGAGCCACTAGGGGACGCTAATCCCAGCGGTGCCTCCAATTTGTAACCCCCAGGTGCTACTTGGACTACTACCCCTGTCTGCCCCACGGAGGCAGGTTGAGGGCCCAGATCCGCTGACGGGTGCCTCCACCCAGAGGTTGGGGTTAGCACAGTTAAGACTACCATGGTTACAGCCCTCTGAGCTACTGCAACCCCTTTCGTCCCACTAGTGACTCACACTGGTACCAACAATTCTGTTCACCAGTACACTTACCCCACGGAAAATATAATCCAGCCCCTTTGGGGACCCCTAAAGTAAGGCACAGTTATGTTAAAATCACCAAGCAGCAGTTCACCATTAATGTACACAATAGCCAGGATGTAGCTGTACAAAACAATCTGATTTATTCAGGGAAGCAACAAGGACAGGGGAATCAAGTTAATTAGCTTGTCACTAGACTTATCTACCTAGGGCTCTGTGCACAGGCCTATCCCTACAAGTTACTGTCCCTGGGTACCCAAGCCCTAGTGGCTAGTCCAAACCATGGCAGCTGGTTGGGGCCCTTTTGCACAGAGAAAAGAAAAAGTTAGTTAAACAGTCAGCAGTACAGTAATTCCATTTGGATCCAATGTGGCAATTCAACAGGGAGCTACCCCGAATTAGTACTCACGACCTCCAGATAAGATAGGGTCCTTCAACATCAGCAGGGCTACTCCTGAGCTCCTTGAGCCTCCTCACGCATTTATATGGTAAACAGCAACAGGCAAAGTCCTTTAATGGCAGCAGGATTTAACTTGAGCTACACAAACCTCCTCACGCATTTATATGGTAAACAGCAACAGGCAAAGTCCTTTAATGACAGCAGGATTTAACTTGAGCTCCTCGAGCCTCCTCACACATTTATATGGTAAACAGCAACAGGCAAAGTTCTTTAATGGCAGCAGGATTTAACTTGAGCTCCTTGAGCCTCCTCACACATTTATATGGTAAACAGCAACAGGCAAAGTCCTTTAATGGCAGCAGGATTTAACTTGAACTCCTCGAGCCTCCTCACACATTTATATGGTAAACAGCAACAGGCAAAGTCCTTTAATGGCAGCAGGATTTAACTTGAGCTCCTCGAGCCTCCTCACACATTTATATGGTAAACAGCAACAGAGGGGTACCACACCAGGCAGCTGCTTCCAATGCTCCCACAAACTCACCGTCACTGAGATACTGCAACGGCAGCTTCCACTTGTCTTCGGACAGAGCGCGATTCAGCAATTTTCTCCAGTCCTCCTTCAGGTTGAGCCTGGTGGGTAGCTGTACAGAGCACAGCCTCCTCTGACCGCCCACCGGTGGGTTTCGTCCGCTGGAGCTGAAAACAAAAAACGCCCGCTTTAGGCCTTCACGTGCTTCCCGCGCAAACACTCTTCAGCGCAAAGCATACAGCTCCTCTCCCTTCACCAACCACAACGCATCTGGCTCTCCACAGCTTGGGGCACTCCTCTCTCACTCGGGCGCGACCTGATCCAATTGGCTGGTTGAGCCTGCCAGTCACTTCCTCGGCCTCTCACTGGGGCGAAAAAAGCGCCATGGCCCATAATACCTTTCCCAAAACAAACAGCTCTTCTATTGGTCAGTCAACTCTGTGGGGTTCCAAGGTACTGATTGGCCCAATTCCACAGTTCGGGACCAAAATGGAGGAAGCAATCGAAACTCTCTGTGCTGCAAAGCAAGGCAGGTTAGAACTATATTATCATCATCTCTACATGTTATTTCAGGCAACCATTTACATCCCTTATCAGGGCTCCCCCTGCACTACTAGCGGTGGCAGAAAGGAGCACTTACTCTGCAGCCCGGGCCGGAGTCGAGCATGACAACACTCAAATCCCCTCCCAATTTATCTAATCCCGACTGCAACAGGCAGCCCTTAAAGAGACAGTATATGGAGGCCCTAAAAAGCACTCCATGGACCCCCATTCTGGCGGCTTTATGCCGATTACCAACCAGGCATAGGGCACAGTAAGAACCCCCATTTTCAAGGGGGTTACAACTGTACTTGTGATTTGTGCTATTGTCTTAGGTCTTGTCCCCCAGGTCGCATCTGGAATCGAGCAACACTGCTCAGTATGCCTTCCAGGTTAAACTCGTAAATAAATAAAAGATTGTGTATGAACACTCATACACAGACAAGGTTACTTTCTGATCTTGTGGTTTCTGTGGCAACAAGACCTCGCCAGCGTCTTGTCATAACGGAAACCACTTGATCAGACAATAACCTTGTTGTGTATGAGTGCTCACAATCCTCTTCATTACCTACTTTCTTCATCCGTTTTTTTTTTTCCTTTGACTTTCCCCACATTCAGGATATGGAATGTTTACCATGGAATACAGGGATTCAAAATTCTGCTCGGTTCCACTGGCAAAATGTTCTCACCAAACATGCTGTACACATAGACAACAAATGCCTCTTTTAGAGTAACACACTCAATTATCTCACTGGCAGGAAAGTAGAAGAGATTTTCCTGATGAGCAGTTAAAGACAGAAACAGGATTTTCATTGTCAGCAAAGAAACAGTTGTAATGAAACTATGAACAATACTGAATGTTTCTAATTTGTTTACGTATGTAAGTAAAGTGTGATGATCAAGGAAACAACATTTAAATACTTTTTTTAATTTTTTATTTAAGGTAGTTTTATTTTTAGGGTCCAGTTGGAGGTTTTTTTTTGTTTTTTTTTTACACTGTAATGGAAGCAGCCATGTTTTTGGTGGAAAATCAATGCTACTATTAGAGGGACTGATGAAAGATAGTTCTGGTTATAGGAGAACAGATTTGCTCATTGTGTGCTGTAACTTAGGACAAGGATGACAATGCATAATGCACTAATTTTGAACGGTCACCTGACTGGTTTTAACCAATTAAAGTTCTTTGTATTTAGACCCATTTTATAATGTCACATCATTCACTCCTCTATTCTTCTGTAATGTTGATTAACTGAAAAAACAATACAAATTATTTAAAAAAAAAATGCAATTTTAAAATAATTTATTTATCAAAGATATAGTTTAGAGAAAATGTCTGATTTTCAGTGGAGTCCTGTCATCTACCCATTCTTACATTTGGAGATGCTGGCTGCTGTGGTGCCTTCCATTAAACAAATTATTGAGAGTCCCAAGCAAATATGTGGTTGTGATGGGATCTGAAGCTGCCTCCTGATGCCCCTCTCTTGTCATTTAGCAACTTGGCATGTCAACATATTGTACCAGGCACATAATCTACAGGAGGGATGGCCACGGTAAAGAGGAAGAGGAGGCTACATATGCAGGGAAGGATCAAAGCAATGGAACTAAAAGGGTAAACAGGGAGGAAAGGAGGCACTGTGGTCACCCTGGAGACAGGAAATGACAGCAAAATCTGTAAGGGGTTGTATACAGACCCCATCTCAGAGAGAGGAAATTGACAAGGAAATGATAGGAGGCAACCTTAGAATGGCGGGGGATATTGTTGATGGGGACCTGAATATGCCAGATGTTAACTGGAGCACCTTTGCTGCAGCCACATCCAAAAACGGTAATTCTCAATGTCCTACAAGGGGCATGCCTCAGACAGCTAGTGCTGGAACCCACTAGGGAAGGAGCAATCTTACCCCTGGAACTCTCAAATGTGGGTGGAGAGAGGATCTTGGATTTAGAAGCGGGTAGCCATCTGGGAAGAAGCGACCATGAAACACCGGGGTTCTCGATAAACACAGCCATAAGAGAGTCAAGTCAGACAAAGGTGCAGATATTGGACTTTGGTAAAATGGGGGAGTGCCTCAGAATCCTATCCCACCCCCTATACTCACATACACATTGCTACTCTCCGCCTCTCTTTACTCATTTTATAGCACACGAATTGGTACCCTTGCTTCATGATGATTTTAGTTCTACCTATTCTATCTCCCGATTGTTAATTTTCCACTTCTTTTTATCCCAACTACTAGTTAGTAGTGTTTTATGTGTAGGGTTATTAGGATAATACATTCTGCTGTTAAGTGGACTAGGTATCTGTAACATGGTATAAGTCAGACTACACTTCAGTTCTGTGTTTTTCCCTTGTTCTGTGACTTTCCTAGCATTTATAAATTGCTCTGAATGGTCCTGGTGGATATAATGTATGCCACATATTCTCTGGTTTAATATATTAAAGAGCAGGTGTATACTGTCATTTTTCCAGCCCCCACCCCCCCAAAAAAAACATATATGATAGCTGACCTGCTCTAGTGTTAAGGGGTATTTTCATTTCTGACATCACAAAAGGAGGCTGTGGGTGCCTGCATGTGGGCACGGCAGCAGGTTCAGGAAACTGCTCTTTTCCTGGGTAAATATTAGGAGTGCTGTAACTTTGTTCCTGGACTGAACCGTATGGGATTTTAATACCCTCAACCCTAGAGCAGGTCAGCTTCATATATGTTTGAGGAGAGGGGCTGGAAAATGACAGTGGGCACCTGCTCTTTCATGTTTGACTAGATATCTAGCTTGAATGTTCTGTTACTCACTGTTTAATGCCATAGGGAATGTTTAAGAGTTGTTACTGATTCCTTAAGTATTACATGTTTGCATGCCCTTTTCAAGCATATGTTTGCTGTTTCTTTTCTTTTTTTTAATGCTCCCCCATTCACCTGTCAGTCACACTTTCGTGCCCCTTCAAGGACCGATACTCAACCCGGGCACCTCCCATCCACCCATCACCTCATATTGCAGCCACCCAGGATACCCCTATGTAGCTCTTCTTCAGACAGGTCCCCTACCTACTGAGAGAATGTGCCTTACCGGCAATTTCTTCTGGTCCAGGGTGCTGCTGAGGTGGTATTCCGCGGGATCAGGAGTGCTGGAGCCAAGGGTCCAGCAGGCCAACACCTGACCAGCAGGCAGCAGGTATGACATTTTCCACCTGTCTTCCTCCTGCGGGAGTGTGACATGCAGGATGCAAGGCCAACGCCGACATCTGTCATGCTCCCCTGGCTACCAGGAGACCAGACACAGTGCTGTTCCCTCCGTCTCTGCCAGAGGACAGCAAGTGCTGGTCCTCTATCCCACCCTCCCCCTGAGAGAAGGTGAGAAGTCATTGGATGCTCAAGCTTTCTCCCTGGCTGGCCCTCAATGTCCAAGTCTGTTCCCAAACCCTGGTCGCGGCACCGCAGCAGTGAATCTTTCCACTGCACTGGCAGGCTGGCTTGTTCACTGTGTCTAGTACATCTATGCATTATATAATGCTTGCCTTGTTGTATTCAGAAAGAATGGTTTTATCAGTGCTTGCTGTTCGAGTATTTATAGTTTCAGTTTTAAAATAACTGAGTGCCTCTCCTTCCACTTTATCAATATTAGTCATGGGTTGAAATACCAAAAATTGTAATGACTGTTAGATGTTACCGGCTTTGGCCTTATGTTGTTTTGTTTTCAATGTATTATGAACATTTCAATAAACATCTTTACTGCAAAAAAGAAAACCACTAGCAAATGGGCAAGATGGTGGGGTGACGGATCAATAGGAAAAAGTCAAAGCTGTCATCACAGAGTCAACAAGGGAGGCAGTACAGCACAATGGTTTAAGGCTCTGAGCTGCAAATCTGGAGACTTGGGTTTGAATCCCACAGCTCCTACTTGCATAATGTGTGACCCTGAGCAAGTCACTTAACTTCCCTGTGCTCCCAGGTTGCACCTGTAAACAAGCTTTCAGCTTAGTGTGCTCATCTGGTTAAACAACTGGGACCCCCTCCGCTTCAAAAAAACAAAGCTTTGTGTGAAGCAAATTAACAAAATAAAATGAAGGAAAAAACACTATGGTTCACAAAGAGGCAGCCGGAAGTTTAGGGAGAAAAGATAGCATTCGGAAGTATAAGTAAACACTGAAGGAGCAGGACAGAGAACTATACCAGTTAAAGCAGAAAGAAGCGGGAAGGCAGTTGGAATAGCAAAGGCCCAAAATCATGGAAAAGATAGCCAACTCATTTAAGAAGGGATAAAACCTTTTACAGGTACATTTGTGAGCAAAAAGGACCAGGGAGGAATAATGAGGCTTAGTAAAGGGGGTGGGGTGGGGTGGGCAGAAGGTGACAGTGAAAAGCAGAGATACTGAAGGAATATTGCTGCTCAGTATCCACAAAGAAGACTGTGTGTGTGTGTGTGGGGGTAACAAACCAAATAATAGAAGCACACTGGATGGGGTTGACACCAGTCCATTCACAGAAGAAAGGGTTCTGAAAGATCTCCTAAAACTGAAAGTGGACAAAGCAATGGGGCCTGATGGGATTCATCCCAGAATTCTAAAAGTACCAAGGGAGAACTAGTGGCTGCTCTATCATTTTAACAAATCATGGGAGGACGGGGTGGTTCCTGAGGACTTGGAGGAGAGCAGATGTGATTCCCCTTCACAAAAGTGGGAGCAAGGCAGAAGCAGGAAACTACAGACCTGTTAGTTTGACCTCAGTGATAAAATTATGGAATCACTTCTGAAAGAAAGACTTGTTGAGTACCTAGAGGCCAGTGGGGCACAGGACCCAAGGCAGCATGGGTTCACAGTGGGAAGGTCATGTCAGACAAATCAAATAGATTTCTTTGACTGGGTAACCAAAGTAGTAGACCAGGGAGGGACTGTGGACAACGCCTGCCTAGACTTTAGCAAGGCATTAGACACAGTCCCACATAAAAGATTAATAAACAAGTTAGCCAGCCTGGGAGTGAGTCCCACTGTGGCAGGCTGGGTAAAAAACTGGCTGGACAACAGGACGCACAGCATAATAGTAAATGGAGTCCACTCCAAGAAAGGTGTGTTACTAGCGGGTACCACAGGGTTCAGTACTGGAACTAGTCCTTTCATTTCTTTATAGGTGACATTCATGGGGACTGGAAGGAAAAGTATGCCTCTTTACAGATGACACAAAGATCTGCAGCAAGGCTGATACATGGGGGAGGGGTGGAAAGGACGAGAGGACTTGCAAGGTTGTGGGAATGGTCAATGGTATGGCAGCTTAGATTCAATGTAAAGAAAACACATTAATGCACCTGGAAAACAAGAACTCAAAGGAAGACTACACAACGGAGGGAGGTATTATCGATAACAAAATGGAAAGGGACCTGGGGTAGTCATATCAGATGACCTAAAAGTAGGCAAGTAATTAAAGAAGGCAGTAAGGAGGGCTTGTTGGATACTAGGATGCATAGAGAGAGGCATCACCATTAGAAAACAGGAAGTTGTCATCCCTCTGTACAGAGAGTTGGCAAGACCCCATCTGGAGTACTACGTCCAGTTCTGGAGACCCTATCTCCACAAGGACATAGACAAAATGGAGACAGTCCAGAGGAGGGCAACTAAAATGTTGCAGGGTCTGCACCAGAAGGCATATGAAGAGAAACTAAAAGAGCTTAATATGTATACCCTTGAGGAAAGAAGGGAAGGGTGCATGATAGAAACTTTCAAATACCTCAAGGGAATCAACAAAGTCAAAAGGGTAGCATCTTTCAGAAAAAGAGATGTGCAAAAACTAGGGGACAATTTGAAGACAGAAGGGGACAATTCAGAGGCAACGTGAGGAAGTATTTTTCATGGCGTGGTGGTGGACGTATGAAATGACCTTTCTGTGGAGGTTTAGGGTAAAACAGTAGGGAATGTAAGAACACATGGGAAAAACATAAGGCAATTCTAATGGGAGATAGGAGGAAGTGGGCTGTTGGTAAAACTAGGATCTGCAGCTTATCCAAAAGGTAGGGAAATGGGCAGACTGGGTGCGCCAAGCAGTCCTTATCTGCCATCAAAGTCGATGTTTCTGTGTAACTTACTTAAGCAGCCAGTGCTTCAGCTAGGCATTTCCAAATGTAAGAATGGGTACAGGCAATGTCCCAACTTTTTTTTTTTGCTTTAAAGATGTTAATTAGGATTTGCATACAACAATGAAGTAGAACTACATACGAGTGAAGCCTACGATACACTTTCTCTCTGATAATGCTTTTTTAGGTAACCAAAGAAAGCACCAATATGCTGGTGATATGTTTTTGTTAACCTAAACCTTAGACCTTTAGTGTGCCACTGAGTCTCCACTTGGCAGGTTCGATAAGTAAGCTTGAGACAGGCTGTGCAGAGTTTAGATGAGTCGAGTCTCAAGCTACACTACTGTAAAGGGACAAATTCTGAAGAGTTGTATAACTGCTGCTTTACTTTCTGTATACTTATAGTTTAAATCAGTAATTGATAAATGTAGTTCTCAGATTAATTTATTATGTTTGCTTGTGCGTGCAGTGCACAAGAAACATTTTGAGGTTAGTAGAGCATTGCAGAGGTGTGGTAGTGTTTGGCCAATCCAGCCAACACTTTCAGGTGGTCGTCCCTCGGCCACCAGTCAACAGGGAAGCTGCCGATGATGACAGTTTCAGAGCAAGCGCTGGACTTGAAAGAAATCTGCCACTCAAATCACAGACAGGTTCATCATTGTAGTGGCAGATTCCCCCGCTCCAGGCAACCAGGCAAATTCCAGACATGCGCATTACAGTGCACAATAATGCGCATGTCTGGACTTAAGATAAGAGCAACTCATTTGTTCAATGTGTCTTTCCTTGTGAAATAAAGAGCTCCGTATGCAGCTCCTGCCCAACCACACTCCCCACAAACACAACTTGGTGCCCAAGCCCCATATCAGCATGCCCCCAAGCCCGAACATATATTTTGCTGACAACGGGTTGCCCAATCCCTGTCAGCATGCCCTCCAAACTACTGTGGCACACTGGGACTCCACCCCAGTGTGCCAAAGTAGTACTTTATGTTTTTGCGACCCCGGGATGCCCATTCCCAGTATCGGACATGTCCCCACACCCCATTTTTGTCAGCTGACCTTGGGGTGCCCAATCCCTGAGTCGGCATTGATCCCCCCCCAGTCTGGCACACTGGGAGCCCACAAAAGTATGCCAAAATCCATTTTGTAATGTTTCACCTGTAGAAAAGAAAACAGTCCCACAACATATTTATTTTAACCTGAAAAACAAAACGGTCCCTCGTCATTCCCACCCTCCCACCCCCAACCTGCATACTCCTTCTGCACACACCACCTTCCCCACCCACATGACCTCTGGAGGTCCGGCGCTGCAAACCTCTGTGGACCGGGAAGATGTCTGCACTCTTCAAAAGCTGACCGCAAATTGAAGAAAATCACAGCAAGCCCTATAATGGCAATCAATGTGGGGGGTCCAACTTAGGTTGCTATCTCAGCCACTTTTTGGAGTTTTGGCCACAAATTTTCAACATGGGGTTCTTGGGACCCCACCTCATAACCACTGACACTGTCGTTTCGTTTCTCCATCCGAAAGGTGATTTTGCGGTCACTGTGTGTAATCACCTTTCGGGGCTGATTAACGAAATGACAGTGCCACTGCTCATGAGGTGGGGTCCCAAAAGCTATGTTGCAAGTTTGGTGAAAACTCTAAACATGATCTGTTATGGTTACATGTTGCACAGTTTGTACGCACACTGTAACTTTTCCAATTTTTAAATTTCACTCCAAATTTCCAACATTGCGATTTTTTCACACCTCCTTATGAACAGTACAGCTGTCAGTTTTTGCATCCTGTCTGAAACGTGTTTTCATACCTGTGGTGCAGAATGTCACAGTCGCTGTGCAAAATCTACTTTTGGGACAGATTAATGAAATGACAGTGCCGCTGTTCATGAGGGGAGGTCCCAAAAAGCCCATGTTGAAAATCTGGTGAACAAATTCCAAAAAATGACTGTGTTATGAATGTGCATTATGCAATTTGTACGCATGCTCGTAACTTCGCCATTTGTTCATATTTTCATTCCAGATTTTCAACATTACCATTTTTTCACACCTCCTCATGAACAGTGCAGAAGTCATTTTTCACATCCTGCCCAAAATGTCTTTTCACAGCTGTTGCACCAAATGTCGATTCACTGTGTGAAACCACCTTTCAGGACTGAGTAAAAATTGATAGTGCCACTGTCCACGAGGTGGGGTCCCAAAAAGCCAATGTTGAAAATTTGCGTGAAAATACCAACAAACACCTGGGCGTTTGGGTTTCCAACTATAACACCCCACCCTGTACAGACTCACAGGTGTCAGGGGTGTGGCTTGGGGTCGGCTGTAATGCTCATGCCATTCCACCCCACCACCACCCTGCAGCCACTGACAGGCATCGAGGTGTGCCTTGGGGTCTTCAGCCCTAACATTCACCCCATTCTTGTATACTGCACCCATCTCAGCTTATTTCCTTATGGAATGGGGTGAGCATAAGGGCCGAAAACCCCAAAGCACACCGTGACAACTGTTGTCTGCAGGGTGGGGTGAGGTGGAATGGTGTGAGCATTATGGCCGACGACGAAAAGGCACTCTCCGACCTCTGTCAGTCTCTGCAGGGTGAGGGGTGGGGGTTGGCATTAGTTCAATACTTCACTGCCATTCCTATTATGCATCTCTCCAACTCATGCAGTACCAATGCCAAAACCAGCAAGCAAACATTCGGCACTGACAAATGCTTGTTGAACTTACCTTACTGATGTCGACCCCCTATTTTTCTTTTCAAGCAGATTGAGGCCTTTTTATGTTTTATTGTCTTCAACCAGCTCATCTTCCAAGCAGATTGACACCTATCATTTTGTATTTTTAAAATGTAAACAGCTATTCAGATAAAACTTTCTAACCAAAGGACCCAGGTGATGTGGAATGTAAACATACTGTATATTCAGATAAAGTTTTCTAACCAAAGGACCCAGGTGATTTAGAATATTTTCATCAGAGTCTGTCAGTCAGCATTGTCATCTCGCTCTCTTTGCCTCCCTCTTCCTTGCAGTGTAATTGCCTCTTCATAGCACCCAGTAACGCCCAACACCAGTTTTATTGTTACCATCTTTTCCTGCTCAGGTTGGCACACAATTCAGCCTTGGACAGGAAAACAATCCAATACCTGACAGCAGTTGTAATCTAGCAGTAGGAGGCGAGGTGCAGGGCAGAGAAACAGGGTGCCATGACCTCATACTGGGCCACCACTGCTACAGACAGTCACTTCTCATTGTTACCATTATGTTCACGCTGAAGTGGGGACAAAATTCAGTCCTGGACAGGGAAAGTATCCGATATAAGAGAGCGGTGCTAAACTGGGGAGGGGGGGTGAAGGGCATAAAGATAAGCCGCCAGCACCTCAGTCTGTGCCACCACTACTACAGAAAACCACCAATCTTCTCCCGCTCAGGCTGCACGTGCAAGAAACATTATGTGGCAGCTTAGGAGAGAAGTGGGTTGTGGAGACGCAGCACTGTAGCAGCCAAAAGAGGCACTATGTTTGGGGGCTTGGCACTGTTGGATGAATGGAGGCACAGTGTGCTGACGACACTGGTCTCCAAAAGTGCCACCAAGTTAAAACATTTTCACTGCAGCAATCAGGGGCCGCCTTACCATTAAAGTGGCCGCCATTCTGCTGCAATGAGGGAGCAACCGTCATTGCTGGGCGGGAACGTTCGTAGTGTAATATTGTTTTGTGAGCAGAGGCAAGCCGCCATGTTCACAAACAATATCCCCACCCCCGTGCCGGTGCCCAATCCCGCTTCGGCGTTATATGCCCCAGGAACACTGTTTTGCGAAGGGGAGCCCAATCCCCATTGGCTTCATTCTCCCCTGTCATTTGCCAACGGGAAGCCCACTACCCATCGGCATAATATCCCCCAAAAACATTCAGTTTGTACCCGAGGGTGCTCAATGCCCTCGCTCTTGCCCCCCATGTGCGGATGGGTGCACAATCCCGGTCGGCTACACACCCTCATAGCAAATCAGTGGGTTGGCATGCTGGGAGCCACCCCAGTGTGCCAAATGACCCTGTAAAAGGAAAACCGTCCCTCAATGTTTTCTTGTTTTGTTTTGTAACCTGCAAAGCAGAAAACGGTCCCTCGTCGAGTCCGGTGGCCCTCCCACAACCCGCATGCACCCTCTGTGCACCCCACCTCCCCACACCCCCCTCACCCCATACTTACCTCCGGAGCCCGGCGCGATGATCTTCAGTGGACCGGGAACACGTCTGCACTCTTCAAAGCCGACAGTGAACTCGAGGAAATGCTGGTAAGCTGTATAATGGCATAAATAGGGCTTTTTCAACCTTTTTGCATATCTCAGACATTTGGGGGAATTTTGGCACCAAATTATCAACATGGGGTTACTGGTACCCCTCCTCATGAATTCAGCCACTGTCATGGTGCTAAATGGCCCCGAAAGGTGATTGTGCGGTCACTGCGTGGAATTGCCTTTCGGGACTGATTAACAAAACGACAGTGCCAGTTTTCATGAGGTGGGCTCTCAAAAAGTCTAAGTTGCAAATCTGGTGGGAAAAATCCCCAAAATCACTGTTTTACGAGCGTGCATTGCGCAGTTGCTATGCAGGCTCGTAACTTTGCCAATTTGCAATATTTTCACTCCAGATTTTCAACACTGCCATTTTTCCACACCTCCTTATGAACAGTACAGCTGTCATTTTTCACATCCTGGCCGAATTGTGTTTTCGCACTTCCAGCGCAGATTAGTGTAGTCGCTGTGGGAAATCAGTGTTTGTGACACATTAAGAAAATCACAGTGACACTGTAAATGAGCAGAGGTCCCAAAATGCATACTGTATGTTGGAAATTTTGTGACGAAAGTCCTTAAAATTACTGTGTTATGAGCATGCGTTGCGGAGTTTCCATGCACGCTCGTAAGGTCGCACATTTGTAATATTTTCAATCCAGATTTTCAGCATTGCCATTTTTCCACACCTCCTTATGAACAGTACAGCTGTCATTTTTCACATCCTGGCCGACATGTGTTTTTGTACTTCCGGCGCACAATAGCATGCTCGCTGAAGGAAATTAGTGTTGGGGATAAATTAAGAAAATCACAGTGACACGGTTCATGAGCAGAGGTCCTAAAATGTCTATGTTAAAAATTTGGTGATGAAAGTGCATAAAATGACTGTGTTACGCGCATGAGTTGTACAGTTTTCATGTATGCTCAGAACTGCAGGCATTTTTACTATTCCCACTACAAATTTTCAACATTGCCATCTCTTCACACCTCCCTATGGATGGTACAGCTGTCATTTTCACATCCTGCCAGATCTCGTTTCTTGCATGTGGCGGCAGAATGGCACGGTCGCTGTTGGAAGTCAAAGTTTGAGACACACTGACAAAATCATGCTACCCCTCTTCATGAGAAGAGGTCCCAAATGCTTTCATGAGGTGGGGTCATCAAAGGCCATGTTAAAAATCTGTGGTGCAAATACTAACAAACGCCTGGGGCATTAGGGTTTCTAACCATAACGTCCCACCCTGTACAGACTGACAGGCATCTGGGTGTGCCTTTGGACTGCCAACTGTACTGCTCATGCCATTCCACCCCTACTCAGTGACAGGTATCGAGGTGTACCTTGGACTCTTTGGCCCCACAGTTCACCCCATTCTCCTATGCTGCACCCATTTCAGTGTATGTCCTTATGGAATGGGGTGACTGTAAAGCCAAACATCCCAAGACACCTCAACTCGTGTCAGTGTCTGCAGAATAGAGTGAGGTAACATTGCATGAATGTCATGGGCGACGACCCAAACATTCACCCCATTGCCTGTCCATCTCTACAGGATGGAGGTGGGGTTGGCGTGAAGTACAATACTTCCCTGCTATTCCTATTCTGCATCTCTCTACCTCCTGCATTTCCAATGCTAATACCAGCAAGCAAACACTCAGCATTGACAAATTCTTGTTAGTGATAGGTATCTTAGAACCTTTACTCAAAGCTGAAGCAAATTTGGTTGAAGCAGGCATATTAAAATCCCAATATATAGTCAAATACCTCAATGAAGACAGACGAATATAAATAACCAGGAACCTGCTGGTACCTGTATATATACTGAGATGAGACATATGCAAATTAGAAAGGACCCTTTATTGTCTAACGTTTCCTCACAAAGGCCCCTATACTGATTGTTTCACTCAATAGCCTTTATACTCACACATGCTTGAATGTGAGACTGAGGGGCATGGATTAATTACTTAGTTTGAACAGACACTGACCAATTGAGAAAAAGTAGAAAACAAAGACCTTCCTTTATTGCCACAGGTTCCCAGTTGTTTTCAGAAACTTCATCCATCCCCGATTCATCCTTAGAAACTCCTGAATGTAAGTTACATATCTGGTCGAGTTCAGTATGCCTTTCCAGGTCAGAACTTGCAAATCGAAAGGTAAACATATAATTGTACCAGTAATAATTACTGCAACAGCTTTTTAATGATTATGAACAACAGGCATTAAAACATTAAATACAATTTTTTAATGTTCTGGTGTTAGGGTGCTGTGTCCATAGTTAAGGCATAAAATTAGGCACATCTCCCAACTTCTTAAGACATGTATGTTAGTTTGTTAGTATAGCACCCAGTACCCAACACCAGTTTTTATTGTTACCGATATTTTCCCGCTCAGGTAGGCATACAGTTCAGCCTTGGACAGGAAAACAATCCAACATGAGAACAGTTGTAGTCTAGCGGTAGGAGGCGGGGTGCAGTGCAGGGAAACAGGGTGCCATGACCTCACACTGGGCCACCACTGCTACGGACAGTCACTTCTCATTGTTACCAATATGTTCACACTGAAGTGGACACAAAGTTCAGACCTGGACAGGGAAAGCATCCGATACAAGAGAGTGGTGCTAAACTGGGGAGGAGGGGGACGAAGGGCATAGAGACAAGCCGCCAGCACCTCAGTCTGCGCCACCACTACTTCAGACAACCACCAGTCTTTTCCTGCTCAGGCTACATGAGATCCTGCTGTGCATAAGGAAAATAATGCCCAGTTTGGCTGCCGTTCGTTTTTTCAGGGCTGCCTGCTTTTGTTTGGGGGGAAGGGGCTCTTTGCCATGCTATATTGCTTCATCATGGAATCAGTTACTCAGATGATCAAGTTCAACGATGTGTACTAACCAAATAAAAAAATTCCTGTTACCCTTCCGTTTTCTCCATACGTTCGAGTTTAATGAAGTACAATACTTCATTTTGTCCAAATCAAAACTTTTCATGGACTTCTGCTTATATAGATAATGACAATTCTTCATATTTACATAAATAATTCTACAGTGCTGGGAGGAATTTCAGGCTTTATTTGATTTGTGCTCATTGCCCAGCAAGTTTATTTGAATCGGGTTTACTGTGTTCCTTGGATTCCAGGCACTGAACTCTTCTAAAACATATTTTGCATAATGCTGAATTAAATGATTTCACGACCTCATGAGCAAATCAGTAAACCGTGATCATATCGCAACAAAAATCACAAATTCCTCACACAGTGACTGCAAAGGTCGATGCTTGCAGAGCCAATGTATTTCAAAATACAAACATACGAATGTGCCAGCAGAAACAGACCACCCGGTCTATCTAAGTCTACTCAAGTGTGCAGCTAGCACCCCTAGTTTGCAGCTGCCCCACCCCCCACCCATTTTTCATCCCACTGCCATCCCCATCTCCCCCACCTCACTCTCCCTGTTCTCTGTCCCATGCCCTTTTGAAACAGTTCACAGATTTACATGATACCACCATTCTGGTAGGGTTTTCCATTTTGCTGCCATCCTCTCTGTGAAATAGTGTCTCCTCATTTCCTTCCTAAATCTTCCCCTCTATTCTTAGTGCATGCCCACTGGTGACCTCCTTCCTTAACTTAAAGACCCCATCTGCCCCATCCTTATTGATTCCCTCAGATACGTGAATGTCTCTATCATGTCCCCCAATCCCTTCTATCCTCCAGGGTGTACATATTCAGGTCTCCCAGTCTGCTGTTATAGTCTCTCCTCTCCATTCCACATATCATCTTTGTTGCCTTCCTATTCACCCCTCAGTAGCCTGATATCATGCTTTAGGTATGGCCTCCAAAACTACACACAGTTCTCTAAGTGCGGCCTTACCAGCGACCTGTAGAGGGGCAAGATCACCTCTCTTTGTCTGGACAAAAAAAAACCTCGCTATGCACCCAGCATTTTGTTCGCTTTTGCAGCCGCTGCCCTGTACTGGGCAGTGTTGTCCATGGTCCCTGTTATCATTACCCCTAGATCCTTCTCCTCCTCAGTGATCCCCAGCTTAACCCCTCCCAGCCAGTATTCTCTCCTTGGGTTCTTCACTCCAAAGTGCATAACCTTACACTTCTTTGCATTAAACCCCAGCTGCCACCTCTCTGACCACTCCTCTAGCTTGCTTAGGTCCCCCTGAAGCTGCTTCCATCCCTCCTCTCCATTCACCACTGCTCCGATTTTTGTCGTCAGCAAACAGAATTTATCTTGCTTACCATCCCATGTGCAATGTCTGATACGATATGAAGAGCCCGAACAATACTGGCCCCAACACAGAGCCCTGTGGCACCCCACTCATCACCGGCCTTGGAGTTGAGAGCTCCCCTCTCACCAACACCCATTGTAGCCTCCCACTCAGCCAGCTTGTAATCCAGTTCATCATTCAAACAACATGAAGTCTTGCTATATTATGACATATGCAGTGAGTCCCAACCTTCAAACTTCTCCGGAGGTGAAAGAGTTAACTTTCCATGCCAGGTATGGAACTTTGAGCACGAGCTCGGTTGAAAACTCTGTCTGTTGTTCTTCAAACTCAGTCAGATTCTTTACTCCGCCTCACTGAACAGTCGCTCCGGAGATTTCCCCTTCTGCTCGGTTCGTTTTGTCGGTTAAAGTATTATTTTATCGTTTTTTTGACCGAAATTAAACCACAACCGGTCGGTTCAAGCTCTGTCTGTAGTATTGTAAGTAATAGATAGGCTTACATTTATTTTATTCTGTGTGGAACTTGTAAACGCTTTTTGGTTCGGTTTGAACCGATCAGGTTATTCTCAAACTTTACTAGTCCTTATTTAGAGTGCGATTCCCGGTTCTTATCGGTTCTAAAAAAAACGGATTTCATTACGTTTTTTTCCATGACCCGTGATATGGTTGGGAACCGAGTAAGAGAGTCTTGCTTGGCAGATTGCCATAAACGGGCAAGTTTGGTTAGGCTGGCACTATGTCTGAGAAACCCAAAAGAAAAACTGGCCCACTGGGTTTCAGCACTGTGGTGTTTGTGGGGAAGCCTTTGCTAAGGCTGACCTACACACCACCTGTGTGTATTGTCTGGGGTTTGACCACCTCAATGCAGACTGCCAGATTTGTAAGAATTTTCCTGCTGCCACCATAGAAAAAAGAGTTGGTAGGCTCAGGGAAAGGGAGGCCAAAATGTCCGCTGACCCGGATGGCCAGCCCGGTTCAGTTCCAACCGAACCGGAGGGAGTGCCCTCTGACCAGGGCGATACTTCCTCGGGCAAACGAAGAGCTAGCTCTGAGGAGCCGGTTCCAACTAAAAGGACTAGAAAGTCAGCTAGTGTGGAGCCAAAAGTTCTTTCTCCAACTGCTGAGGAAATAGCTAAAGCAATTCAAATTGTCCAGTCACTTTCCCCGGTTCCAACCGAACCGACACCATCAGGGAAGCGCTCGGTTCGGCCGGTTCCAACGGTTCAAGATTATGATTTGAGGATTTTTATGAACCAGAGGATGGGGAAGAGGGAGTGAATGTGGTTTTGAAAGTCTGGATGTGCCCATTGAACCGGACATCTCTCCAGACAGACCGTCAGGGGTTTCTCCTCCCAGGCTATCTGAGTCCCCTTCTCATTTTATGTTCTATAAGAAAGTTGCTGAAACTCTCCAGCTCCCTGTTGAGGAAGCTGTTGATGACCAAGAGGAGCCTGATTATGTAGAAATGATGGATATTCTAGAGTCTAGGAGACTGTCTATTCCTTTGCATAAATCTTTTCGGAAACACAGTAAAAATTCTAAAAACTCCTCACACTATACCTCCTGTCGATAAAAGGATGGACAAGAGGTATACATTATCAGGCTCTGATACGGAGTTCCTCACACAGCAATGCAGCCATGTGGGGGTAGTGCAGGCTGCAGCCTGTGACATGGCAAATATTCCTCTAGCTTCGCACCCCCCTGAAAAGGACTCCAGGAGGATTGATGCCATGGCAAAGAAACAGTACATGGCAGCATCTTTGGGACTCAGACAGGCAAATTATATGGCTTATGCTGCTAGGTACCAGAAATCCAGATGGGATACTGTGCTGGCCCTGGCAAAACAGGTCCCTGACCAGCTTGCCAGGGAGCTGGAACAGGTGGCTGCGGATGGTATTGAGGCATCCAAGGTGCAATTTCATGCTGCAGTAGACTCTAATGATGTGTCATCAAGGGTCATGGCTACATCTGTGGCACTTCGCAGAATGGCTTGGCTCAGATGTACTACCCTGTCACAGGATACCCAGTCTAAGGCCATGGATTTTCCTATTGTGGGCAATTGTCTGTTTGGGGAGCAGACAGAGAATTACATGAAGAAAATGGATGAATATAGGACCACCTATAGGAGTGCACAGGCCAAGGAAAGGCAGGCCGCTCCTCAAAGGCAGCATCCCAGGGGCAGGGGCAGGCCTTTTCATAGGCCTTTCTACCAAGTCCAGGCCTCCTCTTCTGCTTATGCCCAGAGGGGGTTCTTTAGTGGGAGAGGCAGACTGGGTACAAGCAAGCCTGCTTCCACCCCTCAGCCGAAAGCCCCTGCCAAGCAGGCACCCTGATGGGGTGGCCAGGGCCGATTCTCCCCTACCTGTAGGGGGCAGGCTGGCTTACTTTGTCCAGGATTGGAAGTCTTTAACATCAGACAAGTGGGTCCTGGAAGTAGTAAGCCAGGGACTGGTTCTCAGCTTCAAAAAATTTCCAAAGATGAGAGCCAGGTCCTTTCCACCTGCAAATCCATCAGAGGCACCTGCCCTAGAAACAGAAGTTTCTACCCTCCTGGCTCTCAGAGCTGTGGAAAGGGTTCCACCCCTACACCAGGGCAAAGGGTTGTACTCCAGGTACTTCCTTACCCCAAAAGACAGGAGAATGGCGGCCCATCCTGGATCTCAGATACCTAAACAAGCACCTTTTTAAAACCAAAATTCAAAATGGTGACTCGGGAATTATTTTACCCTCTCTAAGGCCAAGAGACTGGCTAGCATCCCTTGACCTCAAGGATGCCTACTTCCATGTTCTTATCAGAAGCTCCTATCGAAAGTACCTCAGATTCGAACTGCCCTCAGGCCATTACCAGTTCAGAGCAATGCCCTTCGGCCTCACCTCTGCCCCGAGGGTATTCACAAAATGTCTGGCAGTAGCAGTTGCCCACTTAAGAAGGCAAAAGATTGCCATCTTTCCTTACCTGGACGACTGGATCATAGTAGGCCAGTCTCCAGACCAAGTCAAACTACACCTTCAGGTAACTCAGCAACTGCTCACATTTCTAGGTTTCCTTCTCAATCTTCCAAAGTCAGTTCTACAGCCTGTCCAGCTTCTCACCTTCATAGGTGCAGAACTGAACACAAAAGAGGCCAGAGCCTTCCTTCCTTTGGAAAGAGTAAGGACCCTGGTCTCTCTGGCCTCCTCTTTCACCCTGCAGGTCTCTCGACCAGCAAGGCATTTTCTGCAGCTCCTGGGGCACATGGCTGCTTCTACAGCAGTAGTGCAGGGAGCAAGATTTCAGATGTGGGACGTCCAGTTCCATTTGAGAGCCTTTTGGTCTCAAAGGAGAGACCCTCTAACCAAATTGATCCCAGTGACTCGAACCCTGATCCAAGCCCTTCAGTGGTGACAGGACCAGAGCAATCTGAGACAGGGGGTCCCCTTCACCCCTCAGTCTCACTCCTTAATCCTTACTACAGTTGCATCCCTCTTGGGGTGGGGAGCTCACATGGGCGACCTCACTACCCAGGGATTGTGGTCCCCACAGGAATCTCTGCTTCACATCAATCTGTTGGAACTCAGAGCAGTTTTTCTAGCACTTCAAGTTTTTTCCACATCTGTTCAGAACAAAGCTGTACAGGTCAGAACAGACAACACCACTACAATGTGGTACATCAACAAGCAAGGAGGCACTCGGTCTACAGCCTTGTGCACCGAAGCAATGAAGTTGTGGTCTCTGGCTTATTCCCTGAACACCTCCCTTACAGCAGTTCACCTCCCAGGCAAGGACAATGTCCTGGCAGATGCTCTCAGCAAGATTTCCCAGGGCCATCACGAATGGTCACTGGATCCCCTAGTACTGGAGGTAATATTTGCCAGATGGGGCACCCCGCAGATAGACCTTTTTGCAGCCCCAGACAATCGCCAACTTCCCCTTTTTTGCTGCAGGCCCCCAGTGTTGGGCTCAGTCCCTCTGGATGCCTTCCTTCTCAGTTGGGAAGGGAAGTTTCTCTGTGCTTCCCCCTTCCCTCTTCTGTTCAAGGTGCTAGTCAAAATCAGATCTCAACCCTGCAAGATGATCCTGATTGCTCCAGATTGGGCCAGACAGCCCTGGTACCCACTCCTTATGTCCTTAGCAGTCCACCTTCCCTGTGTCTTCCAGGAATCACAACCTGTTAACCTGTGCCCAGGGAGAGTTTGGTACCTGAACCTCAAATCTCTCAATCTCAAGGCCTGGCTTTTGAAGAGTTAGAGTTTGCTGACCTACACCTCTCAAGGTGCATTGGATATCTTGAAGGCTTCTAGGAAACCTTCCACCAGGGCTACTTATAATTCCAAATGGAGAGATTTTCCATATGGTGCTCTGCAGGCATATTTCCCAGAATCTGCTGACTTACCCACAGTCCTGGATTATATGGTGCATTTGAATACTTTGGGGCTGAGACCAGCTACCCTAAAAGTGCACCTGGCAGCCGTGTCTGCTTTCTTATCAGCAGGTAAACCCTCTTCTCTTTCAGCTCATCCTGCATTCTCCAAGTTTTTCAAGGGATTGCTTCACACCAACCCTCCATTCAGGGACCCTGCCCCTGCCTGGGATCTTAATATTTGCATTGCCCGCTTATGCAACCCCCTTTTGAGCCCTTGTCTTCAGCAGAGCTTAAGTACTTGACTTGGAAAACTGTGTTTTTGGTAGCCATCACTTCTGCCAGGCGCATAAGTGAATTACAAGCATTGTCAGTGGAGCCCGATTTTATCTCCTTTCATAGAGATAAGGTGGTCCTCAGGACTAACAGAAAGTTCTTGCCTAAGGTGGTTTCAGACTTCCACCTTAATCAATCTATGTCTCTCCTGTACTTCACTGACCATTCCTCCTCTGGCGAGAGGACACTGCACAGTTTAGGCGTCAAAGAGCCCTTAGTTACTACATAGAGCGTACCAAGGGTCACAGGTTTGACTCCTCAACTGTTCCTCACTTATGGTGAGGTTGGTAAAGGAACCTGCCACTAAAAGATCCATCGCCAGGTGGATTGTCTCTTGTATCCAATTTTGCTATGAAAAACTGGGTAGGTTCCTCCTCAGGCCTGAGGGCTCACTCTACCAGAGGTACAGCTGCGTCTCTGGCTGCTGCCAGGGACATCCCTATCCTAGATGTATGTCAAGCAGCTACCTGGAAAAAGTTCACACTTTACCAAGCATTACTCCTGGACATCCAGGCTAGGAGTGATGCTCGATTTACACAGCTGTGCTTCAGAGCCTATTTCCTAAGTAGGTTCTGTCCCTCCTCCATGGAGGTACTGCTGTGTAATCTGCCATGTCATATAACAAGCAAGACTTCATGTTGTTTGAAGAAAAAATTACTCACCTTAGTAATGTTGTTTCTTCTAATGGAGCCTTGCTATATTATGACCTCCCCCCTGCCTGCCCCTCTCAGAACCTATACTTTTGGGATGTGGGTGGGCAGTGCAGTGTTGGTACTTAGTAGATGCCCACCTTATTTTTTCACCCCTCTTTTTTGGGGCGTTTGGGTGTTATGTTTTTAATTTTTTGGATTCCCTGACTTGAGTCTTTGTTTTGAGACCAAGAAAATGTGTTCTTATATTTAGTAGCCAGTTGGCTAGTGTGGTTTACAGCTTCCACACAGAACCTTAGTGAGTTTTGCTCGTAAAGATCTGACTGTTTGAATTTGAAGAACAACAGACAGAGTTTTCAACCGAGCTCATGCTCAAAGTTCCATGCCTGGCATGGAAAGTTAACTCTTTCACCTCTGGAGCAGTTCGAAGGTTGGGACTCACTGCATATGTCATAAAACAGCAAGACTCCATTAGAAGAAACAACATTACTAAGGTGAGTAATTTTTTCTTTTTGCCCCTACCCCTACACCAGTTAGCTTTCCCCCAAGCCACCCATGAGGCACAGAATCGAAGGCCTTGCTGAAGTCCAAGTAAAGAACATCCACTGCATAACCCTTATCCAGCTCACCTGTCACCCAGTCATAATATTCTATCAGGTTGGTTTGACAAGACTTCCCTGAAACAAACCCATGCTGCCTCGCATCCTACAGGCCACTGTCCTCCAGGTACAACACCATTCTTTCCTTTAGTATTGTCTCCATGAGTTTGCACTCTATGGAGGTGAGACTTACCAGGCGATAATTACCTGGTTCATCCCTTGGTCTGCTCTTGTGTAATGGTACTATATGTGCCATTCTCCAGTCCTGTGGCACACATCCCAATTGCAGTGACGTGCTGTACAGATCCGCCAGTGGCTCTGCCAACACCTCCGCCATCTCCCTCAGCACCCTGGGGTGGATACCATCCGGCCCTGGTGCCTTGTCTACCTTCAGTGCCCTCAGTCCCTCTAGGACTCTACTTGCCTCAATTCTTCCATCTGTTGTCTTCTCTCCCTGTCCCCACCCTCCCAGCCCATGGTGGTAGCGGTCCCCTTTTCTTCCATGAACACTGAGCAAAAGTATTCATTTAGTGCTTCTGCCTGCTCCTCACCCTTTTCTGTCCACTCCCCACACCTTTTTATCCTCACTATTGTCTCTTTGCACTTCCTTTTCTCCCTGATGTATCTGAAAAGGTCTTTCTCCCCCCGGTTAATTCCCTGCGCTAATCTCAGCTCCCTCTGGGCCTTGGCTTCTCTCACTTTTCTGGTCACCTTCCTGGACCGTCTTGCATACTCCTCCCTGTCCACTTCCTTTCCTGTCCTTCTATACCTCTGGTGCACCTCTCGTTTTGTTCCCCACCGCCTCCATTACCTAGCTGTTGAACCCGCATGGTTTTCTTGATCTGCTCCTCTTACTCTGTGTCTTGATGCAGGCCTCTGTTGCCTCTGTAATCCCCCCTTTTAATAATATCCCATTTCTGTTCTGCATCCATCTCCTGCCTTGTGCCCTCTAGTTTCCCTTTCAGTACTTCCTGCATCCTCCCAAAGTCTGTCCCCCTGAATTTTGCTACCTGAGTAACTGATTTCTCTGGCGCCCCACACATTGTGATATTAAACCACCCTGTTTGGTGATCACTGTCAGCTAGTGGGTCCTCCACCTTTATTTCCCTTACTGCCTCCCCATTCGACAACACCAGATCTAAAATGTTCTTTAGCCTAGTAGGTACACTTACCAACTGTGTCAGGAGACCCTCCTGGATTGCATCCAGTAGTACTTGCTCCTTAGCACTGGAGGTGACTGGAATGCTCCAGTCAACCCCCGGCAAGTTAAAATCCCCCATGATGACCACCTTCCCTTTTCTACATACCTTTCTGATATGTCCTGCTAATTTCCTGTTGAGCTCCTCAGATTGGGACGGTTGCCTGTATACCACCTCAAACCTCAGTTTCCTACCCCTTGAGTCTAGGAGCTGCAGCCAGATTGCCTCTGTTCTCCTTTCTACCCCGGCATCCCTTGTGCATTTGATCCTATCCCTCACATAGACTGCTACCCCACTGCCCCTCCCTTCCTTATGGTCCTTCCTGTATAATTTCTATCCTGGGATTGCCAGATCCCAGTCCCGGTGCTCAGTTGCCCATGTTTCTGTCACAGCTCCAATATCCCCTGCCATGCCATACTCAGTCTCTCCACTAGTAATGCCCCCTCTCCCTTCTCTTTGTGAGTACAATCCCTTGTGCAGTCTCCTCCGGCGTCCTCTTTCCCATGTGTTGCTAGTACAGCAAACATGTTCCCTCCTCCCTTTGCCTTATTGTGTGTTTCCTCCTCCCTCCTGCCTACTGCTGCTCTTTTTCCAGGTCCTACTAGAGTCCACCCTTCATCAACTGGCTTCCTGTCTACTGTGCCTCCTCCCCTGACCACTCCCTTGCCCCACTGTTCCTTCTCTGTGGTGCCCCCACAATGCTCTCAGATGTCAGCCCTCCTACCGACGCAATCCTCACCTCCTCCCTCAACCTCCCCAGCTCTCTGCCAAGCCACTGAACCTCCTCCTCGAGCCTCCTTAGCCTGTGGCATATTGGACACCATCCCAGCCTCCACAGTATGTTCACCTGCATTGCTGCCCCACAACCACTGCACTCTACAGTCCTACTCATGGTCCACACTACATGTACAGCCTCTCCATAAAGCAGGTAGAATCAACTAACCCTAGCCCAGCCTCTAACAGAAATTGTTATCCTAAAATGCCCTTGCATGCAGCATAAGACAGTCAACTGCAGTACTAAATGAAAACCACAATCCACTCATAAGAACTATAGATCTACTCACGCATTTTATTACATTTATATGTCCTAAGACTTGGCTCATATGGCTGTTCCGTGTTTCCTCCTTCCTGGCCTCTTCTGAGGCTCAGATCACTTTGCAGCTCCCCAAGCTCCTCCCTTACAGCCTTCAAAACCAACCCCCAGTGGTATTTCAGTATTTAAGAAAGGCTGGTGGAATGGGTGGGTGGGAGGACTTTTACAGTCACTCCAGCCACAGAAGCCTTTAAGCCAAATTCTACTTTAAGCTAAATTAAAAAGAAAATAAAACAATTTCAAAACATAAAAAAATCCTCTATAAATTAACTCTCTCAACAGCAAGTAGAATTAACTAATCCTTCTCTCCTGTAGTTTAAAAAACAATAGCAAAACTTACAGAAATCTTCTCCACAGCCAGCAAGCAGACTTAACCAATCCTTCTCCCCTATATATATCGAGACGTGCACAATAAAATTACGCTGTCCCTCATTGGTATAGTGGGAGAATAAAAATGAAAAGTATGTAGGTTTGAAAAAGCCTATATACATAGAACTGTGAGGGCAGAAACCGCCAGGCCCAACTAGTCTGCACACCTGCCTAGTTATCTGCTAGGACATGCCCTTCCTCCAGCTGCCCCCCACCCCCAAAAAAAATCCAGTTTCATATTCCGGGAAAAGGGCGCTTGAGAAGTGAAACTTTGCTCGATTGCTTGCTTTATTACCTGTTTTAATTGCCATACATATAGCTGCATAACGAGTGCCGACACCTTGTTATCGTCCATTGAATAAAGACATTTAGGTACAGTCTATTTTTTTTTTAATTTCCAATTTTATTCGTCTATTGAATGAAGGTGTTTAGTCAGAACCTAACTTTTTTACATTTCCAATTTTATTGGCAATTAATTTTGAACTCTTTAAGGTTGCAGTTCCTACTGACAATAATTCATTATGGACGATTTCAGGTTGCAGCAGTTTTTAGAGACAGCGGGTGGGGTTCTACAGTCCTGTTAGGAGTCGCCGCTACCTGAGTTGTACTTTACCGATTTAAAATGACTTGCTGAACTTGGTGACGGCCTTGGTGCCTTCACACACAGCATGCTTGGCCAGTTCCCCTGGCTGGCAGTACCAGGCACACAGCAAACTGGATGTCCTGAGTAGAGATGGTCTTGCGTCTTCTCTAGGTAGTCAGGTGGGAGGCTTAGGACCTGATGCGAAGGAACATGTCATTCACAAATGTGTTCATGATGCGCATGGTCATGGAAGAGATGCTTGTGTCCGGGTGAACCCGTTTCAGCATTCTGTGCACATAGCGCGAGTACCTCTCCTTGCGGGGTTTCCTTCTCTTCTTCACACCCTTTTTAGTGATAGATATCTTAGAACCTTTACTCAAAGCTGAAGCAGATTTGGTGGAAGCAGGCATATTAAAATCCCAATATACAGGTATAGTCAAAATACCTCAATGAAGACAGATGAATACGAAATAACCAGGAACCTCCCAGTACCTGTATGTATACTGAGACAAGACATATGCAAATTAGCAAGGACCCTTTATTGTCTAACGTTTCCTCACAAAGGTTGCCCTATTCTGATTGGTTCACTGAATAGCCTTTATATTCACACATGCTTGAATGTGAGACAGAGGAGGCATGGATTAATTACTTAGTTTGAGAAAAAATTAGAAAATGCAGTCCTTTCTTTATTGCCACAGAGTCCCAGTTGTTTTCAGAAACTGCATCCATCCCCTGATTCATCCTTAGAAACTCCTGAAAGTAAGTTACATATCTGGTAGGTCACAGTTCAGTATGCCTTTCCAGGTCAGAACTTGCAAATAAAAAGGTAAACAAATAATTTTACCAATAATAATTACTGCAACAGCTTTTTAATGATTACGAACAACAGGCATTAAAACATTAAATACGATTTTTTAATGTTCTGGTGTTAGGGGCTGTGTCCATAGTTAAGGCATAGAATTAGGCACATCTCCCAGTTTCTTAAGACGTGTATGTTCGTGTAGTACCCAGTAACACCCAACACCAGTTGTTATTGTTACCGATCTTTTCCCGCTCAGGTTGGCACACAATTCAGCCTTGGACAGGAAAACAATCCAATACCTGAGACCAGTTGTCATCTAGCGGTATGAGATGGGGTGCAGGGCAGAGAAACAGGGTGCCATGACCTCACATTGGGCCACCACTGCTACAGACAGTCACTTCTCATTGTTACCATTATGTTCACGCTGAAGTGGGGACAAAATTCAGCCCTGGACAGGGAAAGTATCCGATACAAGAGAGCGGTGCTAAACTGGGGGGGGGGCGCGAAGAGCATAGAGACAAGCCGCCAGCACCTCAATCTGCGCCACCACTACTAAAGACAACCATCAATCTTTTCCTGCTCAGCCTGCACGAGATCCTGCCGTGGATAGGGACAATAATGGCCAGTTTTGCTACCTGTTAGTTTTTTCAGGGCTGCCTGCTTTTGTTTGGGGGGACTTTTTGCCGCGCTACATTGCTTCATCATGGAATCAGTTACTCAGATGATCAAGTTCAATGATGTCTACCAACCAAATAAAAAAATTCCTGTTACCCTTCTGTTTTCTCCATACGTTCGAGTTTAATGAAGTACAATACTTCATTTTGTCCAAATCAAAACTTTTCATGGGCTTCTGCTTATATAGATATTGACAATTTTTCATATTTACATAAATAATTCTACAGTGCCAGGAGAGAATTTCAGGCTTTATTTGATTCCTGTTCATTGCTCTGCAAGTTTATTTGAATCGAGTTCATTGGGCCGGATTCACAAAAGGCAACTCAGGACGCAAGGCAACTTGCGGCAGAAAAAATGGTGCAAGTAGCACTTGCGTCCTGAGTTGCATCCTGGTGGGATTCACAAAGGCAGCCTGCGACATGCTGCAGGCTGCCTGTGCCCAACTGCACCTATGTGCCATAAACCCCCTTGTGACATGGTGTAAGGGGGTTTATGGCAGCATTTGCACCCTATTCAGGTAGGGTGGCTATGTCCACAGATCGGGATTCAGAGACAACCACCATTGAACATCTGTCAAAGACCATTTACGCCAACAAAAAGCTGGACTAAGTGGTCTTTGCTGTTCACTGGAGGTTGCCACTGTGCCCCAGCTCCTCATCCCCTGTGGGTTACAGCCTCCCCATAGGCTCCAGATCCCAGGTATGACACGCACTGTGCCAGGATGGGTGTGTGGAACACCCCCAATGCCCAGACCCCCCCCCACACACTTGCTGAAAGCCCCCTCCACATGCCCTGGGGCAAGATCCCTCCTTTCAATCCCCAACCCCTGGTAGTCTAATTGGCCTCCACCCAACAGTGCGAGCCCACCACTCCCCAATACCCGCGGCCAAGTGGCACTGCCGCTGCTCACCACCACAGCTAGCCGCTAACTGAACTGTGCCATACTCGCACTGTACGTGCTCTGTGTACGACAGCGGCTGTCATTCAGAGCGCGTACTATTACAGTATGCTAGCTTGGCACAGTTCAGTGTGGTGGCTGGCCGTGGTGGTGAGCGGAGGGCAGTGCCAGTCGCCGCAGGGTATTGGGATGTGGGGGGCTCGCACTGTCGGGGGGTGAGGTGGGGGGTCTCTAGACTACCAGGGAGTTACAGGAGTGAGGGGGACTGTTCTAATACGGGGGTTAGGGCTGGAGTCCACACCTAATGAGGGTCGATCAGGGCGGGCATGGGGGAGCACCACAACACTGTCCTGCGGGCGCATCTGCCACCTGCCCCGTCCACGGCTTGCAGCATACATGGGGGGCTGTGCTTTACTATGCAGTGCTATTGCAAGTCACAGAACGCAGGCTCCTGGACCCTTCTCCTTTCTGAATCAGGCGTAGGGTCTAGGATGCAGTGGCCACTGCCGGAAGCTGCCACTGTCTCAGCTTGCGGAAAACATCTGTGAATCCGGCCCATTGTGTTCATCGGATTCCAAGGCACTGAATTCTTCTAAAACATATTTTGCATAACGTTGAATTAAAATGATTTCACAACCTCATGAGCAAATCTGTAAACCATGATCATCTCGCAACAAAAATCACAAATTCCTCACACAGTGACTGTAAAGGTCGATCCTTGCAGAGCCAATGTATTTCAAAATAATCTTAATTCCTCTATATCAAGACGTGCACAACAAGATGACGCTGTCTCTCACTGGTATAATGGGAAAATAAAAATGAAAAGTATGTAGGTTTGAAAAAGCATAGATACATGGAAATGTGAGGGCAGAAACTGCCAGGCCCACCTAGTCTGCACATCTGCCTAGCTATCTGCTAAGACATGCCCTTCCTCCAGCTGCCTCCCCCCCAAAAAAAATCCAGTTTCATATTCCAGGAAAATGGCACTTGGAAATGAAACGTTGCTTGATTGCTTGCTTGCTGACGACACAGTGCTCTACTTAAGCCGGGAATCTCCTGAAGCTGCCTGCGCTGAGTTACAAGCTGACTTTAATACTCTGCAGTACCAGCTCCTTAGCAAAAAGTTACTACTAAATGCAAAAAAAAAAACAAGGCCATTCTTTTCTCACCATCAGGCACAGGGGCTTACTCTGCTGTCGCTAGTCCATTACCATCAGTCTCTATTTTATTAGGAGAAAATCTTGAATTTGTGACTAAATTCAAATACCTTGGTATTTGGCTAGACAACAAACTTTCTTTTGTGGAACACACAGAAGAACTGCTGAAAAAACTGAAGCAGAGACTTGGTCTTTTTTTCATAATTAAACGCCTCTTGACCACAGACACAGAAAGACAGCTTGTCCAATCTACGTTCCTCTCATTAATTGACTACGCCGACTTCATTTATGGCCATTGCCCTGCCTCATATCTTGCAAAACTGGGTGTATTATATCATAGAGCACTGAGATTTATAAGTGGCCTCCCATACTCTACACATCACTGCTCTTTATACGCGGCCGTAGGGTGGCCCTCCCTTCAGTACAGGCAATATAGAAATGCAGTCCTATGGACGCTCTGAGCCCTTACCAACAAACTCCCACAATACATTGTTGACTATCTCCCCCTTAGTCCTATTAGGAACTATGCCTTCCTGGCACCACGGCTTGGAGGGACAGGAAGCGAATCCTCAGGATCGTGGGAGGAGCTGCATGAGGGAGGGAGCTGGATGTCATTGTCCACCTAGGCACAAATGACCTGGCTAGGAATGGGATCAGAGCAGTGCAAGAGGAGTTTGTAGAGTTGGGAAGGGGCCTTAGACAAGTAGCGCATATGGTAACCTTCTCGGAGGTGCTGCCTGTCTATGGCAAGGGAGATGCTAGGGCACTCCTCACCAGGAATTCAATGAGTGGTTGAAAACTGGTGTGGAGCTCAGGGTTTTGGCTTCATTGGGGACTGGGGAGCCACCTGGAGGGATGCGGATCTATACTGGTGCGATGGTCTGCATCTGTTCGGGGGACCAGGATCCTAGGTGAGAGGTTTAAATGCTTTATTGGCAAGCATTTAAACTAGCCAAGGGGGGAGGCACTGAAAAGGAGCAGGGAAATCTCAGCCTTCCCCCACAAAACATGGTGATTCATGAGGTAAACACCAAGGTACAGAAGTTATTAGGGACCAGAACAGATTTAAATGTGAAAAAAGGCAAAGGCAGTAAGGACAGAAATGAGGCTAAAAGGGGTAAGGCTATCAAAAAGTGGAGGGTGATGAGTACCAATGCCCGTAGTCTGTGTAACAAGCTCCCTGAACTAGTGGCCTTGATGGAAGATGGTTGCCTGGATATTGTGGCAGTCACAGAAACATGGTACACAGAGAACCATGACTGGGATGTCAACATACCAGGATACACAATCTACAGGAGGGACAGGAAGGGTAAAAGAGGAGGAGGAGTAGCTCTCTATGTAAAGGAAAGGATCAAAGCAACAGAACTAAAGAGTAAACAGGAAGCAGATGAAGCACTTTGGGTCACCCTGGAGACAGGAAATGGCACCACAATCCGCATGGGTGTTGTATACAGACCCCCATCTCAGGGGGAGGGAATGGACAAGGCAATGATAGAAGGCTTTCTTAGAATGGCAGAAAAAGGGGAGATGTTGTTGATGGGGGACCTGAATATGCCAGATGTTAACTGGAGCACCTTTGCTGCAGGCACATCCAAGAGCAGGGTCATTCTTGATGCCCTACAGGGGGCATGCCTCAGACAGCTAGTATTGGAACCCACTCGGGAGGGAGCAATCTTAGACCTGGTACTCTCAAATGGGGATGGAGAAAGAATCTCAGATTTAGAAGTGGGTAGCCATCTGGGAACAAGTGACCACCAAACAGTGTGGTTCATGATAAACACAGCCACACAATCAAGCCATACAAAAGCAAGAGTACTGGACTTTAGGAGGGCTGACTTTGGGAAAATGAGAGAGTGCCTCAGAAAAGCACTAGCAAACAGGCAAGAAGGAGGGGTGGAGGAACAATGAGGAGTGATCAAAACAGCCATCACAGAAGCAACAAGCCTTTGTGTAAAGCAAATCAATAAAACACAACGAAGGAAAAAAAAACGCAATGATTCTCAAAAGAGGTGGCAGGGAAGGTTAAGGAGAAAAGGACAGCATTCAGGAAATATAAGGAAACACAGAAGGAGCAGGACAGAGAACTTTATCAGTTAAAGCAGAAATAGGCTGGGAAGGCAGTCAGAATAGCAAAGGCCCAAACCGAGGAAAGGATAGCCAATTCTGTTAAGAAGGGGGATAACACCTTTTATAGGTACATTAGGGAGCGAAGAAAGACCAAAGGAGGGATACTGAAGCTTAATAAAGGGGAGGGAATGTGGGTAGAGGGTGACAGTGAAAAAGCAGGGATACTGAACAAATATTTCTGCTCAGTATTCACAAAGGAAGAGGAGGGGAGTTACCTAAACCAAACAAGAGAAACACTCTGAAGACGGGGGTCGATACCAGTCCATTTACAGAAGAAAGGGTTCTGAAAGAACTAATAAAATTGAAGGTGGACAAAGCAATGGGGCCTGATGGGATTCACCCAAGAACTCTAAAAGAACTAAGGGTAGAACTAGTGACACCGCTGACTACTCTCTTTAACAAATCATGGGAGGATGGGGTGGTACCCGAGGACTGGAGGAGGGCAGATGTGATTCCTTTTCACAAAAGTGGGAGCAGGAAACTACAGACCAGTTAGTTTGACCTCAGTGGTAGGGAAAATGATGGAATCACTTCTGAAGGAAAGAATTGTTGAGTACTTAGAGGCCAGTGGGGCACAGGACCCAAGGCAGCATGGATTCACGATGGGAAGGTCATGTCAAACGAATCTAATAGATTTCTTTGACTGGGTGACCAAAGTAGTAGACCAGGGAGGGACTGTGGACATGGCCTACCTAGATTTTAGCAAGGCATTTGATACAGTCCCACACAAAAGATTAATACACAAGATAGCCAGCCTTGGAGTGGGTCCTAGGTGGTAGCCTGGATAAAATTGGCTAGACAACAGGACACAAAGGTAGTAGTAAATGGAGTACACAGTGAAGAAAGGAGGTTACTAGCGGGTACCGCAGGGTTCAGTACTGGGACCGGTCCTTTTAATGTCTTTATAAGTGACACTGCAGAGAACTGGAAGGAAAAATGTCTCTTTGCAGATGACACAAAGATCTGCAACAGGGTTGACACACAAGATGAAGTGGAAAGGATGAGAAGGGACTTGGCAAGGTTGGAGGAATGGTCAAATGCATGGCAGCTCAGATTCAATGCAAAGAAGTGCAAGGTAATGCACATGGGAAACAAAAACCCAAGGGAAGCGTACACAATGGGGGGGTGAGATACTGACAACAGTAAAATTAGAAAGGGACCTGGGGGTAATTATATCAGATGACCTAAAGGTGGGAAAGCAATGTGAGAAGGCAGTAAGGAAGGCTGGGGGATACTGGGATGCATGGAAGAGGCATCAATAGTAGAAAACAGGAAGTTGTTATCCCTCTGTACAGACAGTTGGTGAGACCCCATCTGGAGTACTGTGTGCAGTTCTGAAACCCCATCTCCGCAAAGACATAGACAGAGTGGAGGCTGTCCAGAGGAAGACAACCAAAATGGTGCAGGGTCTGCACCAGAAGACATACGAAGAAAGACTAAAGGAGCTTAATATGTATACCCTTGAGGAAAGAAGGGAGAGAGGGGACATGATAGAAACTTTCAAGTACATCAAGGGAATCAACAAAGTCCAAGAGGGTAGCATCTTCCAGAAAAAGAGATGTGCAAGAACAAGGGGGCACAATTTGAAGATAGAGTGGGGACGGCTCAGAGGTAATGTGAGGAAGTATTTTTTCACAGAGAGGGTTGTGGATGCATGAAACAGCCTCCCTGAGGAGATCGTGGAGTCAAGAACAGTGGTGGAATTCAAGAATGCATAGGACAGGCATGAGGCAGTCCTAGTGGGGGGTAGGAGGAAGCAAGCTGTTGGTTAACTAGGATCTGCAGCTTATCTGTTAGGTAGGAAAATGGGCAGACTAGGTGGGCCAAGCGGTCCTTATCTGCCGTCAAATTCTATGTTTCTATGTTTATGCCTTAAGAAGTCAATCGCAGATTTATTTGAATGTCCCAAAGGCCAACACTCGCTTTGGAAGGGCCGCCAAAAGCTATGCCCTGCCTACTCTCTGGAATAGGATACAAAAATCATTAAAACTTAGCTCACCTGTCAGTCCTGCCTTCTTTAAGACCCTCTATGACAAAACGTTTGCTGAAATCTGTAATTGCTTCTATTGCTCCTAGCAGCTTGACTATTGCTCCTCTCTTCTTCAACACCAGTCCCAGCTGCTTATCCAAATCAGCCCTTGCCACTACTACTCCGCCCCCCTCTGCCCCACTTGCCCGTAGCACCCTCTGCAGCCCTCTTATTCACCACCCCACTTCTGCTGCAGTTACCTAAGGCTTACACACTGTTATGCGCACCTCCACAGCTTAGGAATTTCCATCCAGGCCTGTAACGTGTTTCTGCTGGACAGGAATATAAATGATCTTTCTTTTTTTTCTTCTATGGTTTGTATATGACATCCATACACATCCTGCTCCTGTGGGAACTGTATATTATGGTAGCATGGTAGTGCTACCATAGTTAGGGTTGAGGAGCCATTTACATGTTAAACCCAAAATTTTGCACCTTAATAACTTTGCAACCGTTTGACTGATTTGCCTGAAATTTGGAATACACGATCAAGACCCATATGCCTTGGGATCTCCCAAGCTTCGTACCAGTCAGATACACGGCTGTGGAGTTATTAAGCGTGATCTGCACGTGCGTTTATGCTTTTTCTGGAATTCTACGGTCGCGCCTACAGGTCGCACGGTTTGTGCGACGGCCCGAAATCTTCAGGGAACATGCGGCCGGGGTTCCCGATGTGTCTTTCCAAGATTTCATGAAAAAATATTAAACGGTTCAAAAGTTATTCAAAAAACAATTTCCCATTATAAGTCAATGGGAAAAGTTAACAAAAAGTTCGACAGTGTCGCAAATGCACTTTTTACTGTCGCAAATGGCCCTTTTACTGTCGCTAATCCGCCATTTTGTTTTCAGTTAGTCATCAGAAAAATGCTTGGCATTTAAAATTGAGACCCTCTAGCAACCTAATTCTTTTTGTATTCACCTCGTCGGGCCCTGAGGATGTTAGCCATGTCTTTATTTTGGGGTTAAACACCCCAGAAATATGTTTTTCAGATTTCTGGAAAAAGTACTTTCGCAAAGTAGTGTTGCACTCACGAAAGTGTCACAAATTTTTGCGACAGCTTTCGCAAATCACGACACTACTTTGCGACACTATGCCCAAAATAACAGTAATTCTTTGGCACCCTACTGCAAAAGAACAGTTTGCAGTTTTGGGCTGAAATTTGGAGGGAACGCAGCCGACATCTCACAGATGTGCCTTTCAGTGTTTTGTTGAAAAAATATTACAAGGTGGCAAAGTCACGGTACTCCAAAGTTGATGATTTTTCCCATAGGATAACAGTACAGCGTACAACGCATTGCAGCAATCGTTTGGCACCCTGCTGCAAAATAACGGTTTGGTCTTTTGGGCTGAAATTTGCAGGAAACACAGCCAACATCCCACAGATGTGCCTTTCAGTGGTTTGGTGAACAAATATTACAGTGAGACAAAGTTATGGCAGTCTGAACTTCTGTTTTTTTCCCATAGGATAACATTATGGCGTTCGCTGCGTCTTTCAGGGCCCGTATCTCGCAAATGGTGTGAGATACAGACTTTTTGTTGAAAAATATCTTAGCCTCCTAATGGGGGATAAGTATAAAACTAGCCAGGAAAGTGATAATTCATATGACTTTTAAATTTTTTTTCTATGTCGTACGATTACTGAGATATAAGCAATTTACTATTCCAAGTCCTCATTATGTTTGCTTGCACGCATGTGCAAGAAACATAGTGCCATCATCGGAGTTTTCGGAGGTGTGGCAGCCCTCTTCCAATTCAGTCTGTGTGTTTGCAGGCGTGGCCCCAGTTCTCCAATGCCTGCTGGAACTGTCTATGACAGCTCCAAAAATGCAGTGGCATACAGTTGAAAGGGGGAGCTACGCTTCAGTGAGCAGCGATAAGATATCACCTGCTCATGCGCGCTCCCCCTACACACACACACCAGGCATACTGCGTGCTCGCCCCACACACACACACTGTTAAAGGACACTTTTTTCAAAATTTCAGTTGTCTTTTATGGGTTTCCAATACGTTTTGTCTAACTATATTTCTGTTTACTAGTCTAATGAAGACTGTCTGATGTCACCATTACTGTTCTTTCCCATAATAACAAACATGTTACATGCTTTTGGGCCACAAAGGTCACTTGATCGGGTGTGTAGGAGAAACAGACTGCAACCCCTGAATGTTTTACAGAGCAACTAGTACAACTTCTTTGTTGTTTCACTAAAAGGTGCAATCAGCAACAAACCGAGTTTTCCAAGGACTAAACTGGCTGCAAATGCTCTGTTCTTAATGCTTTGAAAAGCGTGAAACCAATGTCAGTGTATGTTCAGTATTGGATATACATGCACTGGTGTAGCGTGGCAGAGACAGAGAGAGGGAAGGACGGCCTGACAGGCACATCGCTTACCAACCCTGACTAGTCTGCAATTATTTTCGTAGACTGTAGTTTTCCAACACTTGAAGATTTTACCCTGTGAACAGCAAGTTCAAACTTTTCTATCAGTAAATGGGTTATTTTGCTATTGAACCACATCCTCTTTCTTGGGAATGTCTTCTGTTGAAGTCATTTTGTTCTGCATTAAGTTTTCTTTTTCTATAAAAAAATGTGGTGGTGAATTACTGTAGAAAATGACAGGAGGTGTATTATTTTTTTTGAAAATATTATGGTCACGCTGCACACAATTCAACATTATTTAAACAAACGGGATATGTCTTGATGGACCACAGATTTTATTAATTTCCTTATGTTCCCTCATATGACTTTGAACTGATATTTGCAGAGCAGTCTGCTTATCAGCTTGCATTTTCCCAGATCCCTGAACCGTATCCAGAAGACACAAATGAATATCTGAAAATTTGACTCATTACTGCCGAGACTGTTTTAAAGTCTATGTTCAGTTACATTATTTAAATCCAGACTGCAACCACCACTTGTTTTTTAATGTCAGTGGCCCCATCCCTTTGCAAGAAACCTTAAGTCTGAGGACTATAATATTATACGTGGATAGTACCTGGAGAAATGTGAGATGTACAGTGTGTCATAGTCTGCTAAAAGTTCAATTTTATGTTTTAGAATTGAATATGGCAGTACATTATTGAACACTGTGTATCTTAACAAAGCCGTACTCGACATAGCCATACTGAGTGCCATTGTCCTTGCAGGGTAAAAAGTGCAGAAGTGAATTCTGTAAAGGGGGGGGGGGGACAAATGATCATAATTTAGTCCTTTTGTTCTGACTCACGTGAAGAGATGTGCATTAGACTGGGCTGAGAATTTGCAGTTATTCAAACCAGACTTGTTTTGACATGCCTTATTTGGACCTTAATAAGTAAAGCACCTATTGGACTCTTATGAGAAAGACCTTTAGTTGCTATAAAATACATAACAATCCTGTAAGAAACCGCTGCGGGTTTGGCAGTTCAGACTGAAGGGTCTCGTCAATCAGAAATCGTCCTAATCTGTCCACTCCCAATTAAGGAAAAAACATGTGCTTGTGCTACATAACTTTTTTCATTAAGAAAATTACTTAATTATGGATACACTTTTTTTTAGTTTTATTTGAGCGCTAATTAGCAAAGCTCGTTTCCATTGGTGTGGAGCATTAAATCTGAGATGCAACAGTTGCATTTGTTGTTTCCCATGTCGGGCTGGAAATCACCTTTTGTATTAAGACCAAAAACTGATACAAATAATTGTGATGCGACAGGCTGTGAAACACCACGCCAGACGTACATCAAGCATATCTTTCTGTTACTCATTGTTTAGGTCTCGAAACTGGGCAATAACTTCATAATGCATTCACACAATGTCAGAATAGCTCAGGTTACACGCGCTGCTGCTGGTCCCGAAGATCGGCAGGTTGTGTGCTTTTTCCCAGTCCAACACCAGCAATTTGAGTTAATGTCCAATACTGACACCACAGTGTAGCACTAAGAGGAAGGAAGTACTGATGAAACCTTAGTCCATGATCATGTCTGCCCACATATAGCAGCTGTCCAAGTGAAAGATAAAGATGCTAGGATATTTTCCCAGATATTATGGCCAACACCTCCTTCAATAAAACAGGTCCATGTACTTCAGTCTCCCCAACATACAGGACACACTTGGAAAGAGGTGTTAAAAAGTACAGATACTGCAAATCAGAAATTCTGGACCGCAAGACCCAGCACCTTGCACTTGAGGTAATGGCTGCTTAGCTTTTCAGTCACTAAATCACAAAGGCTTTTTATGTTATTACCTGACACGCTCTCCTATTTTCTTCAAAATATACTGATCATAATAGGACTGCTGTATTTTGTTACTTTTTCAAGAATAGTAAGTTGTTTCACACTATCTGCATTGTGATTATGTGCTTGTAAATGGTACTGTGATGTTGTTTGTATCTTGTTGAAACTATTCAATAAAAATTATTAACTGCAAAATAAATTGTTAGCAGCACAGACTAGACTGCTCACCACCATGGGACAAATGTCTTCCAAGAAAACGTGCGTTTGCCAACCCCTTTATAAACTGTAAGCAAAAATTCAACTCAAGAAAGCTACATCCCCACCACCAAATAATATAATCAGATATCGTTAGACATTCGGCCCTTTAACGTGATTTGTAACACATATCCAAAGATCAGGAGAAAAAACACAGGAGTGCTGATGAGGGTTTTCAGTAACTCAAAATTATAGACGCACTGGCCCTTCTAACTTCGGAGCCATAAATACTTACTCTCCATAGTCTCAAACTATGTAAACCCTATGGGGACTAGGCTACAATTACATACACCATATAAAATAAATGCATTTCATATATTACCTCCTTGAATATTTTGCCTGATCAGTGAAACAATTACAGAATAATTCCTTACACACCACACCAGTGGTGAACAAAATTGAGCCAATGAAAAGGGGAATACATGACTTGCAGGACTTTGTTCTGAAGGTCTTACCATTCATGGACATAAATGTGTTATTCCACTGCACCTGGCCGTTTATTTATTTGTGTATTTGTTTATTTTTTGCAGTTAAATAATTTTTATTGAATAATTTGAATACGATACAAACATCACAGGGCCATTTATAAGCATGTATCACACTATTGTTAATGTTTTAGTAGGGATCTGGCTTGTTTTAGTTTACAAGGGTCTTTCCATCTAAACTATCTGGCACATAGTTCTTCTGTATTCAGTTTCCGAATTCTAAGTGGCAGTAAAACATTCATTATAAGTGGAAATAACGTGTTCTGAGTGGAAAACACATGTGTTCTAAGTGAAGATAGGGTGTTCTAAATAACAAAACAACATGATTAATTGCCAAATTAAGTCAAGAAAATGAAAATTGCATACTCTATTCTTAAAATGCGAAGTTATTTACTAAAACAAATCCATATGTTTCCAAATTACGTTTTACATTTATTCTTCTTCAATAACAATAAATGTCCATTTCCAAAATGAATTGAAAGCACTTGTATTTGTTGATCGCTTTGGTATATTTAGAATGGTGAACGTTTTCGGAACATGCGTGTTCCTTTCTCAGACCATAGTACCTTCCAAGTGCTGTAAACATAAGCAAATCATCGGTCAAATTATAATTGATAGTTTCAAAATGATCATAATTATCAAATTATTACTTTTTTCAAAGCCAGGGGGAACACATCTGTGCATAACTCCAATAAAATAAATATATTTTTCCAGGCTGGCACTAGAATAAGATAAATAAAGATGGTTATAAATTTTTAAATTATGTATCGTGACGCTTCAAATGTAGATTTTTTTTTTATACAAAACCCATTAAATTTACCTGGGTTACTAAAGTATTGTGACTCTATGAAATTCCAACCGCAATGATCTGCAGAATATAAAAAGGTGAAAGTATGAAACCCAAAATTAATCTCACATTACCATTAAGTTTTAGATTAAAGTAGTACAAGGTTTTTTTTTATCTTGTGTAGCCTTACCAATGTGTATTCGCATCCAAATAATCTTAATGGTTGATTTGAAGCGAAAACCGTAACCAGCGTGTCTCCCGCGTTAGGAGAACAATAACAAGCTTTATTTCTTAAACCGTGCCACCATAAACTCGGACACTGAAACTGCCTCACCTCGGAGGATAATCAGAAAACAACCTGAATGTCTATAACAGCGCCATTCCTAATCGGCATTAAAACGAAATTGCATGCCTGTAATAGGACTCATGATTGCAAGCCTTAATTTTTAAAACTTGAAACAGTAAAACCCAATCAGCACAGGATTCTAATGGTCAAAAAATAATAAACGAAAGTTAATATTATTTTTGACCATTAGAATCCTGTGCTGATTGGGTTTTACTGTTTCAAGTTTTAAAAATTAAGGCTTGCAATCATGAGTCCTATTACAGTTATTAATTTTCTTCATGAGATGCAAAAAGATGTTTTGCGGTCTTTGTACTAACGCATCTAGTTAGAAGATGTAAGTTTGCAAGTGATTTGGGCTTCCATCCTACTACAGTGCTATTATAATAACTAAGTCCCACTATAGTTACTAATTTCCCTCATGATATGTGAAATGATGTTTTGCGGCTACTGTAACTGTATATCTAGTGAGATTATGCAAGTTTGCAGGGATTTGGGCTCTTATCCCATTACAGTGCCATTACAATAATTAATCTCTATAATGAGAAATGATGAGATGCTATTTTGGTTATTGAAAGAATGTATTTTGTAATATAATTTAAATTTTAAGGTAATTTAGGCTCTTATCCCACCAGAACCACTTAAATTCTGATCTGAGCAGGCATGCAATTTCGTTGTAATGCCGATTAGGAATGGCGCTGTTATAGAAATTCAGGTTGTTTTCTGATTAATGTGGTAGGTGATTTGGGCTCTTATCCCATTTCAGTACCATTTTAAAAATTAATTTCTACAATAAGAAATGATGTGATGCTATTTTGGTTATTTTGTAATAGGATTTAAGCTTTAAGGTAATTTGGGTTCTTATCCCACCAGAACCACTTAAATTCTGATCTGAGTAGGCATGTAATTTCATTTTAATGCCGATTAGGAATGGCGCTGTTATAGAAGTTCAAGTTGTTCCCTGACTAATGTGGCTTTGAAAAGTATGATTAGGAAGGGGGATCAACAATACATTTTTAAGTTGTTGGTTTTCTATTACAGACTGGGCTGCTAAGCGAGTCACCTGGTGACATCATCACGTACCCTCAAGGTAACGTGAAATAGCATCCCAGCCCCTTCTTCACCTGATCCTCCGAGGTGAGGCAGTTTCAGCATCCAAGTTTATGGCGGCACGGTTTAAGAAATAAAGCTTGTTATTATTCTCCTAACGCGGGAGACACGCTGGTTACTGTTTTCGCTCCAAATCAACCATTAAGATTATTATTTGGATGCGAATATACATTGATAAGGCTATACAAGATACAAAACCTTGTAATACTTTAATCTAAAACTTAATGGTAATGTGAGATTAATTTTGGGTTTCAAACTTTCACGTTTTTATATTCTGCAGATCATTGCGGTTTGAATTTCATAGAGTCACAATACTTTAGTAACCCAGGTAAATTTAATGGGTTTTGTATATATAAAAAAAATCTACATTTGAAGTGTCACGATACATAATTTAAAAATTTATAACCATCTTTATTTATCTTATTCTAGTGCCAGCCTGGAAAAATATATTTATTTCATTTGAGTTATGCACAGGTGTGCTCTCCCTGGCTGTGAAAAAAGTAATAATTTGATAATTATGATAATTTTGAAACTATCAATTATAATTTGACCGATGATTTGCTTATGTTTACAGCACTTGGAAGTGCACTATGTCTGAGGAAGGAACACGCATGTTCCGAAAACTGTCACCATTCTAAATATACCAGAGCGATCAACAAATACAAGTACTTTCAATTCATTTTGGAAATGGACATTTACTGTTATTGAAGAAGAATAAATGTAAAATGTAATTTGGAAACATATGGATTTGTTTCAGTAAATAACTTCGCATTTTAAGAGTAGGGAGTATGCAATTTTCATTTTCTTGACTAGGTGGATTCTCCAACTGGCACACTCTCCTCATTTACTTAATTAGAAAAGAGTAAAAGGGAACTGAGGGTGTTTCTACTGCATTACACTAATTGCCAGATTAATTCACCACTGATGTGATATATATTAACTCTATAAATGGTTATAGTAGAAACAGGAATGGTAAGCACTCCATAACTAACCCGTTCCCCATCCCACCCAGTTACATTGTGCTGCAAACCATGCATTGCCTAGTTATGCAAGTATGGGGTTCAAAACATGCTGCTGTCACTCAAGTGAAAGACAGGTGGCAGGAAGCGAAACTCTCTGATTTTTGGAAGTGATAATGTCATGACATTTCCATTGATTTATTGATCTGTGCTATGCTCCACTGGAGTGAAATACTCACATTGTGACTTTGGCCTAGTGCTGTATTCTGCACAGCAGCAGAAATGGCAGAAGCACTGTCCCACTAGGCACTAGAAAGCAGTTGTTGCATATCAACTGGGGTGTGGGTATAGATATAGATATATTCCATTTCCACCTGCAGTCTTGATGAATATTAACTGCTCCAAATGCATCTAAATATTGAAGCATCCTGGCTGTTGAGGTCTATGGGTTGAAACTGCTAAGACCCCCTAGTTTTGATCAGAACAATTACAGTGAAGCGTTTACACTTGGTATACCACCCACATATTAACCCATCTATTTTCTATACATTTTCTGTCACCCACATTTGCTATAACAATAATAGGATCTGTTCCTAAGCCTGCCAAATTGCATCTGCACAGTTCACTACTTTGTTTCAGATTTGTCCCCAGTGCATGTCCATACTGTCAGGAAAATCTATTTCCAAGTTTACAGACAAGGGCTGAAACTTTAGGTAGTCTTGGCAATTAATTTAATGAGCTGTGCTGTAGCATGTGTGACCACACCCCATAAGAATAGTGTCTCTCAAGATTCTATCTGTGTATAGTTTTTGCCTCCAGTTGAATTGCGTTTTGTATGCACTAACTTTGAATTCAAGGAGAGGTGGCAAGCAACCACATAAATATCAGTGTGTGAAGGAACTTACATTACTAAACTGAATAACTCGCCGCAAGTGATTCCATTCAATTGACTTTATTGCACTAGTTCATCACATGGCAGAGCTGACATAACCTTACAATTTCCGATAAATTAATAAAAGAATATTGAGGTTCCCTTTCTCTCAGTATATGGCATACTAAAATGGGTATCCACAAAAACTGAGGTTGCCAGTTTTTATTAAAGACGCATGTTTGTGTAACTATAAACTACCAATGATGGGCTACCGCAGAAATAGATAGACGGATAGAATAATAGACAGACTGACAAATACATACATAGATGGAGTGTGTGTGTATGTGTGTGTGTGTTTTCCTAAAGGATATCAATTCGGCTGTTAGACTCCATTTAATTCCAAATGAAGGCATATGTGTTGCCCTAACTACAGAATAAATAGCACGGCAGTGTACAACACACATTGCTAGCCCAAGATTCAGGGACTGTTCCTTAAACCAGCAATAGAATATCAAAGTTAGAAAATGAAAGTGTAAGGAGCCAGTTTTGGAAAGAATCCCACCACACTTTTTAGGTTAGTCAGCTATTGAAATTAAGTACACCTTGTGCAGGACAATGCCTCCTTGCATTCTCCCTGAAAAAAAATAATAATAATAAAAGAATGCAGTTGTCTGGTGATGGAGGATAGATATTTCTTTGCAAGCATATTTTAATCTAAGGCTTTCATGAGACATGCAGATAACTGGTACGCACCTCATGTCACGCATGTAGCTTATAAAGACACACATACAAACTGAACACAGAAACACTAGCAACATTGACATTACTTATTTCACATTTACAGACTTCCCCAACCAAATCTAAATGAAGAAGCTTCATTTAAAAGAAAAGTCTGTAATCTTGAAATGACCCAGCATTGGGAGTCAGTATTATGGGGGACGGGGAGCTTATTTGACTGAGGGGGTAACAGAACAAGGTATGTCTCGCATTATGACAAAATGAACCCTATAAAAGATTTCTCTCTTTTAGGACTACTTCAACAGCACTTTCAGAGTACTGGTATTCCTGTTAGTTGGTCAATTTATTGGGGGGGGTCAATAATCCTATGCTACTATATATGATAAAGAAGTATGAAAATGTGAATTTGATCGCCACTGTACATGTGGGGTGGGTTGGGGTACAGGGCTGAGCGCAGCCTCTAGGCACACCATCAGAATAATTTATGTCGATGTCCTAGAAAATGGGGACAGGGAATTTTTCTACCCCAAATAAAAAACAAAACATGCTGCAACAAGCAACATTCTGTATGCAAATGTTTGGCCTATATTCCTATTTTGCTTGCAGGTGTCAACAAACATGAAGAAATGTGCCATTTTTTTCAGAAGTTAAATATTACAGTAAGAAAAGTATCCCTAACCCCACCCCCACCACCTTATACCTCCATGCACAACTACAGAAATATATAACAGAGGTTCTTTGTCTTTTAAATTGTTTTTTGTTTTAATTGGGTTCACCACAACATAACCAAGATAGACTATCTTAGGGTAGCTGGTTCATTCCACTGGGGTGTCAGACAGATGAGGCATACTGATGAGTCCTGGTAGGATGAAACACGTGTCTATGTCTTCTGTTGGCACCCTTTGCAAACTGTGTGAGAGGCCTTTTGGCACCATGCATTTCTGCTTAAAGTTGAACCAGCATAATATTCTGTGGTGATTTGCATATGTAGCCCATGATGCTTTGCATTGTGGGGCATGTGTGATTTTGTATTTCTACAGAAATATAGTTGTCCTCCAAAACAAAGTATTATGGATCCAGTCCCATATTTTATATTTTATACCTCACCAATACAACCTCATGTACCAAACTGGTAAAACTGCCTTCAGGGAAATATGGTCGCATGACTACTCCTTGAGTGTTGATACAGGGGTGAGTCAAATACAGCCCCGTGAAAGGGCTGAATGATTTCTCACCGTGAGACAGATTACAGGGTTGGGTTGGTACTGCGTATGCGGGGTGTCATAAGCGCTTGGTGTTAACTGGTCGTGGAAGACAATTTGCCTTGGTGTGGGTGTTTGTTACTGTGTTGGAATTGTATCTCTCTCTCTCTCTCTCTCTATATATATATATATCTATATATCCCTCTCGGTTTCTCTTGCCATATATATATATACACATACACACACACACATATATACACATAGATAGCATAGATATATAGGTGTGTGTGTGGTATTTTGTTTTTTTCCAGAATTCAAGCTTGTTCCATATGGCTATTGCAGTATACAGAAAGCAACAACATATTCCGAAGTACGAGTTAGTTAGCTTTTAGACTGTTTTGAAGGGAAATAACCCCCCACACACACACACTTTTGAGGTCTGCCTCCGCCCCCACCCCCCACCCAGCTTTTTATTTTTTTCCCCTGAGGCCTGCTTGTTACCTTCTTTTGTTTTTATGCCTAAGTATCCATACAGTAAACAACACAGACGTATAAACCTGGCATAAATAACTGAATGTTTTTTATTCCGATCCATTGGACTCCATACATGAACTTTAACACTGTTTTATGTTGTTCTTACTGATTTCATTTAAGAACATTGAAGATTGGTGTATAAGTGGAGTTAACACGGTGAGTTAATGCTCATGGATTGAGCCCACCAAAGGGGGTCAGAGAACGACAGACAGAAAGGCAGAGAGACAGAGAGTGTGTTTGTGTGTGTGTGTGTGCCCGCATGCACGTGTGTGTGTGTTCGCGCATGCGTGTGTATCATGTTCTCATTTCCTCTAGTGTAATGTCCTACTCATTGTGTATCCACATGAACTGAGGACCCTTTTTTATTAAATGCAAAGATGTGTGTAGTAAATACCAAGGCTGAATCTCTGTTATAAATATATATCTATTACCCCATATAAATGGTTAGAGGTTATTTCCCTGTATAACCCTTCCCTGTATACACAATTGTGATTATAACTAACAGTGACCATCCAACAGTATTATATAAAATAAATGAATGGTAATTGTGGTATATGAGGAGATAAACTCATTAAGGAGGCTAATCACAATATGAAGCTACTTGCCGTTCTGGCTCGTGGCCTTATGATCTGCTCAGTCCCTTAGATGGGTTTATTTCCTTGTATGCCACAGGTACTCATCATTTTATATATTTTCTCCACATTGCCCGTTGTGTAGCCACTTCAATTTGCAAAGTGTGAGCCATACAACTCACTGGTGGAGGTAATGTTAATGTATTGCAACCCAATATGTATGTACGTATGTTTTTGTGCCTGTCTGTCAGACAGACCGTCCACCTATCTGTCTGTCTGTCTGTCTGTCTCTGTCTATCTATCTATCTATCTGTATCCCCTCAAGTTGCCGACTGACTTTCGGCGCCAAATTTAGGAAACCGCAATGAGGGCAACAGTGACAGGGGCGGTCTCGATTTTAGATCGCCCCTCAGTCAGGTCGCCCTTTGCGCCCGCAGCATAATTTCTGCCCTCCAAGGCATGCCCACCTGGAGGAGGTTAAAGCACATTGCCTTTGAGAGCACTTTGGCGCCTGTAACTCCCCGAGACGAAATGCCTGGCGCTGTATTGCCAGGCGGCATCTTGCCTGCACCGTAATCGGTCTATCTATATATCCACCAATCAACCCTAGCCAGAAAACTCATGAGATCTGTGATTACCCAACTAATGTTCATGGGGGATGGGAACGTTTTATTCACGATCATGACCTTCAGATACATTTCAAGGGTATAACGGTTCACGGAAGTTTCAAGACAACTGCGTTGAATATTGGAGTGTGATGATGGGTTTGGCGGTTACAACATATGGCCCAATAATTACTGACTCCATGTGATCAAAGTCACCTGAAGTCCTTGCAGTGTGCTTCAGTATATTCCGCAGGGTAAAAGATAGGCTACGTCTCACTTCAGTTCATGCTATCTTGACACAATTAAATACAAATAAATAAGTTCAGTGCGCTTCAGTGAGGTATTCCACATACAGAACATCATATGTGTTTACGATGTATTTCATCCAGCCTGCTCACTGATGTGTCTCCGGTCGTTATAGTTCTGGTGAGTGGATGTTGTTTAGGAAGCCGTTTCTCACTTCCATCCGTCCATCAGATTGTCCGTCCCTCTAGCTGTCTAGCTATTATCGCTACATAAGTCACACTCTATATGCAAAATGAACTACTGTTGAATTTACCACATGTGCATCTAGATGCGTATCAGCCATATGATAACTTGGAGGTAGCAGAAAGGAAGATTGGAAGCTTCCTTATGAGCAGTACAGCTGTCATTTTTCACATCTTGCCCAAAACATATTTCCGCCCATGTAGCGCCACAATGGCACAGTCGGTGTGCAAAATCACTATATGGAACACATTAAGAAAATCACAGTGACACTGTTCATGAGCAGAGGTCTTAAAATGGCTATGTTGAAAATTTGGTGAAAAAATTCCTAAGAATTACTGTTTTACCAGCGTGCGTTGCGCAGTTCCTACGTACGCTCGTAAGTTTGTGAATTTTCAATATTTTCACTCCAGATTTTCAGCATTGCCATTTTATTACACTTCCTTATGAACAGTACAGCTGCCATTTTTCACGTCACCCATAATGTGTTTCCGCACATGTAGCGCACAATGGTGCAGTCGGTGTGAGAAAGCAATGTTTGGGACAGATTAGGAAAATCACAGTTACACTGTTTATGAGCAGAGGTCTTAAAATGGCTATGTTGAAAATTTGGTGACAAAAGTCCATAAAATGACTGTGTTACGAGTGAGCATTGCGCAGTTTCCATACACCCTCGTAATTTCATGACTTTGTAATATTTTCAGTCCAGATTTTCACCAGTGGCATTTTTCCACACTTCCTTATGAACAGTACAGCTGTCATTTTTCACAACATGGCCGAAATGTGTTTTCACACTTTCAGCGCAGAGATGCGTGGTCGCTGTGGGAAATCATTGTTCGGGACAGATAAAGAAAATCACAATGACACTGTTCATGATCGGAGGTCCCAAAATACCTGTGTTGACAATCTGCTGTAAAAAATCCCCAAACTAATTACATTACAGGTGTGCGTTGCACAGTTTCTATGCACACTCATGACTTCACCACTTTTTTAAATATTTTTACTGCAGATTTGCAACATTGCCATTTTTTACACCTCCCCATGAACAGTACAGCTGTCATTTTTCACATCCTGTTTGGAATGTGTTTTTGCACCTGTGGTGCTAAATGCCGTAGTCGCTGTGCAAAAGCAGCTTTTGGCTAACAAACTGATATTGCCACTGTTCATGAGGTGGGGGTCACAAAAAAAAACATGTTGAAAATTTGGAGTGAAAATACCAATGAATGGCTGAAGTGTTAGGGTTTCCAACCATAACGCCCCACCCTGTAGAGAATGACAGGCATCAGGGGTGTGCCTTGGGATTCTTGCCTGTAATGCTCATACCATTCCACACCCTGCAGCCAATGAGAGGCATCAAGGTATGCCTTGGACTCTTCAGCCCCAAAGTTCACCCCATTCTCCTATACCGCACCCATCTCACCATATTTCCTGATGGAATGGGGTGCTCATAAGGGCCAAAGACCCCAAGGCACACCGTAACACTAGTCAATGTCTGCAGGATAGGCTGTGGTGAAATGGCATGGCCGTTATGCCTGATGACCAAAGGCACGCCCCAATTTACTTATTTATTTAGTTTTTGTTGACCGGGTAAGTGCACTAGACAAATCCTGCCTATTTTCAGGCACGACCCGGGGGAGGGGGATACAGATGAATGCCAACTGAGTTTGAACCAGATTAAGCTGTTGGTGGTATTTTTAGTGAATGAGGGAAATTTGGCCAGGACACCGGGGAAATTCCCCTACTCTTTTCGATAAGTGCCATGGGATCTTTAACATCTACCTGAACTACCACTAATCCAGGCAGATGGGACCTCGGTTTAACGTCTCATCCGAAAGACGGCACCTCAGAAGTACAGCACCCCTTTCATGCTGCACTACAGTGTCAGTACTGGGCTATTAACCCAAGTGCCAGATGTAGGAACTGAACCCACAGTCCTCTGATCTCCCGGCCTCAGAGGCGAGTGTGCTACCTACTGAGCCACTGACACTGGCTAATGCCTGTCACTCTCTGCAGGGTGGTGGAGGGGTTGCCTTCAGTTCAATACTTCACTGCCATTCCTATTATGCAGCTCTGTAACTTCTACACTACCAATGCCAATGCCAGCAAGCAAATATTCGGCATTGACAAATGCTTGTTTTTGTGTTCCGACAGTCATTATTTTGCATACATTCTTTGTACTCACTGTCTTTATCTATACAGCTTTTGGGTAAAACCAGCCTGTGCGCTTACATTACTGTTACCATTACTGTTTCTGCTTGCAGTTCCTTACCCATTTCACTTACCGTTCATGTTTACGCCACCATGTGCGTTACCCTTTGCGTTTTCATTTGCGGTTGCGTTTGCGTTGTTTTTAACATTTCTGTCTACAGTACTATTTCTCTTTCTGTTTCGCTTTGCCTCACCATGCGCATTACGATTTGCGTTTGCGGGCACAATGTTACTATGTGACAAGACATCACATGGCGGGAGCGCGGGGCTCCCGCCGCTGCATTACGTGTCGGGCCCCGCGCTCCGCCGCCGCGTACATTCACTATTTCTCATTATCATTCTCAAAAACAAAGGGAAATTAGAGGCACAAAACTCAGTTTAATGCATCAGTTAGGGTTGTTCCACAGCGACAAAGCGAAGAAATTCAATGTTAGGGTTGAAACCTCTCTTTTCCGCTCACCCCCCAACTGGAATTAGGGTGTGCATTGGGGTCATCGGTCCTAACTGTCACCCCATTCTCCTATTCCTCAGCTTCTTTCCACATGTGATGGGTGACACTTAGGCCGATGACCCCAATGCGCACTTCCGATTTCAGTTGGGGAGGTGGGCTGGAAGGGTGCAAATGGGGTTTCAACCCTAACATTGAATTTCCTCGCTTTTGTCACTGTGGAACAACCCTAACTGATGCATTAAACGGAGTTTTTTGGCTCTATATATATATATATATATATATATATATATTACATTCGGATTGTGTTATGTATATATTTCTTGTACATGTGACTTGGAATGTAAATACTCTGCTCCTATCAGTATTGTAAACATGTTGTTCCTTTTGTATTATGTATATTTATATGTAACTGTACAGTTTTTCCTGCCAACAGCAGGTCCACCTTGTAAATGAGCTTGCTCAATGGTGATCACCTGGGTAAATAAAGATTTGATTGATTGATTGATTGCTTATTACCTGTATTAACTGCCATACATATAGCTACATAATGAGTGCTGACGCCTTGTTATGGTCCATCGAATAAAGGCGTTTAGGTCAAGCCTATTTTTTACATTTCCAATTTTACTGCCAATTAATTTTGAACTCTTTAAGGTTGCAGTTCCCATTGACGATAATTCATTATGGACAATTTCAGGTTGCAGCAGTTTTTTAGAGACATTGGGTGGGGTTCTACAGTTCTGATAGGAGTCGCCGCTACCCGAGTTGTCCTTTACTGATTTAAAATGACTTGTTGAACTTGGTGACGGCCTTCGTGCCTTCAGACACAGCATGCTTTGCCAGTTCCCTTGGCAGTACCAGGTACACAGCAAACTGGACGTCCAGGGTAGAGATGGTCTTGCGCCTTCTATAGGTAGTCAGGTGGGAGGCTTGAGTCCCGATGCGAAGGAACATGTCATTCACAAACATGTTCATGATGCGCATGGTCTTGGAAGAGATGCTTATGTCCGGGTGAAGCAGTTTCAGAACTCTGTGCACATAGCGCGAGTACCTCTCCTTGTGGGGTTTATGTTTGCTTGCACGCATGGGCAAGAAACATTATAAGGCAGCTTAGGAGAGAAGCGGGGTTGTAGAGGCGTGGCACTGTAGCAACCAACAGAGGCACCATGTTTGGGGGCTTGGCACTGGTGGACGAATGGAAGCACAGTGTGTTGATGACACTGGTCTCCAAAAGTGCCACCAAGTTGAAACGTTTTCACTGCAGCAATCAGGGGCTGCCTCGGCACTGCAGCGTCAGCCATTCCGCTGCAATGAAGGAGCGACCCGTCATTGCTGGGCAGAACGTTGCGTAGTGTAACAGTTAAGGGGCCAGAAATAAGACATGATTGGAGTGGTGCAGTGCAGTGGCTGTGGAGCAGCAGTCTTCCAGGAGACGTCCTGGAGGATGCGGTGTTGTCCCATCTGCAGGCACCTCTCTGGGCTGAGGGAGGAGGTTGCTCATCTCCAGGCTGAGTTGGCCAGGATTTGTGGGACCTCCTCTTCCATCCAGGAACCACCAGTGCCACTGCCGTTGCCTCAGAGGTTGCCAAGAAAGAGAAGCGGTTGGACCACAGTGGGCTAGAGGGAGGGTCAGGGTGGTGGAACAGAGGCGCATCCCTCCAGTTGTACCTCTCCACAATTCCTATGCCATTCTGGCAAAGTGTGGTTCCTCTATGGAGGCACCTGCAGTGGAGACCAAGGAGGATGCTGGGAACCTCCACAAAGGAGACCCACAGGAGGGTGGCAGGCGACCCTGCATGGGAAGGAAACAACTCCTGGTGGAGGACTCCATTGTTAGGAAGGTAGAACTGGGGGAGGAAGGGAGGAGGGAGGTAAGATGCCTGCCTGGCGCCATGGCTTGGAGGGACAGGGAGCGAATCCTCAGGATTGCCGGAGCAGCTGCACTGGGGAGGGAGCTGGATGTCATTGTCCACCTAGGGACAAATGACCTGGTTAAGAAAGGGATTAGAGAAGTGCAGGAAGAGTTTGTGGAATTGGGGAGGGGCCTTAGTCAAGTAGCACGCACGGTAATCTTCTCAGAGGTGCTGCCCATCTATGGCATAGGAGAGACTAGGGTGTTCCGCACCATGGGATTCAAACAGTGGTTGAAAAACTAGTGTGGAGCTCAGGGATTTGGCTTCATTGGGGACTGGGGGTCCACCTGGAGTGATGCAAGCCTATACTGGCATGATGGGCTGCATCTGTCCGGGAGGGGAACCAGGATCCTAGGTAATAGGTTTAAATGCTTCATTGGCAAGCTTTTAAACTAGCCAAGGGGGGAGGCACTGGAAAGGAGCAGGGAAATCCTAGCCCCCCCCAAATAATCACAGTAGTAAGTGCGGCCAACACCAACATAGAAGTGTCGATAGGGCAGGGGTAAATGGAGAAAGTGACAAAGGCAAGAAGGACAGGGATGGGGCAAAAGGGAGTAAGGCCATCAGGAAATGGAGGGTGATGAGTACCAATGCCCGTAGTCTGGGCAACAAGCTCCCTGAGCTGGTGGCCTTGATGGAAGAGGGATGCCTGGATATCGTAGCAGTCACAGAAATACAGGTTACTCACCTGTAACAGGAGTTCTAGGAATGGTATATGTTGTTCATCCACACTTATTGGCAGGTTCCTTGCCGCTTTAAATCTTGCCAGGTCTTCAAGCTGGCTCCTCCACCCACCGGGTGGTGAAACTCTCCTCATCCTTATGGCCATTAGATCTAGCCAGCTGGAAGCCAGGTTGTCATTGGCCGAAGCCGGGAGGTCGGGTCGTGGATGAACAACATATACCATTCCTAGAACTCCTGTTACAGGTGAGTAACCTGTATTTTAGGGACATGGATATGTTGTTCATCCACACTTATTGGCAGACTCCTATCAGTTCTCCGGGAGGAGGGAGGCAAGGTGCACACCCCTACTTAGGTATAAAGACTGGAGAACCGAGGCCCCACCATCCTTCCGGCGTGACCCAAGGTCGATGTGGAAGGGGAAATCGGTATATGCCTGCTTCCAGGTAGGAGCCCTACGGATATCCTGGACAGGAGTATCCACGGAAGCAGCCACCGATGCAGTGGAAGGGTGGGTAAAAATGAGCACTTATCCCTCTGGGAGGCTCCATGCCTGCCCACCTATAGCACAGACCTATGCAGGAGGTGACCCACCCACTCGTCGTCCAATTGGCTGCGGGTCTGCCAGGTGCGGCTTCAGCGAGATGACAACAGCTGGCGAACCGCCCTCGAACTTCAGCCCCATTCCCTGGGTAGGCGAGTGATAAATAGGGTCCCAATGGATCCTATATATGGACTCCGAGGCGTGAATAGGGATGAACCCCGGCAGAGACAATACCCGGTTAGGGAAAGGACTCCACCACCACCTACGGAAGGAACTTCGGGTGGGGCGCAGGACAACCTTGTCCCTGTGGAAGACCAGATAGGGAGATTCAAAGGAGCACCTGAAACTCTCCCCTCCTTCTGGATGGCAGAGTAGCCCCAAGAAGGTGTTCTTCCACAACAGGTGGGGAACTCGCACCTGTGCAAAGGTTCGAACGGCTTGCCCGAGAGCTAAGCCCATACCAGCGAAGATCCCACAGAAATGGGGATACTGTCCCCGAAGGGGAAGTGTGATCGAGGCCTAGAAAAGTGCCAGACCACCTTTTCTGCGCCACCAACTGCCTTCCGGCCTGCGCCCGGAAGACAGGGGTGACCAACAGAAGCACCTAGAGGGTCGTTGACCGAAGCCCTAGTTCAAAAGGAACGGACCACAGATGGTCCGGAATGCTTGCTGAGGGACGAGAGAGGGGGCCCAGGCCCTATCCCAACACCAAATGGAGAACTCTTCCATTTGAAGGCGAGCATGTTTGGCCGACTCCTGGCAGGACACATCGAAAAACATCGAGGACCTTGCCGAAGGACCCAAGGTCTGGCCCCTAGCCGCACAGGGACCAGGCCTTCAGGTGGAGGGACTGAAGGTCCAGATGGAAAACCTTCCCCTGAAAACAGAGATCAGGACCAGGTGGGCTGGAAGCCGCCTTGGGAGCCTGGGGCTGAGACTGAGGAGAGCTGGATACCAGAGCTGGCAAACCAGTCTGGGGCTACCAGCATTGCCTGCGCCTAGTCCCTCCTCGCCTTGCCCGTGGGTCAAGGGAAATGGGGAGAGCGAAGAGGCCCGGGTCCGCGGCTCACGGCATCCCCACAGCGAACCTGCTGAGGGGTGGGCATGAGACAGTCTCGGCCTCATATTCTCCCTGGAGGGAAGGAGGGAGAAGATCCTGTGCTACCTCCGGCAGGGGAGACCACTTGTGAGGCGCAGCCTATGTCTGGCTTAGGGCATCAGCCAGGGTCCTGGAGGCTCCTGCCATCGAATGGCTAGGAAACCACCTCCCGGCTGTGTGAAAGACCCAATGCGGAGAACCTCCTTACGCAGAGGCAAGGGGCTTGTCCGAACCTGACGGGGTAGGCAGCACATGTTCGTGGTGTTGTCCGCCTGGAGTTAAACCACTAGACCCCGCACAAACGGAGCGAGCGGTGCAGGATAAGTGGACCGCCTGGAGCTCCAGCGGGTAGGAAAGACATTGGGACTCCCGAGAGGACCAGAGGTGGAGCACTCTGTATTCCCCTTGATGGGCACCCCCACCCATCCGAGAAGCATCGGTCGGAGAAGACCGTCGGCTCGGGGCGGACGAACAAGATGTTCTCCTGCCAGAGCTGGAATGGTCCGAAGGAGAGCGTTCCCTAACTCCTGGGCTGTAGTCATGAACTGGTCCGAGGGAACACAGCACTGTGACCGCTGGCTGGCCAGCCCCCACTAGGGGGATGCATGAACCGGCGGGTCCAAAAGACCACGCTGGAGCAGGCCACCGCGAGGCCCAGGAGGTCCCGGCAGGGCGCAGTTGCCCAGTCAGACCTGACTGGATAAGGGAGGAAAAACCTCAGCCCTGTCCGTCAAGAGCCGAGCTCGGACTCAAGAGTCGAGCCTCGTCCTGAAGAAGAATCACCCGCTAAGACACGAGTTCCAATGTGGCTCCGATAAAAGGAGACCAGTCTGAGAGCCAGAACTCTGGATCATCCCCTTCCGCCTGGAAGGGATGCAGTCAGGCCGCCATCCGGGTGGGGTTATGCCCGGACCCCTCAATGCCGCAGAAAGCTGCTGAGCAGAGACCGAAGGGCCTGGCCTGGAACTCGTAAAGAGATCCCCCGCTTAAGAAAGGGAGAAGTCTCCCAAGAAACTGACGGAACGAAGTGCAAGTATGTCCTGGAGGTCCAGGAAAGAAGCCACACGCCTCATTCTGAGGATGGGATATCTGAGGCAGAGAGACCAACTGGACGTGTGGAAAAGAATGGGGCACAAACCCCTCATCCATTTGGGACCAGGAATACCTGGACACGAACCCAGGGTCTGAGGGAGGATCCGCAGCCTTCCTAATCACCTCTATCTAGAGGGCCAGACAAGTCGGCACAGTGGGCCGACAAAGAGGCTGTGGACCCCAAGACCCCCGTGGGGCAACGGCTCAAAAGGGTGGTGCCTGCTCGCAATCCCGAGGCAGGGCCTTCCCCTAGCACCTCCGACACCCAGAGGTCCGGGAAAGCGGACCAGGTGGAGGAGGGGCGGAGCCATCTCCCCACAGGGGAACCCGGGTTGGGAGGACGGGCCGGGACAGCCTCTAGCCCGGCCACTGAGCAGGCTTGGAGGAGGAATTGGCTGAGGGAGCTCCTGGGCCTTTACCTCCCTGCTTCCTTTTAGAGGAAGATGCTGGCTTGGAGTCAGGACGCCCAGCGCAAGCCTGCTGGCCCTCGTGCTGGGGTTGATGGATCAGTCGAGCCGCAGGGGCCGGGGGGCAAAGGGGCTTACACAAAGGCTGCCGGCTGCCCTTGTCCCTCTGGGCGGGAGTGACCGAGTCTGGAGTGGCATCGGACTTCTGGGTCCCCTGGAGGTGTCCCTCCAGGGCCGAAAAGGTCAGTCCCCAAGAAGGGGATGTCTGCCAACAACTTGTGCTGGGTTTCCAAGGAGAAAGAGGATAACCTCAGTCACGCCCTGCGGTGCATAGCCACTGCGGCCGCCACCGACCTGGCACAGGAATCACCTAAGTCCAGAGCAGTCTGAAGCTGCTGCTTTGCCACCGCCCTACCCTGGTCCCGCATCCGCCGGACCGTGGTCCGCAGGTCGGCTGGGAGATGAGGGAGCACCTCATCCAGGGAGCCCAAAAAGGCGTGGGAGAAATGTGCCATCAGTGCAGCTGAGCTGGCCTGTCGGAGGCCTAGGGAGGATGCAGCGTAAACCTTGCACCCGACATAGTCCATCCTTTTGGACTCTTTGTCAGGGGGCCTATCCATATCCCGAGTGTTCGCAGAACACTGGAAAACACTGTCGGTAACTAACCCCTCAGCCGAGGGGTACTCCGAGAAACCGGGCAAAGAACCAACAGGGACAGAGTACTTCCTGGCCATCCTGGCCGAGGGTGCAGGGCAGGAAGTAGGCCGCCGCCAGAGCTCCAAGGCCGGGCTTACGATGGCCTCGGCCACCGGGAAGGCCTCCAAGGGTGAACCCCCTCGGTCTAGAATCTCTGTCAGGGGATAAGGGGCCCGTTTGGACACGGGCTCGAGCTGCATCCCGGTGAACTCCGAGATAAGCTGAAGCAGACCCATGAAGGACGATGGGCTGTCATCCACAGATTGTTCCGGAGAGGACCCCGGTTCCTCCTGACTGGGGAATATAGAGGAGTCTACTTCAGACTCAGAGGGGTCTGCAAAGAGCTGCCTCAGGCCTGAGTCACTCTTCGTCCGCCGAGGGCGGGCGGAAGTGAGGGGGACAGACAACCTGCGGGACAGGTCGTGACCCGACCGAGGTTCCACCGAGGGCGGTGGGGCAGCAAGGTTCGGACGAACAACCGGCCCCGGAGTGGGCACCTCGACTGCAGTGAGCGGCTGAGTCGGCCGATCGGGTGGCAGCTGCCTGCTGGATGGGGAATGAATCGGTGTCGACTGATTCCCAGACAACAACTGCTGCCACATGAACTCCTCGTAACGTCGACACCATCTGCATCGAAGCCACTCCTCATCTGAGGAGGGAGACGAGGAAGAACCGTAATGCCACTTAACTCGGTGCCCCGACCGAGAACGCCGAAGTCAGCGTGAGCGGCTTGACCGAGAGGAGGACCGAGACCGAGACACGAAACCGAGGGCGGGCCTGGGAAGGAGCGGGGAGTGCCCGCTCTTCCCTCGGCTTGGAAGAAAGGACCAAGGCCTGTCGACCCGAAGGTACATGCAGAACCTCAGCCTCCGCCAGAGGAACCGGCATAGGGATGGCGGCTCCAGCAGAAGACAGCCTGGATGACGGGTTGAGAGACTCGACAACGTCGATGGGAGTCCTGGCCGGCTGACCTGACGGGGACTCCGAGAAGCCAGCGGCCTGAGCCGCACCCCCAATCGAAGTCGAACGTCGGCCGGCAGGGGAGGGGGAACTCTCCCGCTCCCTCCAGCGCCAACGATGGGACTTAGCCTGCGATTCCTTAGACTTGGGCCGAGAGGCAGGTCCCGAAGGTCCCTCTCCCTTCGAGGAAAGGGACTGACGAAGCTCCTTGAACGAAGCTGAATGAGGAGAACTCAAGGAAAGCGGGATAAGCGCCGCGACCGAGGAGGAGGGAGGGGCAGCCACCCCCTCCATGGAGGAAAGAAGATCGAGCTGCTCAGCCGAGACAGCCGACGCGGATGCTGCCCGACGAGTCTCCAGGGAATTTTCCAGTGCGGAAAAAGTTTCAGGTCGCCTGAGCCCTGAACGTGCCGCACGATCCCCCAGTGAGCTGGTCGAAAGGGCATAGCTAAAATCGCAAACTAGCGGATCATGATCCAAGTCGAGGCAGTAGACGCACGTGGAGTGCGGGTCTTTCCTGGAGGAATTAACCAGGTGCCTCCGGGAGCCGGAAAACGAATGATTCATCGCTGCAGCGAGAGAAGAAGATCGAAGTTTAGAAAAACTTCCAATTAAATTCGGAGAGACCAAAATTTCAGGAACCAGTCGAAAACGCAGAGCGCTAAGGAAGATCTGGCGTCATGGGGCGGAGCCGAGAGTTTTACCACCCGGGTGGGTGAGAGGAGTCAGCTTGAAGACCTTCCGGCAAGATTTAAAGCGGCAAGGAACCTGCCAATAAGTGTGGATGAACAACATATCCATGTCCCTAGAAACATGGTACACAGAGAACCATGACTGGGATGTTAACATACCAGGGTACATAACCTACAGGAGAGACAGGCAGGGGAGAAGAGGGGGAGGAGTAGTTCTCTATGTAAAGGAAGGGATAAAGCAACTGAACAAAAGAGTAAACAGGGAGGAGAGGAGGCACTGTGGCTCACCTTGGAGACTGGAAAGGGCACCACAATCCGCACAGGGGTTTTGTACAGACCCCCATGTCAGGGGGAGGGAATGGACAAGGATATGATAGAAGGCATTCTTAGAATGGCAGAGAAAGGGGAGATACTGTTGATGGGAGACCTGAATATGCCAGATGTTAACTGGAGTACATTTGATGCAGCCACATCCAAGCACAGGGCCATTCTTGATGCCCTACAGGTGGCAGGCCTTAGACAGCTAGTTTCGGAACCCACTCGTGAGGGAGCAATCTTAGACCTCATACTCTCAAACGGGGGCAGTGAGAGGATCTCAGATCTAGAAGTGGGTTGCCATCTGGGGACAAGTGACCATCAAACAGTGTGGTTCACGTAAACTCAGCTACAGCGCTCACACAAAAGTGAGAGTATTGGACTTTAGGAGGGCTGACTTTGGCAAGATGGGAGAGTGCCTCAGAAAAGCACTAGCAAACAGGCTAGAAGGAGATGTGGAGCAACAATGGGAATCATCAAAACTGCCATCACAGAGGCAACAAGCCTTTGTGCGAAGCAAATAAACAAATCAAAATGAAAGAAAAAGCCACTATGGTTCTCAAAAGAGGTGGCTGTGAAAGTCAGGAAGAAAAAGACAGCATTCCGGAAGTATAAGGAAACACAGAAAGAGCAGGACAGAGAGCTGTACCAGTTAAGGCAGAAGGAAGCAGGAAGGGAAGTCAGAACAGCAAAGGCCCAAACTGAGGAAAAGATAGACAACTCAGTTAAGAAGGGGGATAAAACCTTTTATAGGTACATCAGCGAGCACAGAAAGACAAAGAGAGGGATAGTGAGGCTGAATAGAATGAATGGTGGGTGGGCAGAGGGGACAGTGAAAAGCAGGGATACTGAACGAATATTTCTGCTCAGTATTCACAAAAGAGGAGGGGAAGTGCCTAATCCAATTAACAGAAGCACTCTTGATGGGGTCGATCCCAGTCCTTTCACAGAAGAAAGGGCTCTGCAAGAACTCCTAAAACTGAAGGTGGACAAAGCAATGGGTGCTGATGGAATTCACCCCAGAATTCTAAAAAATTAAGGAGGAACTAGTGAAACCACTGGCTACTCTTTTAATAAATCATGGAGGATGGTGTGGTACCCGAGGACTGGAGGAAGGCGGATGTGATTCCCCTTCACAAAAGTGGGACCAAGACAGAGGCAGGAAACTACAGACCTGTCAGTCTGACCTCTGTGGTAGAGAAAGTGATGGAGTCACTTCTGAAGGAAAGAACAGTTGAGTACCTAGAGGCCAGTGGAGCACAGGACCCAAGGCAGCATGGGTTCACAGCGGGAAGGTCATGTCAGACGAATCTAATAGATTTCTTTGACTGGGTGACCAAAGTAGTAGACCAGGGAGGGGCTGTGGACATGGCCTACCTATACTTTAGCAAGGCATTTGACACAGTCCCACACAAAAGATTAATAGTCAAATTAACCAGCCTGGGAGTGGGTCCCAGGGTGGTAGCCTGGGTAAAACATTGGCTGCACAACAGAACACAGACGGTAATTGTAAATGGAGTTCACTCTGAAGAAAGAGGGGTTACTAGTGGGGTACCGCAGGGTTCAGTATTGGGTCCAGTCCTTTTTTTTTTTTTTAACCCTCTTATTTATCCCCCTTCCTACTTCGATGTTCACTCCTTCGGACTGCTCATACCCTTTTGTGCCACTCCACCAAAATCTGCCCCTAGAGAGTTTCTCTTCTCCCTCCTATCTGCACATTGGGGTCTGTCCTGGAATCAGTGGTCTTGGGTGGAGCCGTCTTCATCTAGGACCACCGAGGGGCTTATCCATTTTTCTGTGCTCCCCTCAACCCCGCCCCCTGGGACGCCAGCGCAAGGACATATGTCCAGAGAGGCGACGTGCTGACGCACGTCTCTCTCAAGTGCCCGACAGCGTCCCCTCCCGACTCCATGAACAGAGCCGCAGTCCCCTCGAGCCCGTGTTCCCACCGGCTCTCTTAGGTTATTGGAGTGCATATTGCACCCCTGGTATCCACCCCTGAGGAGGAGAGCATCCATTGGGATGCTCAATCTCCTCCTCCTGGCTACCCCCACCGACCCGAGTCCGTTCTCGACCCGGGTCCGGCGCATGGCACGAGGTGTACGCCCAGCCTGGAATTCTCAGCGCCACTGGTTGGCTTGTCCAGTCCTTTTAATGTCTTCATCAGTGACATTGCAGAGGGACTGAAGGAAAAGTATGCCTTTTGCAGATGACACAAAGATCTGCAACAGGGTTGATACACAAGGAGGCGTGGAAAGGATGAAAAGGGACTTGGCAAGGTTGGAGGAATGGTCAGAAGTATGGCAGCTAGGATTCAATGCAAAGAAGTGCAAAATAATGCACCTGGGAAACAAGAACCCATGGGAAGAATACACAATGGGCGGGGAGGTAGTAACAACAACAAAAAAGGAAAGGGACCTGGGGGTAATCATATCAGATGACCTTAAGGTTAGCAAACAATGTGAGAAGGCAGTAGGGAGGGCTGGGGGTATACTGGGATGTATAGGGAGAGGCATCAGCAGCAGAAAAAAGGAAATTGTTATCCCTCTGTACAGACAGTTGGTGAGACCCCATCTGGAGTACTGTGTCCAGTTCTGAGACCCCATCTCGCAAGGACATAGACAGGATAGAGGTAGTCCAGAGTAGGGCAACTAAAATGGTGCAGGGTCTGCAAGAGAAGTCTGAAGGAGAGACTAAAGGAGCTTAATATGTATACCCTTGAGGAAAGAAGGGAGAGGGGGACATGATAGAAACTTTAAGTACCTCAATGGAATCAACAAAGTCCAAGAGGGTAGCATCTTTCAGAAAAGAGACTTGCAAGAACAAGGAACACAATTTAAAGATAGAAGGAGGGTGGTTCAGGGGCAATGGAGAAGTATTATTTCACAGAGAGGTAGTGGATGCATGGAACAGCCTTCCTGAGGAGGTTGTGGGGTCTAAAACTGTGGGAGAATTCAAGAATGCATGGGACAGACATAAGGCAATTCTTGTGGGGGGTAGGAAGAAATAGGCTGTTGGTTAACTAGGATCTGCGGCCTATCCTGTAGGTAGGGAAATGGGCAGACTAGATGGGCCAAGCGGTCCTTATCTGCCGTCAAAGTCTATGTTTCTATGTAACATTGTTTGTGAACGAGGCGGCAAGCCACTGCCATGTTCACAAATATTACATCCCACCATGCCAAGGGGCTGCCCAATCCCCCTCAACGTCATGTGCCCCGAAGAACCTTTATTTTGCCGATGGGGGGCCCAATCCCTGTCAGCCTCATTCCCCCCTTGTCATTTGTCGACAGGGGTGCCCACTCCCCGTCGGCATTATATCCCCCACCATAAACATTTGGTTTGTGCTGAGGGGGTGCCCAATCCCCCTCGGCTCTTCCCCCCCATGTGCCAACGGGGGTTTCCAATCCGCTGTCGGCTACAGCCCCCCCAAAACAAATCAGTGGGGTGGCCACCCCAGCCTGCCAAATGACCCTGTAAAAGGAAAACCATCCCGCAATGTTTTTTTTTTGTAACCTGCAAAGCAGAAAGCGGTCCCTCGTTGAGTTCGGTAGCCCTCCACATTCGCATCGCACTCGCACGCCTCTCCACACCCCTTCACCCCATATACTTACCACCGGAGCCTGGCGACGATCTTCTGTGGACTGGGAACACGTCAGCACTCTTCAAAGCCGACCACTTAACTGAGGAAATGCCGTAAGCTGTATAATGGCATAAATAGGGTTTTCAACTTTGTTGCATATCTCAGCCATTTTGGGGAATTTTGGCACCACATTTTCAACATGGGGTTACTGTGACCCCTCCTCATGAATTCAACTGCTGTCATGGCGTTAATCGGACCCAAAAGGAGATATAGCAGTCACTGCATGGAATCGCCTTTCGGGACCAATTAACGAAACGACAGTGCCAGTGTTCATGAGGTGGGCTCTCAAAAAGTCTATGTTGCAAATTTGGTGGGAAAAATACCAAAAATTATTTTCACGAGCGCGCATTGCGCAGTTGCTACGCATGCTCGTAACTTCGCCAATCTGCCATATTTTCGCTCCAGATTTTCAACACTGCCATTTTTCCACACCTCCTTATGAAAGACTACAGCTGTCATTTTTCACATCCTGGCCGAAATGTGTTTTCACACTTCGCAGAATAATGCGGTCACTGTGGGAAATCAGTGTTTGGGACACATTAAGAAAATCACAGTGACACTGTTCATGAGCAGAGGTCCTAAACTGGCTATGTTGAAAATTTTGTGACACAAGTCCATAAAATGAGTGTGTTACAAGTGTGCAATGCACAGTTCCCACACACGCTTTTAACTTTGCAAATTTGTTATATTTTTTCACTCCAGATTTTCAACACTGGCACTTTTCCACACCTCCTTATGAACAGTACAGCTGTCATTTTTCACATCCTAGCCCAAACGTGTTTTTGTACTTCCGGCGCACAATAGCGTACTCGCTGTGGGAAGTCGGTGTTCAGGATACATTAAGGAAATCACAGTGACCCGGTTCATGAGCAGAGGTCTAAAATGCCTATGTTTGAAAATTTGGTGATGAAAGTGCATAAAATGACTGTGTTACGTGCATGTGTTGTGCAGTTTCCAAGTATGCTCGGAAGTGCAAGCATTTTTACTATTCCCACTACAGATTTTCAACACTGCCATCACTTCACACCTCCCTATGGATGGTACAGCTGTCATTCTTCATATCCTGCCCGATCAGCGTTTTCGCACATGTGGCACAGAATGGCACAGTCGCTGTTGGAAGTCAAAGTTCGAGATACATTAACAAAATCCTGCTACCACTCTTCGTGAGAAGAGGTCCTAAATGCTTTCATGAGGTGGGGGTCACAAAAAGGCCATGTTGAAAATTTGAGGTGCAAATACTAACAAACGCCTGGTGCATTAGGGTTTTTAACCATAACGTCCCACCCTGTACAGACTGATAGGCATTGCGGTGTGCCTTTGGATTGCCGACTGTACTGCTCATGCCATCCCACCCCCACTCAGTGACAGGCATCGAGGTGTACCTTGGACTCTTCGGCCCCACAGTTCACCACATTCTCCTATGCTGCATCCGTTTCAGTGTATGTCCTTATGGAATGGGGTGACTGTAAAGCCAAACATCCCAAGACACACCTCAACACGTGTCGGTGTCTGCAGAATAGAGTGAGGTGACACTGCATGAACGTCATGGACGATGACCCAAACATTTACCCCACTGCCTGTCCATCTCTACAGGATGGAGGTGGGGTTGGTGTGAAGTTCAATACTTCCCGGCTATTCCTATTCTGCATCTCTCTACCTCCTGCATTTCCAATGCTAATACCAGCAAGCAAACATTCGACATTGACAAATACTTGTTAGTGATACATATCTTAGAACCTTTACTCAAAGCTGAAGCAGATTTGGTGGAAGCAGGCATATTAAAATCCCAATATATAGTCAAAATACCTCAATGAAGACAGACGAATATAAATAACCAGGAACCTCCCGGTACCTGTATATATACTGAGGTGAGACATATGCAAATTAGCAAGGACCCTTTATTATCTAACGTTTCCTCACAAAGGCTGCCCTATTCTGATTGGTTCACTGAATAGCCTTTATACTCACACATGCTTGAATGTGAGATGGAGGGGGCATGGATTACTTAGTTTGAACAGACACTGACCAATTGAGAAAAAAGCAGAAAACACAGACCTTTCTTAATTGCCACAGGTTCCCAGTTGATTTCAGAAACTGCATCCATCCCCTGATTCATCCTTAAAAACTCCTGAAGGTAAGTTACATAGCTGGTAGGTCACATTTCAGTATGCCTTTCAGGTCAGAACTTGCAAATCGAAAGGTAAACAAATAATTTTACCAGTAATAATTACTGCAGCAGCTTTTTAATGATTATGAACAACAGGCATTAAAACATTAAATACGATTTTTTAATGTTCTGGTGTTAGGGTGCTGTGTCCATAGTTAAGGCATAGAATTAGGCACATCTCCCAGTTTCTTAAGACGTGTATGTTAGTTTGTTAGTATAGCGTCCAGTAATGCCCAACACCAGTTTTTATTGTTACCGATCTTTTCCCGCTCAGGTAGGCATACAATTCAGCCTTGGACAGGAAAACAAACCAATACCTAAGAGCAGCTGTAGTCTAGCGGTAGGAAGTGGGGTACAGGGCAGAGAAACAGGGCACCATGACCTCACACTGGGCCACCACTGTTACAGACAGTCACTTCTCATTGTAACCGTTATGTTCACGCTGAAGTGGGCACAAAATTCAGCCCTGGACAGGGAAAGTATCTGATACAGGAGAGCAGTGCTGGGGCTACAAGGGTATAGAGACAAGTTGCCAACACCTCATTCTGCGCCACCACTACTACAGTCAACTATCAATCTTTTCCCGCTCAGCCTGCACGAGATCCTGCTGTGGATAGGGAAAATAATGGCCAGTTTTGCTACCTGTTATTTTTTTCAGGGCTGCCTGCTTTTGTTTGGGTGGAGGGGGCCTTTTGCCACGCTATATTGCTTCATCATGGAATCAGTTACTCAGACAATCAAGTTCAACAATGTGTGCTAACCAAATAAAAAAATTCCTGTTACCCTTCCGTTTTCTCCATACGTTCAAGTGTAATAAAGTACAATAGTTCATTTTTCCAAAATCAAAACTTTTCATGGGCTTCTGCTTATATAGATATTGAAGATTCTTTGTATTTACATAAATAATTCTACAGTGCCGGGAAGGAATTTCAGGCTTCATTTGATTCCTGCTCATTGCCCAGCAAGTTTATTTGAATTGGGTTCATTGGGCCGGATTCACAAAAGGCAAATCAGGATGCAAGGCAACTTGCAGCAGAAAAAATGGAGCAAGTAGCACTTGCGTCCTGAGTTGCATCCTGGTGGGATTCACAAATACTGCCTGCGACATGCTGCAGACTGCCTGTGCCCAACCGCACCTATGTGTCATAAACCCCCTTTTGACATGGCGTAAGGGGGTTTATGGCAGCATTTGCACCCTATTCAGGTAGGGTGGCTGCTATGTCCACAAATTGGGATTCAGAGACAACCACCAGTGAACATCTGTCAAAGACCATTTACACCAACAAAAGGCTGGTCTAAGTGGTCTTTGCTGTTCACTGGAGGTTGCCACTCTGCCCCAGCTCCTCATCCCCTGTGGGTTACAGCCTCCCATAGGCTCCAGGTCCCAGGCATGGGACGCACTGTGCCAGGATGGGTGTGTGGAAAACCTCCAACGCCCAGACCCCCATACACACACACACACACACACACACATGTTGAGAGCCTCCCCACATGTCCTGGGCAAGATCCCCTTCAATCCCCATAACCCCTGCTAGGACTAGTGTTCTCTCTACCTTCAATCTCGACACTAAGCTTTCACACCCCCCATACCTCTGTTATAACTGGCACTGCTTCCTCTCTACCAGCTGTCTTCGATCGAACTGTGCCAGTGTCATGGATTACACACGCCGCCTGTGCATTACAGGGCCGCCATTCAGAGCGCATATTATTACAGTACACCAGTTTGGCACAGTTCAGCCAGTGGCTGGCCGTGGTGGTGGTGAGCAGAGGGCAGTGCCAGTCACTGGCGGGCACTGGGGTGTTGGGGGCCGCACTGTCGACTGGTGGGGTGGAGGCCACTAGACTACCAGGGAGTTACGGAGGGGGTTGTTCTAATACGGGGTTAGGGCTGGAGTCCACACCGATGAGGGTCGATTTGGGCGGGCATGGGGGCACCACAACACCATTCTGCGGGCGCATCTGCCGCCCACCCCGTTCTGCGGCTTGCAGCATACATGGGGCTGCACCTTACCATGCACTGATACTGCAAGTCGTGGGACGCAGGCTCCTAGATCCTGCTCCTTTCTGAATCAGGTGCAGGGTCTAGGACGCAGTGGCCACTGCCGCAAGCTGCCATTGTCACAGCTTGCGGAAAACGTCTGTGAAACCGGACCACTGTGTTCATCGGATTCCCAGGCACTGAACTCTTCTAAAACATATTTTGCATAACGCTGAATTAAAATGTTTTCATGACCTCATACACAAATCAGTAAACTGTAATTATCTCGCAACAAAAATCACAAATTCCTCACACAGTGACTGCAAAGGTCGATCCTTGCAGAGCCAATGTATTTCAAAATTAGCTTAATACCTCTATATCAAGACGTGCACAACAAGATGACGCTGCCTCTCATTGGTATAGTGGGAGAATAAAAATGAAAAGTATGTAGGTTTGAAAAAGCCTATATACATAGAAAGGTGAGCGTAGAAACCACCAGGCCCACCTAGTCTGCACACCTGCCTCATTATCTGCTAGGACATGCCCTTCCTCCAGCTGCCCCCAAAAAAATTATCCAGTTTCATATTCCAGGAAAAGGCACTTGACAAATTAAACTTTGCTCGATTGCTTGCTTTATTACTTTATTACCTGTTTTAATTGCTACACATATAGTTACATAACGAAAAGCTGACGCTTGTTATTGTCCATCGACAAAGGCTTTTAGGCTCTAGCCTTTTTCTTTTTTCACATTTCCAATTTTATTCGTCTATTGAATGAATGTGTTGAGTCAGAACCTAGCTTTTTTTACACTTCCAGTTTTATTGCCAATTAATTTTGAACTCTTTAAGGTTGCAGTTCCTATTGACAGTAATTCATTATGGATGATTTCAGGTTGCAGCAGTTTTTAGAGACAGCGGGTTGGGTTCTACAGTCCTGTTAGGTGGAGACGTTACCTGAGTTGTCCTTTACCGATTTAAAATGACTTGTTGAACTTGGTGACAGCCTTGGTGCCTTCAAACACAGCATGCTTGGCCAGTTCCCCTGGCAGTACCAGGTACACAGCAAACTGGATGTCCTGAGTAGAGATGGTCTTGCGCCTTCTATAGGTAGTCAGGTGGGAGGCTTGGGCCCCGATGCGAAGGAACATGTCATTTACAAACGTGTTCATGATGCGCATGGTCTTGGAAGAGATGCTTGTGTCCGGGTGAACCCGTTTCAGCACTCTGTGCACATAGCGTGAGTACCTCTCCTTGCGGGGTTTCCTTCTCTTCTTCACACCCTTTTTAGTTATAGATATCTTAGAACCTTTTCTCGAAGTTGAAGCAGATTTGATGGAAGCAGACATGTTAAAATCCCAATATATAGTCAAAATACCTCAATGAAGACAGACCGATATAAATAACCAGGAACCTCCCAGTACCTGTATATATACTGAGATGAGACATATGCAAATTAGCAAGGACCCTTTATTGTCCGACGTTTCCTCACAAAGGCTGCCCTATTCTGATTGGTTCACTGAATAGCCCTTATACTCACACATGCTTGAATGTGAGACAGAGAGGGCATGGATTAATTACTTAGTTTGAACAGACACTGACCAATTTGAGAAAAAAGTAGAAAACGCAGACCTTTTTTTACTGCCACAGGGTCCCAGTTGTTTTCAGACACTGCATCCATCCCTCGATTCATCCTTAGAAACTCCTGAAAGTAAGTTACATTTCTGGTAGGCTGAAGTTCAGTATGCCTTTCCCGATCAGAACTTGCAAATAAAAAGGTAAACAAATAATTTTACCAGTAATAATTACTGCAACAGCTTTTTAATGATTATGAACAACAGGCATTAAAACATTAAATACAATTTTTTAATGTTCTGGTGTTAGGGTGCTGTGTCCATAGTTAAGGCATAGAATTAGGCACATCTCCCAGTTTCTTAAGTCGTGTATGTTAGTATAGCACCCAGCAATGCTCAATACCAGTTTTTATTTTTACCGATATTTTTCCTGCTCAGGTTGGCAAACAGTTCAGCCTTGGACAGGAAAACAATCCAATACCTGACAGCAGTTGTAATCTAGCGGTGGGAGGGGGGTGCAGGGCAGAGAAACAGGGTACCAAGACCTCACACTGGGCCACCACCTATAGACAGTCACTTCTCATTGTTACCAGTATGTTCAAGCTGAAGTGGGTACAAAATTCAGTCCTGACAGGGAAAGTATCTGATACAGGAGAGCAAAGCTAAACTGGGGTTGTACAAGGCACAGACAAGTTGCCAGTACCTCATTCTGGCACCACCACTACTACAGTCAACTATCAATCTTTTCCTGCTCAGCCTGCATGAGATCCTGCTGTGGATAGGGAAAATAATGGCCAGTTTTGCTGCCTGTTAGCTTTTTCAGCGTTGCCTGCTTTTGTTTGGGGGGCTCTTTGCCATACTATATTGCTTCATCGTGGATAATCAGTTACTCAGATGATCAAGTTCAACAGTGTGTACTAACCAAATAAAAAAATTCCTGTCACCCTTCCATTTTCTCCATATGTTCGAGTTTAATTAAGTACAATAGCTAATTTTGGCCAAATCAAAACTTTTCATGGGCTTCTGTTTATATAGATATTGACAATTCTTTGTATTTACATAAATAATTCTACAGTGCCAGGAGGGAATTTCAGGCTTTAGCTGATTCCAACTCGTTGCCCAGCAAGTTTATTTGAATTGGGTTCACTGTTTTCATTGGATTCGCAGGCACTTAACTCTTCTAAAACATATTTTGCATAACGATGAATTAAAATGATTTCACGACCTCATATGCAAATCAGTAAACCGCGACCATCTCGCAACAAAAATCACAAATTCCCTCACACAGTGACTGCAAAGGTCGATCCTTGCAGTGCCAATGTATTTCAAACTATGAACATACAAATGTGCCCGCAGAAACAGACCAACCGGTCTATCTAAGTCTGCTTGAGTGTGCAGCTAGCACCCCTAGTTTGCAGCTGCCCCAGCCCCACTCCCCTTTTTCATCCCACTGCCACGCCCCAACGTCCCCACCCTCACTCTCCCCTGTTCCCTATCCCATTCCTTTTTTAAACTGTTCACTGATTTACATGATACCATCCATCTTGGCTGGGCATTCCATTTTGCTACCACCCTCTCTGTGAAATAGTGTCTCCTCATTTCCTTCCTAAATCTTCCCCCCTCTATTCTTAGCACATGGCCCCTGGTGACTCTCCCCCTCCTTAACTTAAAGACCCCTTCTGCCCCATCCTTATTTATTCCCCTCAGATACCTGAATGTCTCTATCATGTGCCCCCTGTCCCTTCTATCCTCCAGGGCGTATATATTCAGGTCTCTCAGCCTGCTGTCATAGTCTGTCCCTTCCATTCCACATATCCTCTTTGTTGCCCTCCTCTGCACCCTCCAATAGCCTGATATCATGCTTTAGGTATGGCCTCCAAAACTGCACCCAATTCTCTAAGTGCGGCCTTACCAGCAACCTGTAGAGGGGCAAGATCACCTCTCTTCGCCTGGACGAAAAACCCCTCGCTATGCACCCCAGCATTTTGTTCGTTTTTGCAGCCACTCTCCTGCACTGGGCAGCATTGTCCATGGTCCCTGTTATTACCCCTAGGTCCTTCTCTTCCTCAGTGATCCCCAGCTTAACCCCTCCCAGCCAGTATTCTCTCCTTGGGTTCTTCACCCCAAAGTGCATAACCATACACTTCTTTGCACTGAACCCCAGCCGCCACCTCATTGACCACTCCTCTAGCTTGCTTAGGTCCCCCTGAAGCTGCTTCCATCCCTCCTCTCCATTCACCACTGCTCCAATTTTGGTGTCATCAGCGAACAGACTTATCTTGCTCACCACCCCACATGTAATGTCTGATATGAAGAGCCCGAACAATACTGGCCCCAACACAGAGCCCTGTGGCACCCCACTCGTCACCGGCCTTGGAGTTGAGAGCTCCCCTCTCACCACCACCCGCTGCAGCCTCCCACTCAGCCAGCTTGTAATCCAGTTCATCATTTTTGCCCCTAACCCTACACTAGTTAGCCTCCCCCCCAGCCGCCCATGAGGCACAGAATCGAAGGCCTTGCTGAAGTCCAAGTAAAAGAACATCCACTGCATGACCCTTATCCAGCTCGCCTGTCACCAAGTCATAATACTGTATCAGGTTGGTTTGACAAGACTTCTCTGAAACAAACCCATGCTGCCTCACATCCTGGAGGCCATTGTCCTCCAGGTACGACACCAGTCTTTCCTTTAGTACTGTCTCCATGAGTTTGCACACCATGGAGGTGAGATTTACCAAGCGATAATTATCCGGTTCATCCCTTGGCCCACTCTAGTGTAATGGTACTACATGTGCCATCCTCCAGTCCAGTGACACACATCCAGACTCCAGTGAGGTGCTGTACAGATCTGCCAGCAGCTCCGCCAACACCTCCGCCATCTCCCTCAGCACTCTCGGGTGGATACCAACCGGTCCTGGTGCCTTGTCTACCTTCAGTGCCCTCAGTCCCTCTAGGACTCTACTTGCCTCAATTCTTCCATCTGTTGCCTCCTCTCCCCCCCGTCCTCACCCTCCCAGCCCATGGTAGTAGCGGTCCCCCCTTTTCTTCCATGAACACTGAGCAAAAGTATTCATTCAGTGCTTCGGGCGGCTCCTCACCCTTTTCCGTCCACTCCCCACACCTTTTTATCCTCACTATTGTCTCCTTGCACTTCATTTTCTCCCTGATGTATCTGAAAAAGTTTTCTCACCCTCGTTACTTCCCTGTGCTAATCTCAGCTCCCTCTGGGCCTTGGCTTCTCTCACTTTTCTGGTCACCTCCCTTGACCATCTTGTATACTCCTCCCTGTCCACTTCCTTTCCTGTCCTCCTATATCTCTGGTGCGCCTCTTGTTTTGCTCTCACCACCTCCACTACCTCGCTGTTCAACCAGCATGGTTTTCTTGCTCTGCTCCTCTTACTCTGTGTCTTGGTGCAGGCTTCTGTTGCCTCTGCAATCCCCCATTTAATAATATCCCATTTCTGCTCTGCATCCGTCTCCTGCCTTATGCCCTCCAGTTTCCATTTCAGTGCTTCCTGCAACCTCCCAAAGTCTGCCCCCCTGAAGTTTACCACCTGAGTAACTGATTTCTCTAGCTCCCCGCACATCGTGATATTAAACCACACCGTTGGGTGATCGCTGTCGGCTAGTGGGTCCTCCACCTTTATTTCCCTCACTGCCTCCCCATTTGACAACACCAGATCTAAAGTGTTCTTTAGCCTAGTAGGTACACTAACCAACTATGTAAGGAGACCCTCTTGGATTGCATCCAGGAGCACTTGCTCCCTAGCACTGGAGGTGACCGGAATGCTCCAGTCACCCCCGGCACATTAAAATCCCCCACGATGACCACCTTCCCTTTTCTATATACCTTTCTGATTTATCCTGCTAATTCCCTGTCAAGTTCCTCAGACTGGGACGGTGGCCTGTATACCACCCCAAACCTCAGTTTCCTACCCCTTGAATCTAGGAGTTGCAGCTAGATTGCCTCTGTTCTCCTTTCTTCCCCCTTGACCCTTGTGCATTTGATCCCGTCCCTTATATAGACTCCCACCCCACTGCTCCTCCCTTCCTTACGGTCCTTCCTGTATACTTTGTATCCTGGGATTGCCAGATCCCAGTCCTGGTGCTCAGTTGCCCATGTTTCTGTGACAGCTGCAATATCCACCCTCCACACTGCTAAGAGTGCCTGTAGTTCAGCAGATTTTTTGCTTAAGCTTCTTGCATTCAGCGAGACCACCCTCCATCCTGCCCCTTCCATTCATTGGCCTACATTTCCTTCAGTCTAGTCCCTCCTTTTTTGGCCACCCCGAGTCCTTCCCTGCTAGCCTGGTGGGTAGGCTGTGACTCCACTATATCAGATCCCTGCCTACCTGCTGTCCACTTGCCACTCCCCATCTAGTTTAAATCCACCTTTGTCTCAATATACCTCCCCAGTCTTTGCTTTAATACCTCCTTCCCCTCCCCACTCAGGTGCAGCCTATCCCTTGCAAACATATTTTTATTGTCCCAGGTACTGCCCCAGCCACCCACAACCCCATATCCCTTAGTTTGACACCATTCTACCAACCTTGTGTTCAACTCCCTAATCCTCTCCTTTCTCACTGTGCTTGTGCAGGGTACTGGGAGCACTTCGGAGAATACCACAGACTCCCCAGTCTCCTCACATAACCTTCCCACTTCCTCAATCCTCTCATTTGTTACCTCCACCATTTTCTCTGCTAGGTCATTTGTCCCCACACGTACCACAATGTGAGGTTTCCTCCTACCCCTCCTCACGCACCTTACGACTGCCTGTCCTGCCTTTAATCCTGGTATGGACTCCACCATATCTGACTGTGCCTCTTCCCCTTGAGTCCCCCAACACTAGTATACCTCCCTCCTCTTTCCTTGTGCCTGTCGCCACCTCCCCACCCAGGTTCTCATTTCTGGGGCCACTCAAGACGGTGCTTTTACAGTGTGTCCCATTGTCTTCCCCCCGTCCCTTCTCAATTGAGACTCCTCCCCCCTCCTGTTTGACTGCCAACCATCCACTCCCTCTTCACCTCTTCAAGTATTATCCCTACCCTGCCATGCCATACTCAAGTCTCTCCACTAGTAATGCCCCTCTCTCCCTTCTCTTTGTGAGTACTATCCCTTGTGCAGTCTTCTCCTGCGTCCTCTTTCCCATGTGTTGCTAGTACAGCAAACATGTTCCCTCCTCCTTTCGCTTTATTGTGTGTTTCCTCCTCCCTCCTGCCTACTGCTGCTCCTCTTTTTCTAGGTCCTACTAGAGTCCAACCTTCATCAACTGGCTTCCTGTCTACTGTGCCTCCTCCCCCTGACCTCTCCCTTGCCCCACTGTTCCTTCTCTGTGGTGCCCCCAAATACTCTCAGATGTCAGACCTCCAACCGACGCAATCCTCTCCTCCTCCCTCACCCTCTCCAGCTCCCTGCCAAGCCACTGAACTTCTTCCTCAAGCCTCCTTAGCCTGTGGCATATTGAACACCCTCCTAGCCTCCACAGTATGTTCATCTGCACTGCTGCCGCACAACTATTGCACCCTACAATCCTACTCATGGTCCACACTACCTATACAGCCTCTCCACACCACTCTTCCTACAGCAAGTAGAATTAACTAACCCTAGCCCAGCCTCTAACAGAAATTGTTATCCTAAAATGCCCTTGCATGCAGCATAAGACAAGTCAACTACAGTACTAACTGGAACCCACAATCCTACTCATAAGAACTATAGATCTACTCACGCATTTTATACATTTATATGTCCTCAAGACTTAGCTCATATGGCTGTTCCGTGTTTCCTCCTTCCTGGCCTCTTCTGAGGGCTCAGATCACTTTGCAGCTCCCCAAGCTCCTCCCTCACAGCCTTCAAAACCAACCCCCAGTGGTATTTCAGTATTTAAGAAAGGCTGGTGGAATGGGTGGGTAGGAGGACTTTTACAATCACTCCAGCCACAGAAGCCTTTAAGCTAAATTCTACTTTAAGCTAAACTAAAAAGAAAATAAAACAATATCAAAACACACAAAAATCTTCTATACATTAACTCCCTCAACAGCAAGTAGAATTAACTAATCCTTCTCTCCTGTAGTTTAAAAAACAATAGCAAAACTTACAGAAATTTTCTCCACAGCCAGCAAGCAGACTTAACCAATCCTTCTCCCCTTTATATCGAGACGTGCACAATAAAATGACGCTGTCTCTCGTTGGTATAGTGGGAGAATAAAAATGAAAAATATGTAGGTTTGAAAAAGCATGGATACATAGAAATGTGAGGGCAGAAACCACCAGGCCCACCTAGTCTGCACATTTGCCTAGTTATCTGCTAGGAATTGCCCTTCCTCCAACTGCTCCCCACCCCCCCAAAAAAATCCAGTTTCATATTTTAGGAAAATGGTGCTTGAGAAATGAAACTTTGCTCAATTGCTTGCTTTATTACCTGTATTGACTGCCACACAAATAGCTGCATAACGAGTGCTGACACCTTGTTATCGTCCATTGAATAAAGGCATTTCGGTCGAGCCTTTTTTTTTTTTTTTTTTTTATATCCAGTTTTATTCGTCTATTGAATGAAGGTGTTGAGTCAGAACCTAACTTTTTTTACATTTCCAATTTTATTGCCAATTAATTTTGAACTCTTTAAGGTTGCAGTTCCTATTGACAATAATTCATTATGGACGATTTCAGGTTGCAGCAGTTTTTAGAGACAGCGAGTGGTGTTCTACAGTCCTGTTAGGAGGAGTCGCTACCCGAGTTGTCCTTTACCAATCTGAAACGACTTGTTGAACTTGGTGACAGCCTTGGTGCCTTCACACACAGCATGCTTGGCCAATTCCCCCGGCAGTGCCAGGCACACAGCAAACTGGATGTCCCAAGTAGAGATGGTCTTGTGCCTTCTATAGGTAGTCAGGTGGGAGGCTTGGGCCCCGATGTGAAGGAACATGTCGTTCACAAACGTGTTCATGATGCGCACGGTCTTGGAAGAGATGCTTGTGTCCGGGTGAACCCGTTTCAGCACTCTGTGCACACAGCGTGGTACCTCTCCTTGTGGGGTCTCCTTCTCTTCTTCACACCCTTTTTAGTGATAGATATCTTAGAACCTTTACTCAAAGTTGAAGCAGATTTGGTGGAAGCAGGTATATTAAAATCCCAAAATATAGTCAAAATACCTCAATAAAGACAGATGAATATTAATAACCAGGAACCTCTTGGTACCTGCATATGCACTGCAAAAAATAATATCCTGCCAAGCCTAAACATCTTATTTCATTAACTAAAAATCCTAATCTTTTACCCCAAGATTATCTCAAGAGTTTTTTCTTACTCGTTAAGAAAAAGAGACTTGCATCAAGACAAATTATCTAGCATTATCTTGTCAAGAAAAACAGGCTTATTTTGTGGTATATTTTTCCTATTTTAATAATTTTTAATGTTAGTGATTAAAAATCTAATGTTATAGCTTAATGGCATCATTCTGTTTTTAGACTACAGTGCTAGTTTTTGAAGTTTTATTTTTTCCCTGTCTGGTTTTATGATGCATTGTTTGGCAAGCTTTTTTCACCTCTTACGTTTTGCAAGTGCCAAGCCTACACTCTACAATATTTTAAAGTGGCAGAAGTTTCTGTGTATTTCTAAGAATATAAACTTTCTTAAACATGATTTTTGTTAAATGATGATTTTGCTTACACTGACACTGGCCATGACACTGGGGAACCTCCCTTACTCTTCTTTGATTAGAGCCAGATGATCTTTCACTTTACCTTGATTGTAACCAGCGATGAGCAGAAGGGACCTTGGTTTAATGTCTGTTTAATAATAATAATAAAATTTATTTCTAGAGTGCCTTTCGACCATCAAGGCGCTTTACAGTAGGATAAAAGTCATGATAAAATTATAATACGCAATACAGTAATCAGAGGATCAGATTTAATCAGTGCCACCAAAGGCATGGCACCATAAATAGGTTTTCAGCACCTGTTTGAACTCCCCCACAGTTGTGCACTCTCGAAGCTGACAGGGTAGAGAATTCCAGATGGTCGGGCTGCGTGCATAAATGCATGAGCCCCAGAAGATTTGAAAGACACCCTCGGAATCTCTAGCAACCCCTCGTCAGCCGAATGCAACTGCAGCACCGGGCGGTAAGGCACAAGAAGCTCTTTCAAGTAGTCAGGGGCAAGTCCATGTAGGGCTTTATAAGTCAGTAAACCGACTTTAAAGGTGATCCACCACCTAACTGGCAGCCAGTGCAGATCGTGTAGCATGGGTGTAATATGGGAAAGACGGGAAATTCCCATCAGTAATCGTGCTACCGACCTCTGCACGAGCTGCAGGCGGTGGATATCAACCCTAGACAGCCCTAAGTAAAGGGAATTACAATAATCTAGGCACAAGGTCACAAAAGCATGGACCAAGGAAGGCAGATCCCCGGATGGAACCAGATGCTTAATCCTGGAGATATTCGTAAAAGGAAGTCTTAACGACAGCCGACACCTGTGCTCGTAAAGTCAGCCCATCATCAAGAATTAACCCCAGGTCTCGCACCTGTTCAGAGGATGGGATCTGAAGGCTCCCCGAGAAAAATTCCAGAGGGCCGAACAGCCCGCAACCCCTCGGTGACCCGGGTCCACTACCATCACTTCCGTCTTTCCGGAGTTCAACTTTAGCCAGCTCGAGTTCATCCAGTCCTGGATTTCAGCAAGGCAGGAATTAAGTATAGAGACAGCTCTATCCTGGTTGGGCGCAAAAGACAGGTAGGACTGGGTATCATCAGCATAACAGGGAAACCTCAGCCCATACCGTCTTACAATGTCTCCGAGGGGTAGCATATACACTGCAAACAACATGGGGGGCAGCACTGAACCCTGAGGAACCCCACACAGCAGGGAGAATGGGAAGGAAGGCACCTCAACAACCCTTAAATCTGCATCCCCCCAGCCTACGACCTTCCTGCAGCTGGGACTCCTCCACCGCTGCCTGACCACCATTCATGAACCAGGACCAGTACCAGCCCCATGCCAGCCTTTCCAGCTGAGCAACTTCCTGGGAACTCCTCCTCCTCCCATCTGAGACCCTGTGCAATTCACGGGGGGAGTGGAGCAAGAATGCAGAGCTTTATGATTTAGGCGCAATTCCTCCCATCCCTGTGACTGCTGAGCCTCTCCAGAGGGTTCCTAAATCAGGACTCAGCTGCACTCTCCATTACTCCCACAAATGTTTTGCACACTGCAGGGCCAGAAAGAAGAGAGCCGTCCTCCCCTCATACCTGAATCCAGTGTGGACAGTAGGTGAACTCCCGGGTAGCGACTTGGGCTTGGGACAAGTAAGCAAAGCTTCACAAAGCTCCATGATGCCCTTCTTATGTTGGCTCTCGCTTGCACACCAGCCAACATCCTGCGGCAGTAGCAGATCTGGAGGTGCGGTCACTGTGGGCGAATGCAGGGCACGCATCAGTAGGTGCGTCCCTCATTCCCCAATAAGCAGCATACAGGTGCTGACACCAGCAATACGCAAGGTGGTCACCACATCTAACAAAAGTGCTGCTGCAATGAGAGGCAATCTGACCATTCAGTGGCACAATAACACACCTCCCGATGTGCCTTTACTGGTAAAGTTTTCCAGTAAACATGGCGGTACTGAGTGCTGCCACGCACAATGCCAATTTCAGGGGTGCCAAATCCCCATTGGCATGCCCTGGCCCACTCCATTTGCCGACAAGGAGCCCACTTCCTTTCGGCATAATGCCCCACTCCCATTCCAATTGTGGGCTGAGGGGGTGCCAATCCCCCTGTGCATCATGCCCCCCCCCAGCAGTCTTTGTTTGCCGACGGGGGGGGCCCAATCCCATCAGCTTCAGTCCCCCCTGCCCAGTTCAATTTGCTGATGGGGGAGCCTACTCTCCACTGGCATAATGTCCCCACCCCCCCCGATTTGTGCTGTGTGCCCAATCCCCATCTGCATCATGCGCCCCCACTTTCTGTGCCGAGGGGGGGGCCCGATCCCCGCCGGCTGCAGTCCCCTTCCCCGTAATGCAGGTGGTACACTGGGAGCCTACCCCAGTGTACCAAACAACACCTGCAAAAAAAGAAAACCGACCCTTGGTGTCTTTTTTTTTCTTCTTCTTTCCCCTGTAAAACAAGAAAATGGTCCCTCGCCGTCTCTCCTGCCCCCGGGGCCACCCTCTGCGTGCCCTGCCTCCCCACACTCGCCTCAACCCATATATACCTCCAAAGCCCAGCGCAGTGGTCTTCGGTGGACCGGGAACATGTCTGTACTTTTCAAAGACGACAGCGAACTGAAGAAATGCCAGTAAGCTGTATAATGGCATAAATAGGGTTTTTTCAACTTTAGTGCATGTCTCAGGCATTTTTGGGAATTCTGGCACCAACTTTTCAACATGGGGTTATTGGGACCCCTCCTCATGAATTCAGTCACTGACATGGTGTTATTAGGTCCCAAAAGGTGATTTCACAGTTACTGCACAGAATCACCTTTTGGGACCGATTACCGTAACGACATTGCCACTGTTCATGAGGTGGGCTCTCAAAAAGCCTATGTTGCAAATTTGGTGGAAAAAAAATCCAAAAAAATGACTGTTTTACAAGTGTGCATTGCATAGTTTCCATGCACGCTCATAACTTGATGAATTTGTAATATTTTCACTCCAGATTTTCAACATTGGCATTTTTCCACGCCTCCTTACGAACAGTACAGCTGTCATTTTACATATCCTGGACAAAATGTGTTTTCACACTTCCGGCGCAGGATAGCAAGGTCTCTGTGGGAAATCAGTTTTAGGGACAGATTAAGAAAATCACAGTGACACTGTTCATGAACAGAGGTCCTAAAATGCCTATGTTGAAAATTTGATGATGAAAGTCCATAACATGACTGTGTTACAAACATGCATTGTGCAGTTTTCACGCACCCTTGTAACTTCGCAAATTTGCAATATTTTCATACCAGATTTTCAACACTGCCATTTATTTACACCTCCTCATGAACAGCACAGCTGTCACTTTTCATATCCTACCTGAAATGTGTTTTCACACCTGTGGCGCACAATAGTGTGGTCGCTGTGGGAAATCAACTTTTGGGACAGATTAACAAGATCACAGTGCCACTGTTCATGAGAGAAGGTCCCAAAATGCCTGTCTTGAAAATGTGGTTAAAAAAATCCCCAAAATAACTGGGTTGCAGACGTGTGTTGTGCAGTTTCTATGCATGCTCATGATTTCACCAATTTTTCATATTTTCACTCCAGATTTTCAACACTGGCATTTTTTTTACACCTCCTCATGAACAATAGTTGTAATTTTTCACATCCTGCCCAAAATGTGTTTTCGTGCCTGTGGCGCCAAATGGCACAGTTGCTGTGCAAAACCACTTTTCAGCTAACAAACTGGTAGTGCCGCTCTTCATGAGGTGTAGGTCACAAAAAGTCCATGTTGAAAATCTGGAGTGAGAATACCAACAAACGCCTACAGCATTAGGGTTTCCAACTGTAACACCCCACCCTGTAGAGACTGACAGGGGTCGGAGTGTGACTTGGGATCACTGGCTGTAATGCACGCGCCACTCCACCCCTACCCTCATCCTGCAGTCAGTGACAGGCACTGAGGTGTGCCTTGGAGTGTTTAGCCCTAAAGTTCACCCCATTCTCCTATACTGCACTCATCTCAGCGTATTTCCTTATGGAATGGGGTAAGTATAACGCCCAAAGACCCCAAAGCACACCTTGACACTTGTCAGTGTCTACAGGGTAGGGTGAAGTAAAATGGCATGAGCGTTATAGCTGACGACCCAAAGGCACACCTCAACGCCTGTCAGTCTCTGCAGTGTGGAGTTGGTGTCAGTTCAGTACTTCACTGCCATTCCTGTTATGCATCTCTAACTCCTGCACTACCAATGCCAATGCCAGCAAGACAACATTTGGCATTGACAAATGCTTGTCTGCTTTTACCCCTGTATCCTTTCTCTGTTTGACACTCCACATCCTTTCTGTCTCCCTTTCACACTTGTCATATTCCCTCCATCTCTGGATTCCTCTTTTTTCTCTGTGCCCAGTTTTTCCTGTTACACTCAGTGTCCCTACACTCTTTCACTTTCTGTGTTCCCTGTCTCCCTTTTACATTCCAAGTCTCTACTCTCTTTATTTCACAGTCCTTGTCCATTTCTCCATATCACACTCCCTCAAAATTCATATCCCTCTCTCCCTCTTGTATCCCTTCTCCCAGTTTCACGTGTCCCCCTACATCACTGTTACTTGTTTCCATGTCATGACTAAAAGCAACATGAGGTCGGCCAGCCCACTGGTGCAGCGGTAGCACTACCACTTACGACACTCACAGCCAAGGTTCAGGAACAAGTCCTGTGCATCAGAGGGCTGGCTGGGGGAGAATGAGCATCCATGAAGTGCTCTCACCTCCGGTGGGGAGGGATGATGATGAGGAAGCTGGGTGTACACCATAGATAATGCATATGGGGCACAAAAACCTTGGCACAATATATCAGTTAGGGGCGAGGATATAGCATGCACCAAGCAGGAAAGGGATCTTGAGGTAATCATCTCTGATGACCTCAAGGCAGGGAAACAGTGTGACAAGGCAGCAGGTAAAGGAAATAGGATGCTGGGATGCATAGGCAGGGGCATCACCAGCAGGAAAAGGAGGTCATAATTCCACTATACAAGACACTAGTGAGGCCGCACCTGGTACACATGTGCAGTTCTGGAGACCTACCCCACGTAAGGACATAGACAGGGTAGAGAAGGTTCAGAGGAGGGCAACAAAGATGGTGCATGGATTGCATCACAAGTCCTATGAGGACAGGTTGAAGGCACTGAACATGTATTCCCTGGAGGAGAGGAGGGAGAGAGGGGATATGATAGAGACATGCAAGTATCTTACAGGGAGGAACAGGGTGCAGGACTATTTTTAAGCGAAAAAGATGTTCCAGGACTAGAGGGCATGGGATGAAGTTGGAGGGAGGACGATTCAGAGGAAATGTGAGGAAGAATTTCTTCACAGAACAGGTGGTGGACAAGTGGAACACCCTGCCAGAGGAAGTGGTGGGGGCTGAAACAATCACAGGATTTAAGAATGCATGGGATAGATATAAAGGAATTCTGGAGGTCAGGGGTAAGGGGCAACAGACTTCTTGGAAAACATAAACTGAACTTAGAAACTTAAATGGGCAGACTGGGTGGGCCATAGGCCCTTATCTGCCAACACTGTCTATGTATCTATGTATCTATGTCAGGAGCACAACAGAAGAGGGACAGCAGTGGCAGATATCTGCAGGGCATGCGTGGAAGCATGCATGCCTGCATGCTGATATCCTTGCACATCTGCAGCTTGGGGAAACCAACACAAGGTAAAAACTCCACGCAGCAGCGCTTCATGATGCCCCTTGACCTCTGATGAATGATGTCGGGAAGCACAAGTCCTATGCAGGCTTCAGGTGGATCACAGTCATTCCCTAGGTATCCCTACCATAGACGGCAAGCTACGGGACCTCCAACCTGGGCGGATGAATGGGGGATGTCGTTGAGAGGTGGGATAAAAATTGGGTAAGTACCCTGCCTGCAGCCAGTCCAAAAGTGGAGTTGGGGAAAAAAAGCAACATGGAGAAGGATGAAGTGGAGGAAAGTGTCATCACCAGGACATGTGTCCCACAGTGAGTGCCACACTGTAATTTCCTCACCCTACATCTCAGTTGGGATTAATCTCCCACAGGGATCCCCACTGCTTATGCTGACCGCCATCATCTACTGCAACATCAGACACTGTGCAGCAAAGTTACAAAATAAAAACACATACACTGTGCAGCAAAGTTACAAAATAAAAACACATACACTGTGCAGCAAAGTTACAAAATAAAAACACATACACTGTGCAGTGAAGTTACAAAATAAAAACACATACACTGTGCAGCTAAAGGTTCTGCCTTTAGTAAAATGCAACACCATAAAACAAAAAAAGGTGCTAACAATTATGAAGATACTGTGCATTAGATCCTGGAGCCACCATTGGCCATCGGAATCATGGGCTGCAATCCAAGGCATTTGCAATTAGTTCCAACTGTCCTGAATTGTAGCCATAATTGAGTGGAGTTGTAGTGTTCTGAAGTTGATGACTCTGCGGCGGTGGTTTTATGAATATGCAACCCATGCAATCGTATGGGCACCGAGGCATTTAGGGGGGCCCCCCGCTGTCGCATAACTGATTTACAGCATTACTGCTCTAGTCTGTTTCAGTTCTGTGAGCAGCCAGGTGAAATTGAGTAATAAAAAAAAAAGTTCTGGAATCGTTCTCCACTTCAGGATCACAGGGTTTGGAACACAGAAACATCAGGCTGTGAGTACCCGAGCTGCTGTCACCATCACAACCACTGCTGCAGTAGTTCTTAGTGGTGTAATGTGGGACCACTGAGGGACAGCAATGATCCCAACTTGGCAGCAACAGTGGCAAAACAGCTGCTGTAACTGAGGCATCCAGATGGATCCAAACCTTGAGTTCAGGGATGTTCCCATCTCGACAAAGAATTTTAGCCATGTGGCAGACTTGTTCAACTATCGAATTTGGGATGATACATTTCAAAGGTGCACACTAGAGCTGTTGCATTTCTTATCTAGACAATAGGATTGTCAGTCCATTTGCCAAATAATCATACCCAGACCAAATCAAACATATCATTGCAGAGAAACATTTTTCAAGTGAGCACTGTGAAGTTTGCCTTCATTCGGAAACTAAACTTAGTTTTCTTCACTATGCATCCTTAAATACAATTCTATAGCTAGGTAATTTTTATCAAAGTGCTCTATATGGTCTGTAACCCACTGTATATGTATCCAGTTTCGCTTCCCGCAGTCGATAAATTCCTAGATCAGCATTTATATAGTGATTTTCATATACAATGTACTCCAAAGTGTTTTACAAGCAATGCTAGACTGATAGTGAAGTGACTGAATGTGTAGTGACAGCCATATCGCACATCAGCACCCACACAGAACCTGAACAATTGCATGAACCAGTTTTATGGGAAGGGGAATGTTGGCCAGGACACTGGGAATATTCCCTACTCTTTGCAAAGAATGTCCTGGGTTCTTTTACTTCCACCTGGACACCCACCAGGACAGCACCAGGGACCTTGGTTTAACATCTGATCTGAAGGACAGCACACCCCTACTGTATAGAACCCTCCTAATACTGCACTTGGGTGCCAGCATTTAGTTAAGAGTTCAATCCCGGTGTAGGATAAGAACCCATAACCTTCTAGTCCACAGGCAGATGTGCTACCAACTGAGCCATACTGGCACCCATTCATCTGGTAAAAACAGAAGGTAGAATTGAAGAATGGCTACTACAAGGGGTCATATGGTATATCCACAAGTCAGGGTTATAGCAGACAGGAGGGGCCAACTCAATGACCTGGTCTAAGGCACTTTACTTTTATGAGGGGTTGACCAGCGTTCATGTGGTGAGCCTGGGATTCCCAGCTGGGCCAACAAAGGGTAAATGTATGCACCAAGCCTCCAGGGAGGGACTGTAACAACTGCCCCCTGGTGTTCGAGGAGATGGGTCATAATTGGTGGTAAACTGGAGCCCCCTTTTACCAGTCCTGTAGAACTATGTTACACATAGGTAACATCTCCCTACACAGGCTCCTGCTCTCTCTCCATCAGCTTGCACCACTCGGGGAGCTCCCCATTCTGGGGGGGGTGGTTCTTGACTACCACAGCTGGGAATCCCTCACCCTGTACTAGAGGATCTGAAAGGATGGAGATGCCATGGGTATAAAAGGTGGGTATAGGGGAAAAAGAAGGATAAACTAGACAAAAAAAAAAAAAAAAGATAAAAAATAATTATAGGCCGGCCCAGTGGCGCAGAGGTTGAGACGCTGATGCCTTACCTCTCCTCACACTGGCGACCCAGGTTCAGAAACTGACTCAGGCGCTGGTGGGTCTGCAGGGGTAGGAGTTGGATCGAGCGTTCGGAGGACGGCTCTCCTGTCCTGGGGTGGGCTGGGGAAAGGCGTCACTTTGTAGCGGCCCCCAGTGGAGACCAGGGGAAGCACAGAGGTAATGCAAGCTGGGGAAAGCAGGAGGGAAAAACACAGAAAAATGGCGTCTCCACCCACCAGGATGATGGCTGCCCCAGGCCAAGTGCCTCCTCGGACTCCACTATGACTGACTGCAGCAGCACCCAGACCCAATGCCTATGCCGCCAGGCCCTTTCTCCTCAGAAAAGGAGGACCCACCTGACAAACGGTTACATCGGGGTACTCAGTGGTGTCCGCAATATGTGGTCGGGCGGCGAAGATGAGAGGGGTGCAGGTCTTTGGAGCAACTGGCCCGAAGGGGGGTGAGTGGAGGGGATAAATAAATAATAATAAAAAAATAATTATGAACACATATTGTCGTTTAAAAAAAAAAAAAATTTCAGTATGCACCAAACCTCATTCTCTATCCCCCATGCCCAATGGTTGGTGCTGTGTGAACACAAGAATGAAGTATGTACAAGTTCAGACAAGGCAGGCATGCAGTAGGTAAGGAGAAAAATCCAGTTGACAAGAGGATTGCCAACTTGCAGATGGTTGGATCTGAACTGACCAATGGGTTACAGTTACAGCTGATCACCCTGCTGGTTGGTGCTGAGCCAGAAAAAAATGTACCAATTCCAAAAGAAACATAGAATTTGACAGCAGATAAGGATCGCTTGGCCCACCTAGTCTGCCCATGTCCCTATCTGATGGATAAGCTGCAGATTCTAGTTAATAATAATAATTTTTATTTATAAGGCGCCTTTCAGTTATCAAGGCGCCGTACATAAATAACAATTAAAACATAAAAAAAAAATTCAGCCAGACCAAAACATTAAACCAGTCAATATTCTGGAAATGCAATATCCCACAAAAAGGTCTTCAAAATCTTGAAGTCCTCCTCAAAGGTGCACTCACGCAACCGATGGGGTAGAGAGTTCCAAAGGGTGGGGGCAACATACGAAAAAGGCCGAGCACCAGAAGATTTCAAGTACACCCTTGGAACCTCTAGCAACCCCTTGTCGGCTGAGCAGAGTGATCGATCAGGGCAATAGGGAAGCAGAAGTTCTTTCAGATAGACTGGGCCCAGATTGTGTAGGGCTTTGAAAGTCAGCAAGCCGACTTTAAAGGTGATCTGCCACTGAATAGGCAGCCAGTGCAGTTCGCGCAGTACCGGAGTAATGTGACAGGATCTACTAGAACCCGTCAAAAGCCGGGCTGCAGCATTCTGCACTAGCTGCAGGTGACGGATTTCAACCCCAGAAAGCCCTAGACAAAGGGGGTTGCAATAATCCAGGTGCGAGGACACGAAGGCATGGACTAAAGTTGGCAGGTTGGCAGACGGAACAAGATGCCAAACCCTGGCAATGTTCCTAAGATGATAAAAGGAAGTCTCGACGACTGCTGACACCTGCGAATGTATTGTCAGCCTATCGTCAAGAACTACCCCCAGGTTCCGCACCTGTTCAGAGGTCGGGAGAGAAACGCCTCCAAGAAAAACTGCGGAAGAAGCAATATCACCCGAACCCCCTATCTGTCGGCCCTGGTCCACAACCAGTACCTCAGTCTTATCAGAATTCAACCTCAGCCAGCTAGAATTCATCCACTCCTGGATTTCTCTTAGACAGCTATTAAAGACCGACAGAGCTCCCACCTGGTGGGGGCAAAAGAAAGGTAGAGCTGGGTATCATCTGCATAACAGTGAAACTTCAGCCCATACTGCCTTACAATGTCTCCGATGGGGAGCATATACACCGCAAATAACATGGGTGACAATACTGAACCCTGAGGCACCCCACACAACAAAGCCGCTGAATCCGAGGAAAAAACCCCGGACACAACTCTTTGTGATCTCCCAGTGAGGAATTATGTGAACCATCTTAAGACGGTTCCAGATATTCCACAGAACAGCCTCAGGCGTTCTATCAACACCATGTGATCTACGGTGTCAAATGCTGAAGAAAGTTCGAGGAGAACCAAGATGGAACGGCTCTTCCGATCTCTAGCCATCAAGAGATCATTGAGCACCTGAACCAGTGCTATCTCGGTACTATGTCTTTTACGAAATCCAGTCTGAGGGGTTCATAGATGTCATGGATGGTCAAGTGGTCCTCCAGTTGTGCAGCCACTACTTTCTCAATCACCTTCCCAACAAAGGGAAGGTTAGAGATAGGTCTGTAGTTTTCAAGATGGTCAGGGTCCAAGGTAGCTTTCTTCAAGAGGGGTGTCACCAACACCTCTTTCAGGAAGATAGGAAACTCACCAGATTCCAAGGAGCACCTGACCATCTGCACAAGGACTGGACTGATGATGTCAGTACAACCCAAAATTAGAGAGGTCGGTCCAGGATCCAAACTACAGCACGTAGGGCGCATGTGCTGGATGATCCTCATGGCATCCATGAACTCCAGCTGACTGAAGGAACTCCAGGAAAGCCGAGGCACCGGGATCTCACACTGGTTCACGGCAACCCCTATAGTGTGTGATGGCAGCAGTTCCACCCTAATGTCGGCCACCTTATTTGCAAAGAACCGAGCAAGCTCATCGCACTCCAATTGCGAAAAAGCTTTCTGAACATGCAGGCAGGCTGGGTTGCACAGTCTGTCCACAGTTTGAAACAGCTGAGCTGATCGATTCCGAGCAACCACAATCTCCCTGGACAGGAACTCTGCCTTCTTACGGGTGGTTGCAGATTGATAGACCAAATAATGATCCATCAATCTAAGGTGGTCGGCATCAAGGGCGGACTTTCGCCAGCAACGCTCTAACCTTCGCCCCGGTCTCCGCATCTCCCTCAATGTCCCATCAAACCAAGAGGACTTGGGGTGAAGAGAAAGGGGGCAAACACGAACTGGAGCAATGGAATCCAGAGCCCCCGCAACGGCTGTATTATAGGCCGACACAAGGGTCTCTGGATCACTGCTTGCCAACGCGGGGGATGAGAAGTCAAGCACTGTCACAAGGCCTTGGGAATCTATATCCCACAAAGGGCAGTACCTAACCAACTCCACAGAGGCAGGCCTTCTAGAGGGGGTGCAAAAACTAAACCCCATGGTGTAATGGTCTGACCACCTGACAGGCTCCACCCCCACATTGGATGCCTCGACCCCTAGAAGGAAGATTAGGTCCAAAGTGTGTCCACATTTTTGTGTAGCAGAGGAAACCACATGTGTAAGGCCCAGCGTTGTCATTAACTGGAGGAAGTGTTGACCAAATTGCGAGAGTTCATCGTCGACCCAAGCGTTGAAGTCGCCCAGAACCATCAATCTGGGTGACTCAAACGCCATATCGACGACGAAGTCTGCCACTTCCTGAAGGAATCGCTTCTCATCACCGGGTGGACGGTAAATGAGGGCGATTCGAAAGCCTACACCTGCTACTACTATACACTCAAAGGACTAAACCCCCCAAACTAGGACCTCCGTGAGGCCGAGTTTGGTCTTGAAACAGACTGCAAGCCCCCCACCCACCGTGATCCAATCTTGGGCGGTATAACACCGAGTACCCAGCTGGAGTCATAGCCTCCAAAATGGGGCCAGAATTGTCATCCAACCAGGTCTCGGTAATGCAAGCCCGGTCCATCATACCAACAAGATCAGCAATAATTACGGTCTTGTTTTTAATGGACCTGGCATTGCACAACACCGGCCAAGTTGGACGAACCTAGCGGGCCACCCAGGCCATCTGCCCACCATAATCAGTGGTGCCCTTGGGTATGGGCACCAGACATGGAAAACCATGATCTGGATTCCATTTCGCCCCAGGGCACCTTCTGGTCCCAACCACCCCTATACGATGAACCCCCTCGATTATCCTCTCCTGTTCGTGACCTCACGCCCTTCTCCCTCTCTTACGTACAATGCCCAGCGCTCTACAACACTGGTAGATCTCAAACTGGAGAGGGGGAGAATGAAAAGGGCGAAGGGCACGAAAAGAAGAGGATGAGTAGCACACAACTGTGGGGACCGAAGGCCAGCACATGCTGTAAGCTATACTGCAACAATAAAAATACAACAAATAAACCCTAAAGTAAAACTAAGAGATCGGAGCATGAATTTAGAGACCCTGACAACCCCCCATAAACACAAAATAACCCACAAAACAAATAAATAATGCAAAACTTAGGGACTCTCACCCACAGACCCAACACATGATACAACAAAATACATTTAATAAATTAATCTCCCCCCCCCCCCAGTCCTCTCACCACTGGAGAGAGAGACAGAATAAAAATGCACTCTCACTGCCAAACAGATAAAACAGTTATAGTAATAGAACAGCAAATAAATATAAACCAAGCAAAATTATTCCAGTCCACAAAAGTGAGACCTAGATTTATAACCCCCCACCAGTCCTCTCACAACCGGGGAAAGGGATAATTACAATCTTCTTCACTGCCAGGGAAAAGAACTATGAACGCCAACAAAATAAAAATAAATAAATAAAGTACATGGACGCAGGGTCCTCTCACCACCCGAACGTCAAGCAACAGAAATGAAGTAATCCACAAAAAGAGTCAGGAGGGAGTCAGCAGTCTCTCTAATCCAGGCTCAGAATTGAATACAACCGAAACCAGGAGCCCGGCAATATTACTGTCCCAAATAATGTCGGCCCCCAAGTCCTCTCACAACATAGAAAGTCTAAGTTTAAAGCAGGTACTCTCACTACCTCCAGAAACAGTAAAATTATAAATCTGCCCATGATAGGCAGAAGAGATAGTCCACCTCTTGTAGTCCAAAAGAAGCAGGGAAGCGTGGCCTAATACCCAAACAAGGGAAACCACAGCCAAAATTACCCATGGCACCAATGTAGACCCAAGTTGGCACCAACCCATCAGTTGGCCCCCTGGAAGGTCTAGAGGACCACTGGCTCAGTCAGCCGACTACCCAGCGATGACTAAGCCAGGCCTTCGTGGAGCCGCAAGCTCAGCCGTTAGAACCCTGCCAGGTTAGGACCACCAATAACTTTACTGACCACTGGGTCAATCACTCCTTCTCTTTGAGGCTTATTTCAAAGAACAGCAACGACCGCCTTAAAATTTGGCCAAAGGAGACGGGACACAACAATAAATTTCGACAGAGAATCGGCTTCCTCAGGCTGAAATCAGCCCATCCAAACGAATGTCCGCATACTCCTCCTTCAAGGACCTCAGGCTGGCCGACCTCCGCCAGATTGAGCACACCTCCACTCGGGTCCTCACAAACTGCAGCTCCCACCACAGTTCTCGCCGCCAGTGAACATCCAGACAAAGAACTCTCACCACATCGAACCGGGTATGCACACTGAGGCACTGAAGCACAGGTTGGGAGAATGTCTGCTATCAGATTCACTACCGAATTTAAAAAGATGGAGATTTGGTGGCAGGCAAATGTTAATTAAAACTATGAAGCTATCTGGCTATCTGGATAGTTTTATGTCTTTATATTTAAATTTACCCGGTAAACGAAGCTGACACTTAACTTCCTCACTAAATTACCCTAACTGCCTAACACTACAAACTAATTTAAAACAAATTAAAACACATTTTAAATAAATTTAAAACAAATCATATGCAGCAAACCAAACATACAGACGGCTAGCCCAGCGTGGCCACCATCTTAAGAGTTAAGAAACAGATTTAATCAACAGCTTACTTTCTCCTACCCCCCCCCCCAGAATTGCCTTATGTCTGTCACATGCATTCCTGAATTCTCCCACTGTTCCTGACTCCACAACCTCCTCAGGAAGGCTGTTCCATGCATCCACAACCCTCTCTGTGAAAAAATACTTTCTAACATTACCTCTGAGCTGTCCCCCCTCTATCTTCAAATTGTACCCCCTTGTACCACATCTCTTCTTCTGAAAGATGCTACCCTCTTGTACTTTAATTCCCTTGAGATATTTGAAAGTTTCTATCATGTCCCCCTCTTCCTTCTTTCCTCAGGGTATACATATTAAACTGCTTTAGTCTCGCCTCGTATGTCTTCTGGTGCAGACCCTGCACCATTTTGGTTGCCCTCCTCTGAACAGCCTCCACTTTGTCTATGTCTTTGCAGAGATGGGGTCTCCAGAATTGGATTCAGTACTCCAGATGGGGTCTCACCAACTGTCTGTACAGAGGGATAACAACTTCCTGTTTTCCACTGTTGATGCCTCTCCCTATGCATCCCAGTATCCCCCCAGCCCTCCTTACTGCCTTCTCACATTGCTTCCCACCACTAGGTCATCTGATATAATTACTCCTAGGTCTCTTTCCATTTTTATGTTTGCTTGCACGCATGTGCAAGAAACATAGTGCCATCATCGGAGATTTCGGAGGTGTGTCACCTCCTCCTCCAATTCAGGCAGTGTGCTGGCAGGCGCCCTGTAAGCCAATGCATTTTGGAGCTGTCTATGACACGCTCCAAAATGCAGTGGCATCTGATTGAAGAGAACTATGCTTAGTGAGCAGCGATAAGAAGCTGCTCGCGCGCGGCTCCGCCCCTCAACTCGGCGTCTGGCGCCCCACATGTATGTAGCGGTAAGGTGCCCAATCCCGTCGGCTGGCTGCATCGTCTCCTCCTCCCCCCTCCCAGTAGTTGGTGCCACGCTGGGAGCCCACCCAGCGTGGCAGTCATTTTCCAACGGGGTGCCCAATCTCCGTCGGCTGTACGCCCCCCAAAGTCCTTGTGCCATGCTGGGGAGCCACCCCAGCGTGTAAGCGCCCACAAGTTTTTTGTTTATTTTTTGTTGCCGACGGGGTGCCCAATCCCCGTCGACTGAACACACCCCTCAAAGCCCTTGTGCCACGCTGGGAGTCCACCCCAGCATGGCAAGCCAGTCCCTAAAAGTCTTTTGTAACCTGTAAAACAAAAAGCGGTCCCGAGCGTCTCCGAACCCCCTCCCACAACCCGCACTCACCCTGCACCCAGCCTCCCCACACACCCTGCCCCATGCTTACCTCCGGACTCCGGCACAACAATCTTGGTGGACCCGGTACACGTCTGCACTCTTCAAAGCCGACCCTTGAACTGAGGAAATGCCGGTAAGCTATATAATGGGCTAGATAGGAGGGTTCAACTTTATTGCATATCTCAGGCATTTTGGGAATTTCACCAAATTTTCAACATGGGGTTTTGGGACCCCTTCTCATGAATGATGTCACTGTCATGGCTATTCGGGCTCAGAAGGGTGATTTGGCGCAGTGACTACGCGAAATCACCCTCGGGACCGAATACCACCATGACAGTGAAATCATTCATGAGAGAGGGCCCCAAAACCCCATGTTGAAAATTTGGTGCCAAATTCCCAAAATGACTGTTTACTGGCGCGACGTTCGCGAGTTCATCACGGGCTCGTAAGTTAGTCAAATTTCAATATTTTCACTCCAGATTTTCAACATTGCCATTTCACCACACCCTCTTATGAGCAGTACAGCTGTCATTTTTCACATCTCACCCAAAATGTGTTTCCGACCTTGTAGTGCAGAATGGTGCAGTCGGTTTGCGAAATCAATGTACGGGACAAATTAAGAAAATCACAGTGACACTGTTCATGAGCAGAGGTCTTGAAATGGCTATGTTGAAAATTTGGTGAAAAAATTCCTAAAAATGACTGTTTTACGAGCGTGTGTTGCACAGTTCCTACGCACTCTCACAGGTTTGCGAATTTTCAATATTTCCACTCCAGATTTTCAACATTGCCATTTTTCCACACCTTCTTATGAGCAGTACAGCTGTCATTTTTCACATCCTGCCCAAAACCTGTTTCTGCCCATGTAGCGCACAATGGCACAGTCAGTGTGCAAACTCAATGTATGGGACACATTAACAAAACCACAGTGACACTGTTCATGAGCAGAGGTCTTAAAATGGCTATGTTGAAAATTTGGTGAAAAAATGTGTAAAAATGACTTTTACGAGCGTGCGTTGCACAGTTCCTATGCATGCTCGTAAGTTTGCAAATTTAATATTTTCACTCCAGATTGTCAACATGTCGATTTTATTAAACTTCCTTATGAACAGTACAGCTGCAATTTTTCATATGTCACCCAAAATGTGTTATCGCACATGTAGCGCACAATGGTGCTGTTGGTGTGCGAAAGCAATGTTTAGGACAGATTAAGGAAATCACAGTTACACAGTTCATGAGCAGAGGTCTTAAAATGGCTATGTTGAAAATCTGGTGACAAAAGTCCATAAAATGACTGTGTTACAAGTGAACATTGTGCAGTTTCACGCATCCTCATCAGTTCATGACTTTGTAATATTTTCAGTCCAGATTTTCACTAGTGGCATTTTCAACACTTCCTTATGAACAGTACAGCTGCCATTTTTTCACAACATGGCGAAGTGTGTTTCACACTTTCAGTGCAGAAGATACGTGGTACGCTGTGGGAAATCATTGTTTGGCACAGATAAAGAAAATCACAGTGACACTGTTCATGATCGGAGGCACCAAAATGCCCTAGTTGACAATCTGCTATAAAATATCCCCAACCTAATTATATAGCAGATTGTCGTTGCACAGTTTCTATGTACGCTCATTGACTTCACCATTTTTAAAATATTTTCACTACACATTTGCAACATAGCCATTTTACCTCCCCATGAAAGAGTACAGCTGTCATTTTTACATCCTGTTGAATATTTTTGCACCTGTGGTACTAAATCCTGTAGTCACTGTGCATAAGCAGCTTTCGGCTACCAAACTGATATTCCCCTGTTCATGAGGTGGGGTCATAAAACAAACCTGTTGAAAATTTGGAGTTAAAATACCAACGAATACCTGAGGTATTAGGCTTTTCAACTAAATTGCCCAACCCTATGAGAATGACAAGAATCAGGGTGTGACTTGGGATTCTTGCCTGTGATGCTCATACCATTCCACACCCTGCAGTCACTGAGAGGCATCGAGGTATGCCTTGGACTCTTCGGACCCAAACTTCACCCCATTCTCCTATATCGCACCCATCTCACCATATTTCCTAATGAAATGGGGTGCGCATAAGGGCCAAAGACCCCAAGGAACACGTCGTGACACTTGCCAGTCTCGACTCTCTGCAAAGTGGGGTGTGGTGAAATGGCATGGCCATTATGCCTGACGACCCAAACGCACACTCCACTGCCTGTCACTCTCTGCAGGGTGATGGTGGGGTTGGCTTCAGTTCAATACTTCACTGCCATTCCTATTACGCAGCTCTGTAACTTCTACACTAGCACTGTCAATGCCAGCAAGCAAACATTCGGCATTGACAAATGCTTGTTGTTGTTATTAACTCACTCCCCATTGTGTACTCTTCCCCTGGGTTTTTGTTTCCCAGATGCATTACCTTGCACTTCTTTGCATTGAATCCGAGCTGCCATATATTTGACCATTCCTCCAACCTTGCCAAGTCCCTTTTCATCCTTTCCACCCCACCTTGTGTATCAACCCCGCTGCAGATCTTTGTGTCATCTGCAAAGAGACATACTTTTCCTTCCAGGTGCTCTCCAATGTCACTTATAAAGACATTAAAGAGAACCAGTCCCAGTAACGAACCCAGCAGTACCCCGCTAGTTACCCTCCTTCCTTCACTGTGGACTCCATTTACTATTACCCTTTGCGTCCTGTTGTCCAGCCAGTTTTTTATCCAGGCTACCACCTTGGGACCCACTCCAAGGCTGGCTAACTTGTATATTAATCTTTTGTGTGAGACTGTGTCAAATGCCTTGCTAAAATCTAGGTAGACCATATCCACAGCCCCTCCCTGGTCTACTACTTTGGTCACCCAGTCAAAGAAATCTATTAGGTTCGTCTGACCTGACCTTCCTGCTGTGAAACCATGCTGCCTTGGGTCCTGTGCCCCACTGGCCTCTAGGTACTCAACAATTCTTTCATTCAGAAGTGATTCCATAATTTTCCCTATCACTGAGGTTAAACTAACTGTCTGTAGTTTCCTGCCTCTGCCCTGCTCCCACTTCTGTGAAGTGGAATCACATTTGCCCTCCTCCAGTCCTCAGGTACCATCCCATCCTCCCATGATTTGTTAAAGAGGGTAGTCAGTGGTGTTACTAGTTCTACACTTAGTTCTTCTAGAATTCGTGGGTGAATCCCATCAGGCCCCATTGCTTTGTCCACCCTCAGTTTCAAGAGTTCTTTCAAAACCCTTTCTTCTGTGAATGGACTGGTATTGACCCAAAGTGTTTCTCTTGTTTGGTTTGAGTACCTCCCCTCCTCTTCCATTGTGAATATTGTGCAGAAATATTTGTTTAATATCCCTGCTTTTTCACTGTCACCCTCTGCCCACATTCCCTCCCTAGGTCTTTCTTCACTCCCTAGTGTACCTATAAAAAGGTTTTATCCCCCTTCTTAACAGAGTTGGCTACCTTTTCCTCAGTTTGTGCCTTTGCTATTCTGACTGCCTTCCCTGCCTCCTTCTGCTTTAACTGATAAAGTTTTCTGTCCTGCTCCTTCTGTTTCTTTATATTTCCTGAATGCTATCCTTTTCTCCTTAACCTTCCCTTACACCTCTTTTGAGAACCATGGTGGTTTTTCCTTCATTTTGTTTTGTTGATTTGCTTCACACAAAGGCTTGTTGCCTCTGCGATGACTGTTTTGATTATTCCCCATTGTTCCTCCACCCCTCCTTCTTGCCCGTTTGCTAGTGCTTTTCTGAGGCACTCTCTCATTTTCCCAAAGTCAGCCTTCCTAAAGTCCAATACCCTTGTTTTTGTATGGCTTGACTCTATGGCTGTGTTTATTGTTAACCACACTGTTTGGTGGTCACTTGTTCCAGTACAGCTGAGACCTACCTTCAGGTTCGCAGGTGCCAAGGGAGAACATGCTGTCGGCACTCAAGTTCCGGGACAACAGAGCATCAAGCTGGTGACCATTGTTTAGGTACAGTAAGTGACTGGATGTGTGGAGGTAGTAGCTCAAGCAAGGCAGTGCTTGCGACTTGACACAGCTAAAGCAGCAGTGCCCGGCCCCGAGGTGTTCAATCCACTTCTGGTTATTATTTTGAGCACTGTTTTGCACACGTCAGCTGTTTCACAGAACATACACCTCGGCCTTGCACATGTCTCTGTGCAGTGGAATCATTAATTGTGGGGTCTCCAGTTAAATTTCTTTACTTTATGTGTATTAGCGTGCATGAATTATACAAACAACAGTATTTCCTCATATATGGCCATAGGAACAAGCCTACAATAAGTGGCACACATCAGTTACATTCAATATACAGTTAAAAATCCCAAGTACCCAATTAAGTACAATTAAGTACCCAAGGATAAATCACGCTTAGGTAGAGCGGCCATAAGCTTCATGCTGCCCTCTCTGTGGAATAAACTGGAAAAAATGCTGAAATTGAACATCCCTGTCAGCCTTACTACCTTCAAGACATTATATGTCCGTTCCGTTAAGGAACCTTGCAACTGCTTCTTCCATCCCTAGTCAGCCTCTGTGTCTGCTGTGTTACTCTATCCTGCCTGTCTCCTTATATCATGCCAAGGTCTCTTGGTTCATATCCCCCTCTTACTCTCTTCTATTACCTTTCCTAGTCTTTTCTCTTATCATTTCTACCTGACCTTCATCAGTGTTATCCCTTATTTCTACTCTTCTCATTATATAATAATTACCTGTCTTACGTTATATGGTAGGGGTTCTTTGTATTCGATGGTTGAGACCTTTCCCTCTTCCCCCGATGTCTTTATTATTCCCTGTGACATCTTGTGGTCCCTCAATATTACCCCTGAACCCTTATTCTCACTCCCCCTGCCTCTATTCCCCCTTCCTCCTCCTTCTATATAATCCCTCTGGTATCCCCTTCCTGTCCTGAGCACACTGGTTGTCCGGGCTTGTACCAGGCAATGTATGTATCTATAGTGTCTGCTATCTACTGATATCGATTAACTATGCATCTATGTTAATTTCATGGGATGGTGTCCGCTGCTTGACTGACCCTTGGCAGTGGCTGGAGGCTGGCACATCAGACCCAGAACATAGGGGCGGATGCACCGCACATGCCCAGTGTGCAGCACAAGTGTGCACAGCTCAGCCACTGGCGTCACTGCACACCTTCTCTCCATGCTTGGGGCCGAGAAAAATGAAAAATGGGAAAAAGGAACCCCAACCGGTGGGATGATGCTGACCTCCCGCAGGCGCCACACCCAGCCAGCTGGCATCATATGAGGCAGAGGTGAGTCCAGTGGATGCTGGGGTGATGGGGCTGGGGAGCCTGGTGGAAGGGGGCTGGTCGGAAAAAGAATCTACCAAAAAAATGTGGCTGGAATAAAAGAACTACAATGAAATAAGCTGAATCGGTTCATTTTTGAAGACCCGGAGTGACTGCTGGGTGCAGCTGCCTCTGTGCTTTACAATTAACTGACCTTACAGCAGCACCACTGCTCCAGTGCCTAACCACCCCAATCTACTGAGTTTTTCAACTCCCCTCAATTCCTGGTTTACCTTAAACAAAAAACATCCAGCTCCCTTTCTCTACATGCTATCCCACTTCTGAGCGGGACAAATTAGTTTGTCAACAGGAGGGAGAGAGGCCACATGCTTTCAAAATCAGGTAGCCAAACCAGTTTATTTATAGTGGCCACCTTGTTATCTGATTTGTGCCACTGCACCCCACCCTCTGTTCCTGGTTCCTGGTATTTGACCATTAGCTATATTCCCCTTGAGTTGACTGTGTGTGAGTGTGTGTGTTTGTGTGTGTGTGTATGTTCGGCCGAGAAAAGGAGTGGGGGTGGAGTGAACAAACGAATGAACTGACAGCAGCTTAGGCAGTAATGCACTCCAGAGTGTGGTATAGCATGGGATATCATCACGCCTCGGGTGTGCTGTGAAGTTTGGGCTGCAAGCCAAGTGCCTCGTGCACCCAAGAAGTGACAACATCCCGTAATACATCACACTCTGGAGTACATCATTGCTATTATGAACAGGCTTAAATGTTTTTCAGTAAAAAAAAAGTTTAAAACCTTTTAAATAACTTTTTTGGGGGTGCTGGAGGGCCAAGGTCCAGCCATGGAGCCATGCTCAGGACATGGCTCCAGCCAAACATCTAATGACACCACCCCCACCCCACACTGCACCCCAGCGGAGCCTAACCCCCCCAGGAGAGGAGAACTGTCATACGATGGCTCGGTCCAGCTCCCACACTCCTCCCCGGCCAGCCCCCGACAACCTGGGTTCATTCCCAAACCCAGGTTGCAGGCATAGAGCGAGGTGTGACATCCAGCATACAGGGAGTTTGGATCATTCACCACAGTATGTCTAGGGTCCTAAAAGTCCCAGTCAATAATTCCAGTCTTGGGAAGAAGATTTGGTGGTGGTGGTGGGTGTTTTAGATAATTAAACACACTTATATACTGAGGAATAGAAGGGCATGTGTGTTGGTGGGATATACTGGGGGGGGATGAAACAGACCCATATTTTAAGGAACACCCTTGCATAGCGGTACCAGATTTTAGAACGCCAAAAAGAGTACACTTATTCCCTCCCCCGATGAGCCCTTGTGCCAGACCCTGGGTAAATGGGTTTAGAGATGGAAATCTGCCACTGTCACCCCAGTCCATAAAAGTGGTGACAAAACTGCCCACGATAACTATAGACCTATCTCCCTACTACCCCCACTCTCCAAGGCACTAGAACGCATCGTCTTGGACCAGCTCACAGAATACCTGGATACGTACAACATCCTGTGCAAGCAACAACACGGGTTCCGCAAAGGTCACAGAACCTCCACAGCCCTACTTGAATTCACCGGCGCAATCCACAACACACTTGATTCTGGTGAACTACTAGGCTCAATCTACATTGACTTAACTAAAGCCTTCAACACCATCAATCACTGCCTCCTACTTGTCCTGCTTCAGAACACTGGGCTGTCAACTGACACCATTGGCTGGTTTAAGAGCTACCTTGAAGAACGGTCCCAAACAGTAAGAATCGCTGATACACTCTCGGACCCTAGACCGGTCCGCTCGGGAGTCCCCCAGGGCTCCATTCTGGGACCCCTCCTCTTCAGCCTATTCTTAAACTCACTACCGGACAGCTGCCCAGAACAAATAATTCTCTCGCCGGCGATGCTGTGATCCTCACTCAGACCCTGATCCAAACCAATTACAAAATAAACTTCAGCGGGCCTTCTCCTCCATCGAATCCTGGTTCCTAAGTCATAAACTGCTTCTCAATCAGATAAAAAAACAAGTCTATGGTCTTTTGCAGCCCCCACAACAAAAGCAAACAACTCCACCTCTCCACTGCAACCGAACAAGGAGCCATCCCAGAGCAAACACAATCGTTCAAGTACCTTGGCATCACCCTTGATCCCCACCTCTCATACGCTGTCTATATCAGCAATGTTGCAAAGTCTGCCAATGTGAGGTTAGGCATATTATTCCGGCACAGGAAACACCTAACCCCAGAAGCACTGTCAGTGGCCGTCCAAAGCTCCATTGTCAGCATCACAGACTATGGGCTTACCATATATGGATCTGCAACTACCACTGCTCTCAAACGTATCACGACCTCCCTGAATAAGGCCTGTCGTTTCATCACTGGCTCACATCGCCATACCCACACATGTCACCTTTATTCCCAATCTGGATGGCTTCAACTGGACAAACGCATAAAATAGCAAACATGCATCACAGCCAAGAAAATCATAATGAGACTTACCCCACCTGGTGTCTGTGCCCTCCTTAAGCCTAGACATAGGAATGCCACCACAAGGAGATCCAATTTCCATCTACTACGTATCCCACGATGTTGCACGACCCAAGGACAAAGATCATTCACCTATCGGGCATCCAACTGGCTCAACTCTCTTGGCAGCGACATAGTGACCGCTCCAACACTCGGCCTTTTCAAGTCCAAGCTGCGTCTCTCACTGCTTGTATCCTGCGATTGCCCATCTTAACATTTCCACCGTTCCAGCTGCACATGCCCCAGCACCCAGCACTTACAATCAGTCTTTGCACCCCTAACACCTTACCTGGCATATTCCTAAACCAAGACCCCTGGCTGCACTGTCTCCCACCCTTGCCCACCTCCCCCGATATCTCCACTCCTGCCCTGCCCCCCACTCCTACTCCCCCTTACCCCCTGCACCTCCTACCCCCTCGATCTCCTACGCTCACTTCTCCCCCATCGACCCACACCTCCTCCCCTTGTCTTGCTCATAGCTCAAGTCTTTGTACTGGTTATTACATATCTGTAAGTCAGTGACGTTATGTTTGTAACTAAAAATGATGACTGTTGCACACGCTGACGTGGAACCTTTGTAAAAGAGCCTTGGCTCAAAGGTATTGTAATCCTAGATTTAAATAAATAAATAAATTCTCCACTGCCTTCACAACTCATTTACAAGGAGGTCCTGGGTAGAAGAGAGTGAAAATATAATAACAACAATAATAATCATAATAATAATAATACGAGTCAGAAGCTGACTGGAGGAAAGAAGGCAGAGAGTCAAAATAAATGGGGTGGCATGGTCACAAGCGGGGTCCCTCAGGGATCAGTGTTGAGGCCCCTACTATTCAATCTATTTGTTAGGGACATTGTGGGGGGCCTTGAAGCTGCTGTGACATCTGGGTTTCAGGAACCGGATGGCAGGGTACTGTATGGAGGGGGGTAAAGATCTGGAGGCATGGAACAAGACAGAGACCTGGGTATCACTATATCAGTGGGCCTGAAGGTGGAAAGGCACTGCGAGAGAGCAGTGTCTAGGGACAGCAGAATGCTGGGATGCATTGGAAGAGGGATCACCAGTAGAAATAGGGAGATCACAGTGCCCATGTACACTCATCTGGTTAGACCACATTTGGAATATGAAGTCCCGTTCTGAAGGCCATACCTCAAAAAGGATGTGGGGAGGCTGGAGCGAGTTCTGAGGAGGGCAACGAAGGCGGTTAAGGGGGCTCAGCCACCTATTCTATGAAGAAAGGTTGAGAGATTTAAACATGTACTCCCTGGCCTGGAACAGAGGAGGGAGAGGGGGACAATGATTGAGACCTTCAAGTACCTTCAGGGCATAAACCGGGTGCCAGCGGAAAGTATCTTCCAGCTGAAAGGTAATCAGAGGACAAGGGGGCATGGCCTGCAGGTGTGGGGGGGGCAGTTCAGGGGTAACATTAGGAAGCACTATTTCACAGAGAGGGTGGTGGATAAGCGGAATAGGCTCCCGGAGGCAGTGATTGGTAAGGAGACAGGAGGGATTCAAAAGGGCATGGGACAAACACATGGGAGTGTTGAGGATTGGGGGGGCATGTCCTAGCAGATAGCTGGACAAATGGACAGTCTACGTGGGCCTGTCAGCCCTTTTCTGCCATCATACTTCTAAGAAATCTATGATAACAGGATAGAGAAGGTGCATGAAGAATATTTGACAGCTGAAAAAGAGGACATCTGGTAACCCTAATTCCTGTATCTTAGTCTGAAATTGCCTGTCCAATATGAAATCCTTACGGGACTCTTTTATCCCATGTTTTTGGGTTGGGCTTCTAAAAGACTCAGAGTCCCACTTTCCCCTAGCGGCCGGAGTTAGCCGTAGCACAGTGCGTATGCATGTGAGATGATCAGGGACGTTATTACAGAGCGGGAAGCATGGAGATGTGTATGCCTTGCACACGCGCTGCTGCGAAATCAGTCATTAAACTCCATGAGTTTGCGTTTATTTATTCTGCAAAAAGCAGAATGACTCCAGCAAGTGTTGCAGCTGCAAGATTCGTAGTGGCATGATCTGATATGACTGGCCTGCTGGTGCTGAGGACTAGGCAACGATTGCGTGCGTGTGCTGTAGAGGTGGCTGTTGCCCGCTGGGCCTGGTCCTTGCATGGCCCCATCGGACTCGAAGGGAGAGGGGAAGAGAGAAGGAGAGCAAAAGCTGCCCTGAGTCTGGATGGCCTGAAATTGGAATAATCGCATCAGTCTCAGGAGACAGAGAGGAGACTGAGAAAAGGTAAGTGTTGTAGGCGGGTGCTCTTCTCCACACTAGGATGCTCCAAGGGGAGGGGGCGTCGACTTGGCTTGGGAGTTCGAGGAAAAGGCGGCTGGAGCGGAGGTAGGTAGCGTTGCTGGTGATGGCAATGCAGGACAGGGGAGTCAGCAGGACTACCAGTGAAAGATCGAGGTCCCTGGATCGAGGAGACAGTGGATCAAGCTGAACCGAAGTGCCTCAGTAAACCTGACAAATCAGCGACTGATGTTGGAGCTCATGGCTGTGATTCATGATTTACTGACAGAAAAAACTCCACAACAACACAGTAACATTTTTTGTTAAAGGTTCACCATTAAAGTACTGGTATTGCTGAACAGATCACTGAATTAGGGACCCACGCTGCTCTCCATCTGATAAGCAACTGGTATTCTGCCAAAGCTACGTTTACACGCTACAGCGAATGGGTGGGGTCTGAGAGCAAGCTGCCTTGGGCTTTTGGGTTAGTCTCCGCTTGCTGCAGGATATACACCCTTCTCGAGTGTGTGTCTGTGTGTGTGTGTGGTCCCCATATTTTTGAAATTCATTGTTGGCAGCCATACTTCAGACCCGCATAACTAGATGCTCCTGGGTGGGGGAGGGGAGGTGAGGTGAGAGGTTGGGCTAGTGATGGAGAGGGAGCAACGCAATGTTGGGTCTCGACCAGCAGCAGCACGGACCTGGTGCAGGTGGGAAAGATGAGGTAAAAAGAGTTACGGTAACCAAAATATAGATTGCAACTAGGGGGTGCTGATAAATGTCAGGGATACATAGGATAGAGTGGGATTATGAGTATGCAGATTGGGAATGGGAGGGTAACAGCAACTGGGATGGGAAACTGGGGATATGCTTATTTGGATGGGACAGGGTCTGTACATACAGGGGGACTGTGGATGTACCAACTGAGGGCTATGTCAGGAGATGGGGGGTCACACAAGATTTACTTGCTGTCTGAGAATATGTGTGTATTTCTGTTTGCGTGTAAGGTGCCTATTGTTTGTCACGGGGTGGGTGTGTGAGTGCGAGCCCAAGGGTGAGTGATTGTATATTAGCTTATAAAGTTATTGAAGCTGGTGAACAGTAGATGAGCCACATGGAGACAAGCAGTTCAAATTGCTTTTATTAGCACAGGTAAATTGAGTAGAAGACATTTTTTTTCACTCCCCCCCCCCCCATCACTCACATGGAGAGAGGCTTTGAACCTACAGTATGAGGGCAATATCCTGGAAAAACAAAGGCTAAGAGGATGAAAGATTTAAATTTTTTAAATAGTAATGGGATTATATCAGGTAAATCGAGGGGAATCGGTTTGCTCAATTGTGCAACTAGCCCATCAACTTGTAGCTGCTCCACCCACCCCTTCCCTCTTCATAATTACCCCCCTTCACTCTGTCACATCCCATCTTAAAACAGTCTACTATGCTATAGGCTGCTACCTGCTCAGGCAGAGTATTCTGCTTATCCACCATCCTCTCAGTGAAATGTCTCCTGGCTCCTTTCTAAATCTTCCTCTCCCCACTTCCAATCATGGCTGGTACCCCCTCATGATCCTCCCCCTTCTAGACTCGAAAATCCCTTCTGTACTAGTCTTCTTTATCCCCTTTAAGTATTTATTTAAATGTTTTGATCATGTCCTCCCATCCCTCCTTTCCTCCAACAAATACATGTTTAGCTTGCTCAGCCTCTCCTCATATGAGTATCCCTCTAATCCCTGGTTCATGTTTGTCGCCCTCTGCTCCGTACATCCTCCAACAATCTGATGTCCTTTTTCAGGAATGGGCACCAGTACTGCAAGCAGTATTCCAGGTGCAGCCTGACCAGCGACCTGCAGAGGGGCAGAATCACCTCCCTATTTCTGGAGGAGATTCCCCTCGCTATACACCCCTGCATCCTGCTGACTTTTGCTGCCCCCTTCCTGCACTGAGCTGAATTGTTCAAACTTCCTGTTATAAGCACCCATTAGATCCTTCATTCCAGCTCTACCCCCAGCTGATAGTTCCTCCCCTGGCTCTTAGCCCCGAAGTGCTCCTCCCCTGGTTGTTAGCCCAGAAGCGCAATACCTTGCACTTTTTGGCATTAATTCCCAACTGTCATGCTTCTGACCACTCCTGTAGTTTGGTCAGGTCCTTTTGCAGCCCCCACCAGCATTTCGATGTCATCTACCACAGCTCCTATTTTTGTGTCCTCTGTGAAGAGACTAATCTTACTCCAGACCTCATGGGAGATATCATCTATGAATATCCCGAACAACACTGGTCCCAATACTGATCCCTGCGGCAATCTGCTCTTACCCAGTTTGCACTGTATTTGATTGTCTCCACTGACACTAGACAGCAACATTGTGCCATGCAGAAACCCCAACAGTGACGCTGTGGAAGAGGATGCCATCCTGCTCCACCACAGTGGGCAGTAATGCACCAAATCAGGATGCAGTTCCTGTCTGCAGGACACTGTGTGTGATTCAACCTAGAAGTGTTTTACAACCAACAGAACAGACAGACAGTGAGAGATACTGTCAAGTAAGAAGGACTGCACCAAGTGCAGCCGCCAATAACCCCATAACTACAGTGTTGGAGAAGAGTTAATATAATAGTAACTGAGCCTTAACTGGGAAAACAAAATAGTGACCCTGCTCCAGGCCTACGTTATGACGCAGAGTCAAAGTTTGGCTAGTTTTGTTGGCTCGATCAAGAGTGTGCTTTTTGCTGGTAATTTGTGCCGGGGATCATATTATTTCGTGTAGAAATCAGTGCAACTATAGTCGCTTAGTTTATTTTGACTTGCGTGATCTCCGCTCAGGCTGGGACACAAAGCAACTGTTTATCTGGCTGTTGGGGAGGTTGTCCAGTTGCTGAGCTGCAGGAGGAGTGAGGGGGAGTTGCAAGGGTGGGGGTAGCTGTGGCGGTCAGCTGCGGGGGTGGTGGCTAGAAGGATGTGGGGGAGAAGTTCTCACATATCACAACTGTCTCTATACAATGGATGTCCTTCAGTTTACCCTTGCCTTTCCCTAAATGCAGATTGGGGCAAATGAAAACACTTTGGGAGGGGGAGGGGCTCTAGCTGCTTGGGCGTGGGGTTTCTGCTGCATCGACCAGCACGAACAGCAGCCTCCGGAGCTCCTGAGCACTCTAAGTCCTGGTGGTAGGTTCCTGATCTCCATATATTACTCCCCATTATAGTCCATGGCCTTGGGGGCAGCCTTCAGAGCCCAGCCCCAGCCAGGGACAGGAGGCTTTGCACCAACCAGCAGTGACAGCAGCCTCCAGGCTCTTGAGCACCCAAGGCCTGGTGGCAGGCTGCTGAGCCCCGCCCCTCTCACAGAAAGACCCTGTTTGCAGTGCGTCCTTGCTGCTCATTTCTGGCCAACAGGATGACTTGCTGTGCTTTTAGGTGGGAGGTTGCTGCTGTCTGGCTCTCCTGCATCCATGTGATACAGCCCATCCAGACAGGGCAGTACCCGTCAGTCCCAACACAAGCAGCCCATTACACCGAGTTCCTTGCTTCTACCTGTATTCAAACCCATCACCATCTTCCTGTGCTGGAGCAGGGAAAGGGTAAATGGCTGATGGTGCTTGGCTATCCGGCCTGCACATCACCACCTGCCAACTTCCACATTCTTCAGATTTTCTGACACTTAAATAGTCTAGCTTTTCACAGCCAGTGGGTTCCCCTGCGACTGTCAAAGGAGAAATGTTCCTGGAGCACTAGGTGGAGGTGTCTGCTGCATTGTGCTAGAAGGCTGAACAGCATGGGGGACTTGAATGGCCTTAACTTGGCATATGGGATCAGTATTTTCCTTTTTTCACTATTCCTTTCTCCAGTGATATCGGCGTCTTACCCTCCTCCCCCCACTGTAGTGGTGCAAGGCTGATGCTCAGCTTGGTGGAGGATGGTCTTTACCTTGTGGGGAGGGTGGTCAGCTGGGGGGGTGTTCTGACTGCAAGAAGAGTGGTCATGGGGTAGATGGCTTGTCTGAGTGATCTGAGAGAGGTCCAGATGCAGAGAGGATGATTGGCTGGGGGGAATGCAGGTTTGAGGACTGTGGTGTGGTCCAGGGTGGGTTAGAAAAACTTAGGGGAGGCTGGTTCAGGGGTCAGGAACAGAGTGGTCCAGTTGCTGCATGTGGCACTGCACTACTAGCGGTTCTGGAAAGGTAGTCCAGTAATGGAGTGTGGTTGGCTAGATAGACAGGCTGGTTTGGGGTGGTAGCCAGGGGTGTTCAGATCAAAACTTTTAGGACTTGCCCAGCCATTACTGTAGCTGAATTTCACTTGCCCCTATTCATTAAAATGAAATTAGCTTCCTTTTTGTACTTGCCCTTCAAGGAAATGTACTTGCCTGGACAGCTAGCACAGCGGGGGTTTTAAACATGCTTGGGATAGGCATACCAGCACCCTAGATGTAGGGAAGAGGGTCTAGGCTGACAAGCAAGTAAGGTCACCAGACACCATGACAGGTAGGTAAAAAGACAATCTGGATGGGCCTTGTGGTCCATAAAGCAGCAGTACTATGGAAAAAAACTGCACTTTTTGACAGTTTATTCCCTGTGCCCTGCTAATCATATACCTGGTACTCTTTCTCGCCGGCATTGTACTATCGCCAAGTAATTTGCTCAGTTATTCTCTCCTTTTGTTTACATGTCTGCCACTAAGCATGTTGCACTGGAACCCCTCTCCGCCAACTGCACATATGAATGACTTAATGGGGACATCAGAATGGTCAGCAAGAGGTCCCTCTGCTGTTGTCAAATGACGTGATGTGACCTGTAGAAAAAGCGCAGCTGAAATTAGTCAGCCGCCATATTTGTTGTAGCGCTACAACCATTCAAATAAATTGCAAATATCTAAAAAACTAAAAATGACTGGAAAAAAAACATTTACATGTATGGAAACTGGAACTTTGGCCGCATGCTTACAGCCAAAAAACAGAATTTTGATAACTCACTTCTGATTTCGTAGTGCTGCTGCTTTAATCTGCTATCAACTTTCTATGTTTCTGTGTAATAGGATTTGCATACCCCTGGTGGTAGCTCAGATGTAGGTTTTCGGCGAGGTTGTTGGGGGTTGTCCAGCAGTAGGGAGGATGGTTTTGATGAGCAAGGAAGGGTGGAGGCTGGCCCCCTGGTGGTGAGGGGTCCAGCTGCCAGGGTGGTGGTGAGATCTTCAGGATACTTTCACCAGGAAAGAAGGCACTCCTAGGCTACCAGTTTTTTTAACTGAGTTTGGCAGCTGGGGTCCCAAGTTTCCTAAATTTAAATTAACTCATGCAAGGGTTAATGATGACAGAACCCCAGTCCAGCGATAGCCAACTCATGGTGGGGACGTAACTCGGTGAAGCTCAAAACAATACCAACCGCAGTTGTTTGAAAAACGCAGCCCCTTTTCTCCCAAAGACAGCAGCAAACACTTACCCTGTGCTGCAGCCTCTGTCTTGGACAAGTAAGTCACTTACTTTTATGCAGATAACTTTGTTCATATTGTGAATATCGGTATAACACAAGTGACCACACTTGTGCAGGGCTTGCATTAGCACTAATAAAGCTGGGATCAGCTTGATCCTCTGCTTCAAATGTTGAGGATCAGACCAGAAAACCTTGGGGTAAAAAAATGTGAGTGGCTTTTGTGCAACATTATCGGATACTTTTTCTGCCAATTATATTGGTGCAAGCCAGTGTCGATGCTGAAGCACTGCCTTTACTTTTGTGCTTCAGAATCCTCAAAATTCCCATTTGAGGACTTTGGTAGGGGATTTCACATAGAAAGCCTGCTTGTGTGGGATGTTAGCTGTGCTGCAGAGGTGAGACGGGTGTAATTGCAACGTGCACTGCTGTCTCAGTGTTGTGCCAAGGGCCCTGTCATGTGCACTACAGACACTACACTTTGTCACATGTACTGCCAACTCCACCCTACCATGTGCACCACTAACCCCATACCATTACGTGCACTACCAGCATTCCACAGTACCATGTGTACTGCCAGCTCTGCCCTATGCTACATACACTGCCAGCGACACAATGCCGCATGCACTGTCATCACTGTGTGTTGCCACGTGCACTGCTGTCTCTGTGTAGTTCCTAGTATGCAGCTGCCGCCACCCTGTGCCTTGTGCAGTGCCGACATGGTGCAGGTAACACCACAGCTGTGCACTGAACACCTCAGAGTGCTGCATTCACATATGTCTCTGTGCAACACTCACTACCACTTAAAAGTGAAATGAATGAAATAGGCTGCTGGTTAACTAGCATCTGCAGCTTACCCATTAGGTAGGGAAATGGGCAGACTGGGTGGGCCAAGCGGTCCTTATCTGCCGTCAAATTCTATGTTTCTATGAATGACCCCCGACCCATGGTCCATTGACAACCAACCTATGCTCTTCTGATTCTGAGACAAATGTGCACTGTCACTGCACTGTTAAGCAATGTCTCCAAAAGCTGCCTATTCTCCGCACAAGACCAAATGCCCATCACTTGCCACTTTTCTTTTCTTTCCACTTTAGTTGTCATCTCCAATTTCTTGTGTAATACCCTTCCACCTTTTGGTGCTGTTTTTGCAAGCATCACGCTGCATGTTTTTCATTTAACGTGTTGACACATTGTATTCTGCAGGATGAACCGTGCACTGTTGATCTGTATATTTTTTTCAGACCATACCAGTTTTGAGAATCTGCCATCAATGCTTCTCTGGTGCCAGTGTGCCCCCCCATCACCATCCCAAAGGTAAAATGAAAAGTTCCATGGTGTCCAGTGGTCACACCGCCTGCTGATTGCCGATCCAGACTTAAATATGGGAGTGTCCCTAGTGTCTAGTGTTGCTCCTCCCCAGTCGACCACCAGCCTGAAGTGGTAGAAAGACTGGACATTCCTGGTGTTCAGTGGTTCCACATCCCACCTGTACCCATGTCCCATGATTACAGTAGTATTCCCTGGTGTCTAGTGGTTCATCCACCTGACAACCGCCCATAGAATACAATCTGCATCTTCCCCAGTGTCTAGTGGACACTCCACCCTGGCAAATAATGCTCCACCACCCTGGTACTCCTTCCCAAGCTGGTGACTGTCACAGACCCCTTCTCTCCATACTGGCTTGCCACTGACTGAGCTGTCAGTGAGCACGTACTATATACAGTAGGTGCTCATTGACAGCTCAATCAGTGGCCAGTCATGTTGGAGAGTGGAGGGTTGTGCCAGTCGTCGGCCGTGGGATGGGATGTGAGGAAGCGGGATGGTAGGGCACTGCTTCCAGGGTAGGGGGGTCCATTAGTCACCAGGGAAAGATACAGATCTTATTCTGAGGGCAGATCGGGGATAGACCGGAGGGTCTGCTAGACTACCAGGGAAGCATTCAATGTATCACAGTGGAAGATTGGGCATAGGGAAGGGGTCTGCTAGAGCAGCAGAGAATGGTTGCTCTTTCTGATACGGGGATCAGGATGGGGGGGTACACTGAACACCAGGGAATTATTATTTTTTTTTATGTCAGGCAGCAATGGGGGGGGCGGGGGGAGAGGACCACTAGTACCAGGTAATTTTTAATAACTATATTTGGGCCAGCGATGGGGTGTGTGTGTGTCACCACTGAACACCAGGAATCTTGCAGTTTTACATTTGTTTACTCTAAAGAAAGCGGGGTTACTAGTGGGGTACCGCAGTGTTCAGTACTGGGTCCAGTCCTCTTTAATGTCTTCATAAGTGACATCGCAGAGGGACTTGAAGGAAAAGTATGTCTCTGCAGACGACACAAAGATCTGCAACAGGGTTGATACAGAAGGTGTGATGGAGAGGATGCAAAGGGACTTGGCAAGGTTGGAGGAATGGTCAAATGTATGGCAGCTTAGTTTCAATGCAAAGAAGTGCAAAGTAATGCACCTGGGAAACAAAAACCCAGGGGAAGAGTACACAATGGGGGTGAGATACTAACAACAGCAAAAATGGAAAGGGACCTGGGGGTAGTCATATCAGATGACTTAAAGGTGGGCAAGCAATGTGAGAGGGCAGTAAGGAGGGCTGGGGGGATACTGGGATGCATAGGGAGAGGCATCATCAGTAGAAAACAGGAAGTTATTATCCCTCTGTACAGACAGCTGGTGAGACCCCATCTGGAGTACTGTGTACAGTTCTGGAGACCCCATCTCTGCAAGGACATAGACAGGATGCACTACCAGGGGTTTACTGACTCTAGACATTAGATCTATGGAATCCTTCCAAAACATACAGTCTAGGTATAGTGTAACTAGAGTCAATTTCTGGAAATACCCTCAGATAAGAAGTACACATACTCGGGTGCAAAAGGTTAAGTGTACATGTTCCATCTGTGCCACAATGTTGTCACAACAGTCTGTCAGAGCTCCCATTTAGGCATGGTGTAAAAAGACAAATGGCCTAGCTGGTACTATCTAAAAAGTTTAAGAGATGCCACCCCTGACCCTTCCATTTCACCAAAACATAAATGGCAGCGCTCGCTCCAGACTACTATTATAGAAGCTGTCTGGACCCAATGCTGGAAACTTGCCCATACTTCTTGTATAGACCAGCGTAGCTTCCTGATAAAAAACAAAATTTTGCATCAGTGGTATCAAACCCTGGTCCAACTTAAGACAATGGGCCTTCTACCCCATGATAACTGCTGAAGAGATGACCCCCCTTTGGCAGACCTTCTCCACATCCAGTGCAGCTTCGCTCGCATAGCTAACTTCTGGCAACAGTTAGTCAAGTAGTGCGCTACAGTTCTGGGCAAACCTATTCCCACCAACCCCCCGAAATTGATAATGTTGGGTATACCAACCATGAGAGTTTTGATCCCAAATCCCTCCAGGCAATGTCCTAGTGGCCACCACTGAAGCAAAAAGGCTACTTCTCAGAAGGTGGAGGTCTAGAGACATTCCCACTATTTCAGAATGGCTCACTTCTTTAGAAACCTTCACCACTTACTCAAAATTATCCCATTATTCTCGCCACACTTTAACAAGCTACAAAGTAATTTGGGGCCCATATCTCCATTATATAGCTACTAGCTTCTCCACCCCCGGACAAGAACTGCTACCAGCTAGAACTTATTACACCCCCCCATGGGTGTTGGATTACACTATCTACATAGTCTGACTTTCAGTGTAAGTTATCACATTGTGTTTCCTCTTTACTAGGTGTTCTTTCTATAGTATATGCATCAGTTTTCACCTGTAACAATCTATATGTACATGGAATTTCACATGCTAATGTAGGTTATCTACCTTATAGGTATACGAGACTGTATTCGGAACTGTCAGGGGCTCAGAAGGCTTCCTGTTTACCCTGTCTATCTGTATTATTTGTTTGCACATTATGTATTGGTGGAACAAAAAACATTCGAAAACAATAAAATGACTAACTATGAAAAAAAGCTAAATAAAAACTACTTATGGTGCTCTTTAAAGCAGCAGTACTACGGAAAAAAAAAATTGCGCTTTTTTGACAGTTTATTCCCTGTGCCCTGCTAATCATATACCTAGTACTCTTTCTCGCCGGCATTGTACTATTGACGAGCAATTTGCTCAGTTATTCTCTACTTTTGTTTACATGTCTGCCACTAAGCATGTTGTACTGGAATCCCCTCTGCTGCCAACTGCACATTTGAATGACTTGCAGGGACATCGGGAATGGTCAGCAGAGGGTCCCTCTGCTGTTGTCAAAAGACGTGATGCGACCTGAAGAAAAAGCGCAACTGAAATTAGTCAGCCGCCATATTTGTTGTAGCGCTACAACACTTCAAATAAATTGCAAATATCTAAAAAACTAAAGAAAACTGGAAAAAAAAACATTTACAGGTATGGAAACTGGAACTTTGGCTGCATGCTTACAGCAGAAAAACGGAATTTTGATAGGTCACTTCCTGATTTCGTAGTACTGCTGCTTTAAACATTTTATTAAATCCAAGTCCTAATAAAAACACTCACTGGGCCGGCCCGGTGGTGCTGAGGGTTGAGGCGCTGGACGCCACACCTCGCGCCATGCCGGCGACCCGGGTTCGGGAATGGACTCGGGTTGCCGGGGGTTGGCAGGGGGGAGGGAGGATCGAGCATCCCAACGGATGCTCTCCTCCCTCAGGGGTGGAATGCCAACCCCGAAAATGCCAGTGGGAGCACTGGCACTCGAGGGGGCTTGTGGCTCCGTTCGCGGAGTCTGGGGGGCGTTGGAAGGTGCTTGAGAGAGATGTGCACACATGCGTCGCCTCTCTGATGCTCTGTGTCCTTGTGCCGGCGTGCCGGGGCGAGGCTATGGGAGGACAGCAAAGGAAAAATGCCGCGCCCTAGATGAAGACAGCTCCATCTAATAGGGACCACCGATCCCCAGAACAGACCCCGCTGTGCAGGAGAGGAGGGAAGAGGCACTCTAGAGGCAGATCCGGGGGGGGGGGGTCCGAAAAAAGAATGAGCGGTCTGAAGGAGGGGAGGACTGAAGGCAGAGGAGGAGGATAAATAAAGAAAAACAAAACAAAACAAAAAAAAAACAACACTCACTCATCTTAATGGCAATGATTCCTATTCAATTTTTGGAGACAGGTCCTGTTATGAAGTAGATGAATCCATATTAAACCCTGCAGTCAATAGCCGCGATTCACGTACGGGCAGGTATCATGCACGAAATGCACATAACCCACCCTCGAGGCTCCGCACCCACAGACAGTTGAGCACCATCTTCTATTCACTATCGCTGGCCCCACCACCCTGGCACACAGGTTTGCAGGGGGACAGATGGGTATGGAGCTGTGGACCGGGGTAGGCATCCAATAGGGTGCCCAGGCTGGGTCACAGAGTGGATCCCTGTCTGCGCATGGGGAGGGGGTCCTGGGATGGCATGCACTGTCCAGGGTTTCTACAGTTGATGGTTGCCCGAATGGCTACCCACAGTCCACCCATGCAGCATAGTGGGCTTGGGCAACAGTGGGGCAGGGGATGGGGCCCCAATGCTGGTGCCGCCAGCCTGTGATGGGGGGCACATACCTATGTGAGATGGTACCACATGGTCCCATCTCACACAGTTGTCCCACGCTGTTCGTGACATGCAAGTGTCTTCCTGCTTATGTGCTGATGTGGGCACCCCCACTGACAGGCCCCCATCCCACCCATGGTGTAGTACCCCATGGCCGGACAACGATCTGGTGGCACAGGGCGCAGGTGCACCCATCCGCGAATGCTGCGGGGTGCGGCTAGTTGAGCACCACCGCAGCAGTCGGGTCAAGTGAATGCCTACGAGCTAGCCTTGTGCAGCGCATTAGAATTTGTGAATTGCAACCATTACAATTAATTATCCTCAAAGGCCTAGTGTTTATTTTATTAAATTTATTTTACATTCATAGTTTTTTTTTTTTAAATAAAAAAGTTTTAAAATATTATGTCATATAATAACTCTTGGGGCAGGATTCACAAAAGGGATGCGCCCAGCACATCCGAGATGCACTGGAACATCCCCAAACTGTACACGGGCGCAATTCTGGTAGGGGCTAATGCGACAGCACATCTCCAATGTGCATGCCAACGCAATGCAGATGCGCCGCATACCACCCATAATGACGTGGCGTGCATCTGGAGGGGCTGTGAAGGGGGCATGACTATGCATACAGTGCGCAGCCCCATTCACAGCCCAACCAGGAGGTGCATCCCTGGGGCAAGTCCGGAGATGCACCTCCCAAAGATAAGGGTACTTCAAGTAGACTTAAGTGGGTGGCCACCCACAGACAGGCTGCCGTGCTGCAGACATCAGCGTGGCAGCCTGCCCACCCTGACATTCCAGTGTGCCCCTTCTCTACCCAATCCCCATTCTGAATGCCGCACCCTACGGCAGTATAGCCATGTGTGTCAAAACCCCCCTTCCTGGCCACATCCCTGTGATAATGCCACTCACAGCAGCAGATATGGTGAAAGCAAACTCCCCTCCCTGCCTGCATCCCCGTTCACCTGCCGCACTCTGTGGTGATATTGTAAAATAGGAGAACCCACCCTCCCCACCCCAACTGGCAATCCAAATGCTTCCCGGTAGCCAGCAGACCCCCACCCACTACAGCACTCCCAACCCACCCAGCTTCCCCATCCCAGCTGAGTTCCTCCATCAACAGACAGCTCAACCCACCCGCACACCTCCATGGCTGTCCGCTAACAGAGCTGTCCATGACTGACAGCTACTGTAGTACTGACAGCCCACTGGTGCACCCTGTTGACCAATGGGCTTGCAGTGAGTACAGTACTCTGTCATTCATGTGACTGACAGAATACAGTACTTGCTGCAAGCCCATTGGTCAAACCAGCTAATGCCAGGGGTAATGCCAGCTCCTCAGGTGGCCGGACTACATCCCCACTTTTCCCCCCATTTCTGCGGCTCTGCTGTCTGTAGTACAGTAGCTGTCAGTCATGGACAGCTCTGTCAGTGGGCAGCCATGGAGGTATGCGGGTGGGTTGTGCTATCTGTCGACAGAGGTACTCAGCTGGGACTGGGGATGCTGGGTGGGTTGGGAGTGCCTGATTGGGTGGGGGAGGTCTGCCGCCTGCTGGGGGTGTTTGGACCGCCGTCAGGTCGGGGTTGGGAGGGGTGGCTCTCCTATTAAACAATATCACCGCAGAGAGTGGCAGGTGAATGGGGATGCAGGTGGGGAGGGTTGCTTTACTCATATCTGCTGCTGTAAGCAGCATTATCATGGGGATGTGGGCTGGGAGGGGGATTCGGCACATGGGTATACTCACGGAGGGAACAGCATTCAGAACTGGGGTTGGCAGGAGGGGGGACCATTGGACCACCAGAGCATTATTGTGGGTGTCCTCACGGTTTGTGAATGGGCCGGGGTTGGTTGGGGGTGCACTTCTCCTCCCTGGGGCTGTGTGTGGACCATATCCACTGCAGGGTGCCCGGCATATTCCGCCAGGTGTAACCCTGCTAGGCGCATGCAAATGGGCCCATAATGACATGCAAAAGGCCACATTGCACCATGTATGCCTAATGGCCCCATTTGCATGTCTGTGGCTGTGAATGGCAGCTTTTTGTGCAGCGCATTGGGAGATGCGCTGCCCCATTGTCCATTGCGCACTCCAGCCCAACCAGGGGGTTGCGAGGGTGCATCCTGGCTGGGCCAACAGTGATATTCACAGAGGGATGCTCTGGGAGCATCCCCTGGTGCATCTTCTGTGAATACCACGTTTGGTGCTCGGCACATCTCGTCCGCCAGGACATCCAAGATGTGCCGAGCACAAGCCCTTTGTGAATCCTGCCCTTAGTTTTTATCCCTAAGCATCAAGTGGAATTCCCAAACTCCAATGAAAAATGTATTCTAAAAAGCCAGTTTTAGCTACAATTAATAAACATATTGCATACTTATCACATCTACAGTTCTAGATATCTCCTATACTGTGCACCACGGCCTAAATATTCAAACTTTTACTTATTTATTATTGAAATGTTTCACCAGGAGGGCACACTGAACAACAGATTGCTCATCTCACGGTGCAACCTGAGGGGTGGGGTACAATGAGGATTTGAGACATAGAGAATTACAAATAATGAAGGTAAGAACAGATACAAAATGAGCATTTGGTCGATACCATTGTGAGCAGACCAGACAATTACAGCTTGAGAACATTAGTACAACCAGTGGGTGGACACAGAGACCTGATGCAGTAAACCCAACAGATCGTAATGAGCAACAGAATCATAGTGCCATGGAGTTCCGAGTGCTATGCTGAAAGGCAGTAAACAAGTGCTAAGGGCAAACCAGGGCAGGGGGCAAATACCATTGATAGAATTGTGAGGGGGGAAGCTAAAATGCGCAGGAAGGGTTAGTGGAGGTAGCAAAGATGAGCTGTAGGGAAGAATGCAGGAGAGGGCGGGAATGAGAGGGGTGAGAGGGAAGACTGCAGAGACCAAGTTCCCCTCCTGGATGTTAAGAACCCTGCAAGGAGGGCAAGAGCTGGCAGCAAGACAGAAACAGTGAAAATAAGGAGTTAGAGGCAAGCCACCATAACCTGATTCCCAAACCCTGGCAGGGGGTCTGGGTGAAGGTGAGCAGAACAGGGATAGAGAGGCAGTTAGGGAAGATTAAAACAGGTACAGCTGGAAGCGAGTAAGTTGTGTAGCGCAGTACTAAGGGAATAAATGGAGGAAGAGTGATGTATTTGTGAGGGGAGAGCGTTCCAGATTTTAGGGAAGTGGTGGGAGAAGACAGACTGGCCGATGATGGTAGAGCGGCATGGGACCAACAGGGTGCATGTGTCAGTAGATCTCCGGGAATGAGAGGGAGTGGGAGGGGTAGTGAGGGAATATACGAGGTAAGGAGGGACTTTACCAAGCCAGAATTTGGAGGTCAGTTTGGCACAGTGGGAGAGCCGCCAGTTAGACAGTGGGGGAAGGGCAAGGGCATGATAGCGGTTACAGTGATGAGTACAACAGGGGGCGTTGAGGGCAAAGCAGCAGAAGGAGTAAAAGAGAGAGTTCAATTTGGCCATGGAAGAATTGGAAGCAGCACCACAGACTATATCGCAGTAATTGAAAATGGGGAGTATCATCTTCTGGACAAGTTCGTGCCTCGCAGTCAGAGGGATGCAACTGTGGTTCTTGTACAGGGCACCAACCTTGGGGCACAGTTTCTTCAGGATGGCGTCAATGTGTACAGAAAAGCTGAGGTGTTGGTCAAGCCAAACTCCAAGGTATCTAAATGAGGATGTGTCCTCAAGGATTGTCCCATCTATGGTGTGGAAGAAAGGCATGCCAGAGAGCCTAGAGAGTCTTTTCCTGGTGCTGAAGGTCAAAAAGGGTGCAAGTGGTTGCTCCATGCAATTGAGTTGCGCCAGAGAGCAAAAGAAAAAATTACTCACTGCAGTACTCTTTTTAGTTCCAAGGGGTCCTTTAGCATCACAAACATTAGCAGTTAGCTGGCTAGGTACAACTTTCCCAGAGGTGTACCTTTAAGAGAAATTTAATTGAGCTTAGGGCCACAGCCAATCAGAAAACAGGAAGGGTAGTGAGATAGTGAAAGCTGCTGAAGGTTTCAGAATTTTCCGAAAGAAAAACAAAGACACGTGCCCCGAAAAGAATCAACAGGATTCAAAAAACACGCAAATGTCCACAACATTTGAAACAGAAACAACAACATGAGTTAAAAACTCATCAATAAGAAGCCCCACATTTGGTAAGAGATATGATAAAGAGCCCTTCTCGGACAGGTGAACCAGGGAGAAAGAATGGGAGCTTACTGATGTTAAAGGACCCCTTGGAAGAAAGATTACTGCTGTGAGTAATATTTTCTTCTTACCCTAGGAGTCCTTTAGCATCAGTAACTTTAGCAGACTACCAAGCAGTACCAAGTGGGAGCTGGGCAGAGGACCTACTTGGAAAGAAGCTCTGCAGAACTGCCCTGCCAAATTTGGCATCAGATCTGGTCTGCACATCCAAACTGTAGGGATTCACAAAGGTGTGCACAGATTTCCATGTAGCTGCTTTTCAGACATTCAGCATAAGAATGTCCCCTGCTGCTGCAAGCGAGGCTGCCGGGCCCCTGGTATAGTGTGCCCCGAGTCTCACTGGAGGTTGGTGACTAGCTTTTCTGTAGCATAATCTAGTACAAGACACCTACCACAGAACAAATTCTCTTGGTATCTGGTTTTCCCCTGCCTACATCCCCGTAGGTGAGGAACAACTGAGAGGAAGAGCCTCTGGACTGTCTAGTACACTCTAGGTAGCAAAAGATGGCTCTTGACATCCTAGCTGTGCAGCTTTTGCTCACCAGGAGTAGATTTCTCAGTAAAGAGGACAGGCAGAGTAATAGACTGGTCCAAGGGAACTCTGAAACTACCTTTGCAGAAATTCCTATTTGCCCTGTGCCCAACTTTATCATTGTGAGGGGAGATGTAAAGTGGCTCAGTGCACCGGGCCTGTAGCTCTGAAACCTCCTGGCAGAGGAAATGGTTACCAAGAAGCCTGTCTTCCAAGTTACAAACTTGATTTGAACCGTGGACACAGGCTCGAAGGGTGGCTTCATGAGCCTGTCTGTGCAAAGGTTAGGGCTCTGAGGAGGAACAGGTTCCCAGACTGGGGGTACAAGAGGCCTTTGAAAAACTGTTTAAATATGACGTGGGGAAAAAATGATTTTTTTCTTTCCCACCGAAAGGTAGGCCGAAATTGCCACCACTTGAGGGAAGATGGTTTCAAGCCTGACGCCTGTAAGAGTACCAGGCAATCTAGCAGTTGAGGGTCTGAGACTGAATGGATTCAACCTTTTTGCTCTTGCACCAGTGGGAAAACCTTTACATTTGGCTGCATACATCCTCTTAAGTGTTTGATTTTTTCAGCCATCCTCAGGACCTGTTTAGAGTACTATGAGGATGCAGACTAACTGTTCAAGAGCCAGGCCTGGAGGTGGAAGCAGTGTATGCCTGGATACTGCAGGGATTTATTTAACTCCAAAAACTGATTAGCATTTTGCTCATAAAAGTGCTAAAAAACTGTGAAAATGCATAGCACTTGCCTCACTGTGTTTAACAAACATAACAGTTCTAGAAAACCTATATAAATACTTTTTGTACAGTTAGCATTGTCCCAAGAAAAAAAACTGCTGATCAATTATTTTAAACCCTGTACTGCACTCCTGTCTGAGGAAGGGTCAGCAGGGAGTGAGTTGGAGACGGGCAAATGGACTGCTGCAGGGCACTGAGAGAAGGAGAGGGTACCAGGCTTGCTTGGGCCAATCCAGAGCTCCCAGGTCCTAGATGGAAGCTGTTGTAAGAGCTTCAGACATACCCTGAGAATCAGGGGAAAAGGAGGGAATGCATATAAGAACCTCCCTGACCAGACCAGATCAAGGCGTCCAGAGGAGGCAATCACAGAACTGGAGCCTGCAACAGAAAATGAGGAAACTGGAAGCTGAGGGGAGAGGCAAACAGATTCACTTTTGGGTGCCCAACCACCTGAATACCATGCTAGTACTTGTTTGTTCAGAGTCCATTAATTCTGGCAGTGACTGATGCAACTACAGCCTCTGCCAGAGTATTGTGTTTGCCTGGGAGGTGAATCGCTGAAAGGCTGACTCCCAGGTAGAAGGCAAAAGATCAATTTTTATAGCGCCTGTGAACAAAGAACTCCTGATCTGGCCATTAAGGTAGTGTATGTTTGACTCTGTACGTCTGTCCTTTTATGACAGGAACAAATGCTTTGAGCTACAAAGATTTCTCCGGGTTCCAAAAAGCAATAAGATTAACTGTGACTCTTGGAGAGTCTAGGTGTCACTTACTGAGCTACTGTCCAGATGTGTTTCCCACCACAGGGGGATGGCGTCTGTGGAACTGCTCCATCTGAGTTTTCAGCTTTGGAAATTGTTACTTTCTGAGACAAACAAGCTACAAGGAGACTTGCAGGGGATGCATCCTGTATCTGAACCTTGTGACCACTATATGCACTGAAGTCATGTATCCCAATAGCCTGAGGAAATGTCAAAGTTATATTATTTGCTCAGGACCACATCTTATACTGAACCAGTGAGGGTTAATCATTCAAACTCAGTCAAGCGCTCGTTGGCTGGTCTTGCTGTCTCAGGATGAAGAAAATTGCCAATGAGGGACATCCTGAATTCTTGCCTGCGGAAGGAAGGCATATCCTTCCTGGATGCTGGGAGGGTTCCAGGTGAGATTTTGTTTAGATTTACCCGGGAACCCCGAGGCCACAGATAGAGCCCTGAAAGGGGACTCCTTGACCTGACAAGGAGACTTTGGCAGGCTAGTCATCAACTTAGGTGTAGCTAGAGACATCCAGATTCCTGAGGCGTGCTGCTACCACTGCCCAGCACTCTGTAAAGACTCTTGGGGCGGAGGAAGGCTGAAGGGCCGCTGTGAGCCCGCCCTTGTGTGAGACCTCATTAAAGGTATATGGAAAAAAGGGGGCCCTTTTTGGCCAGGAGGCTAGCCTGTCACCCTATTGTAAGGGCTGTATGAAGAGTAACAGAGTGACCATCTTGAATTTGGGTTTTAACTGCAAGATGGGAGCCAATCCCCAGTTGTCTTTTATGTCAGGAATTACGTGGGAGTAGAGGCCCTTTCTTCTTTTGATGGCCAGGGACCCTCTCCACTATTCACAAAGCTAGAATGTTTTTTGCCTTCCACTCCAACAGTAACGTCTGTGTTGGGCACAGAGGCTTAGACACCTGGGTACACATGAGGTCTGCCCACATTACGTCAGGCTTTAGACTGCGAAAACACCCCTGTACTGACAGAAGGCTGGGGAAAAAAACTCTTCCTCAGTGCCCTCGCAAGGAAATTCCGTGGGGCAGGGGGTCTTGTTTGAGATGTTCTGGAAGTGAATAGTATGTTTTGATCACCAGGAAAGTCCATGGCTTTAAACTGGGAGTCTGAGGGTAAACCAGTTCTAGGCCAGACAAAGCGCCTCAGAGAGGTGGCATGGGCCATGGCTCTGTAGGCTGCATTCTTGTTGTCGTCCTGTGGAAATGGTATTGCATAGCTTCTGGAGCAGGTTAGCCATATCCAGCAGCTCCTGCACCGAAAACCGTGACAGAGTTCTGCAGTGCTTTTTTTTTTGCCTGATGTTTGGCTGAAAAGCCAAGAAGGCAAAAATTTTGACAAGCATCTACAGGTAACTAAGAAATGTATTTTCTGGAGTCCTTATCTGGGGGTAAGTAGGACAAGGAGACCTCAGCTTTCTCACAAGCTGCCTGATGCACTATACTCACATGGCTGAGATGTACAAGACAGACACTCAGGACTATGGGCAGACTGGGTGGGCCATAGGCCCTTATCTGCCGACACTGTCTATGTATCTATGATTGTTAAACAATTGATATATTAAAGCATTTATTTATTAACACTTCCAAACCGTTTGTAAACCTCTGCCACAGAAGTGGGGGTTTGAAGCGGTTTTGTGGTATTTATAGTTTTATTATAGACAGGGCTTTTAGAAGGTGGAACCTTTTATCTCCCTATAATCTTTTCTTTTCTTACCCCTATCCTCACCTTGGAAGGACTCCTGAGAAGGGAGGTCCAGGGTGTCCAATATGTTTTGGATAAACGAAGGCATAGAGGGAGAACCTCCGTGGATACATAGGGCTCCACCTCATAAAAATTCTCATATCATTTGTATCACCCTCACAGTCTTTGGGGCAAGAACTGTGGAAAAGTGATAGCAGCCCCTGTAAGCAGGGGCAGAACAAAAATATTTTCCATTCACCATATCACCCTCACAGTCTCTGGGGCAAGAACTGTGGAAGAGTGTTAGCAGCCTCTGCAGGTAGTGGCATACTAAAATTATTTACATAGAAACTTAGACTTTGACGGCAGATAAGGACCACTTGGCCCACCCAGTCTGCCTATTTCCCTACCTATGTAATAAGCTGCAGATTCTAGTTAATCAACAGCCTACTTCCTGCAACCCCCCACTACAATTGACTTATGTCTGTCCCATACATGTTTGAATTCCCCCACTGTTTTAGACCCAACAACCTCCCCAGAAAGGCGGTTCTATGCATCCACCACTCTCTCCATGGAAAAAAACGTCCTCACATTACCCCTGAGCCATCCTCCCTCTCTCTATCTTTAAATTGTGTCCCCTTGCTCTTACACATCTCTTTTTCTGAAAGATGCTACCTTCCTGGACTCTGTTGATTCCCTTGAGGTACTTGAAAGTTTCTATCATGTCCCCCCCGTTCCTCCTTTCATCAAGGGTATACATATTAAGCTCTCGCAGTCTCTCTTCATATGGTTTCTGCTGCAGACCCTGCACCATTTTAGTTGCCCTCCTCTGGACTGCTGCTATCCTGTCTATGTGCTTGCATAGATGAGGTCTCCAAAACTGCACACACTATTCCAGATGGGGTCTCACCAACTGTCTGTACAGAGGGATAACCACTTCCCTTTTTCTACTTGTGATGCCCCTTCCAATGCATCCCAGTATCCCCCTGGCTCTCCTTACAGACTTCTCACATTGCTTACCCACCTTTAGGTCATCTGATATGACTACCCCCAAGTCCCTTTCCATTTCTGTTGTTGTTAGTACCTCCCCTGCTATTGTGTACTCTTCTCCTGGGATTTTGTTTCCCAGGAGCATTACTTTGCACTTCTTTGCACTGAATCTAAGTTGCCATATGTCTGACCATTCCTCCAACCTTGCCAAGTCCCTTCTCATCCTTTCTACCCCCCTCTTGTGTATCAACTCTGTTACAGATCTTTGTGTCATCTGCAAAGAGGCATACCTTTCCCTCCAGACCCTCTGCAATGTCACCTTTGGAATGTTTTCCATTCACTATTACCTTCTGTGTCCTGTTGTGCAGCCAGTTTGCTACCCAGGCTACCACCCTAGAACCCACTCCCAGGCTGGTTAACTTGATTATTAATCTTTTGTGCGGCACTGTGTCAAATGCCTTGCTAAACTCTAGGTAGGCCATATCCACAGTCCCTCCCTGGTCTATTACTTTGGTCACCCAGTCAAAGACATCAATTAGGTTTGTCTGACATGATCTTCTTGCTGTAAATCCATGCTGTTTTGGGTCCTGTGCCCCGCTGGCCTCTAGGTACTCAACAATTCTTTCTTTCAGAAGTGTTTCCATCATTTTCCCTACCACTTAGGTCAAACTTACAGGTCTGTAGTTTCCTGCTTCTGCCTTGCTCCCACTTTGTGAAGGAGAATCACATCTGCCCTCCTCCAGTCCTCAGGCACCACCCCATCCTCCCATGATTTGTTAAAAAGTGTGGTCAGTGGTGACACTAGGTCCTCCCTTAGTTATTTTAGGATTCTGGGGTGAATCCCGTCAGGCCTCATTGCTTTGTCCACCTTGAGTTTTAGGAGTTCTTTCAAGACTCTTTCTTCTATAAATGGACTGGTGTCAACCCCCCTACCCAGAGTGCTTCTATTGTCTGGTTTAGGTAACTCCTCTTCATCTTCTTTTGTGAATACTGGGCAAAAGTATTCATTCAGTTTCTCTGCCTTTTCACTGTCTCCCTCTGCCCACCTCCCCTCTCCTTTATTAATCTTCACTATTCCTCCCTTAACCTTTCTATGCTCCCTAATGTATCTATAAAAGGTTTTATCCCCCTTCTTAACTGAGTTGGCTATTTTTTCCTCGGTTTGGGCCTTTGCTATTCTGACTGCCTTCCCCACTTCTTTCTGCTTTAATTGAAACAGTTCCCTGTTCTGCTCCTTCTGTGATTCCTTATACTTTCTGAATGCAGCCTTTTTCTCCTTAACCTTCCCTGCCACCTATTTTGAGAACCATAGTATTTTTTTACTCCACTTTGTTTTCTTTATTTGTTTCACACAAAGGCTTCCAAATTTCGTGTCAATCCATACTAACTAGGCACTGCTACCCCACAAAGGTAATGACTTACGACTGCACTAGCAGGTACCCTACGCAGTACGGAACCTCCCGTAGGCACTCAAAGCACTTATCACCTTACCCACATCTGTCATCACTGCTGTACTCTATACTATAATGTATTTGCTGCTCTCTTTTACAGAAACTGTATGATGTAATCATAACCCCGTATTATTTGTACTACTCTGCCATACTGTACTCAGTGTAATATATATCCGGCATTACATGTACTGTTCTGTATCACTGTATTAGATGTACTACTGTATCAGACGCACTGCACTGTACTACTACTGTACCAACTAATATCATGTACCTCGTGCCCTCTTACACAAAAACTGGAAAATTGTATACTGTCCTAGTAACCCTGTACAATATGTCTGACACTGCGATACCTGTCTGTATGTTCAAACCATATGTAACAAACCCCGGGTCGCCCCTGAAAAAGGGACCTTCGGGGCCCAGTGGGCTTATCCAGTTAACAAAATTTAATAAATAAATAAAATTTATCATCAACTGAATCACCCTCACAGTCTATGGAAAAAGAGAACTGTGGAAGAGTGTTTGCCAGCCCCAGTAAAGAAAGGACCCATTTTTCTTAAGGTCTGAAACAGTTGCCATGCTTTTTCCATATCTGGCACAGATGGAGTACTGCAGTGTTTCTGTATGCTTTAAGCTGCCTGTTGTCTCACTATTGGCTTTCCCAGGAGCAACGGGAGCATCTACGTCTAGACAGTTTCTTTTAAGCCACTTTATCAGTGGCTTGATCAAGCTTCCTTCCTTCGTCACTTCTATTATTTTTTAAATTGTGAGGAACTTCGTAATTTGGAAGCTTACAATTTTGACTGGGATCTGGAGGGTTCCTTAGCACCGACTTACATTTTATTCATTACAAATCGGGTTTACAACCTTTGAGTCAGAGACTCATTTACAAAGGCACCTTGTCGCAGGGGGGCAGACATCAAGACAGCTATTACAGTGCAGATTAGAACAGAAGATAACATTACAGGTGCAGTAAAAGGAGCATTTAACATAGATACACTTAGGTTGCATAATGTAGTAGTTTGCTTGTTACTTAGGTTACATAATGTTACAAAATTGTGAGTTACACTCATGGATATAGTAGGTCCTCAGAGAAGACAGCGGGTTACATCCCTGTTTGGACCTAGTGGGGAAGGAGTGGGTCTGGGGGAGGGAGAGGCTGTCCAGTGGACGTTGTCGAGCCAGGGGGCAAGGCGGGTGGGTACCAGAGGTTACAATAGGGGGTTAGTTGCACCTACAACAGCGGGTATTAAAGATAGGTTCTGAAGGGCCATTTTGAAGAAGCCAATTTTTTTGCAAGTTGGAGATGCAGCTAGGGAGGGAGTTAAATCAGGTGGGGGCTCGGTAGAGGAAGGATCTCTGGGCAAGAGAAGTCTTGGTTCTGGGCACCTTGAAAGTGGCCTTAACAGAGCTATGGGTGGTGATGGACGATGATGACTGCTGTAGGAGGTGGAGACCCGGGGGAGTCCCAGTAGTGATTTCTTAGCGAATAGGCAGGTCTGGTAGAGCAGTCTCTTCTCAAAGTTGAGCAGATTGGTGGTAGTATAGAGAAGGCAGGTGTAAGTGCGGCTGGGGGCACCGGTCAGCAGCCTACACGCCTTACTGATGGAGAGTTGGATCTTGGAGAGGGCAGTGCTGTCAGCTGCGGCGTAGATAGGCATGCCATAGTCCACGAGGGGCAAGACGGAGGAGATGATGGCCAGCCTAAGGACAACCTGAGGCAGGCAGTCCCTGTGCCGGTACAGCAGGCCAATCCGAGAGTTAATAGTGGCTGACAGGGCATTAATGTGGGTGTGCAAAGAGAGGGCAGTATCGAACGTGATGCCTAGGTACTTGTATGTGGTCACTTGTTCTAGCGGGTGCAGAGTGCTGGGGATAATCAAGGGGGGTTATTTTTAACTTTGTTTTGGTGGTGGGAGAAGAGCATTGATTTGGTTTTCTTTAGGTTAATGACTAGTCTGCGGTCGCCGAACCACCTTTCGGCTTGGTTGTAAGCTTGCTGGAGGGATAACTGGAGGGAGGTGGGATTGGGATGTGAGGCAATGAGGACTGCATTGGCGACATAGAGGAGCATTTTACCAGTACCTGAGCTGAGAAGAGTGTTGAGGTAGAGACTAAAAAGTATTGGACCCAGGATGGAGCCCTGAGGGACCCCGGAGCGAATGGGAAGCGTGCCGGAGAGGGAGCTGCTGATCTTGACATGCTGGGATCTAGCAGAGAGGTAGCTAGAGAACCAGGAAATGGGATCACCAGAGAAGCCAAGTTGGTGGAGAGAGTCGAGTAGAAGGGGATGACAGACAGTGTCAAAGGCCACGGAGAGGTCAATGAACACTGCTCCTGCAAGGCTGCCAGAGTCGAGAGCAGCATACAGGTGTTGGGAGAATTCCAGGAGAGCAGTGGTTGTACTGTGTCCTGGGCAGACACCGTGCTGCTCTGGGCACATAATGTCGTACTTGGTTAGGTATTTAGAGAGCTAGTTCAACACCACTTTTTTAAGGGCTTTAGAGAGTTGGGGGGAGGATGGAGATTGGCCGGTAATTGTTGGGGGTGGACCGGTCCCCACTCTTATGTATGGGTGTGATTTCAGCAGTTTTCCAAGCACTTGGGAACTGACCCAGGCATAGAGACTGGTTTAGAAGGTCAGTCAGGAGGACTAGGACTTTGTCTAAGACCATACGGAGGATCCTGGAGTCGAGGGGGTCACTGCTGGGGTTAGTGCTGCTTAGAGCTTTTAGCAGGTGCTGCCTGGCTTCTTGGGGGGGATTGGGTGTGCAGGTAGAATGGTGTGCGATGCAGGACCAGAGGGAGAGAGGTGGGGATTGGGTCAAAGAAGCTGCTGGGGAGGACCGAGCTTAGGTCAGAAAAGGCAGTGTTAAGGCAATCGGCTATAAGGAGTGGATCTGTGTTGGGGGTGCCATTGATGGAGAGCTGAGATGGTGGGGGGAGCTGGACTTCCCATTTAGCGCTTTTTAATATTATCCCAGAAGGTCCAGGCTGAACCCGAAGTGGAAGCGAGGATGGTCTGGTAGTGCTCTGCCTTGGCCCACCGAATGGCCCAAGTGCACTTATTGCGTTCTGTGTTGTAGGCCTGTCTATCAGACACCTTTCCAGATTCTACAGCAATGTTCCAGAGATTGTCTCTGTTTTTGAGTCTCTGGAGGAGGGGTGGGGTGATCCATGGGGCACTGCATTTTTTGGAGTGGATCCTGGTGAGGGGGTGAAAAGGTCACAAGCCTTACAGAAGGCATTTGTGAAGTGGTCAAGAGCTGAGTCAATGTCAGGGGCACACTGGATAGGGGACCAGTCTAGCTGGGCTTGGTATTGTTTTAATTTTCTGAGGCCACCGGGGCGTAAACGGTGGCATAGAGTGGCCTGGGACACTGGCTTCAGAGTGGAAGATGACCAGAGACAGAGGACTGGGGAGTGATCGCTAAGAGAGTCGGGGAGGACAGTGACATCCCGGATTTTGTAGGGGCGGTTAGATATAACAACATCTAGGAGAGTGCTGGTGCCAGTAGAGTGGTTGAATCTGGTGGGCTGGGTGACTAACTGGGACATATCCAGGGCAGCAAAGGAGTCCCTTATATGGGAGGCAAGCCAGTTAATATTGAAATCACCTAGGATGACTTGCTCCACTTTGTGAGGGAGAGATGTGAGGTAGTCAATGAGGGACTGCAACGCTTGATTTTGATTCCTCGGGGGTACATAGGAGACCATGAGTAAAAGAGGGCCTCGGACAGGGTCAGGTGTGATTTTTAAGGTGAGGGCTTGGGCTCCATAATCAAGTTTAGGAGCTGGAAGTGCCTGACCTATAAGGGAGTCCCGTACGAGTAGTGCGCAACCACCACTGCATTTGCCTACTCGGTCTTCCCTGTAGATAGTACCCTTGATTGACCTCGAGTCGGAAGCCTTTGATATGTCCTCAGGTTTGTTTGTTATGTTTTGCCCAATTTAAGCCAAGCAAACCAGTTCTGGACCTTACGAACTTGGTGCAGGTTTCTGTGAAACGACACCGGCCAGTCCTGCCCCAGTTAATTAGCTCTGTCTGTTGCCAGTGTCCGTTTTTTTTTTTTTTTTGTGGTTGTAGAACTGGGATCTATACCAGTGCCAATCTTAATAGAAAATCCAGCAATACTTGTCAACTGCCACAGGTGGCTGCTGGACCCTTACGGACTGTCCTGAGACAGATGATATCTAGGTCCAGTTCCTTTACGTACAAACATATATAAAGAAGGGTTTCTCTTAAAATGCCAATCCTGACAGAAACTCCCAGGCACTGTTAAGATTTGAATTTCAAGGAGTGCCTCATGGTAAGCCCCGTGAGGTCTGAAAAGAAATATGAGGGAAACTTTACTCAGGTAAGCACTAAGAGGCTGTCAACAAGGAAAGTTAAGAGACACCTCGGGGCAATGTTGTTCAGTCCAGCGGAGAAAAAATTCTGAAGCTTTTAACAGCTCTCACTCAGCTCACTACCCTTCCTGTTTTGTGACTGACTATGGCTCTAAGCTCATTTAATTTCTCTTAAAGGCACCCCTCCAGGGCAGGTGCACCTAGTCAGCTAACTGCTGAAGTTACTGATGCTAAAGGACTCCTGGGGTAATAAGTGCCATATTCAAACAAGATGCACTATAGTACATCTCATCTGAATATGGTACAAATTGCCTGTGGTGCAAATGGGGGCCGCCAACAATGCTCCGTGTATCCCAATACCTGGAATGGGGATGCGCTGAGCGCAAATTCCAGACATTCAGACTGAAACATGGAAATGAGGCCATTAGCCATGCAAGGAGGCAGTACAGCACAGTGGTTTAAGGCTCTGAGCTGCAAACCTGGAGCCCTGGGTTTGAATCCCACAGCCCCCACTTGTATACTGTGTAACCCTGAGCAAGTCACTTAACTTCCTTGTGCTCGCGGGTTGCACCTGAAAACAAGCTTTCAGCTTAGTGTCTCTCTCCTGGTAAAATAAATTAAAAAAATAAATAAATAAACAGTCGCAAATGGGACCATTTTTATGTCGTTATGGCCCCACTTGTATGTGTTTTTCAGAGTGAAACAGGAAATGGAATAGCCATACAAACTAGGGTTGTCTATGGGCCTCCAGGCCAGGGAGCGGACATAGGCACATTATTGTTAGAAGATATACAAAACATGACAGCTAAAGGGGTGGTTCTGATAATGAGAGACTTCAACATTCCAGATACAGATAGGTCAATACCAGCAGGAACATCTGCCAGAACTAGACACATGGTGGATTCCCTGCCGGGGGAGGGCTTCAAACAACTGGTACAACAACCCACAAGAGACAGGGCTATCCTAGATCCAGTACTGACTAACACGGAAAGGATCTCAGATCTCCAGGTAGAAGGTCACCTGGGGGCCAGTGACCATCACATGGTATGGTTCAATTTGGCCACTAGAACTAAATCATCCCATTCCAAGGCAAAAAAATGGGACTTCAGAGGAGCTGACTTTGATAAGATGGCTAACAGAGTTAAGCTAGCCCTGGCAAAAAGAAATACAGGCGAAGGGGTACAGGCAAAGTGGCAAAGGCCCAAACTGAGGAAACACTATCACAAACAGTAAAAGAAGGTGACAAGGCTTTCTATAGATACATTAGTGAAAGGAGAACGTCCAGAGGGGGTATTGCTAAGCTTAATGGAGAAAAGGGAGCATGTGAGGAGGAGGACCCTGTAAAAGTATCTCTGCTAAATAGAGAATTCTGTTCAGTATTTACTGAAGAGAAGGTAGGGCAGGGCCCACAGCTCAACACCATGGCCACAGGGGGAAGGGAGGTGTGCACTAGTCCCGTCACAAAAGAAAGGGTCCTACAAGAACTCAATAAGCTCAGGGTGGACAAGGCAATGGGACCTGATGGCATACATCCCAGGATACTAAAGGAGCTAAGGGTGGAACTAGCAGAGCCATTATCAGAACTGTTTAGTGAGTCTCTGAGCACAGGAGAGGTCCCAGAAGACTGGAGAAGGGCTCATGTGATCCCGCTCCACAAGAATGGCAGCAGGGAGGAGGCAGGGAACTACAGACCAGTCAGTCTTACCTCAGTAGTGGGCAAGATTATGGAGGCACTCCTTAAGGAAAGGATAGTGCAACACCTGGAATCCACAGGAGCACAGGATCCAAGACAGCATGGGTTCACAAAAGGAAGGTCCTGTCAAATTAATCTCACAGATTTCTTTGACTGGCTAACCAGAGTGGTGGACCAAGCAGGAGCAGCTGATGTTGCCTACCTTGACTTCAGCAAAGCTTTCTATACTGTTCCACACAGAAGATTGATTAATATGCTGGGTAGGCTTGGGGTGGGTCAGAAGTTGGTCAACTGGGTGACAAACTGGTTGACGGGCAGAAAACAGAGAGTGGTGGTAAATGGTATACAGTCAGAAGAGATGCAAGTCACAAGTGGGGTACCTCAGGGATCAGTCCTGGAGCCAGTCCTCTTCTTTATCTTCATCAGTGACATTGCAGATGGACTGGAGGGTAAGGTTTGTGCGTCTGCAGATGATACCAAGATCTGCAACAGAGTAGATGATCCAGATGGGGTGGGCAGAATGAGAAGAGATCTGGATAAACTAGCAAAATGATCGGAAGAGTGGCAACTGGGGTTTAACACAAAGAAGTGCAAGATCATGCACATAGGGAAGAGAAACCCTGAAGCCACCTATAGGCTGGGAGGGGAGTTGCTGGCAGTTACAAGGGAAGAAAGAGACTCGGACATCATCATCAATGATGACCTGAAATCATCCAAGCAGACCACTAAAGCAGTAGGTAAGGCTAGGGGGATGTTGGGGTGTATTAGTAGGGGTATCACAAGTCGGAAGAGGGAAGTAATAATCCCTCTTTACAAGACACTGGTTAGGCCCCATCTGGAGTACTGCGTGCAGTACTGGAGACCACACCCTTCACAAGGACATTAAACAAATTGAGGCAGTCCAGAGAAGGGCAACCAAAATGGTGCAGGGACTGCATCAGAAAACATACAAGGGCAGATTAACGGAGCTTAATATGTATACCCTAGAGAAAAGGAAGGAGAGAGGTGATATGATTGAAACATTCAAACACCTTAGGAGTATTAACAAGGTGAAAGAGTCTAACATGTTTTAATATAAGAAAAACAGCAGGACGAGGACACAGCATGAGATTAGAGGGAGGCCGATTAAGGGGTAATGTGAGAAAGTTCTTTTTCACAGAAAAGGTGGTGGATGCATGGAACGGCCTACCTCAGGAAGTGGTGGATATGAATACAGTGCAGCTATGAGATAGGCATAAGGGAGCAATACAGATGAGTATGAATAGATAGGCCATTGACAGAGCAAAGGCCGATGGCACATTCATAAGGTAGAAAAAGAAATTGGCAGACTGGATGGGCCTTGCGGTCCTTATTTGCCGTCAACTTCTATGTTTCTATGTTGGGCAGGGATGCGCCCGTCAGAATGTGCAGGGTGCCATGCATGGTAAATGAAGCATTCCACAACTCCCTGGATGGAAGTCTAGTGTCTCCCCCTCGTACCCGACCCCGACGAATGTAAAAGACTGTACCCCAGTATTCCCTGGTAGTCCAATGGCCCCTCTCCCATCACAAACCCCGATGTCTAATGTAAAAACCTCCCCCATCCTCCCTGGTGGTCTAGCGCTCCACCCCTCCCTTCCTGAACCCCGTCCGTATATGTCAAAATATCCTCGATCCACCCTGGTAGTCTAGTGGTACTCCTCTCCCTTCCTTTTTTTTTTTTTTTTTATTATCTTTTTCTCCCAGGAGACCTCTGTCCTGTTTTATCCACCTAATCACGACCCCGGAGCTCCCGCAACTGCCCACTGCCGCAACTCCCGTTACCCCAAGCACCCCCAGAGGCGGGTGCAGCACCAGATTACCTAATTCTGATGCTACGGCATTAGTGACTGGTTGGAAATGTGGTGGCAGTGGCTGATTGAAGCCCGAGGAAGGCTTCCTGTAGATGGAAGCTCTCCCCTCCTCCATTTTCTTGGTTTTTTTCCCCTCCGGGAGGCAGGGACATGCAGTGACGTCCAGCGTCCGCCCTACCTCCATTAGCTGTGAGTGCCAGTGGCTGTGGGACCCCCGGCCTCCACTAGAGGTCTGTCACGTGCTGGACACTTCCCCACCCTCCCCCTGGAGGAGAGCTGTCCATGGAATGCTCTATTCTTCTCCCCAGCCGGCCCTCTGGTAACCCAGGTCCGTTCCCGAATCCGGTTCGCCAGCGTTGTCAACAGAATTTTAACCGCTGAGCTGGCGTACTCCTCTCCTTTCCTGTACCCCGTCCATATATGTAAACATATCCCTGATCAACCCTGGTAGTCCAGTGGTACCTCCCTCCCAACCTTGTCCACGAATAAAATGAAATACACCCTGGTAGCCATGATAGTACAGTGGTACCCCCGCCCCACCCATTCCCGCACATGACTGCAGTGTAATAGAATAAGTCCCAGTCTCCCTGGTGGTCCAGTGGACACCCCACCCCGCTCCCCCATCCCAGACTGGCCACTCAGCCATGGTGTCAGTGGGCAGCACAACCCTCCACGGCTGCCCGCTACCTGAGCTGTCGATGAAAGACAGCGTACTGTAATCCTGTAAGCCCACTGGTAGACACTGTCGACCAATAGGTTTGCAGTGTGTACTGCACACTTTTCATTCAGAAACAGGTATCTGGTTGAAAAGGAAAAGCCGAGCCAATCATATGGTGGCTTTTTCTTTTCTTCGGCAGGACAGTGCCCATCAAACAGCTGTCTGGTGTCCTGTTCAGCCTGGCTGATGTCACCCCCTTTTCAGCTGCATGGTTATCTAGGATGACCTTGCTCTCCCTTGGTGGCTGTACTCCCTCGTCTCCCTCCGTCCTCTCTGGCGCGCCGTGCTGTGCGGGACTTTCAGCGTTCTCCCGCCTACCGCTGCAGGTTCTCTGTTCTCTCCCTCAGCTCCACCAAGAGTCCCGACTTCCCGGCAAAATAAAAAGTGCACACCGCCACCACAGCAACAGCATACCCAGACACAGCACCCATGGAGTCGGCACATGTGACTGCGGTTCGGTCCCGGATTTACCGGCCCGCACCTCCACGGCACGAGCACGCCTTACACCGGGGTCCGTCACAATACTGTGCAAACATGACAAGACACACAAGCATGTGAAATACCAGCAGCAAGCAAGAGTAACTGGTCTGTCGAGTGTGCAGGCACTTTTTGGTAAAACAAAACACAGACATATGAATTTGCCAAGAAAACACGTTCCCACTTACTGCTGACAATGTTTCTATTCCTTTCTCCACGCGCAGCGCGAGTCACTACTCTTGACAAATTCCACGCGTGAAGCTATTTATTAATTACTATTTTTTTTTTCTACATTTCCCAAAACCCACGTTTCTCCAACACATTTGCCCACCGCCTCTGGCCAGAACTGTTCTCCAGTAGCGCGAGCAGGAACTGTGTTTGCGTTCTGTGGCGCGAGATTCTTACCAACAATGGCTCGTAGTTCTGCTCGGAGTAGCTCAATGTTGCTAGCTCTGATGATCACCAGTCGCGTCTGTCTCGGAAAGGTAATGGCGGACACTGTTCCCATCATGTGCAGCCCCTCGTCGCATGTGTGCTCCTGACAGCAGTCTCAGTCTAAGAATCTCAGACATAGCCGCTTACCCAGCGTGAGTTTCTCATTCTGTCTGCTTAGAATTGCACGACCCAATATACAGATCTTTCTTTTTGTGCTGGAATTCATGTATTAGGGATCATCAGTATAAAAAGTAAAACCAACCAGGAATGAAAGTCGGCTCTTTGCAACTACAGGGCGATGTATGTGCAGTTTTGTGTTTAAAAAGTTCATTTCTGCTCTGCTTTCTACTGGTGTTCAGGACAATAACGTTTATGTTACTGGTGTTGTTTCCTAGGCTGTGGACTAGGCTCCAGAAGCAGTCAGACACAGACAGAAAAACTAGTAAAGTAAAAAATACACATTAGTATTATAACTGCTGCTATTTGGTAGGTAGAAATATCACAGATATTTCTACATTTGGGTGGGCAGATGCTGCTCTGTGTTTTTTGGGGTAAATCTTTCCTGTGCAGAACCTGCCGAGGGCGACAGAGAAGAGCTGAAACCACGCAGTGTTCAGATTAAATTATGAGTTGCAATGTTGGGGTCACCTGTGATTTTTGTTTAATAGCATGCTGCTTGAAATCCGTTTTAGTTTACTGTGTGGAATTACTTCGGTTCTTTATTGTTTTTTATTATTTCAATAACAACCTAGAAGGCAGAATTTCACTGTTCGCTGATGACACAAAGCTCTGTAACAGAGTAGACACACCAGAGGGTGTAGACAGACTGAGAAGCGACCTGCAGAAACTTGAAGAATGGTCAGGGGTTTGGCAGTTGAAATTCAATGCAAAGAAGTGCAAGATAATGCGTATGGGGCACAAAACTAGCACAATATGTCAGTTGGGGGGTGAGGATATAGCATGCACCAAGACGGAAGGGATCTTGGGGTTATCATCTCTGATGACCTCAAGATGTAGGAAACAGTGTGACAAGGCAGCAGGTAAAAGCAAATAGGATGCTGGGATGTATAGGCAGGGGCATCACCAGCAGGAAAAGGAGGTCATAATTCCACTATACAAGACACTAGTGAGGCCGCACCTGAGTACACTGTGCAGTTCTGGAGACCTTACCTACATGGGACATGGACAGGATAGAGAAGGTTCAGAGGAGGGCAACAAAGATGGTGCATGGATTGCATCACAAGTCCTATGAAGACAGGTTGAAGGAACTGAACATGTACTCCCTGGAGGAGAGAGGAGAGAGGGGATATGATAGAGACATACAAGTATCTTACAGGGAGGAACAGGTGCAGGAAAACACTATTTTTAAGCAAAAAGATGTTCCAGGACTAGAGGGCATGGGATGAAGTTGGAGGAGGACGATTCAGAGGAAACATGAGAAGGAATTTCTTCACAGAGCGGTGGTGGACAAGTGGAACACCCTGCCAGAGGAAGTGGTGGGGGCTGAAACAATCACGGGATTTAAGAATGCATGGGATAGACATAAAGGAATTCTGGAGGTCAGGGGTAAGGTGCAACAGACTTCTAGGAAAACAAACTGAACTTACAAGCTCAAATGGGCAGACTGGGTGGGCCATAGGCCCTTATCTGCCGACACTGTCTATGTATCTATGTATTTTGTGCGAATTGATGTACTGGCCAGCAAGTCACATGAAGAGAACAAACATGCCATACAAATTAATTACAACATAATAAAGAACCGAAGGAAACCCTTAGAGTAACTTTAGTAAAGCCTGTAACCTCTTTGCTCCCCTCTCAGCCGTCTGAACCAAAAAAACATAACCTGCCCTGGATTACTCCTGCCCTTTTACAGCTGCTGAGGCACAGGGATAATCTTTGGCACCGTGCCATAGAAACTGGGAGACTAGCAGACAGACAGGCCTACAACGCTGTGCGGAATAAGTGCACATGGGCAATCAGGAAAGCCAAGGCCGACCACTATCAGGCCACCCTCACCGCCTCCTGGGGGTGCTCCTGTACTTTCTGGGATAACGTCAAACAATTGAATGGGAACACTCGCTCCCCTCCCCATCCCAGATTACTGCAGACAACACCACCATAACAGACCCTGCTGACATTGCAAACCTCCTCAACACCTCCTTTACTGACCTTAGCCCTATCCTCCCCAGTAACTTCTTTGACCAAGCACCCTCCCAACCTGCCCCTGCCCTCCAACGCCCTAGCTTCTACCTACATAGGGTAACTGCCAAGGAAGCCAGACTGCACCTGACCCATGCACCCCTGGACCACAGAATTCTCCAGCTGGTACTGGATCAGGTGCTTACCCCACTCACCAGCCTTCTCAACAAATCCCTCTGCCTGGGACAATTCCCCACTACATGGAAAACTGCCACTGTTACTCCTATCCATAAAGGGGGTGACAGGTCCTTAGCTGGGAACTACCGACCTATCTCCATACTCCCACCCCTTTCCAAAGCCCTGGAAAAACTGGTTGCCACGCAAATCACTGAATACCTGACCAAACACAACATCCTCTGCCCTGAACAGCACGTTCCGTGCAGGACACAATACTAGCACAGCTCTTGTTGAATCTCATCATTCCTACACTCCTCCATGGACACTGGCTCCCTAGCTGGGGCGTGTTCCCCGACCTCTCAAAGGCCTTCAACACGGTCTCACACCCCCTCCTGCTGGAAGCCCTCTGTCACTCTGGCTTCGCCACTGGGCCACTTGCCTGGTGCTCCAGCTACCTATCCGCACGCTCCCAACGTGTCAGTATTGGTGGGACACTTTCCAATCCATGTCCTATCCTCTCTGGGGTTCCACAGGGCTCCATCCTGGGACCCCTACTCTTCTCGCTATACCTTAACACCCTGCTCAGTGCATGCACTGGGAAAATTCTGCTGTATGCAGTTGACGCCGTCATCTTCGCCACCGACCGTAACCCCACCTCCCTCCAGGATTCCCTGCAATGTTCCTATAATGACGCTGAAAACTGGTTTAAAGAGCATAGACTGGTCTTAAATCTTAAAAAAACTAAAACCATGCTCTTTGCCCACCCCAAAACAAAGCATACAACTCCCCTCTCCGTATACTCTCCTACTCCAAACAGCAACTGGAGCAAGTCCACCCCTATAAGTACCTAAGGGTCTTCTTTGACTCAGCCCTCGCCTACCGCATCCACATCGAAGCACTTGCCTCTGCTACCAATATACGGCTTGGTATCTTATACCGCTACAAAAACTGTCTCCCCCCGATGCCCTCCGGCTTGCAGTTACATCCTCTATATTATCCCTAGTTGACTATGGGCTACCTGTCTACAGTGCTGCCAACGACTGCCTAAACAAAATCCGCCTGCGTCCTAAATAAGGCATACAGGCTAATCACAGGGGTCCCTAGGCTCACACATACATGCCAGCTTTGTGACATGGCAACAGTACTAAACCTTGACCGAGCGACGCAGTATCAAACTTGCCTTATAGCTAAAAACCCTGCTAGGACTTTCACCACCGGGCTGACAGCCTCCCTCCTCCTAGCCCAACCCCTAGTCAGTACTCGGACCTCCTGCAAGGCCACCTTCCTGGTTCCTCGATCTAGGACCTCACATGGACAGAGGTCTTTCTGCCATAGAGCCCCTTCTTGGTACAACGCGCTCCCTCTCTCCATCTCAGAAATCCCCACTATCTCCAAATTCAAAACTGCGCTCAAAAGGGAGCTATTCAACACACACTGCTGCACCTGTGCATAGCAGGTGTACAACATCCTTGCCCTGACAATGCCCACTGGCTGCACCCTCTGCATGCACTAATCCTACCACTTCGATTATCACTGCCATCCCACCGCCTACCTTCTCTAAGTTTTCAAGAACGCACTATGTATGATAGAATCCTAATATACTGCTTGCCAAATTGTCCTACATAGTATGCACTACTGTAACCAAATCAAACTATCTGCTGTGTTGTCCTGGTCGCATGTTCTGCTAACTCTGTAACTAATACCATGGAACTTGTTACGACTGTTTCTTTTTGAAAGTGCCATACATTTATGCTTCTAAACTCTGTAACCAATCTTTTTGTCTACAATACCTGAATCTGCACCTTATAATGCAAACTAATGTAACCTATACCCTGGATCCATGTATGCCTGCATCTTTATGTATTATGTTCTCTTCTCTTTCGACCACACCGGACGAGGTACCTTTGGAAATGAGCCTCTGGCTCAAAGGTTGTAAACTGATTGCAATATAAAATAAATAAAATAAATAAATAACTTAAAATGAACTTCAAGCAGCATGTTACTAAATTAAAATCACAGATGCAAAAATTACATCTTTTGTTGTACTGTTGCCTTAACTGTTCAAGTCCATTTGTACAATCTTCCATACCTCTCCCCTGAGGATGAATCTGGAAACAAGTTGTCAGCTCACTATGGGCCCTATATTTAAATCAGTGTGCAAATGTAGTACAGACATTTGCCCTGCGCTTGTGCCTGGCCCAGCAGCTGTTGCTGTATTCAACCAGATAGTGAGCACGCTATCTGACTGAATATTGGGGCATGTTAGCACAGCATTAGGTGCAGCTGCACTGCCCAGACATGGACCTGAGCTACATATAGCCTACTGGGAGTAGCGCTGCCCAAAACAGACCAGCACCAAGACCCCTGTGGGCTATATTCAGCCATGACCATTGAAACATGAATTCTGGGCAACAACAGAACTGGTAACAAGGAACGTTAAATACGGAGATAATAAGACTATTTCAAGACAAACACACGAGCCAATATCTTTCAGTTGTTAAAAAGACTTACCAAATGCCAAAATGTGTAATTATTTTACAACATGTAAACCACTGGGTTTATGGTCTCTCTACCAAATGTGTACTGTGTTTATTTAAAAAAGTATCCAAGATTTGTAGACCCTTAAACTAAGTATAATATTACTTTTCTGATGTAATGGAAAATGCTGGGCATTTCCTACCTGGGTAACACTAATAACATGAGATTGAGGAGAACATTGCATTAGCCTAAACACAGTAATACTGGGCTAGGAGTGAAGCCTGGAGGTTAGAGTTCTTTTTTTAAAGCAGCAGTACTACGAAATCAGGAAGTGACCAATCAAAATTCTGTTTTTCAGCTGTAAGCATGCGGCCAAAGTTCCAGTTTCCATACCAGTAAATATTTTTTCCCAGTCATCTTTAGTTTTTTAGATATTTGCAATTTATTTGAAGTGTTGTAGCGCTACAACAAATATGGCGGCTGATTAATTTCAGCTGCGCTTTTTCTTCCGGTCGCATCACGTCTTTTGACAACAACAGAGGGACCCTCTGCTGACCATTCCTGATGTCCCTGCAAGTCATTCAAATGTGCAGTTGGCAGTAGAGGGGGTTCCAGTGCAACATGCTGGGTGGCAGAAATGTAAACAAAAGCAGAGAATAACTGAGCAAATTACTCGGCGATAGTACAATGCCGACGAGAAAAAGTACCAGGTATATGATTAGCAGGGCACAGGGAATAAACTGTCAAAAAAGCGCACATTTTTTTTTTCGTAGTACTGCTGCTTTAAAAGCGCATGTAAGCAAGCAGCCGAGGCTGCTGGGAACTGTAGTCTTGCCCAACCCAGTACAATGGCAATGCCAACGCGAACTTTGGCTTCGATAAATGCTTGTTATTATTAAAGCATTGAAAAAAGGAGCAGCTGCAGTTCATGGTGTGACGCTTGGCTAGGTGGTTATGATTATTGTATGATATTGGTAGTGTAAATAAATGGTCAGTGTATGAAATGTCAGTCTGTGAGATTTGGGCCTTTTAAATTACAAGGTGTCTGCAGCTGAAATCACAGGATGAATTACACTGACCTGGAGAGCTCTGTAATGTAATTGACTTCCTTGAGAAATTGCATTTTATGGCCTTTTTATGACCTCCTGTTTTTGAAGTAGAAATCAAATGTGACTTTATGACTTCAGAAACAGGACGTCATTAGGCTGATTCCTGTTGGGCTTTTTTTAACACATTGGTGCCAGTGTGGGCTTGCTAAATTCAAAGGAAACGTGTAATTAAAGAGTTATATATATAGGAAATGTTGTTTTTTTTCTGATGGCACATTATTTAAAATACCTCCTGATAGGAAATAATTTTTTGTAATTTTATATTATACAAGGAGGAGCTAGATGACTCACAGAAGGGGTATAGAGACAGAATTTAAACTGATACTTGTGTCTGAAATGTTGATATATCATTTTGGGACTCTAGAGAGACACAGCTCTCTTACCTAACTTTAAAGGCACTTACAGAGGTAATACAGTAGAGAAAAAAGATCTAAATATATTGCAGGAGTTTGTTCTGTAGTTTTCCTTTTTTTTCTTTTATGTGATTGTGATGCTCTTTGATATTTGTTCTGTATTTTATCTTACTGTTTTTATCCATTTTTAGTAAACATATTCTTAAGATACTGCTTGGGTCTCCTCGGTCATTTTGAGCATGTTATTGCTGAACAAATATTAAGTCTGGCAACTGTTCAAGGGCTCAATGGTGTTATTAAGCTAGGGAAAAGGTAAGAATATACCTAAGGTCTCTTCTAGAGTTAAAAGGGTTCATTTTGGAAGCCTGGCTGGGTGCTCCTGGCGAGAGATTGTACCGCAATCCCCAAAAGGGTATGTATCTGAGCTTGTTCATTGGGTATGCTAGCATAAGGTTCACAGTTTGAATCCCCCCAGAACTTGAGACTAACGGTGATTCAGACCCCAAAAGCAAACAGGAGGGTTACCCTGCCTGTTATCTGTTCATACTATTGCGCTCTGAGGTTGGCACTGTGGGAGCAGAGGGCCTGACCTGCTGAGTGCGTTTGTGACACATGGGTCCTGTCAAAATGGTGGATGAGAGTTTCACAGGAAATGTAAATGATCAGGGGATGTGCCCCCATACCCCCTCACCCACATACATTCGATCTTTTAGTTTTGGGGGGGCAAAGCCCCCCTCCCACCACGAGTAGTATATTATCACTACCATAACTACTTCTAATAGTTTGTAAGGACGTCACTGTTGGAAATCTCACTAGCTCAAATCTCATCCACCATTTTGTGGAACCCATATACTGCGTACAAGCAGAAAAAAGTATGGGTAGACCCTCCTTTCAGTCATTCAGCTTTCTCTACCCATTTTGTAATAATACTCCCTTGTGTGTAGTGCCCCCTCGACGATCATACTTTTATTACTGACAACTCTGCTGAAGTCACACACTTTCCCTAACCCTAAGTCCCACAGTTGCATTCATTGCCCTCTACAGAGGGTGGGGTGAAGAACAAACCAGGTACCATAAGCTCGCAGATCAGTGATGTTTGCAGAGGGCAATGGGTGAAACAGCTGTCTTGGAAACAGTATAACTTCAGCATCAGAATAAGAAATATTTTTCTCATTGCACATAGCAAGATAATGTACTTGCACTCTGGTGCCAGCGTTTATGGTATGACCCTAATCCCTGTGAGGGACTAGAACCATTGACCATCTGGACCAGAGGCGGATGTGTTAACTGAGCCACACTGACACTTAGAATACACAATATGTGGCATTTCCGAAGATCAGTTGACTCACTGCTGTTGCAAATGTATTACAGGCACACTTGAAGCTGGTTACTCGAGTAACTCGTCTGACTTAATAAAAAAAAAAAAATAGACACGACAGGCTGATTAATTCTAATGGTAAAAGGTATAACGTTTGTTCACCCGGACTATAGGATTGACAACGTTTCCTAGGTCATATTCATCAAAAATCCAATTTGTTTAGTAATAGATCACTGGGAAGCCTTTTTTGGTCGCATGCTCCTACTAATGGAGCCAGAGGGAAATGACTGCCGAGGGGACGGCGGAGCATTATCGTGGTTTCCCGCTCTTTTGGTCCCTCTCTGTCACACAGCGTCTCCCGCTCCAACGGCCACAGCTGTAACTGCTCTCTCTTCCTGCCCTGCCAGGACACTTCCTATTGGTCCATTGGCACAGGGAACACTTTTAATTGGCGCCAGTCTTTTCCCACTCTGGTCAGCCCGAGAAACAACTTTGGGCACAAACTTACGGATTTAATGCTTTTCAAGGATCAGGTGACGGGTTGGGGACTCTCTATTTCAAAAGCCTTCAGCTTCGGATCTATGTAAAATTACTTGTCACAAGGAATCTCATTCCAAAGTGTTGTCGTATGTGTTCCGCAACCTCGTACCCTTCCCCCGGTAACACATGGAAATGATCCGCAGCTGGCAGTGTGCCTTCCCCGCTTAGCAAATACATGTAAATGGCCAAACACCAAATAACGGATCAAGTGTCCCATCAGAAGCCCTTTCAGACTAGAAACCTGAGAATGCAGCAGCCAATGGGGCCAAGAAATTTCCAGTGAAACAAAAGTACATGACATTTTTTGGTATTATTTTTCTACATAGTTTAGAAGGGATATTCAGAAAACAAACATTTTGTACACATAATTGCTTTTAGTTAATACTGTATGTATCGGTAATGCCATCGAATTTTGTCTGAAATGTTGGATTTTTGTTTTTAGACACAATCTCCAACGCTTTACAATAGTTGATGCTAATAAAGTGATGTAGTATAGTTCTTTTAGGAGAATGTGGGTGGCTCTGAAAAGAGCCTTTGGGTTCAACAGTTGAGATGGAGTCATTGCCTGCTGAGTTGTCCGTCCGCAATCACTTGGCGCTGCTGTACTTGGTGATGGCTTTCGTGCCCTCCGACACCGCATGCTTGGCCAGCTCTCCTGGCAGTACCAGGCTAACGGCAGCCTGGATGTCCTTGGAAGCGATGGTCTTGCGCTTCTATATTCAGCCAGGTGCTTGGATTGGGTTGCGATTCGCTGAAAGATGTCGTTCACAAAGGAATTCATGATGCTCATAGCCTTGGAAGAGATGCCGGTGTCAGGATGAACCTGTTTCAGCACTTTGTACACATAGATCGAGTAACTCTCCTTGCGCCTCTTCCTTCCCTTCTTCTTCAGACCCTTACTGCTAGATGGCGCCTTCGGCCCCTTTTTTAAACCTGAAGCTGATTTACGAGGCATATCGAATTATCTATGCGCTTCTATGAAGTAAAATGATTCAATGATTTCAAGTTGCCTCAGTACAGCTGTATATATATACAGACAGGGGTGTAGCCAGGAATTTTAAACTTGTACTCAAAACTGATGCACTGTTGCCACCCATAATGTAAACATAAACCAAAATATGCGCTGCCACGTCACTCCGATAGGATGCCCCCCCCCCCGTTTACTTGAACTCAGACATGGCAATCAGTTTCTTCCTGTAATCCTCCTTCGTTTTTCTGCCTGCCTGGCAAGTTGTTCTTATTTGTGCATTTGGATGGTGGCATCAGTGCCCCATAGTGAACAGCAAAGGCAGAAGGGCTCAGGGTGACACAGATACAATGTGACTCACAATGTCTTTGCTTTCCTCTTTTTGTTGCCCCTGCCTGATTGGTTGCCCCTGCTTGATTTTTTTTTTTTTTACTGTACTCTGTTGAGTACAGTGCATATGCCTGCTGACACCCCTGTATAGAGAAGGGTGTTCTATATGCAAATTAGCTGGATGTCCTGATTGGCTCCGTAAGTACATCTCAGTCCTTAGTACCTGATTGGTCCGTTTCAATTATGTTGAAAACAGATGGAATGGTAACTTTAGTTTGACTCACCTTTGTTTCAGCAATATAAGTCCACTCTTTTTTATGCAGCAATTTGTTGTTCCCCTCACTTTTCAACTTACTTTACTGATGTTGACCCCCCCCCTCTTTTTTCTTTCAAGCAGATTGAGGCCTGTTTTATGTTTACTGACTTCAACCGCCTCATCTTCCAAGCAGATTGACTCCAGTTGTTTTATATTTTTAAAATGTAAACAGCTATTCAGATAACACTTTCTAATCAAAGGAGCCGGGTGATGTAGAATGTAAACATACTGTATATTCAGATAAAGTTTTCTAACCAAAGGACCCAGGTGATTTAGAATATTTTCATCATCGAGTCCGTCAGTCAGCATTGTCATCTCGCTCCCTTTGCCTCCCTCTTCCTTGCAGTGTAATTGACTCGTCATAGCAGCCAGTAACGTCCAACACCAATGTTTTCCTGCTCAGGTAGGCACACAGTTCAGCCTTGGACAGGAAAACAATCCAGTACATGAGAGCAGTTGTAATCTAGAGGTAGGAGGCAGGGTGTATGGCAGAAAAATAGGGCACCATGGCCTCAATCTGGGACAGCACTGCTACAGACAGCCACTTCTAATTGCTACTGTTATGTTCATGCTCAAGTGGTTACAAAATTCAGTCATGGACAGGGAAGTATCCGCTTTAGGAGAGTGGTGGATGGGGGGAGGCAAAGGGCAGCGAGACAAGCGACCAGCACCTCAGTCTGCACCACCACTACTAATCAAATCAAATCATCTTCATTTATAAAAGGTGCCTTTCCAAACCAAGGCACCTGTACAATAAAAACATATTATATAAATATCCAAATAAAAAAAAAATAAGACTAAAAATACAATAACAGCTTTAGTAGTTAGGAAATGCCAAACTAAAAAAAGATATGTCTTTAAAGCAATCGTAAAACTCTGGACGTTCAGACAATCTCGTACCTGATGAGGTAGAGAATTCCACAGGGTTGGGGCCACAAAACTAAATGCCTTTGCCCCAGATGTTTGTAAACGAACCCTGGGAATATCGAGCAATCCCTCATCGGTAGATTAGAGAGGACAGGATAGTAGGGACAAAGGCGATCTTTCAGGTAACCCAGTCCCTGATCATGTAGGGCCTTGTAGGTTAATAACGCAACCTTGAAGGTGATCCGCCACTGTATCGGCAGCTAGTGCAGTCCGCAGAGAACAGGCATTATATGACTGGTTCTAGAAGTACCAGTCAGAAGCCTGGCCGCCGTGTTCTGCACCAGCTGCAAGCGGCAGATCTCAACCCCCAGTAGCCCTAGGTAAAGGGCATTGCAGTAGTCAAGGTGGGAGGTAACGAAGGCGTGAGCCAATGTTGGAAGATCATCGGGAGGAACCAGGTGTTTAACCTGGATGATATTCCTCAAATGGTAAAAAGAGGTTTTAATAACTGCCAACACCTGCAGTTTCAGGGTCAGGCAGTCATCAAACATAATGCCCAGGTTCCGCACCCAGGCTGAGGTAGTTAGCTTGACACCTCCAAGCCATAGACCCGAAGGAGAACCTGCCAACACGCCCGCCTCACGACGATCTGGGTCTACAACCAACACCTCAGTTTTTTGGGGATTCAACTGCAGCCAACTCACATTCATCCAGTCCTGGATTTCGGCTAGACAACTCTTTAGCAGTGAGACAGCATCATCCTGATCAGGCACAAAAGACATATACAGTTGAGTATCATCTGCATAGCAGTGAAAACTCAAGCTGTACTGCCTAATAATTGCTTCTAATGGCAGCATATACACCGCAAACAACATGGGCACCAAAATGGATCCCTGTGGTACACCACAGGATAGAGAGAATGGAGCTGAGGAAAAAAACCCAGACACCACCCTCTGAGTCCTACCCGTGAGGAAAGATTGAAACCATCTGAGGACAACTCCCAAAAGTCCACAGAAAAACTGCAGGCGATCCAACAGCACACCATGGTCTACAGTGTCAAATGCCACAGAGAAATCAAGAAGGACCAAGATGGAATGAGTCTTTCGATCTCTCACTGTTAGGAGGTCATTTAGTACCCGAATAAGGGCTGTCTCAGTACTATGTCTCTTCCTAAAACCGGACTGGAGAGAATCATAAATATTGTGGTTGGTCAAATGGTCATCCAGCTGTAACACCACCACCTTCTCAATAACTTTACCCACGAAGGGTAGGTTAGAGACAAGCCTGTAGTTTGCTAGACAGTCGGGGTCCAAGGAGGACTTCTTAAGTAGGGGCCGAACCACGGCCTCCTTAAGGGGATCTGGAAAGATCCTCCTCTCCAAGGACAACCAGACAATCTCAGAAAGGACCGGGCCAATGACATCCTCACAACCAACCAAAAGGCGCGTGGGGCCCAGGTCCAAACTACAGTTGGTAGGCCATAATGACTGGATAACCATCACAATATCACTGATTGTGGGCCGGCCGAAATCACACCACACAGCTAGGTGTCCGACATCTCCTGCTGACCACTGCTACTCCCTTGAGAGAGGGTCAAGCAGATATTGGACCTGATTGTGGTAACCTTATCCATGAAGAATCAAGCAGTCTCCACACACCGCTCTTGTGAAAAAGCATTTCCAGGCTGAAGATGGAGTGTACTGCACAGTCTGTCTATGGTCTGGAAAAGCTGAGCTGGTCGATTCTGTGCAGCAGCAATTTCCCTGGACAGGAGTTCTGCCTTCTCATGGGAAATTGTTGATTGATAGACTGCCAATCTTTTCCCGCTTAAGCTGCACGAGATCCTGCGGTGGGTAGGGAAAATAACGTCCAGTTTTGCTGCCTGTTAGTTTTTTCAGGGCTGCCTGCTTTTGTTTGGGGGAAGGGGACCTTTTTCCTGCACTATTTTGCTTTCTTATGGAATCAGTTACACAGATGATCAAGTTCAACAAAGTGTAGTAACCAAATCAAAATAATTCCCATTACTCTTCTGTTTTCTCCATACGTTCGAGTCTAATCAAGTACAGTAGTTCATTTTGCCCAAATCAAAACTTTTCATGGGCTTCTGCTTATGTAGGTATTGATAATTCAGTGTATTTACTTAAATAATTTTACCTGTGCCGGGAGGGAATTTCAGGCTTTATTTGATTGCTGCTCATTGCCCTGCAAGTTTATTTGTATTGGGTTCATTGTGTTCATCGGATTCCCAGGCACCGAACTCTTCTAAAACATATTTTGTATAACGTTTAATTAAAATGATTTCACAAACTCGTGAGCAAATCAGTAAACTGTGATCATCTCACAATAAAAATCACAAATTCCTCACACAGTGACTGCAAAAGTCGATCCTTGCAGAACCAATGTATTTCAAAATAATCTTAATACCTCTACATCAGGATATGTACAAGATGATGCTGTCTCTCATTGTATTCATTGTGCTTGTACAAAGCATTCATTGATGTATTTTAATAAAAGTAGGAGAATAAAAATGAAAAGTATGTAGATTTGAAAAAGCAGTTTTATATTTAAGGAAAAGGGCAACTGAGAAATTAAACTTTGCTCAATTGCTTGCTTTTTTACCTGTATTAATTGCCATACATATAGCTGCATAACGAGTGCTGATGCTTTATCATCCATCGAATAAAGGCATTTAAGTCAAGCCTAGCTTTTTTTTACATTTCCAATTTTATTCATCTATTGAATGAAGGTGTTTAATCAGGACCTAACTTTTTTTACATTCCAATTTTATTGCCAATTAATTTTGAACTCTTTAAGGTTGCAGTTCTTATTGACAATAATTCATTATGAATGATTTCAGGTTGCAGCAGTTTTTAGAGACAGCGGGTGGGGTTCTACAGTCCTGTTAGGAGTCGCCGATACCTGAGTTGTCCTTTACCGACTTAAAATGACTTATTGAACTTGATGACGGCCTTGGTGCCTTCACACACAGCATGCTTGGCCAGTTGCCCTGGCAGTACCAGGTACACAGCAAACTGCATGTCCCAGGTAGAGATGGTCTTGCGCCTTCTATAGGTAGTCAGGTGGGAGGCTTGGGCCCCGATGCGAAGGAACATGTCATTCACAAATGTGTTCATGATGCGCACGGTCTTGGAAGAGATGCTGGTGTTCGGGTGAACCCGTTTCAGTACTCTGTGCACATAGCGTGAGTACCTCTCCTTGCGGGGTTTCCTTCTCTTCTTCACACCCTTTTTAGTGATAGATATCTTAGAACCTTTACTCAAAGCTGAAGCAGATTTGGTGGAAGCAGGCATATTAAAATCCCAATATATAGTCAAAATACCTCAATGAAGACAAACAGATATAAATAACCAGGAACCTCCAGGTACCTGTATATATACTGAGATGAGACACATGCAAATTAGCAAGGACCCTTTATTGTCTAACATTTCCTCACAAAGGCTGCCCTATTCTGATTGGTTCACTGATTAGCCTTTATACTCACACAAGCTTGAATGTGGGATAGACAGGGCTTGGATTAATTTCTTAGTTTGAATAGACACTGACCGATTCAGAAAAACAGCAGAGAGTGCAGATCTTTCTTTATTGCCATAGATGCCCAGCTGTTTTCAGAAACTGCATTCATCCTCAGAAACTCGCGAAAGTAAGTTACATATCTCGTAGGTCACAGTTCAGTATGCCTTTCCAGGTCAGAACTTGCAAAAAAAGGTAAACAAATACTTTTACCAAGAATAATTACTGCAACAGATTTTTAATGATTATGAACAACAGAAATTAAGCATTAAGACATTAAATATGATTTTTTAATGTTGTGGTGTTAGGTAACTATGTCCCTAGTTAAGGCATAGAATTAGGCACATTTAGAAAATGGCCTTAAGAATAAAAGAAATCTGATTGGCTGGCAGGGGTACATTAACTTACAGTGAGAGCCCCGTAAGTTAAAAGTCCCAGCTATGCCAACCCAGTCAAATATCCTGGTGCCCACCCTGCTCTGCAATTCGTCAAAACCAACAAATTTTTATTTAAAATCGCTGCCATTTTTTTCTCTCGCTAAGCAAGAGATACTGGGCTGGCACCACGGTCCTCTAACAACAGATTGGCAGTCATTTGTTCCCACTTGCTTAGCGATGCACCCACCATCACTGGCAAACTGCAGATTTAACAAAATATACTGAAGTGGCACACAGAATAGCTCTTTTCTCTCTGTTCTCATACACACAAAAAAAAACAACTACTGACTGAGTGGCGCTACTGCATCACGCGCTCCGCACTACTCGCGGTCAACATTGCTCCGTTCCGTTACACAAAACTCTTTAGCTCTCACTATCCTCCACAAACAAATCACCCCACAGGAATAACTTTCACTTTTTTGGGGAAGAGGGAATTAAAGTACCTCCTTTACATTCTCCAGTCGTAGAATTCACAACCCGACTTTCGTGCTCCCTATCTGATTGTGTCTCAGACGACTGCCAGCATCTCAAAGTGAAAATGAGTTGAAAAATGAAACTAGTAACACGAGGGTTACACCACGCTGTGTCAGTACGAAATTAATAAAAAACAAGAAAGTGAACGCAAGTGAGCAGAGGGGCGTGGTGCAGACTTCAAGTGTCAAGGGAGGAGAACAGAATAGCTGTCTGGGGGGGTGGCAACAAGACATGGAACAGCACAAAAAAGGAGGAACTACTTTACAACACAAGAACTTTAATTGTATTTCACTCTATTTATTTATTTTTAAATTTTACTAAATCCCACATAAAAGTAACATACATAGCTGATTTTCTAAGCATTCATTCGTGTTTAAACTGACAAATTTTTTTTTATGTTATTATGTCTGTTAATGTTAATTTCGCTATACATTCTATGTAAACAAAAACATGTTTATGCAGTCATATCTTATAAGTTCATAAGATAATAGCTGTCCCTTTTTTTGTTACATTAAATTAATGTATTCTGCTGTTGGAATATTTGAACTCAGAGCCAATTCAACTCAATTCTGGCAGCCAGGTCTTACACAGGCAGTGCACTCACCAATCCAAATCAGTTCCCATGTACCACAGTGGTTTGTCCTTAATCCTATCCAGTTCTTCCTAAATGATGTTTCAGGAGCATGTGTCTCCTTAAACATTTATATGTATGTGGGCAAGACATAGAGAATAATGCATGGGCAGCCATACACAACTAGGAAGTGTCTCCATACGGGGGTCAAGATGACATCATATATACCTTGAGAGCGTAGCTTGAGAGGTCCATGATGTCATCTCAGCCCCAAGATGGAAACAAAAGCTAGGCTGGGCATGGTTGCCCATGTTCTGTTTCTTTCACAGCTTATGGTTTTACTACATGTGAATAGTAAAAAGTTTCAGTTGATATGCTGTAGTAATCGGGACCCATCCACTCCCATTCCATCTACCTTTAGTCCCTCGTAGTCAGTAACTATACTAAAGATAAATTATTACATTGACATGGGGTGGGACTTTACAGGGCATAACTATACACAGCAAATTTTTGTGGCCTTTGAACTGTGTCACCATCCCCTCACAGCAGATGTGGCCTCAGTTGTTCTTTCTGTGTAAGGCATGGTCATAAACTCTGGTGTGGCTCATTGCACCCCCAATAAATATACCACCCTTAGGCGTAGGGCCGGCTGGGGGAGGATGGCTGGAGCATCCCACGACAGCTCGCCTTCTCTGGGGGAGGAGAAGGCCGATGCCCGAAACTTGCCTGACCCCGAGCGGAGGCTCGAGGTACTGCAAGCCCTACAGGGGAAGGGTGGCCAGACTACGCAGTGGATGTCGGCGCATTGCGCCGTGACATCAGGGCTGACACTGCGTAGATGGGGTGAAAAGAGGAAACGCCTGCCAGCGACGGGAAGACGGGCTGCCCAGAGCATGCCTCCAATGTGCCCCCACTCACCCAGCCACCTCCAGACCGATGCCAAGATAGTAGCATGGGGTGTCGTGCCCCACCTCGTACCCTCTCAGGGGGCAATCCAAAGCTCCATGGGACCTGGAGGTAGGTGTGGGTAGAGTGGAAGGCAGGAGGATGACTATTGGTGGTTCCAAGGGTCGGGCTGGCAGGGACGGAGGGGGAGGAAAACTGCAATTTCCAAAAAAAAAGATGGCAGAGAGAGAGAGAGTGAGTGCAGGAAGGAAGGAAGGAAGGGGTTAAGGAGAAATACATAACTACTTCTGATGAGGAAGGAGTCCAACTGAGGGGGCAAGGGATAAGTGCAAGAAGTTGTGAGAGGACGAAAGAGAAAGGGAGAGAGTTGAGCAGGGATCAGGGATGGAGGGTATAAAAGGAATCCTGGGCATAAGGGTGGGGATGGACTAGGGAGGACAGGAGCCAGGGTGGACAGGGAGACTAGGAAGAAGGATAGAAGAAGTCAGAGGGTACTCACTTAATAGCAGTGGCAGGAGACTGGCATGATATGCTAGGACATATGGCAGTGACAGACTACTGGGAAGAATTTGTAGGTCAGGGCTTTGAAGAAACTTAGAAATGTTTTCAGAAATAAAGGAAGCAGGATGGTAGAAATGAAGGGGGATGGGAACAGAAGCATTAAAAGAGAGGGGGAAAGGAAACAGAAACATAGACTTTGATGGCAGATAAGAACCGCTTGGCCCACCCAGAAGGCTATTCTATGCATCCACCACCCTCTTTGTGAAAAAATATTTCCTTGCGTTGCCCCTGAGCCATCCCCCCTTTATCTTCAAATTGTGCCCCCTTGTTCTTGCTCGTCTCTTTTTCTGGAAGATGCTACCCTCTTGGACTTTGTTGATTCCCTTGAGGTACTTGAAAGTTTCTATCATGTCCCCCCCCCTTTCCTTGTGGGTATACATATTAAGCTCCTTTAGGCTCTCTTCATACGGCTTCTCTTGCGGACCCTGCACCATTTTGGTTGTCCTCCTTTGGACTGCCTCCATCCTGTCTATGTCTTTGCGGAGACTGGGTTTCCAGAACTGCACACAGTACTCCAGATGGGGTCTCACTAACTGTCTGTACAGAGGGATAGCAACGTCCTGTTTTCTACTGGTGATGCCTCTCCCTAATCTACATCCACAATCCAGCATTGTGATGAGGTTGGCCCATGGCTTGGAGGCCATTTCACCATCGGGGGGAGCACTGGGATCCTCTTCGGCCTTAGTGGAAACAAGACCACTAGTGGTAACAGCCTGAAACTGGTGGAGAGAAGGTTCAGGACTGACATGAGGAAGCACTTTTTCACTGAGAGGGTGGTAGCTAAGTGTAATTAGTTGCCAGAAGAGGTGGTATCCTTGAAAATAATGGACAGCTTCAAGAGTTTGGGACATGGTGAGGGGGAAAGTTGCAGGTGGAGGGAGGAGAGAGAAGCAGAGGGGTATTTGAGAGGGGTCAAGGGACATTTGGGGAGAGGCACTAGTCTCCTCGTAGGTACAAAGACTAAGGTCTTGCTGAAATTCAGATAAAGGACATTGGCCACTTGGCTTTTGTCCACTGTCCTGGTGACAAAGTCAAAGAAGTCAATTAGCTTGCAGGGTTCTTTCTGCTCCACAACATTTTTTTTTTTCATATTTAATAAACTTTATTAAAAAAAACAACACAGTAACACAGAGAAACAGTTGACAAAGACCTCAAAAATATATAAAGATGAAATAACAACAACAAAAAAAAAAACACAGCAGAATGTAAATGAGGTCAGTAAAAGAGTTAATAAAAGAAGTAAATTCCGTTGTCTCGGATGATTGCATTAAACAACAAACAATAACATTTACAATTTTACCCAACTCCCTTCCCATCTGACCACCGGAGGAATTGACCAGAGCTTCAGCAAAAATATCAGTCAGAAACCCTGACCCAATATGCACCAGTCTGCCAAGAAGAAAAAGAGAGCGATGGATATAAGAAACCATAAAATATCCATTTACACAGTTAACAACAAGTGTAGAGGTTCCCAAATGTGCTTATATCTGGATAAATTGCCAGACAAGCTTGCTATAAGGCATTCAGTTTGTAGTGCAAACAACATAGAACACAGAAACATAGAACTTAGCGACAGATAAGGACCACTTGGCCTACCTAATGCATAGGCTGCAGATCCTGGTTAACCAACAGCCTACTTCCTCCTACCCCTACCCCCACTAGAATTGCCTTATGTCTGTCCCATGCATTCTTGAATTCCCCCACTGTTTGACTCCACTACCATAGCAACATAGAATCTGACTGCAGATAAGGACTGCTTGGCCCACCCAGTCTGCCCATTTCCCTACCTGATGGATAAGCTGCAAATCCTAGTTAACCAGCAGCCTACTTCTTTCTACCCCCACCACCTAGAATTGCCTTGTGATTGTCCCATGCATGCTTGAATTCAGCCACTGTTTTTGACTCCACAACCTCCTCTGGAAGGCCGTTCCATGCATCCACAACCCTCTCTGTGAAAAAATACTTCCTTACATTACCTCTGAGCTGCCCCCCCATCTTTAAATTGTGCCCCCTTGTTCTTGCACACCTCTTTTTTTGAAAGATGCTACCCTCTTGGACTTTGTTGATTCCCTTGAGGTACTTCAAAGTTTCTATCATGTCCCCCTCTACCTCCTTTCCTCGAGGCTATACATATTAAGCTCCTTTAGTCTCTCTTCATATGTCTTCCGGTGCAGACTCTGCACCATTTTAGTTGCCTCCCTCTGGACAGCCTCCATCCTATCTATGTCCTTTTGGAGAGTGGGTCTCCAGAACTGGATGCAGAACTCCAGATGGGGTCTCACCAACTGTCTGTACAGAGGGATAACAACTTCCAGTTTTCTACTGGTGATGCCTCTCCCTATGCATCCCAGTATCCCACCAGCCCTCCTTACTGCCTTCTCACATTGCTGGCCCACCTTAAGGTTATCTGATATGACTACCCCCAGGTCCCTTTCCATTTCTGTTGTTGTTATTATCTAACCCCCGTGTACTCTTCCCCTGGATTTTTGTTTCCCAGGTGCATTACTTTGCACTTCTTTGCATTGAATCTAAGCTACCATCCATTTGACCATTCCTCCAACCTTGCCAAGTCACTTTGCATCCTCTCCACCCCAACTTCTATATCAACCCTGTTGCAGATCTTTGTATTGTCTGCAAAGAGACATACTTTTCCTTCCAGTCCCTCTGCAATGTCACTTATTAAGACATTAAAGAGTACTGGTCCCAGTACTGAACCTTGCGGTACCCCACTAGTGACCCCCCTTTCTTCAGAGTAAACTCTGTTTACTATTACTCTCTGTATCCTGTTGTCCAGCCAATTTTTTACCCAGGCTACCACCTTGGGACCCACTCCAAGGCTGGCTAACTTGTATATTAATCTTTTGTGTGGGACTGTGTCAAGTGCCTTGCTAAAGTCTAGGTAGGCCACGTCCACAGCCCCTCTCTTGTCTACTACATTGGTCACCCAGTTAAAGAAATCTATTAGATTCATCTGACATGACCTTCCTATTGTGAAGCCATGCTGCCTTGGGTCCTGTACCCCACTGGCCTCTAGGAACTCAAAAATTCTTTCCTTTAGAAGTGATTCCATCATTTTCCTTATAGCATTCCTGAAAGTGAGGGGTATCTTGATCCAGCCAGTGCCAAAGAATAACCTTCTTCACACGTGCCGAGATCAAAGCCATATGGGCTTTCTGGTTGCCAATCAAGGGATCCATATAGTTGCCCAAAATATATATTTTGGGAAGAAAGGCATCAGAAAGCCCCAACAATGGATCTAGATGAGAGTGGACTGAATTCCAAAAGGGAACAACCTTCTGACAAGTCCAAAGTATACGGTATAGGGTGCCAGACTCTTGACCACATCTGGAGCAAAGGTCATTAGGTAAGCGACCATCCTATGTAACTTAATCAGAGTGTAATAAAGGTTATAAATAATCTGGAATTGCATAAAGTGGTACCGATTCCACTTTATCAGTTTATACAAATGCTTCCAGATGAGTGACCAGTTTCTAGAGGGTAAGGTAGCTGGAAGAGTCTGATCCCATCCATAAACCCAGGGACCCTCACTAGCAACCAGACATTTTTGCAGTGATCGATAATAGTAAGATATAAGGTGAGCAGGGGGGCTGAGAGAAGGAGGGGGAAAACAGAAGTACTGAGAGGACTAAGCCATGGCCCTGTACCAAAAAACTGTGCAAGCATGTGTGTGTAACCCCCCTACCAATGGGGGTTCCTAAAAGCCTCCTCAGAGTTGCCCAGGTGTTCCCCCTGGTGGTTGGCGTTCAGTGCTAAGCCGTTTTAAATGGAGATGATGGAGTGCTTTTAGAGCCTCTGTGTATGGTCTCTTTAAGGGCTGTCTGTTCGTAGTCCCAATCAGCTGAAATGGGGTGGCTGTGTGGTTGAATGCCCGAGTCCCGCCTGGACTGTCCAGTAAGTGCTCCATACTGCCCTCACTATGTTGTGCAGTGGGAGGCCTCTGGAAAGATGTAATTGGTTATTGATAATAGTGTAGAGTAATAATGATAATGTGGGTGTTCTAACCTGCCTTCTTTGCAGTGGAGACTGTTCCGATTATCTCCTCCATTTTGGTCCAGAACTGCCAAATTGGACCAATCAGTACCTCTGGACTCTAGTAGAGCCGTCTGACCAATAGAGGAACTGCTTGTAATTTGGGAAAGGCATTATGGGCTATGGCGCTCTTTCGGGCCACTGAGGGCTGGAGAAATTGACTGGCATGTGACGCTAGCCAATGGGATTGGGTAGCACCTGAGCTGTAAGGAGTGCCCCATGCTGCTAGGGGCAGTTTTTCGTTGTGACTGTGAAGGAGAAAGGAGCTCTGAGCTTCTGCGCCGTTTGACTGTTCAAGCGGGAAGTGCGTGAAAGGCCTGAGGCGGACGTTTTTGCCTTGTCAGTTCTTCGGACTAAATCCGCCGGCGGGCAGTCGGAGGAGGCTGTGTAGGGACACAGCTACCTACCAGACTTTACCTGAAGGGGACTGGAGAATCTGCTGAATCGCACTTGGTCCAACAGGACGTTTGGAGTGGCTGCTACCGCCCAAAGTGGCCGTGAGTTCGTTCGGGTCCTGAAAGCCACTGCCTGGTATGGTACCCCTCTGTTGTTTGCCATATAAATGTGTGAGAAGGCTTTTGAAGCTCAGGCTCAGCCCTGCAAGTGATGAAGGAAGGGTATCTGCTGAAGTCGTGAGTACTGGGTCAGGGTAGCTCCCTGTTAAGATTACAAGCAGTGGCCAAAATCTTTTAGTTATACTGCTGCCTGCATTAACTGTGCCTTCTGCTCATTCTGATCTGCTCAGGAAAGTGAATGCTTACTTGCGTCAGGGCCCCAACCAGCTGCAACGAGGGACTAGCCGTTAGGGTTTGGGTACCCAGGGACAGTAACTAATAGGTTTAGGCCTGTGCACAGAGCCCTATGTAGATAAGTATAGTGATAAGCCAATCAACTTGATTTCCCCCCATCCTTGTTATTTCCCCCTTAAATAAATCAGATTGTTTATTTTGCAACTGTACCCTTGCTGGATTGTGTTTTACTGAGGATATACTGTACAGTGAAAGTGTGATAACAGTGCCTTACTTTCCAGGGGGTTCCCGGAGTGAGCTGAGTGATACGAGGGGGGGGTAAGTGTACAGGGGAAAAGTATTGTCATTACTCCGGGTGAGCCACTAGTGGGATGAAAGGGGGGGTTGCAGTAACCCAGAGGGCTGTGACTGAGTCAATCTCGACTGTTTTAACCCCGACCTCTGGGTGGAGGCATCCGTCAACGGATCTGGGCCCCTCACCCTGCCACAGTTGAGGCAGGCAGGGGTAATAGCCCTAAGGGTAGCGCCCCCTGTGGGGTACATGTGATAGATGAAAAAATCGAAAACAGGAGGTGGTAGGCTAATGATATAAAGCCCGAGCCTCTTGGAATGATAATTTCTGATTCAGGGTGAGAATGATGACTTTGTCTACCCCTATATCAGGCCAGAATTGCTTAGAGAGCATCTGTCCAGCCATCCGCAGATCAGGATTCCCAAACAATGGTTGGGAAATATCTTTGTATGGACATATCTTGTGTAAGGAGCAGAGTTGCAAATGGATCTGGAGGGATGCTCCAAGGGGTGAGTCCTGTAAAGAATGGGGTAACCTTCCTTTAGAAAGGTAGGGAAGTGCCCAAATATCCACCCTGTGATTGGAGCACAAAGAGTATTCTATGTCCATCCATTGTGGAACATATGATGTGTTAGAGCTGCTCCTAGGTGGCTGCAACCAATTAGAAAGCTTATTGAGATGTAGGACCAAATTGTATAAGAGAAAGTTAGGGACTTGTAGACCTCCACAACAATTGCTAGGCTGTCTGTGTCCTACACGTGTGTAGGAGTTACCGTAGGAAGCATTCCACCCAGTTTACTTTGCTGTCTACTTCAGTTCCTACATTGTGTGAAGCAGACAGCAGTGCACCTTCGGAACAATAATCCATGGGTGTTTACAAAGCTTCTGGATCCAGCAAGTGGTATAGCGGCATGGTGGGAGGAGAGGGCTGGCTATCTCTACTATGGCTGCATTTTTGGGGATTTTTCTTTGCCACAGGAATTCTTGTGATGCCATTCGGATTTGTTTGTGCTGGTTTTGTTTTCCAGGTGATGTGTTGCTGACTGATGCGATCCTGACTCAGGTGGCGGTTCATGTAGCCTGATCTGGACGGTAAGGAGGTATTTTATGAGTCTTAAATCTTCAGGCTGTAGAGCATTTTCTTATGCTGCACCCACTCTTTGGAATTCTCTACCCCACCAATTACGGGAGTACACCTCCGTGGAGGAATTTAAGAGGGGTCTGAAAACCCACTTTTGACAAATGGCTTTTCTGGATGGTTGACTTTATTGAAGTTATTAACTATGTTGTGGTTTTATCTGTGTTTATTACTGAATTTTAATGTTTGATTTGTACTGTTTTAATATGTATAGCGCCTTGAAAAATGAAAGGCGCTTTATAAATAATATTATTATTATTTTCTCCATTTGTGTTTTACATGCTACTGCTTGAAATAACCAAGGTTCCGTTTCTATTCAGCGGTGTCTTGGCTTGAGTACTTTGTCCACGAGCTTCACTCCCATCTGTGTCTCATGCAGATTTTGAACTAAGGCAGCCACTGGGTTTTCAGAGCAGTTTTCAAGTGATGACTGTAAACAGTCCCACACATCAGATACATCTTCACAGAACAAAGCTACCTTTGGCCTCCCTTATGGTTACGGTAGCAGGATACCTGAAATAGTATTGAATACCAGCCCTTTGTAATTCCTGCTTGACTTCAAAGAATTCCCTTCTTTTTTTACATCAAAGCCCCTGGAAAATCCTGGAACAGCAATATCTTTTCCCCATTAAATATCAAATTCCTCCTGTCTTTGGCTATGTTTAGGATTTCCTCTGCAATAGAGAAATGGAGGAACTAAGCAATGGTGGCTCTAGGTCTTAGATTAGCTGGTGACTTGGGGCCAGCAGGTCAATGTGCCCTCTCGAACTCCAGGTGCCATGGCCACAGATGTCTGAGAAGTTCAGGCAGTAATTTTTGTAAAACAGCCACCATGTTACTTCCCTCCTAACCTTCTGGCACCTTTAATATGCGCACGTTGTTTCTGTGCCCTCTATTCTCGAGGTCATCTATTTTACGGAGGAGATAATCAGTTTATTTGCTCTGATTTGTACTTTGCTCCTGCAGCTGTAAAACATCTGATTTCAGCTGTGTTACTAGTGAGTCATTTTAGTAGCCCTTTCATTTAGAGATAAGCTGTCGTTCTTTAAGCCAAAAGTTACCTGCTTTACTTCTGATATGTCTGTTTTTAAGTCAGCAAGCATGTCTTTAAGTCCCTGTATGTTCTCTTTGCTGACATTGCTATTATTAGAGATATGATTTCCAGCTCCGTTGGGCTTGGTTTTGATTTCCAGAGTTTTCTCAGTTGCATTCGGCATTTCAACAGTTCCACTGCACTGCTCAAGTAAAACGCTATAGGACAGATATTCAGACTGTGCAGGGAAGTGGTGCAAGCCTGGGCGCAGCGCAACTGGGCTGCGCCAGGACCAGGCGATATTCAACGGTGATGCGCCATGGCTCAGCACCACTGAATATAGCACGGAGGGCGCACACACTGCCAATGGTGCAGTAACACTGCGCAAGCACAAGACACAGGGAGCACGGGGATGCACAAGTGCAGTTGCGCTAGGCGCATCACCCGCAATATTCAGCCAGGGGCATGCAAATGAGGCCATTATATATGCAAGGTGCAAATAGGGCCATTTGCTTGTCATTATGGCCCTATTTTCAATGTGATGCGCTGGGTCCTGGGGAATTGCACCTGGTGCCCTGCCAAGCTGCTGCTGTCTGGGTCGACACCCTGGTGGGCTGTTGCAGCCCCCACTCCTGCACGCCCGATCGTGGGCATCTGTATATATTACAGACATACCCGGTGGTCCAGCAGTCCTCCCCACATGCCCGATCATGGGCTGTTGTAGATAGTATTGTTAAACCTGGTGGTCTAGTGGTAACCCCCCCGTACGCCCAATCGCGGGCAGTTGTGGAAATAAAAGAATCCAGTGGTACCCCCACCCAGAGGTCCCCGGACACCCTGCACCCCTTCATGTCGGGCGACAGCACCCCAGCCGCCCACCGAATGACAGCGTACAGTATGATCTGTCGCCTGTTGATCCACAGTGTGGACCAATGGGCTTACAGACCATACTGTACTACAGAAAACTGGATCTGTGAATGAAGCGCATTCATTCACAGATCCAGTCCTGAGTAGTACAGTATGGTCTGCAAGCCCATTGGTTCACACTGTGGACCAACAGGCGTACAGATCATTTTGTATGCTGTCATTCAGTGGGCGGCCGGGCTGTATGTGGGCGGGATGCTGCTGCCTACCTATGACAAAGGGGGGTGCTGGGTGGCCATGGGACCTCTGTGGGTGGGTGGGGTACCACTGGACCACCAAGTAATTCTTTATTTCCACAACTGCCCATGATCGGCTGTAGAGAGGCTGTTACGCTAGACCACCAGGTATTGCTGTGCTATATACAGCTGCTCTCGATTGGGCTTAGGGCACTAGACTACCAGAGGGGTCAGGGTGCTTGTAGACAGTGTTCCTGCTGGGCAGGTGGCCACCCAAGGCTGGCGGCTGTTGTGTTGCACCTTGCATTACAGCTACCAGCCTTTGAGCCTGTTTCTTTCAGCTCAATTTTGGGCACCAGTGTGCGGCGCATATAGGGGTTGTGCCAGCAGATGTGCCTCACATCCCGGGCTGAATATCGGGATGTGCCGCAATGCATGGGCACACCTCCTGCATCTGTGCTGCATACTTTACCAATGCACCCCAGCACATTGAGGGGGGTTGCGCATGGTGCACCCTGTTGCGCCAGGCGCAACCCCTTTGAATATCCCAGCCGATGTATTTTCAGGAATATTTTGAACGTGTCAGTTCAGTTTTTTAACAGAGTTGCGTTCTGCCAGTATTCCGGTTTTTGGTTTTGCTCGAATTGAAACTCGTCGCAATCTAGAAAAGTTAAATAAATCCAAAATAAGGACAGATGGTTTAGGAGCTCTGTTCTAACCCGTCACCGTGTTTTAGAGTGTTGCTAAAAGATTTTGCTCTCCTCAAACGCTAACCTGGTATGGTTAATAAGATGATAGTTTGGCTCTTAGATGGAAATGTTTTATTAACACTTAACGACCTCAGTGCATAGAACTATTTCTACATCTGGTCGCTCAAGGGCCCCCTTTATCTTAAAGCAGCAGTGCAAGGATAAGTTGCAATTTTGGGGTCCCCTGTGATTTTAGTTCAATAACATGCCGCTTGAAATCCATTTTAGGTTACTGTGCGGAATTCCTGTGGTTCTTTATTGTTTTTTATTATTTCAATAACGACTGTAATTAATTTGTGCCAATTAATGTACTGGCCAGCAAGTCACATGATGAGAACAAACATGCAGTGCAAATTAGTTACAACATAATAAAGAACTGAAGGAAAACCTTAGAGTAACTTAAAATAAACTTCAAGTAGCATGTTACTAAATTAAAACCACAAATGCAAAAAATGACATCTTTTGTTGCACTGCTGCTTTAAGTTTTATAGTCTACATCAAATGGTTGTCTTGGGAAAGCTCTGAAGTTGCATAAAATACTATCTCGCTAGTAGTGCAATCGGCTGCGTATATAAAGCTATAGGCTGACATCATGGGACGGGGGAGGGGTGTTTTACCATTTTTATGTTTGCTTGCGTGCATGCACAAGAAACATTATGCAGCAGCTTAGGAGAGAAGCAGGTTGTAGAGGTGCAGCATTGTGGCAGCCAACGGCGGCACTGCATTTGGGGGCTTGGCACTGGTGGACCAATGCAGGCACACTGTGCTGATGACACTGGTTTCTATAAGTGCTGCCAAGTTTAAATGATTTCACCGCTGCAGTGAGGGGCTGCCTCAACATTGCAGTGTCAGCCATTCTGCTGCAATGAGGGAGCAACCTGTCATTGCAGGGCAGTACCTTGCCTAGTTTAACATTTTTTGTAAACATTCCTCGCAGCCCCATGAAAGCTGACAGAGGTGGCCAATCCCCCTATCGGCATGCGCCCGACCAGTTCATTTGCCAACGGGGCCCACCTCGCGGGCATAATGTAACCCTCCCCATTTGTTGTGTGCCTAGCGCCCAACTCCTCGCATCATGCCCCCCCAAAACAGTCATTCTTTGCCAACGGGGGGTCCAATCCTTGTCTGCTTAAGTCCCCCACCCCAAAAAAGGCAGGTGGCACACTGGGAGCCCACCTCAGTGTGCTGAAAGCAAGCCCGAAAAAAAATAAAACTTCCCACGATGTCTTTTTTTTTTTCTTCTTCTTCTTCCTGAAAGAAAGGAAACGGTTCCACACCCCTCTCACCCCATATTTAACCTCTGGAGCCTGGTGTGACGATCTTCGGTGGACCGGGAACACGTCTGCACTCTTCAAAGCTGACCGCGAACTAAAAAAATGCCGGTAAGTTGTATAATGGCATAAATACATTTTTTTCAACTTTGGTGCATATCTCAGGTATTTCTGGGAATTTTGGCACCAGATTTTCAACATGGGGTTATTAGAACCCCTCCTCATGAATTCAGCCACTGTCGTGGCATTATTCGGTCCCGAAAGGTGATTTCGCGGTCACTGCACGGAATCACCTTTTGGGACTGATTAACAAAATGACAGTGCCAGTTTTCATGAGGTGGGCTCTCAAAAAGCCTATATTGCAAATTTGGTGGAAAAAATCCAAAACATGACTGTTTTATGAGTGTGCATTGTGCAGTTTCCACGCACTCTCGTAACTTCGCGAATTTGTAATATTTTTACTCCAGATTTTCAACATTGGCATTTTTCCACACCTCCTTATGAACAGTACAGCTGTCATTTTTCACATCCTGGTTGAAATGTGTTTTCGCGTTTCCAGCGCAGAATAGCGCGGTTGCCATGTTCGGGACAGATTTAAAAAAAAAATCACAGTGACACTGTTCATGAGCAAAGGTGCTAAAATGCCTGTGTTGAAAATTTAGTGACGAAGATCCATGAAATGACTGTGTTACGAGCATACGTTGCGCAGTTTCCATGCACACTCATAATTTTGTGCATTTGTAATATTTTCACTCCAGATTTTCAACATTGCCATTTTTTTACACCTCCTTATGAACAGTACAGCTGTCATTTTTCATATCTTGCCCGAAATATGCATTTACATATCTGGCGCAGAATAGCACGGTCGCTGTGGAAAATCAATGTTCTGAACAGATTAGGAAAATCGTAGTGACACTGTTCATGAGCACAGGTCACAAAATGCCTATGTTGAAAATTTGGTGAAAAAATTCCATTAAATGACTGTGTTATGCGTATGCATTGCACAGTTTCCATGTAAGCCCAGAATTTTGAGTATTTTTAATATTTTCACTACAAATTTTTAACATTGCCATCTCTTCACACCTTCCTATGAATGGTACAGTTGTCATTCTTCACATCCTGCCCAACCTGTGTTTTCATGCATCTGACGCAGAATGGCACGGTCGCTGTGGGAACTCAAAGTTCAGGACACATTAACAAAATCATAGTGCCACTGTTCATGAGAAGAGGTCCCAAATGCTTTCATGAGGTGGGGGTCACAAAAAGGCCATGTTGAAAATTTGTAGTGCAAGTACCAACAAACACCTGGGGTGTTAGGTTTTCTAACCATAACGTCCCACCCTATAAGACTGACAGGCATCAGGGGTATGTATGCCTTTGGATTGCTAACTGTAATGCTCATGCCATGCCACCCTACCCCACCACCCTGCAGCCAGTGACAGGCATCAAGGTTTGCCTTGGACTCTTCAGCCCCAGAGTTCACCTCATTCTCCTATACTGCACCCATTTCAGCGTATGTCCTTATGGAATGGGGTGACTGTAAAGCTGAAAACTCCAAGGCACACCTCAATACGTGTCGGTGTCTGCAGGATAGGGTGAAGTGAAGTGGCATGAACATTATGAGCGACTACCCAAACGCATACCCCAGTGCCTGTCCACCTCTGCAGGGTGGAGGTGGGGTTGGCATGAAGTTCAATACTTCACTGCCATTCCTATTCTGCATTTCTCTAACTCCTGCATTTCCAATGCCAATACCAGCAAGCAAACATTCGGCATTGACAAATGCTTGTTTATGTTACTAATAGTGGCATGCAGACAGAGGGGCAAACTACAGTAAAAAAAAAACAGCAACTTACAAGTCCAACTTAGATGTTGCTGTTTACACATATAATGCTAGATTTTACTGTTAGATGGTATGAAGTACAGTGCCATCCCTAATTGTCCGGGAAGAGCACCAGAGGAATTCGGGGAGCTGAATTTTATACTGCTAGAGCCTGTGTGCATCTTTATGAGTGTCAGGCATTGCATGTCATGATGTTGTGTTCTCCTGCCTAAAAGTCAAAGCAAACCAGGGTGCTGAATTTACTGATGGCAGGATATGTTGGGTTTTTCCTTACAACATTTGCTGCACTGCTCCATAGATGTGATGAAAACAAATGGGGAGGAGTGCCAGATGATTCTGGGATACTGGTTTCGACTGGCTGATCTCATATTTTATTTATTTATTTATTGAAAAGTTTCACCAGGAAAGGCAAACTGAACAACCAGATTGCTTGTCTCACGGTGCGTCCTAGGAGAGAGGGGACCGGAAATACATAGTACATTCATGGCAGCATTGACAAGATATACAGAATTACAAGGAACGACAAGTGAACAGATACAATACAAAGGAAATATAGACAGTGGAATGCCAAGATACATAGAACCAGCAGTTTGCCAGTGCAGTGTTAGGAGCCATACATAGACAGTGATAGGAAAACAGCAATAGAACTAACTATATATACCTCGTATGCCCTGGGAGGAAGCAAGTGCTAATTTGCTATAAAATAACATACCACAAATGTAGAGTGCAGCATTTTTTGTTGCATAAGAGCTAGCAGTGCCAGTTCCCTAGCACTGAGGGATAGTAAAGTTAGATGGTTATTAAGTGTGTGGTTAAGAGGAGGGAAGGGGGAGTGGTGTAGTAGCAGGAAAGGGAGATGAAGTATAACACAGATAGAAGGGAGATGAGGTAATTGTAGTCAGCAGAAGGGGTGGAGAGTGTGAAGAGATAGGAATGGGCTGACTAGGAAGGAATGAAAAGATAGGAATAGGGAGAATGAGGAAGGATTGGGAAGTGGAGAGCTTGGTGCAGTAGGGTAGCTAGGTGTGGGTGCGGTTTAAATGTCTTATCTGGTGGGGCAATGTATTCCACAGCTTGGGGAAGTAGTGAGAGAATGCAGTCTGGCCTACTGCGGTTGATCTGCAAGGGACAGCCATTCGCCGCATGTCGGAAGATCTAAGGGAGTGGGTGGAGTGCGAAGGTATGGCAAGAGAGGATAACAGGTATTGGGGTAGTGAGCCAAACCAAAATTTGGAGGTGAATTTGGCAGTATGTGCGTGATGTTTATCGCTAAGCAATGGGAAGGCCAGAGTGCGGTACAGTTCACAGTGGTGTGTAAGGGGGTAAGAATCTTGTGCGAAGCGACATAAGGAATTGAAGAGGGTGTCCAGTCTGGTTAGGGAAGTTTTGGGACTGGCGCTGTAAACCACATCCCAGTAGTCGAAAATAGGGAGAATCATCTTCTGGACAAGTGCCCACCTAGCCAGTAGAGGTATGCTACTGCACTTCCTGTATAGGGCACCTAACTTGGGGTGCAGTTTTTTCAGGGTGGCAACCACATGTCCAGAGAAGTTGAGGTGCTGATCCAGCCAGACCCCAAGTTATCTGAAGGAGGAAGTAGCCTCCAGAGTAGTCCCATCAAGGGTGTGGAAAGAGGGCAGGCATTGGAGTCAAGAGAGTCTCTGCCTATGAGGATAAATCGTATTCTGAGAAGGACTCAATACGTAATATCTACTTTCTAAGGATAGATACATAGTTTGGGAAGAGTGCCAGGGAGCACAGGGAACTATGCTTTGTCCTGATAGATCCCAGACTTTATCTAACAATGGATGTTCTGGATACTACTGTGGTAGTAGATACAATGTAAGAAAAGCAACTTGGGTGATAAGTGATTGTACCCTATACTGGTTGCAAGGCTGTGCCTACTGTCTACCGCCCTGTTTTTAACTATAAGGTGTTATATTACAAGATTCCTGCAGTAATATCTGATGTGAGGGTCCATATGCTTCACTTTAGCCTCACCCCCTAATTACAACCTACTAAACTACAGCAAGAATGGGGGAAATAACACTTAGCAATATTGAGTATTTTTATTTTTATGGAGCTTTTTTATATGTGCACGTGTGTGTGTGTGTGTGTGTGTGTGTGTGTGTGTGTGTGTGTATGTATATGTATATATATATTATAGGGGTTGAGAAGGCACTGCTATGTTAAAGTCAAAAGTTTGGGTGTTAATAACTTTGGACCCATTCAACAGATTTGTCTGATATTTTGTATGCATGGTGGGGCATGACAGGTCTCTTGATCTGCCAAATTTCATTTTGGTCGGACTTACGGTCTTTGCGCATGAAAATGCTGAAAAATGCAAAATTATCTGTTTTTGGAGGCAGCTTTTGAGATTTTGTCTGTGGCCCTGTGCAGCTGTCATGTGGCATGCTGTTCTGTGAGATGGCTCATTTGAAAGAGCTTTGGTGGCTGAATATGCCGTTTTCCGTTTGGTGAAAAAATATTAAGGCATTCAAAAGTTGTGCCACTTTTAAGTTCCCATTATAAGTCAATGGGAAAATTTATATGGTTGTTTTGCGAACAAAGAATGGGGTTCTGGCCATCCGGTCCCACCTGGCGGTCAAAGAATTTGCAGCCTCATGGTTCAAGAATCTTTGTCCTCGAGAATTCTTTGATTGTGAGGTCCGCCATCTTGTTTTTAGATTTCCGATCATAAAAACACAAATATCTCGGCTCAGGAATCACTCCTGAAGTAAAACTTGGATGGGTTTTACTCAGGGGGCTCCGATCTATCGAACCATGCCTTTGGTTTCATTCAAAATGGTAAACAAGTAGAGTTATAACATTTTAAAATCAATTTATGTGTTGCAGATAGTGTTTTGCATTGTGCTGGTGCCTTGAAATTGATAGGGTACATAGCCTTAGTGTCATGGATGTAGTTTTCAGTCATCGTGCCTGTAAAATGTAAACAGGTGTGGAATTCTGCATCTCTGACAACTGAAAATCTCAAACTTTAACATGTTATATCTCGGACATGGTTTGGTGTTTTACATTTAAATTTGGAGGGTGTTGTTGGTGCACACACGTTTACAAGTTGAGGGCCCTGCGCTCCCACCACCTTCCACAGGTTGGTGGTAGCGCAGAGAGCTCAGCAACTCCCCCACACAACTCGCATGAGTTCTTAGTTTTTTATTCTTTCTCAAAAAGTAAGGAAATTCTATGCAAAAAACTGTGTTAATGCATCATGTAAGGTTAAAACACAAGAAAGTCAGGAAATGAAAAATCTTTAGGGTTGCCCCTCCGACCCGCCCATCATCCCAAGATTGACAGCTGACAGGGTGTGTCATTGCGGTTGTGAGGCCTAAATGTCACCCTACTCTTATTTACTGTGGCTTGTAATTTCAGATGGAATGGGGTGACATTTAGGCCTCACAACCCCCAATGACACACCCCTGCCAGCTGTCAATCTTGGATGATGGGTGGGTCCGGGGAGGGGTAACCTTCTAAAGATTTTTCATTTCCTGACTTTTGTTTTTAACCATAAATGATGCATTGACGAGTTTTGCATATATATATATATATATATATATATATATATATATAAATATATATATTTTTTAATGTGTGTGTGTGTATATATTTATAGATATATATGAAATCGATAAGAAACTACAGTACAAATGCAATGTTCTGATTGTATAAAACACATCACATGACCATGTGTATATTAGAGCATGACCGCACACCTGCACATTTACCCCCCAAAACAATTTTGCCATTTTATAAGATAGATGTCCCACTCTAGGGTGTGCAGTCGTGCTCCGATATACGCACACCTTGGGTGGTTGACACATACCAAGCCATGCGTGTATCAGAGCGCAACCACACACGTTAGAGTGGGTTATCTATTATATATATATATATAAATATGGGATACATGATGGGCAGGAGTGGGATATGGAAAATATTGTCACTCCTGCAGAGTGAGAATGCATAACTCACAATGCAGACGTGAGAATAGTTTCCATATCCCACGATCTGCACATCATGTGTGCAGTTTATACCACTGGGGTGAGAGCTTTAGGAACATTTTTTGTGTTTCTGTGTGTTTTCTGCTCATTATGTGTGTAGTGTATGTGTGTTCTGAATGGACTGGGAGTGACAAACACAGGTGAGTGTGTTCTGCAAAGCTAACTGAGTGATTCAGAGGCTCACTGAGAGAGACAAACTGCTGCAGATAGCACTGAGAAAGACAAACTGCTCTATAAAAGTTTCATTTAGAATGCAGGTTGTTTTGAGGCTGAGATCAGCACAATAATGGGCTAGGAGTGTTCGAAACTCAGTGGGACACAGGTGAGAGTGTTTTGCAAAGCTAATTGAGTAAGTTGCAGCTTTAGTGAAAAAGTGAAACTTTTCTGAAACAGTTTCCTTTAAAATGCAATCTGCAGTGCAGATATTTTTATTTATTTATTTATTGAAATGTTTCACCAGGAAAGATACACTGAGCAACTTAATGCTCATCTCACGTTACGTCCTGGGGGAAGGGGTAGTGGGATGACAGTAGTAACAATGACAAATCGTACAGTAATACAGAGGTGGGATTAAATGCAGAAATACAGTGGTACAATAGATACGATACAGTACATACATTCAAGCAAGGTCTAGGAGTGAGTAACATAGTAAGAAGTACATTCATGTGAGAGGCATCATTTACAGTACAGAAGGAGCACAGATGACGAGTATACAATGCATCGATGACGAGTATACAATGCATAATACATACAATTGTTAAGAGCAGTGCTGAGCCATGTGCCTAGCAGGAGTGCAGCAGGATTTTGTGGGTGGTACACTGCAGCAGTTACAGTATCTTTTCGCAAGGTGAGCATGTCTCGAGGTTAAGTGCTAGACCAGGAGGGGTGGGGTAAGTGCATGAGGTAGGGGGCAGGAGAGAAGGTAGACAGGAGTTAGGTGAGGAGGGGGTCAAAAGCAGGCGCAGGAAGGGGTGAGATAGTTGTGTAGTGCAGAGGTAAGAGAAAACAGGGAGGAAGAGAAGCGTATTTGAGGAGGCAGAGAATTCCACAGTTTATGCAGGTGATACGAGAAGGCTTTCTGTCCAGAGGATGTGGTTCTGCCAAGGATAGACGTGGTGCAAGTGTCAGCAAGGCATCTAAGGGAGTAAAGGGAGGGGGAAGGGGTACCACGAGAGGAGGAGATGTATGAGGGGAGCGAACCAAGCCAGAATTTAGAGAGAAACTTGGCACCGTGTAGAACTCTCTGATTGTGGAGGGGAAGGAAGTTAAGGTAGCGGAACAGATCACAGTGGTGGGTTAGGAGGGGGGTGTCAAGAGCGAAATGACAGAAGGAGTTGAAGAGAGAGTCCAGTCTGGAGGGGTGGGACTGTGTGGCGGCACTATAGGCTATGTCACAGTAGTCGAAAATGGGCAGGATCATCTTCTGTACCAGCTTGCGCCTGTTGACAAGAGGGATGCAGCTGCGGTTTCTGTAGAGGGCACCAAGCTTAGGCCTTACTTTTTTCAGAACGGCATCTTTGTGTACAGAGAAGTCAAGGTATCGATCCAGCCAAACGCCGAGGCACCTGAATGAGGAGACGTCCTCAAGAGCAGTCCCATCAAGGGTGTGGAAGAAGGGGAGGTTGCTTAGCCGAGCAAGTCTCTGCCTTGTGCCGAAGGTCATGGAGACTGTCTTTTTGGCATTTAGAAATAGTTGATGTGAGTTGAACCAGAGTTGGACCTTGGTGAAGTCAGACTGAAGCCTGGCAGTGACATCAGGGACAGATTTACCAGAGGTAAACAGCACTGTATAGTCAGCATACATGTGGATGCTGGATGATGTGCAAACCTGAGGGAGCTCATTTAAAAAGATGGAGAACAGGATGGGACCTAGCACTGAACCCTGGGGGACTCCAGTGGTATTAGGCGGGGAAGGGGTGAGATGACATTAGCTATTCTAACTGATTGCAACCTGCCTGACAGGTAGGAGCTGAACCAGCCTGTGGCAGTAGGGGAGAGGCCAGCTGCTGATAAGCTGTGAAGGAGGTGGGGGTGAGAGACAGTGTCAAAGGCCTTGGCCAAGTCGACAAAGATAGCTGAGGTAATGTTCCCTTTGTTAGAGCCTGAGGAGATGGTCTCAGTTAGCCTCAACAGGGAGGTAGTGGTGGAATGGGCTTTCCTGAAGCCAGACTGGAAGGGTGTGAAGAAAGCATAGTCAGAGAGGAACAAAGAGAGTTGGTCAAGCGCCATGTGTTGTTGGAGTTTGTCTCACTCCGGTGACATCAGCAGAGTGAGGATAAATGTGATATCCTCACTCCAGTGACAACAGCAGAGTGAGAATAAATGTGATATCTTCACTCTGGTGATGTCATCAGACGTTATCCTCACTCCAGAGAAAATAACACAGGTTATTCCACTGAGAAAGCTCTCACCCAGTGGTATAAATATATATATATATATATATATATATATATATATATATATAACCCCATTTGGGGCTTACCTTAATTGCCCCATCTCCCATTTCCTCCCACTGCTCCTGGCATCCTCTCTGAATCCCCATATTGTTCAACACCGGGCCTGAGTTCTTTTCTGGTGCCCCTGAATGCCTTGAGTAGCCCCGCCATTGATTTCTTCCCATTTTGGGCTTAAAATTGCTAAAATGCAGTCGCTGCTATGGCAATGCACCTCAGAGCTTGTAGTGGTCAGGCAGGCACATAGTGGTGACATTGATGTGCTGACCGCCGGATTTGCTGTCTCTCGGGGAGATGTTCAGTGGTCCCGGTGCCTCTTCTAAGCCAAATGGTGAAGTGACCTCAAGGAGGCTGGGCAGAAGCCCCAGCAGTGTGTAAAAATGAAGTTTAAAATGAGGCATAAAGCAGGGCTCATACATATTAATGAGCCAGCATGAATATTTATGAAGCTGATGGCTGCTGCCTTGGGGGACAGAGTTTTGGTGGCACCAACCATAAAACCCCTGGGACTAATGAGATGTAAGTTGGCTTGTTTGACGGGGCAGTTGTGGCTACAATCCAGTGGGGAGTGCGTGTACAAAAAGGATTGTGCTGGGCTGCAGCAGACTTTTGAAGGGGAGAAACTGCACTAAAATGTATGAGACTTCATATAAATAAATAGGACCCGACATTTTTGTGACACTTGACCTCTCTCTAGCAGCCAATCAATGATCTAGGCTCCCAAACTTGACTCAGAGACTCCTGGGAGAAGGAGGGGACTAATTCAGGTGCCTAGATCATGCTGTAGTGCCCCAAAGTCTGTCTACAAGCAGCCTAGGGGGAACCTCAGGGAGGGAAAGGGTTAACCCCCACCCACCCCATACACTGCCAGCTGGCTTACTGACCAAGCTAGCTGTCCGTATCCCCCACTCCCTCACTCCTCTGCTGGAGCCTTCCTGTGCTGAACCATTTGTCCTGGCCCAGCCAGAGCTCCAGCCAACACCTAAAGGGGCCATAAATTGGCCATAAATTTGTGGAGGATCAGCCCGATCCAAGCCAGTCCACCACCAGGCTAGAAAAGGGTCTTCCCTGCTAGTTGGAGGGCAAATTGGGACTGGGTGTCTAACAGAGTGGAGAGCACAAGAGCATGGACCCATATAGGCTTACCCAAAGCTCAGGTCTCTAGCTTCTTGGTGACTGCTCCTCTGTAGCCAGGGGTCCTTGGGGGTCTCCAGCAGCAGCAGTCATTCTCCAGCCTGGAGGGGTCTGGCAGTTCTTCTGATGTCCAGCAACAGCAGCCAGGTCCATAGGGTGATCTCCCTTTCATTGTCTGCTCCCTGGGTGCGTAGTTGTGGGTTGGGGTTTTCTAGGGTGTCCTGTGTCTGGGTGCCTAGGACTGCACCCTGCCTGGGGCTGCTATTGCAGTTCCCATGTTCCTCCTGTCCAGTGTGCTAGCCAGAGTTTTTTTTTGTTTTTGTTGTTGTTGTTTTGTATTGGCCTTGGGTGTAGCAACCGTGGGACTGCCCTGCAGATCCTCTGTCTTTTTCCTCCATGGGTCACCTTTGGTGCCAGCTGCTTGGGCCGGGTTGTCTCCCTGTCCAGCTTGGCATAGAGTTGGGGTAGTTATCTGCCCTATTTTGAGCTATTCCCGTGTTTTCCATTGGGCTGGTTTCCCACCTGCTCTTCCCCCTTTCCTCGTCTGGCCTCCTGTGCCAGCCATGAGTTTGGGTGTCCCTCCAGGCCCACGGCTGCATTTGCTGTCATTTGTTTCTTTTTTTGTTTATTTGCAGACTTTTTTTTTTTTGCTTATTTGCTGTCGTTACCTTTGGTGGGGGGTTCCCTTGTGGCTTTCCCCTTACTGGTGCATGTGTTAGGGTTGAATAGGATGCTGTACCAGTTGTTATGGAGAGTTTGAATGCAGGGATCTTTTCTGTTCTTTCCTGTCTCTTGTCTGTCTGCTTGCGCAACCAGATTTTCTCGTGAGACCTAGGATTTGATCACCCCGACAGTTTTGCAATTTTTTGCCTCTCGCTATCTCTCTATCCCCGCTTGCTGTTCTGTCTTTTCCTTCCTTCCATATCTGCTGGTATAAAAATATATGCAAATCATTATGTGGAAATGTAACTGATATTGGGATCCCTTTGTTCAGAAATTATACAGTGTTACTGTTGAAATGTATATAATTATATTTTGAGATGATTGCAAAAAGCTATTGGGAACTCAAGCGGTTAACCTTAGAGCAGTTTTAAGCCCTTTTTCAGAAGAGCTGTGGAGAAGGAGCCTCAGTTCTGGGACATTGTGTTCTTGCTGTACCTGCTTGACACTTACAAGAACACTGAAAATTTACAAGAACATTTTAGAAAAAAACAGGATGCTTGTTAAAGTGGGGGGTTGCAAGGATTTACTTATTTATTTGAGTTTTGGTGACTGGGTAAGTCCACTGAGACAAGTACAGTCCCTTTTTTAGGGTCGACCCAAGGGTAAAACAGTTATTACAGCGAACATTAAACATAGTTCAAAAACAGGATAGCAGCTAAATATACAGTCAGAGCCACAGGACATCTAACACAAAGCAAGGTTACGCAAATAAGATATATAAACATTATGTACAGAGTAGTGTAACAACCATGCAGGCCAGACTATGCAAAAGAAGTAGGCAATGAGCAGAAAATAACTTTTTACTACAAAGCACAGGCACGTCAATATATTTATGTACATTATGTATAGTAGACATAAAAAATTATGAGACTGACAGACAGATGGAGGCAGCAGCCAAGGCTAAAGGAGTCAGATTACTGAGACTTTAGCCAAAGCTGGAACAAGCAGCAGGGGAAGCAAGTGAGGCATACAAAGTGGATTGGAACTGGGGGAGAGATGAGCAAGACAGGACAGTGGAAGGGAGTTCCAATCAGAAGGTGCAGCGAAAGCAATGAACTTGTGGGCAGTGGCAAGATGCATCTTAGGTATAATAAGAAGGGGGGGAGAGAGGCAGATCTGAGGAGTGTGGGGCTTGTCTCAGATGTATTAACCCACTTAGGCAAGGAGGGGTATATTTATGCACCAGCTTAAATAAGAGGCTAAGGGAGTAGTACCTTAACTTAGACACATAGGGTAGCCAACCTAGCGAGGAGAGGACATTACAACGGTGATTACGGGAGTTGGCTCCCAGAACGACCCTACCCACCCTATGATAGGCCTGGGAGAGTATAGAAAGGGTCGTAGAGTTTGCAGAAGCAAGCAGAGGGACACCATAGGTTAGAAGAAAACAGATGCAATTTTTTGTGAGACACAGAGATTGAATGAAAACTCAGATGGATCTTATCTGTTTATTCTGCCTTTGTAAATAGTTATACTGAACAAGTTTATTTTTTTATGTTATTGCTAGTACTAATAAACACTTTCTGCAAATTCTACAACTGTTCCTGTTTTTTTCCTATGCTTTCTGACCTGTGCCTCGATGACAGATGGTGTTAGAAGTGAGATTTACACAGTGCATACTCTAAGCCAGGAGTTTTGTGCATGAGTACTGGACCTAGTACCAGGAAAGCATAGAGAAAGGTATGGATTCTGTAGCAGCAAGCCCAGCAGTGGTTACTAGGAGAATGGCAGCCAAAATAGCAGAGACAGAAGTCCAAGCTGAGATTGTACAGCCTGCACAAGTTATGGAAAAAGAGCAGGCAGTGACAGAATCTGAAAGCCTGATGGACTTTTTCAAATGATGAACTATACAACAAAAAGAGACGGAAAAGCAGAGAGAGAGAGAGAAAAAGAGATTCAGCATTTAGAAGCACAGAGGGGAGAAGAGATGTAGTGACAGGAGCAGCGATGATTGTATGCCTTGCTAGCTATCAAAGGCGGAGGATCTGGCACAGATCCAGACGAGCAAGAATACACAAGCAACTTAAAAGCCATTAAGCTTACAAAGTTGTGTCCCTCGGATGACATTGAGGCATACCTGACAACTTTTGAAAGAGTTGTCACAGTCGGCCAATGGCCAAAGCAGCAATGGACAATCAGACTGGTGCCCTACCTGACAGGGAAAGCCCAGCTTGCCTACAGCAATATGGACACTGCACAGTCAGAAAATTATGACGTGGTGGAAAGCTAAATTCTGAAAAGGTGTGACATCTCAGGAGACACCTACAGCCAGAGATTTCGATCTCTGAAGTACAACTCTGTCGACAATCCTCGAGAAGCCATTACCTGTCTCAGAGAACTCCTGATAAAATGGCTCCAACCAGAGGGCAAAACAGTCCCACAGGCCATCAACACATTTGCAATGGAGCAATTCATCAACATCCTGCCTACAGATGTGCAGCTCTGGGTGAAAGAACATCGACCAGAAAGTGAGGAAAAGGTTGTTTCTTTGTCCGAAGACTACCAAATGTCCAGACAGATGCCACAGCAGTGAGGTAACAGCCAAACACCAGTAAGACACTTTTTCCCATTTAAACTCCAAGTCTGATAAGAACTTTGGTGGGGGTTACAAATCTGTGCCGCTGGATGTTATTTGCTATAACTGTAGTAAGCCAGGTCATATTGCAAGAAATTGCTGTAAGAAGAGTGACACTGGAGCAGATTTGTCCTTAGCAAATTGGGGCAAGTACTTAACCGATGTGAAGGTGGGAGATAAGACTGTGAAGGGACTTACAGATTCAGGAAGCAGACAGACCCTAGTACATATTGAAGTACTGGGAAAACAATGTAAAAAAGGACCAGGTATTGGTGTCATCTGTATCCACGGGGGCACTCAATACTATCTCACCAGCCAAGTGACTCAGACTATCAGTGGGGTGTTGCACAAAGTGAAAGTGGGGATAGTACCCAAGTTACCTGTACCCATGATTATTGGAAGTGACTTTCCGGGATTTACTGAGTTAATCAAAGAGGGAGTAAATCCTGATGTTTCAGCAGCTGTGGTGACGAGCTCAGGCAAAGAAAATTTCAGATGGTGGGTACTCTGTTCCTTTCGACGATTTTGATTCGGATTGTTTGAGCACAGCTCCAAGATCTGGAAATCCAGGAAAGAAAGACAATGCCCGAAGAAACTGTGGCAACAAATGACTGATGGACATAAGGGATTAACATATGAAAATGCTGAAAGTAAGCTGATAGCTGATTGTGATTTTCTTTCAGAGCAAACTAATGATGTTTTTCTCCAGGGTTATTTTAAGAAGCTGGGGGTGAATCCAAAATAGGGTGAACCTATGTTTAAAAAATGTAATGGGTTACTGTACAGAATATTTGTTAAACCTCAGACACAGGACCAGATAAAACGATTGGTTGTACCACAGAAGTATAGAACAGGATTGTTACAGATAGCACATGATAGTCCTATGGCTGGTCACTCGGGGAAGGATCGTACCCTTGCCAGATTGCCATACAGATTTCACTGGCCTGGAATACATGAAGATGTTGCTACCTATTGCAGTTCTTGTGTTGAGTGACAGAAAGTAGCCCCATTCATTAAAAAAGACAAGGTGTCTCTGGTGCACCTACCCTTAATAGATGTGCCTTTTGAGAGAATTGCAATGGATGTGGTTGGTCCTTTAGACAAAAGTAAAATGGGTAATATATTTATCCTGGTAGTATGCAACTTTGCTACTCAGTACCCAGAAGCAGTTCAAATGCGTACTGTCACAGCTTCAAAAGTGACAGCAGAGCTTGCAAAAATGTTCAGCAGAGTGGGAATACCCAAAGAAATTATTACTGATCAGGGTATTACTTTTGGTGCCGCATTACTTAAGGATCTGTACAAACTACTAGGTATAACTGCCATACGAACCTCCCCCTATCACCCTCAGACAGACGGTCTTGTTGAGCATTTTAACCCAACATGTTAAAAAGGTTTGTAAAAGGGGAAGGGAAAGATTGGGATCAATACTTGCCTTACTTACTTTTTGCTTGCAGAGAAGTGCCACAGGCATCAACAGGGTTTTCACCATTTGAAATGCTGTGTAGTAGGCAGCCAGGAGGGCCACTGGAGGTGATAAAAGAAACGTGGGAGGATAACCCCACTCAGAAACAATCTATATCTTCTTATATGTGTGCCCTAAGAAAGAAGCTGGCAAAATATATTGATATTGCCCGTAGTAATCAGGAAGAGGCCCAAAACCAGAAGAAGGTATATTATGACCACGGGGTAAAAGAAAAGAAAAGGGTTTTAAGCCAGGTAATAAGGTTTTACTACTGTTACCCACAACAGAAAATAAACTGTTAATGAAGTAGCAAGAGCCTTCTAGAGTGCTTAGAAGTACTGGCACTGTTAATTATGAGACTGAGACCCCTGACAGGAAAAATCCTGCTAAGATATACCACGCTAACCTCCTCAAGAAATGAGTTGAAAAAATGCCAAAAGCTGCTTTGCTAGTTTTACCAGAAACTGATAAGGAAGATATTGATGTAGCTTATGATAGACTGGAACAAACTATAAATGCTGATGCTGTTATGGTGAATGTTTCCTTAACCTCTGAACAAACTGCAGAAATTCAGAATGTTCTGAAGATATTTAACAGTACTTTTACTGCAGTACCAGGCCGAGCAAAAGGGGTCGAGCATGTAATAGTGCCAAGGAATGCTTGCCCTATTAGGCAAAAGACATACAGTTTACCAGAGCGGTTAAGAGCTGACGTGGTTAAGGAAATACAAAAAATGAAAGAATTGGGTATCATAGAAGAGTTGAGGAGTGCTTGGTCATCTCCAACGGTAATTGTAAACAAAAAAGAAGGGGTTATTAGAATCTGCCTTGATTTTAGGAAACTTAATCAAGTGTCAGAATTTGAAAGCTATCATATGCCCAGAATAGATGATTTGGTGGACAGACTGGGGAGTGCAAAGTATATTAGTACCCTCGATCTCACCAAGGGTTACTGGCAAATTCCTTTAGCTAAAGAATCCAGAGACAGAACTGCATTTGTCACTCCTGTTGGATTTTATCAGTTCACCACCATGCCATTTGGTTTACAAGGTGCACCAGCTACATTCCAGCGGTACAGGATGTAATGTTATCACCTCACACTGGTTATTGTGCTGCAAGCCTGGATGATGTCGTGGTGTACAGTCCAGACTGGAAAAGCCACCTGGAACACTTATGAGCAGTTATCCAAGCTATCAAAAAGGCAGGTCTGATGATTAATCCTATCAAATGTGCAATGGGTATGCAGGAAACCAGATATTTGGGCTATGTGTTAGGAAATGGAGATGTTAAGCCAGAAATTTCTAAAATAGAATCTGTAGCCAATAGCCCTTTCCCTAAAACAAAGAAACATGTGAGGTCATTTTTAGGGCTGGCTGGTCATTATCGGAGATTTGTTCCCAACTTTTCTGAGTTAGCTACTCCCCTCACTGAACTCATGAAAAAATGGTACCCAAATGATGTGAAATAGATCCCAGAGTGTGATGAAGCTTTTCAAGCCATTAAGGCTGCATTATGTTCAGCCCCTGTTTTAAGAAGCCCAGATTTTGAGAAACCATTTTTGTTACAAACAGATGCATCAGAGGTAGGCCTAGGTGCAGTCCTGAGTCAAAATATAGATGGGACGGAACATTCTATTCTGTACATAAGTAGGAAGTTGCATGACAGAGAGAAAAGGTACCCACCATTGAAAAGGAATATTTAGCAGCAAAGTGGGCCATGGAGTCCCTTAAGTTTTATTTGCTAGGAACTGACTTTGTACTTATAACAGATCACAGTCCTCTCTGTTAGCGTAACCAAATGAAAGATACAAATTCCAGAATCACAGGGTGGTACCTGGCACTACAGCCATTTAAATTTAAGGTGATACACAAATCTGGAAAAGAGAATAGCAATGCTGATTTTCTGTCAAGATATGGATCTGGAATTGAGGGGTCTGAAGGTTGAAAAACAAATGTACGAATTTAAAGTTTGCTGTACTGTTGTAGAAAAAAGGATACTGAACATGTGCTTAATTTCTGAAAGTTAGAAGCTAATATTATAGAATTAATAGAAAGTTTTGAAAACATGTTTAATAAAACGGGTTCCCTTTTAAGGTGAGGGGGTGTATGTGACAGGGTTGAATAGGACCCTGTCCCAGTTGTTATGGAGAGTTTGAATGCAGGAATCTATTCTGTTCTTTTCTTTCCTTTTATCTGTCTGCTTGCACAACCACATTTTCTCGTGAGACCTAGGGTTTGATCACCCCGACAGTCTCTCAATTCTTTTTCACTATCTCTCTACCCTCACTTGCTGTTCTCTCTTCCTGCCTTGCATATCTGCTGATATAAAATATAAGCAAATCGTTATGTGGAAATGTAACTGATATTGGGATCCCTTTGTTCAGAAATTATATAGTGTTACTGTTGAAATGTATATAATTATAGTTTGAGATGATTGCAAAAAAGTTATTGGGAACGCAAGGGGTTAACATGGGAGTAGTTTTTAAGCCCTTTTTCAGAAGAGCTGTGGAGAAGGAGCCTCAGTTCTGGAACATTGTGTTCTTGCTGCACCTGCCTGACACTTACAAGAACACTGGAAATGTTCAAGAATATTTTAGAAAAAAACAGGATGCTTGTTAAGGAGTGGGGTTGCAAGGACTTATAAAACAGAGCTGCAATTTCTTGCAAGACACAGACACAGAGACATAGAGAATGAAGGAAAACTCAGATAGAGCTTCTCTGTTTATTCTGCCTTTGTAAATAGTTATACTGAACAAGTTTATTTTTTTGTGTTATTGCTATTATTAATAAACACTTTTTGCAAATTCTACAACTGCTCCTGATTTTTCCTACGCTTCCTGATCTGTGCCTCGACGACAGTGCCCTCAGTCCTGGTGGCTGGCCTCCACTGATGTGGCCATGTCTGGTGCACAGCCTCGTTGCAGAGTTCACCCTTGGCCCTGCTTAGGTACATGGAGGCTCTCATGCTCCGTGGGGCATCTGCTTGCTCTGCCTTGCCCCTTCCACAGTCAGTGCCACACTAAATCATTGAAGGGGAAAAGCTCTAGCACCGTGAACCATCCATTGCAGCAGTAAAGTGTGTCCTGGTGAAAATCAGCACCCGGACCATGGCTGAAAAGGGGCAACCAAGACATAGGGGGAGAGTCTGGCTCCTCGACCCTTACCACAAACACCACCACCAACTGGAAGGAGAGCAGAGGACCTGGGCCAAGCGGTGAGTGGGCTGAAAGCCCAAAATAATCACTTTTCTTTCATTAGCACCAGAAAGGAAGAACAGACATAGGGGCAAAAGTGGGCAGAGCACCCACAAGGGGAGAGCTAAGGGGCACTGTGAGGTTCCAAGTCCCAGGGAAGGTAGAGTGGTGCCAGGCCTGTGCCCCATTAGATGGGAAGGTGGTAGTGGGCAACAGGAGGGGAAGTGAAGCTACGTCTGGGCCCACACTACACAGTAGGGCTGCAGCCTGACAAATATTTATAAGGGACGGAGCTAAGTCTGGGCCCATCATACAATCCAGCAACCACCCCCCTTTCACAGTCCATAGGCAAAGGTGTGAGCTGGGCATAGGGACCCCCCCCGCAAGTGTGGAAGACACGAAAGGACTCCCTAAGGGATTTAAAGGGACGACACCCCTATTGCTTAACAAGCCACCCAGGAAGCCCTAGTGTTACTCTGGGTAACCCACCCCTCTCTCATCGCCACCTCCATTCACCCCATGGACTGCTGGCTGATGGCTGGTGTGACTGACAGGCCGAGGGCAAGGTCAGGCCTATGCTGCACTGCACTGCACTGTTTGCCACCCAGACCCTGGCCACAGGCAAGCCCAGTACCTGGAAGAAAAGGGTAAAATCATTATTGAATAATTGGCATCTTCAGTGTTTTCTCCGGGTCGCACCTGGGGATGTTATTGGCCTTAAAGGACTGAACTATTCACATTGGGGTCTAGTTGAAACTGCAGCAGGGCCTGAACTGCCTGCCCTGCACCCACCAAAGACTGCTGTCCACAGCAGGGCTGAACTTGCTTGCCTCGCACCTTGACCAGTTGGTTCCTGGACTGTCCATTAGGGGCTTGACCTGCCTACCCCACCACCAACTGCGTTCCACTACCTCAGTTGTCTTTCCTTCCCCAGCCTGAGCTGTTGCCATGGGGAAGTGGACAGACTGCCCAACTCCGGTAGTCTCACTGCCTGAACCAATTACCCTACAAGAGACTGCAAGCAGGCATTCCAGGGAAGGAACAGCAGGGAGTGAAGAGGTGGCTGCTATCTCCAGGGAAGGGATGTAACTACAACACAACATGCTTTCATTCTTACCTGTTTACTTTGGTGAAGGACATAACTGCAACACAAAGTGCTTTCATTTTGCCTGTTTACACTGGTGTTTGTTCTAGGGGAGTGTGTGTGTAGAAACAGGGAATTTTAATATGGTTGTCTGATTGTTTTTTGTGGTAGCGGGGGGGGCAGCAATGTACCTGACACTCCTCACCCACCCACCCCTGAGCACCTACCTTTATAGGTACCTGAACCACAAACTTCCTGCATTTCTTTAAGGTGGTACCTGAGTAGTACAACTTCCTACATATTCTTAAGGGGAAAAAGCCTGCTCCTCTACATAACACTACTACCAGGGGGCAGGACAGAACCCCTTGCAGACAAGAGAAGATACCAGGAAGTACACAGCTCAGAGTGAGGGAAGTGCTTTTTTTTCTTTTTGTTTTGGTGAAGTTGGGGGACAAACTGTGTTTCAGCTGCAGCAATGCTAGGAAGGGGCTGATCACTACTTGGACTACCAGCTGAGGGTAAGGCTGTTCTTGGGCATTACTGTCTGTGGGTGTGAGAACAAAGGTACAGCATCTCAATCTGTACTGGGTAAAAAACTTATAGATAGTACTGTTTTATGCTTCTTTGCAGTGCAACAGTTGATAAGGTATTTTTACGTAGGGACTAAACTGGTAAAAAAAGAGAAAAAAAACTATGGATATAGTTTCCAGTTAGTACTGTAGTGGTACTGTCTTATGCTTCATTGCAAGTACAGTTAGTATTGCATATTTAGTTAGGGTCCGGGCTGGTAGGTAACCTAAGAGAGGACTGTATTTTCTAGTTAGAATTGTATTTTCTAGATAGTACTGTTAACATGTGTAGAACAGTGGGCTGCAGTGGATGTGGGGCAGCAGTTTGGATGAAGATATTGTGGAAGCTAGGAGGCCGTCCAATCTGTCACAGGCTGAGGAGTCTCGAGGAAGAAGTGCCGTGGCTTGGGAAGGAGTTGGAGAGGATGGGGGAGGGGGGAGAATCTAGGGCAGGAGGGCATTCCCCAGGGAGCATCATGAGGATACAACATGGGAGGTACATCGGATTGTGGGAGGGGCGGAGGGGGTGTGGGAGCAAAACAAACAAGTTGCCTAGCACTGGAGGGAGGGACAAAGGCACATCATTGCAGAGGGGGCAGGTAATAGGTCTGCGGTGCTGGTGACATTGGTGGTGGAGGAGGAGGCGGTGTGGTGTACCCAGGAGGGGGCAGGTAATAGGTCTGCGGTGCTGGCGACATTGGTGGTGGAGGCGAGGGTGTGGGACACCCAGGAGGAGGCAGGTAATAGATCTGCTGTGCTGGCAACATTGGTGGTGGAGGAGGGGATGTGGGATACCCAGGAGGGGGCAGGTAATAGATCTGCGGTCCTGGTGACATTGGTGATGGAGGAGGGGATGTGGGATACCCAGGAGGGGGCAGGTAATAGGTCTGCGGTGCTGGCGACATTGGTGGTGGAGGGGGGTGTGGGATACCCAGGAGGGGGCAGGATGGCATCCCCCACAGAGCATCATGAGGATACAACATGGGAGGTACATCGGATTGTGGGAGGGGGGTGTGGGAGCAAAACAAACAAGTTGCCTAGCACTGAAGGGAGGGCTTAAGTCAGGAGGGAGGGACAAAGGCACATCAGTGCAGAGGGGGCAGGTAATAGGTCTGTGGTCCTGGCGACATTGGTGATGGAGGAGGGGATGTGGGATACCCAGGAGGGGGCAGGTAATAGGTCTGCAGTGCTGGTGACATTGGTGGTGGAGGGGGGTGTGGGATACCCAGGAGGGGGAAGGTAATAGATCTGTGGTGATTAGTGGTGGAGGAGGGAGTGCGGGATACCCAGGAGGGGGCAGGAGAGGGAAAGGGAGGAACAAAGGCACAGCAATGCGGAGGGGGCAGGTAATAGGTCTGTGGTGCTGGCGACATTAGTGGAGGAGGAGGAGGGGGTGTGGGATACCCAGGAGGCGGCAGGTAATAAGTCTGTGGTGCTGGCAACATTGGTGGAGGAGGAGGCGGTGTGGTATACCCAGGAGGGGGCAGGTAATAGGCCTGTGGTGCTGGTGTCATTGGTGGTGGAGGAGGAGGCAGTGTGGTGTACCCAGGAGGGGGCAGGTAATAGGCCTACGGTGCTGGCGACATTGGTGGTGGAGGAGGGGGTTTGGGATACCCAGGAGGGGGGCAGGTAATAGGCCTGCGGTGCTGGCGGCATTGGTGGTGGAGGAGGGGGTGTGGGATACCCAGGAGGGGGCAGGTAATAGATCTGTGGTGCTGGCGACATTGGTGGTGGAGGAGGGAGTGCGGGATACCCAGGAGGGGGCAGGAGAGGGAAAGGGAGGGAAATGCACTAGGGATGGTAGACAGTCTAAGGGGGTGGCAGGGGTGAAGGGCACAGCTGGAGGGACGTTTGAAGGGAGCAGGGATCTGGGGGAGTGGAGTAGGGTGGATAGAGAAGATGCCAGGGGCATAGTAGCTGTGGCAATGGAAAATACTGATGGCGGAAAGGCAACAGGAACAGACAGGGGAAATTGTGTGCAGGAGGAGGAGTCGAGCAGGAGAATAACAGCAGCAGGGACAGACAGGGAATAATGTGCAGGAGGAGGAGTTAGGCAGGAGAGGAACGGCAGCAGGGACAGATGGGATTCTGTGCTGGAGGAGGAGGAGTCAGACAGGAGAGGAAAGGAGGAGGGGAAGCAGGCAGATGGCAATATGGGAGGAATGCTAGTATTGGCGGATTCAGTACTAAGGGGGTAAGGTGGGGTAGCTAGGGGAAAAGGCATAGTCATATATGGGTGGAGGCCATGCCAGGCATGACAGCTGAAAGAGTGGTACTGTCAGTCCTGAAATATGCTAGAAGGGGAAGGGAGAGATGTCATTTAATTCTACATCTGGGAACAAATGAACTGGCTGATAGTACATTAGAGGTAGTCCAAAAGAGGTTTGAGGAGCTGGGAACTTTATGCAAGGGGGAGGGTAGATCAGTAACTTTTTCTGAGGTATTACCAGTTCCCAAGGTGAGCACAGCTAGAAAACAAAGCATCAAAGGATTTAATAAATGGTTAGGCAAATGGTGTCACACCAAAGGGTATGAGTTAGTGGGAGGGTGGGAAAAGACCTGGGAGGACAGTAGTCTATACGCTAAGGATAGATTTCACCTAAATAGGGTAAGAAGGTGCTGAAACGGGAGCTTGAGGAGTATATTGAGGTAACTGGACATTTAAACTAGGAAAGGGGGGTGGCAGGTGGATGGAGGGCATACAGTAGGCACAAGATGGGAAGCAGAGCAAGCTTACCACCCCCCAGAACAAGAGCGATGAACTAGATAGTTGCAATAGAGGGGATGCTGGAAGTGGAGGGCAGATGGATGGGGGAGTGATGGTAAAGGGATGGTAGGAGGTCACCATGAATGCTAGAAGCCTGAAGGATAAAATGAATGACTTACAGGCCCTCATGGCGGAGAGGGAGGTGGCTATGGCAGCCATCATGGAAACATGGGCCACTCAATACCATGACTGGGACCTGGCAGTCCCAGGGTACAGAATATTCTGCAGGGATAGGGAAAACAGGAGAGGGGGAGTGGCATTATACATGAGGGAGGAGGGAGGAGGGCTAAAGTGCTTTAGGGAAGAAGGGGAGGAGGGAGAAACAGAGTCATTATGGCTGCTAATCCAGGATTCCAGGAAAAGGACTCTGGATGGGAGTGGTGTACAGGCCACCCTCCCAGACAGGGGAGTTGGACAGGGAACTTGCGAGGCAGATTAGAAGGGCATGTGGGAAGGGGAGTGTGGTGGTTGTGGGGGACTTCAACCTGCTGGGGGTTGATTGGGGAACCCCAGCCACCAGCAACAAAAGGGAGCAGGTACTGCTGGATACCTTTGAGGAAAACTTCCTGATGCAGGTGGTCAGCGAACCAACTGGGGGGAAGGGATTACCCTCGATCTAGTGCTCACATATAGGGAGTTTGTGAGGGATATCACGGTGGATGAACCTTTAGCGGGGAGTCACCATCACTCAGTATGATTCAGGTTGATTATGGGCAAAAAGAGGGTGGCATCCAACATGAAGGTGCTGGATTTCAGGCGGGCACATTTTGCAAAGATGGGGGAGGTAGTGAGTGGGTATCTGGCCAGAACCCAGCCTAGTATGGACACAGGCCAGAGATGGGAGCTCATTAAGAAGGGGATACTTGAGGCTATCAGTTCCTGTAGCAGGACGCAGAGTAAAAAGGCCAGGGCAAAAAGGCCAAGCTGGATGAGCAGGGGGGTTGTGGAAAAGGTGAGGAGAAAATGGGTTGCCTTTATGAGATACAGGAAATCAGGGATGGGAGAAGATTGGGAAGAGTACCTTCAGGAGTCAAGGGAGGTGACAAGGGCAGTACGAACAGCAAAAGCCACCAAAGAGCTCAGGCTGGTGCAATGCATTGAGGAGGGGGAGGAGTGCTTCTTCAGGTACATCAGGCAGAAAAGGAGCTGTAAAGAACAGATAGTAAGGATTAAGAAGGATGGGCGATGGGTAGAGAAGGGGGGGAGGCAGAAGCACTCAATGACTACTTCTGCTCGGTATTTACGAAAGAGAGAGGGGGAGTGCTACCCAAGGGGGTTGGGGGGGCAGTAAAGGCTGAAGGTTGAGTGCTGGAGGGCTTGAGAGTGCTGAGGGCGGACACGCTAGGGCCAGATGGCATTCACTCCAGGGTGCTGAAGGAGCTAACAGAGATCCTGGTGGGACCCTTGGTAGGCCTGTTCAGTGCCTCACTGAATTTGGGATGCATACCCAAGGACTGGAGGTTGGCTCACGTGGTTCCCCTGCATAAGAGCGACCCCAAAGATGAACCAAAGAACTATAGACCGGTGAGCCTCATGTTCATCGTGGGGAATCTAATGGAAATGATCCTGAAGAAGAGGCTAGTGTCCCTGCTGAACTTCAGTGGGCTGCAGGACAGTAGACAGCATGGCTTTGTCGCAGGCAGATCCTGCCAAACCAACCTGGTAGATTACTATGACTGGGTAGGCAGATAGACAAGGGCCATGCAGTGGATGTCCTGTACCTGGACTTCAGCAAGGTATTTGATTCGGTGTCTCATGGAAGACTTGGATTAAAATTTGAAGGCGCGGGGGTGGGAGCAGAAATTGTGGGATGGGTGACGAACTGGCTGCAGGGAAGGCAGTAGAGGGTGGTAGTGGAAAGGGAACTCTCATCCCCAAGGGCAGTAATGAGTGGGATTCCACAGGGCTCAGTGCTGGGACCAGTGTTATTTGGGATATTTATAGCAGACATTTCCATGGGTATCAAGAGAAGGATCAGCCAGTTTGCTGATGACATAGAGGGGGTGGCAGAGTTTGCAAGAAGATCTGAAAAAGCTGGAGACCTGGTCAGACACTTGGCAGCTGGGGTTCAATGCCAAAAAGTGTAAGGTACTGCATTTTGGGGCAACAAAAATCAAAGGAGAAACTACCAGCTGGGGGGAGTACAGCTGGCGGAGACTGAGGAGGAGACGGATCTGGGGATGGTCATCATGGGATCAATGAACAACTCAGCACAAAGTAGGAAGGCAGCAACAAGGGCCAACAAAGTGCTGGGTTGCATTGCAAGGGGAATAACGTTGAGGAGGGGGGAGGTGATTCTGCGGCAGTATAGATCATTAGTTAGACCTCATCTCGAATACTGTCTGCAGTACTGGTGCCCATACCTGAAAAGGGACATTAAAGTACTGGAAGGGGTGCAGCGCAGAGCAACTAAGATGATTCAGGGACTGGGAGACTTATCGTATGAGAGTAGGCTAAAGGAGTTGAGCATGTGCTCACTGGAGGAGAGGCGGAACAGTGGGGATATGATCAAGACATTCAAGTACATGAGAGGGATAAACAAGACTGGTACTGAGGAACTATTCAGAATAAGGGTGGTGAGGGATACTCGAGGCCATGACGTGAGACTGGAGGGGGAAGGTTCAGGAAGGAAATGATGAGACACTTTTTTACAGAGAGGGTGATGGCAGGGTAGAACGCGTTACCAGCAGAGGTGGTAGCCTGTAAAACAACGGGCTGCTTCAAAAGGGGCTTGGACAGGGCAAGAGGGAGGATAATAAAGGAGGGGGTGAGGAGGAGGGGCAGCTGCAGAATAGGATTGCTAGCGGCAAAATCGAACAGACTCAATAGAACAAATGGCCTTTTTCTGCTGGCAGATTTCATATGTACGTAATTGCCTGCACCCCTGAGTCCAGAGGCCACCTTCATTTTGCTTGGCCAAGTGTCTAGTGCCTTCCGTCCAGCTGCCAACAACCTCCAAAGATAACAACGACTTCAGTAGCCAGCATAGAGATAGTTAGCTCCCCCAGTATAGTCAGCCTAGGAGCCGCCCCCACTCACAATAGTGAGGTTCCCTCTACAGTATGTGTTTAGAAATTAGCCCTTTCTGTTTCTTCGAGGTGGCTATAGCGCCCTTCCTTGGCTGGGCATCAACTCCACAACAGTCTTCAGAGAACCCCCCCATCACAGCAGAAGGACATCACCTCAACCATTCTCCATCCTTTCATTACCCCTGCATCTTCAGCTTCTGGACCAGCCTTCATCCTTCATCTTTGTCATTCCTTCCACCTTCTTCATCTTATTGCTCTCAGTCTCCTGCCGGACAATGGGACCAATCGGTCACTAAGGTACTGTACCAACCAACCGTTCAAGCTAGCTAGCCACCAGCTGCTCCACACAGAGAAGACTGCTTCTCCTTTGGGATTGTACTACTATAATTGATGTTTTTTTCTAATTATGCTTGGCCAAGGTGGTTAGGTATTGGTAGAGTTATTACATTTGACGTCTGCAGATGTAGGACACTAGGTGGACCTTTTAGAGGTACCTTATATATTGATATATACATGATTGTTTATCCCTACCTTCACTACTTTTAGACCTGTATAGTTGCCTTCCATCACTAAGTACTGTGTTGTGCATGACAATCACTGTGAGTGCCTTGTACTCTGCAACCAAGTAACCCATTATTTTCCAGCGTAACCAGTGGCTGTTCCAATAAAAGCTTGCTGTTTGCACCTGGAGCTGTGGCATCTGCCTCTCCTTGAAAAGAAGAGACGAACCACCCTCCTAAATTCGGTCACCACAACTTGGCACTGCATGCAGGATTAGGAGGTCAAAGCAGGCACACGCTCCAAGACAGCCTCAAGATGGAAGCAGCCACTACTCCAGCTTTATCAGCAGTGAGGAGAAAGAGGAAGATGTGCAATCTCCATTCACTGTGCCATACTACTTTGGTGCCCCCTGGCTCCCGTAATACACGGGTGACCCCACCGACTCCAATGGTACCAGCCTGGGAGAATTCAAACACAAAATGAGAGCACTGTTCCAGCTTCACTGAATTCCAGAGCACCAGAAGGTGGAAATGCTAATTGGACAGCTGGGAGGGGCGGTCCACTGAGACGCCATGAGCTGGCCTGAGAGAGAACGAGCCACCGCTGACCGAATCCTGACCTGGCTGAAACTGCACCTTCTAGACTAGTACATTGTCGGAGCTGAAGATGCAGTTCTTTGCCCACACCCAAGGCCCTGGAGAGAGTCTACGGGAGTTTGTGCTGAGCCTCCAGGAAGCACTACATGCCGTGGAGTAAGAGGACCCAGAGGCCATACAAAACCCAGATCATCTGCTGCTGGATAAATTCATCAATGGGGTAAAGAGTGAAACTCTGCGCAAGGACCTCCAAATTCTCCAGGGACAAGTCCCTAAAGAAACGTTCCTGGATTTCAAGGAAAGGGCAATTCAAATTCAGGGATCCAGCCGGCCAACCGAACAAGCCACAGCCAACATGCAACACAATGGCAGCCCCTCAATGATGTAGCCAGATGGCACGACACCTGCAGAGGCCATCTACTCAAAGGGCTGGTGGAAGGAAGCCAGCCACACCCTGACTCATCCTGCAGAGCATGTGCAGTTGATGCATCATGTGGCTCAAGCACTCGATCGGTGGCCTGACCAGGATTTGTGCCCTCCTCTGAACCCCAATCAGGAGCTCTGGGAACAGATGATGGTGCTCTTCAAGCAGGTGGCCAACATGCTTCTGGAGATTAAAGAGCTGAAAGGGGGTCCATGACCCGAAAGCAGGTACCCACCCAGCTGGGGCCCGAGAAGTTCAGGAAGGAGGCTGACTGACTGGTTCAAAGAACGCGGCAGGCCCATCTGCAGGAGATGTGGCATGAGTGGCCATGTGGAGCAGGAGTGCATGCAGCATACAGTAGAGGCTGCTAGTTTAAATACTGAGCCACCAGGGCCATGGGCCAAGCCCCGGGAGAGAAGAAGAAGCTAGGCCCACAGTATGAAACTTAACGCTGCAAGTATATTGGAGAATGCCCCATCATACCAGTCTGGATTAAAGGCATTATGTTCATGGCACTTCTTGACACCATCGGCCAAGTCACCACTATCCAGGGTGAGCACTTTTTCTGGCACTGGCCTGAGGTGAAGCTCCAGACACCACCCCAGAAGTGGCTCCAGTTGATCGCCGGAAACAGCTTAGACATCCCATATCATGGCTTCCAGGAAGTCAACATCCAGTTGGGCACTACCACGTAACCGAACCAAGGGATCATCATCCCTCAGACTTCAAATGACAGCCTGTCCCCCATTATCTTGGGAATGAATTGCCTGCCCAACTGCTACCAGGAACTGTTAGAAGTCCTAAGGGCTCTAGTCACCAACATACCGAAACCTGAGAGGCGTGTCTGGCAGTGGGCTATCCAAGTCATACAAAGGCATCAACAGTTTGCTAATGACAAAGGAGAAATTGGCTTTGTGCTAGTGGTGGATCCTCAACCTATTGTGCTGGGGCCGGAGTCTGAGACTATTGTTATCTGTAAAGCCAGGAAGGGGGTACAAGTGGAAGACTTTATCGCTCTAATGGAACCTCATATCCAGGACGAAAATAGCTCATTAGCCATTGCCCGGAGCCTAGTGGTAATAAAAAAAAGAGCAGATGCTAATGAGGGTCCTTAAGTATGGAGCGACCCCGGCAAGGCTGTATAGGCAACAGTCAATTGGACGCCTGGTGCAGGTCGATCTGGATAGCCTTGTGGAGGCTCTCCCCAAAAGCACCTCTAGTGTGGGAGATGCAACTATCTCCACAGTTGCCACAGCGGGGTATGAAGACAGCTTGGAGGAAAATTTGCTCTAGAAGATTAACCTGGGCACCCCAGATGTCACAGAGGAACACCGGCATGAAGTACTGCAGCTGATCCGCCAGCATAGTGCAACATTCTCCCAGCACTCACTCGACTTTGGATGTGGCAAGTCTGTGCAACAGCACATTCCTGTGGGAACCCCGCCCCCCCCAGCAGAGAACGTTTCTGATCGATATGGGCAGCTCCAGTTTTGTGTCAACTACTGCACACTAAACCAGGTTACGCACAATGATGCCTACCCCCTGCCACAATTTGAAGACTCCCCTCACTGCACTGAAATCCACGACTTGGTTCTCCACCCTAGATCTGGCCAGTGGATACTGGCAGGTGCTGCTCGCTCCTGAAGACAGAGAAAAGATGATCTTCACCATGCCAATGGGACTGTAAGAGTTCACCAGAATGCCCTTTGGTCTATGTAATGCCCCGGCACCTTCCTAAGAATGACTGAACACTGCCTGGGGCGTCACAACTATGATATCATTCTCCTGTGCCTGGATGATATCATCATCTATTCAGCCACCTATCAAGAGCACGTGCAGCACCTACAGAGGGCCTTTGAATGTCTGACCAACTATGACTTAAAGATCAAACCTTCCAAATGCCAGTTTCTCAAAAACAAGGTAGACTACCTGGGCCACATCGTTGGTGAGGCAGGAGTCTCCCCAGACCCAGAAAAGATTCAAGCTGTACAAACTGGCCTACACCGAACTCCGAAAAGATGTCCACAAATTCCTTGGTTTCGTGGGGTACTACCGCTGGTTCATCAAAGACTTTGCCAAAATCGCAGCTCCACTGCATAAACTCCTCCAGGGGCCTAAGGACCCAAAAGTGACCCACAATGCTCCAGTGCACTGGGCAGAACCTCAGCAGGTGGCTTTTCAGCACCTAAAAGACATCCTATTGAAGGCACCTATCCTAGCCTACCTGGATTATACTCAGCCATTTGTTTTGTACACAGACGCCAGCAATTGAGGATTGGGGCAGTCCTCTCCAACACCAGCACAGAGTTGAAAGTGTTAGTGCCTATGCCAGCCAAGGGCTAAGAGGGGCGGAACACAATGATGAGTGACACAGCTCCTTCAAGCTTGAGTTCCTGCCGCTGGTGTGGGCAGTGACCAAAAAGTTGAAGCATTACCTGGCAGTAACCCCCTTCCTCGTATACACTGACAACAATCTCCTAGCTCACCTAAACACAACCAATCTAGGGGCCCTGGAGCAGCGGTGGCAAACTCAACTGTCAAACTTTAACTTTGAGATCCACTACTGGGCAGGGTGAGTAAATGTCAATGCCAATGCCCTGTCACGGTTACCTCAGAAGGATGAGCCTGACGAAGATGGGACTGCCCAAGAAAATGTGGAGATACCATCATTTTCCACAGTTCAGCATGATGTGGTACAGGCTTGGTGCGGCAGCCTCCCGCAGAACTTGCATCCAGAGCAGGGGAATCTGCCCTCTACACCTCTCCAAGACGAAGACCGGTGGGGCCAACTTCAGTGTGACAGTCCGATTATTGAGCAGATCCAAGACATAATGATGACTGGGGCCCCACTCCCCCCAAGCATGGCTGCGGGTCCTGGAGGAACTCCTCAAACTTCTCCAGCATAGGGACCGGTTCTCCATCCAACAAGAGAGGCTGGTCTGAAGATCCTGGTGCCCCACAACTCACCGGCCCCATGCGCAAATTGTCTTGCCGAAAGCAGCCTCGCCTCTAGTGCTACGAGCATTCCACTATCTGTCTGGGCATTTTGGCCACGCAAAAACTGAGAGCAACCTCCGAGAGTGTTTCTACTGGGTTGGCATGATGGAAGACATCATCGCGTGGTGCAATGCCTGCGCAGCCTGCAGTCTGAAAGCAACCCAGGTTCTGCAGATCAAGCACCTGTGGTACCCATAATCAGCAGCGCTCCCCTAAAGTTGGTCACCATGGACCACCTCATGTTGGATCCCAGCAAGGATAGGCAAACCTACATGCTGACCATCACTGACCACTACAGCAAGTTCCTGGTGGCCGTACCCATCCGAGACGTATCAGCCAAAACAACTGCTAAAACCTTTTGGACTCACTTCGTCCGGTACTATGGGTTCCCCATCCAGATTATCTCGGACCAAGGTGCAGCCTTTCAGTCGCAACTCTTTCAGAAGTTCTGCTTCCTTTATGGGAACAACAAGCTGCAACCCACTACATACCATCCACAGTTCAATCGGCTCTGCAAGCAGGCCAGCAATACTGTTATCAACATGCTGAGGTCTCTGCTGGATCAACAGCGTACCAACTAGCTCACCCTCCTCCCAGAGCTAATGAATGCATGTGCAAGTGCAGGGGGCATAGCCATGAATAAGCTGCCCAGTGTGATATTCAACAGCAAGCCGATGGTGCAAGCGTGGAGCAACAGGGGCATGCATGGAGCAATTTAGCCTATAAAAGGAAGGAGCAAGCAGGGGACGGAGACTTGCACCCAGGGGAGCAGGGGTGAGAGACGGAGAGAGAGAGAGACACACACACACACACACACACACACACACACACACAGACAGAGAGAGGGCCAGTGGCCAGGCAGGACAGCTTCAGGGGTGCAGGACAGGCACAGAGGCAGGAGGTGCAGTGGGACAGGGAGTGTAACCCCAACCGTGCCTGTGAGCGTGAGCTGCCCAGAGTGTGTGTGTGGGACCCCAACACAGGAGCGCACACAGTGCAGGGGGCAGGCAGCAGCACACACATGGGGTAGCCCAGAGAGGCAGCCACAGGGGGGGCAGTACAGGCCAGGCCATGGCCAGTGCAATATTCCAGATGGAGGCAATCATGAGGGGTGTGAGGAGGCAGGAGACAGAGTGGCACGGCTGTGGAAGGGCCCGGTGGCAGTATGCCCGGAACAGGTGGTACCGTGCTCGCACCACCTTCGAACAGTACAGTGACACAGAGATTGTGGGTCAGTACTGCCTTAACTGGGAAATTCTGAGGCAGCTCTGTGAGCTGTGCAGTGATGAAATGCAGGCACCCACGAGACAGAGCCACGCCCTGTCAGTGGAGACCAAGGTCACGGCCGTGATGTGCCTGCTCGCCACGAGTACCTTCCAGAGACCAACAGGGGACACCACAGGTATAACCCAGTCAGCCACATCACGGCTCCTCACACAGTTCCTCATCGCACTGCTGCCACATGCTGCGGAATACATCCACTTCCCCAGCACACAGGCAGAGCGTACAGCAAACATGCAGGAGTTCCACAGGGTTGCACGTATGCCTGGCATGCTAGAGGCCATTGACTGCACCCAAGTAGGCATCTGCACACCACCAGGGCTGGATGGGGTGGCCTATATCAACAGGAAGAGCTACCCCAGTGTCAACTGTCAGGTGGTGTGCGATGCCAAGGGGCGCATAATCAATGTCTGTGCCACACACCCTGGTGGAGCACATGATGCCTTCATCTGGCACCAGTCTGCACTGTGCCACAGGTTCGAGAGTGGGGACATCCCCACTGGCCACCTAGTAGGTGAGTATGCAGCTGAAATGGGCAGGGTGTGAGGGGGAGATTCCATGCTGGGAGCATAGGAGGGTCTGACTGTGTAGGCGGGGGGGAAGACACACCGACCAAAATGCTAACCCATCATGTCCCCACACAGGTGACAGCGGATACCCACTCAGGCCATGGCTGCTCACCCCATATCAGCACACGTCAACCCCAGCGCAAGAGAGATACGAGGCACACGCCAGCACACGGAACATCATCGGGCATGTGTTTGGACTGCTGAAGGCATGCTTCCGTCGCCTGCACAGGTCAGGTGGTGCCCTACAGTACAGCCCCTCGAAGGCCTGTTGCCTATTCCTGGCCTGCTGTGTGCTACACAACATGGCCACTGACCATGGGATAGCTGTCGAGGTCAAAGAGGGGAACAGCAGTGGGGACGACACGGACGGTGGGCCGTGCGGTGGTGGGCAGCCCCCCAAGGCGACGGGAACCCCAGTTGCACAGAATGGCCTAGCAGCACTGGAACACCATTGCAGAGGAGCACTATGGTGCATGCAGGTAGGTGTACATGACCACACACATGTCCCAGGGACCAGGGCATAGTCTACAGGCGAACCCAGCCGGGCCCCACAACAGACACGGCTGGAGGGCAGCGTTGACGGACATGGGACAGGACCCCGATGGAGGCACCCTTCATGGCACTGTGGACCCCACCCACATACCCCCACACACACACAAGCATGGGCACACAGGCACCCTCACACACCCCAAAGCCGCCAACAGGCATGTGTCAGACGCTGAACACCAGTGCACAGTGGCGGCTGGTGCTGTGAAGGCATCATCATGCATATGCCACAGTAGTCAGCAGCCGGGTGGGTGTGCACAAGGCAGGCGTGTTGCATGGTCCATGGTCATTATGGCCCTGGTACGCACACACCACACCACTGTGCATACAGGGCAGTGGCAGGCAACAGACAGGGAGGGTGGCAGATCATGACCGCCGCGCAGTTGCACTGCCGCTACGGACACATGGATGGCCCCACTGAGACTGCCCAGCAGACGCAGGCTGTGCGGCGACCACAGAGTGTGTCATAGACATTCCCCCAGGTGTGTCACTGCGGGAACGCAACTGGTCCCTCACAGGCGTCTGCAGGCCCCCGAACAGGCCTGCTCCAGGCGTGCCTGGAATGCCCACAGCGGATCCCGGCAACGACAATGCTGGGGACCGAGGGGTGGAGAATGCACTCCACGGTGACTGCTGCAGATGGCCCTGCACCAGAGTGGCCAGTGGTGCTAGGCTGACCGTGACCACAGTGGTGAACTGATCCAGGCCTGCGGTCATGTCCTCCCGAATGCATGTGGCCTCGGCCAGGAGCTGCTTATAGTCCCGGTCACACCTCCCTGTGGACTGGCACAGCTCAGTGCGGAGTGCACGCACCCCTGCTATGACCTGCATCTGCTGCTTCACAGATGCTCAGAGCAGCCATGTGTGCTCGGTCAGGGAGTTGGTGCCCTGGTGGGCTTGGGCGTTTTGCCGACCCGTGGGAGTTGCTTGGCCCCGTGGCATGGCCCCCTGCGCAGGTGGGGGCTGCACAGTGGGGCCCTCTTGGGCCTGTACTGTCTGCGGTGCACTGGCAGCAGGCAATGCACCCGGCACCCTCTCGGCACTGTCCTGTTACCTCTGCTGCCCCTCCGGCCACTGTGTGCGTGACGGCACCGGGGCGGCTGCGCCACCACTGCCATACAGTATGGACTATGCTGCAACTACATTGACCACCGCCTCACCGGGCAGTGCGACTGGAGGGTCGACAACTGCCACCTGGGCACCATCAGCGCTGCCGTGCGTGGTAGGGGTGCCACCCCCTGTTCGGCATCACCACTGTCCAGGATAACAGTCATGTCATCATCGGTCCCGGACCCTGCCCCGATCAGTGTCTTAGCATACTGGACACCATGGCTGGCATCCCACTGAAACACTGCCTGGGCCTCGTCCGCGCCCATGCCACAGGCATCCGGCCAGACAGTGGGGATAGTCCGGCAGCGGTCCGGCCCCCAGGACTCCAGTGGAGGTGGATGGGCACTCCTCCAGGTCCACGACAGCCCCCAAGGTGGGCACTGCCACCTCTGCAGCTGCACGCAGGTGCTCAGGATCTATAAGGGAACACATACACATTAGTGCCGCAACCACGCACCCCTTCCCCTTGCACCCCTCTCCCCATCCCCATGTGCTGCTGTACCTACCATGCAGCGATGGGCTGTCCCCCATCTGGAATCCACCACCAGGAACGCCCTCAATGGCATTGCGCCACATGGTCGCCGCCACCAGCTCTTCCTGCAGTGTCAACTGTGGCTCCTCAGGCTGTCCACCACCCATGGCGGCACATGCGGCCCAGATGTCAGCCACCTTCTCCTTTATCTGCCTCTGGTCTGTGCCCATCTTTTTCTTGCACTCATGTGTTGACTTCTGATGGCTGCCCTGCAGGTTCACAGCCCTGGCCACTCCCTCCCATGCTTCCGCCCTGGCCTGCGAGGTGCCTGTGAAACCACTCAGAAGGGAGTCCTGGGCCAGGTATGCGTCATATAGGGCATCGCACTCTGCCCTTGTGAAACGGCCTGTGCCTCTGTGCAGGCCCCTGCTTCTCAACCTCCTCATGCTCCGACATGCTCATTCCTGTGGGTGAGGACATGTGGTTAGTGCTGGCTGCCACACACGAGGCACCCCCCAATCCTCTGTCCCAACATGCCCACTGCCTGGCGTCTTACCTGTGAAGAATGCAGTACCGGTCTGGTGCCTGTGCAGTTCCATGGTGCCTTTATAGCGCATCACATGCAAATGAGGGAATGTGCAACTGTAATGAGATGCAAATGCCTCCGATGTCCCGCAGATATGCTGATCAGCTCATCTGCATGTGCCTGCTGAATATCGTGAAATTGCACAGTGGAGCATTGGAGATGCGCATGCTCAAGCCTTGGCGCAACTGTATGACATATGCAGTACGCCTGGCACAGCGCATGCATACACTGATGTCACGTACTTCGGTGGCACTTCCTATGCACAGTGCACCATACATGGTACAGCGCTCTGCCGCTATTGGGCATGTGGTGCTCATGTGCTGTACGCCCTATGGCACCCATACGCCACTGGCACATGGACCATGTGGCACACTAGACCCTATAGTGCACCATTCCTTCCATGCCCTTTTGCACTGTCGTGCAAGGTGCACTTGCCGACCTTTGACCTGACGTGTGTCCCTTGATCCCTGGGTGCCTGTGGCATGTGCTGGCGCTGCCCCAGCCTATCGCGCAGCAATGAGGCATGCACAATTGGGGATGGCAGTGCATCACCAGGCGTGTCGTGCACCCATCGCATGTGCGGCTCGTGCGCTACCAGCTGCATTTTGGATGTGCAGAGAAATTGTAGCATGCCACGCAGGAGCTCAGCAAGGGCACCCAATTGGAACCAGGTCGAGCTGATTAACCTGGTGGCACTAGTAGAGCCTCATGTTGGCACTCTATATGGGCGGGTGCCCCTGGACTGACCATGCACTGAGGTATGGCAGAGGGTGGCCGAGGAGTTAGAGGAGGCCGCTGGGGCGCAACATAGTAGGGAGCAGTGCCACCACAGGTATGGGGACCTGCGGTAGAGGGATCCAGACCGACTGAGGACACTGCAGGCACTCGTCCAGAGGGGCGCCGTGCCACGGCCAGGTGAGAGCACATTTCCATGTCTGTGCCTTGTCAGTGTTCTGTGGGGTGCCAGTGATGTATCACACCATGCTGCCAGGGGGGGCTGTGGTTGGGCACACTGCTGGCTGTGGCAGCGCACCATAGGTGTGCTGTGCCACGGCAATGCCACTGCACAGGGACATGGGGTATACTATGCTGGAGGGGGATGGGGCATGTGGGTTGCTGCCCAGTGCTGAAGTCTGTCTCCCTACTAGGCCCTGAGGATCGGTGCAGAGCCAGGATGGCAGGAGCCGCTGCTGGATGGCAGCAGGCCAGTGGAGGTGCACGGACGAGGGATGCTGGCCATGTGGGAGGTGCTGGCGGACAGGCGCCAGTCATGCCACAGCATGCAGGTAGGCACTCTGTCAGTGTATGGTGTTGTGTGGGGTTGGGGTGGGCTACAACCGCCCGTGCACATGGCCATTACAGCCATGCATCGCTGGCGTGGTCCATTGCACCATGTCGCGTGTTTCACACGTGTATGTGGCTGCTGCGGGTGGGCGGTGGGTACATCCGGGTCCCAGCCATACCACTGCCATCCCCCTGCATATATCTGTTGCCTGGCAGCCATGGATGTGGTGTGCTGCGCATGGCATAACTCTAGATTGGGCATGTCCTACAGAATTAAACACAGCCTTACCCACAATGCCTGCCACATTAGTTGCATGGGTTATACTGTTTACTAAGCTCATGTATAATGCTGCAGTATGCTTGCGCTGAGGAGGTGGGGTGTCATTTAAAATAGAATATGTCTCTTTGAACTTCCCAATAGCAGATTTGTCCAACACTGTACATTATATGAAAATTAAAATGGCTGCCCCCTGAAGCCTTGAGAGATCATGCACTAGGAAGCATTGTCTATAATGCGTTAAGAAAACAGCAACTGCAACAGCTTGCCGAGTGGCTTCAGCCACATCACAGTCCGTATCCACTAAGATCCTCCAACTGTGGCTGGCTTGTGGTCTCTAGAGAACTAACCTTGGTTCAGCAGCATTCCAGTACTTTGCTGTCAAATTATGGAACAGCATTCCAGCCGAGAGTTGTGCTTGTGCCACTGCAGGGAGTCTCAAAATTATCCCTTCATAAGCACCTCAGTACATTCACATGCAAATGCTCCTCCAAGAGGTGAACTGGTTATTGGGCTCTTAACCCAGTCTTGATTCTCTTTGCCACTATGGTATTCATATTTTGCAGTTTTGCCCATGGATGATAATACTGTTTTTATGCTGTGCATCTAGAGAGTGATGTTTTGTTACAAGTCAAAGAATGCTTCAGGTTGCCATCAATTTTAACAAAAAAATAAAAAATCCTGGGTCATCCACCAATTGGCTATTTATTTATCTATTTAATAACATTCGGAATTTGTTTGTTTATTTATTTAAGAGATTCACCAGGCAAGCATAATGAGCATGGACTGCTCGTTTCCAGATGCGACCTGGGTGTTACATAGAAACACAAAATACAGCAGGACAAGTTCAATACATGAGTAAAAACAATCACCCTTTGAGTCATAGACTCCTTTACAAAGGCTCCACGTGAAACAATAATAAGGACTTACATACAGTATTAAGCAGTACAGTGTTCGGGTAAGAGAAACAAGAGAGAAAACAAGGAATGTAATTATGCATACAATATTATACAACATCATAAATATAGTGATCACGGAAGAAAGACAATACACAAAACCACACAGATGGGGGATACAGAACAATAGTCTTTGGGAGAGGAGGACCCAGCATTATCCATCATATTTGGGCAATACATGAATACACATTGTTTCCATATAAAGTATACCATTTATGAGGTAGAGTTATACTACAGAGCCCTAAAAATGGGAGGAACAGGAGGAAGAGAGGATTGGGGACCATCACAGGTTGAAGATTCTAGCAGAAGAGCTTTGAGACTAGCCTTAAAGGGACCAATCCTGGGCTCTAGGGAGACGGGTGGAGGTAGCTGAGCCAGCTGGGGGCTCTGTATAAAAAGGCTCTTTGACCAAAGGAAGTTTGACAGTGGGGGGCTAGCAGGGAGGTCCCAGCAGAACTACGGGAGGTTCTGACCAATGGGATGGGTTGGATGAGGCTATGCAGACCAGGTGGGGCTTGACCAAGCTGGATTTTCTTGACCAGGAAGCAAGTATGGTACCTAAGACGGGCGTCAAATGGCAACAATCCAACAGACTTGTAGAGATCACAGGAGTGTGTCCATCTGTTGCAACCCAAGACCAGTCTGCATTCTTTGTTGAGGGTGACTTTGATGAGTCTCAATGCAGTGGAGTCAGCAGTGTCGTAGATGACTATGCTGTAGTGTACCAGGGAGAGGACGGAGGAGGTAACGGCCAGATGGATAGCCATCAGGGAAGGCAGTGTTTGTGATGGTACAGAAACCCGAGTTTGGAGTTGATAGCAGAGGACAGTTGTTGGATATATACATGGCAGGTGAGGGACATGTCAAGGGCGACACCTAGATATTTGAATGACTCAACCAGCTCAAGTTGGGATCCTAGTGAGTTGATGATGGTCAGCGGGAAGTCATGATGAGGACTCTGACGGTGGGCAAAGATCACTGGTTTTGTTTTCTTATAGTTTAGAACTAAGTGGTGGGAACTGAACCCATGTCTCAGCTTCGGTGAAAAAACCCTGCAGGGCACACTGGAGAGAATCAGAGCTGGGGTGGCTCCAGAAGATTACCGCATTGTCCGCGCAGAGCAGAATTTTTCCAGGGCATGAGCTGGGGAGGCAGTTCAGGAGAGGCTGAAGATGAGGGGTCCCAAGATGGAGCCTTGTGGTACTCCTGAATGGACCTGGAGGCTGACGGAGTGGAGTTGATTTTCACCTGCTGGGATCTGTCAGAAAGGTAACTTTTGAACCAGGTTATTGTTTTGACTAAGAGCCCCAGGGGGGCAGGGAGGCTACAAGCATAGCATGATTAATGATATCAAACACCTTTGTAAAGTCAATGTACACCGATCCCACAAGGTGACCACATTCAAGGGCACTATGGATGTAGGACGAGTATTCTAGGAGGGCAGTGGTTGTGCTGTGGCCCTGGCGGAAACCATGCTGTTCAGGGCACAGTAGGTTATGTTTAGACAGATGGTCCATCAGCTGATCAGCCACTATTTTTTTGAGGGCCTTAGAGAGGGGAGGGAGAAAGGAGATGGGACGATAGTTATTGAGGGACAGGCCTTCACCACTTTTGAAAATAGGGGTGATGATTGCTCATTTCCAGATGGCAGGGAATTGTCCTAGGCTGAGGGACAGGTTCAATAGTTTGGTGAAGAGTTGTAGGACCTCCTCAAGGGCTAGATGGAGGAGCTTCAAGTCAATGGAGTCACCACTGACATGGGACTTGGCAAGGGGTTTGGAGAGGTATTTCCTTGCCTCCCACATTGAGATGATTCAGAGGTGAAAAGGGGGGATGTTTGGAGATGGGCTGCAACCAGGGATGGGATCTGGTGAGGCAAAGAAGTTGGGGGCAAGGAAACCACTGAGATCTGAGAATGTGGTGTTTAGGGTGTCTGCAATGGACTGGGGACCCTGTGTTAGGCTACCATTAACCGAGAGCTGGGAAGGTGGGGAGTGGCAGATTTCCCATTAAGTTCCTATGTATTTTTCCAGAAATGTCTTCCTGAGCCCCAGGTGGAGGAGAGTGCCTGTTGATAATGGGTCGCCTTGGCTTGCTGAATGGCTCAGGTACATTTGTTTCTGGCTTCACGATATCGTTGTCTGTCCAAGTGGGAGTTATGAGTCTAAGGCCTTATGCCAGAGATTATCGCAGTGTTTCATTTGGTCAAGCAACTGTTGAGATATCCAGGGAGTGTTATGGTTGTTAGTGATTTGTTTAGAGAAAAAGGCGAAGATGTCACAAGTGGCGTTGAAGGTATTTAACGTGGGAGAGGAAGGTATCAACCGACTGGGTGCTATACCTGGGGGACCAGTCGGAGTTAGGTAGGTTTTGAAGTGTTGAAGCATACCCTTTTTTAGGTGGCTACAGTAGGAGACAGTGGGGGGAGCAGTAGGTGTTTTATTGGACCATAGACAGGTTACTGGGCAATGGTCGCTAAGGGTGTCTGGGAGTACTGAGACTTTAGTTATGTTGTTGGGGTGATTGGTGAGAATAAGGTCCAGCAATGAGGAGGTGCTCACTTTGTTGTTTGGGCTGGTAGGAGATAGTATAACCTGAGTGAAGTCAAGCATAACAGCCGAGTCCTTATAGTGCATGGAGGACGGGGACACCCAGTTGACATTAAAGTCCCCCATGGGATAACTTCGCTGTTGGAGGGGAGTGGAGAGATACAGAACATAACTGAAGGGAAGGCAAGTCTCTGATTACGAAGTGGGATGTAGACAGCCATGACATATAGTGTTTTGCCAGGGTTGCCAATGAGTATCTTGGCTGTGACTGTTTGGGCGCCGTGCTCGGGAGGGATATTTGGATGAACTCCACTGACTCCAAATGTTTTTACACTTTATTGTGCTTTTATTCGTGCTTTACACATACAAGAGGGTGATGGTTTCGTGGCTGCACCACTTGCTCTGGCCTAAACTATGCTGTCACTTTGTTTCAACAGTCACTATTTCATTAAAACAAAGTGACAATACAGTTTGGACCTGAGAAATTGGCATGGCCATGAAACCGTCACCCTCTTGTGTGTGTGAAACAAGAATAAAAGTACAAGAAGTGTATAAAATGTTTGAAGTCAATGATGTTTTGTTACCTTGTGAGACTCTCCATACTGTACTCAGCACTTTGCCTGTTGTTGTGATACATATTGCTTACATCCTGCATCCTTTCTGTTTTTACCTTTACCTGTGAACAAGTTGTATCTTGCTGTTGACTGTAAACTGTCCGGTGTTGCATCACCCTTGTTGTAACTATCCCGGGCTGTACCTGAAAACATTTCCATCTAGTGTACCTACCGGTTAACAAAAAACAAAATGAACTCTCCTTGCAGCTCTTTCATGGCTTTTTTTGATGTTCTTTTTCAAGGGCTTCTTAACAATTTTCTTTGAGCCCTTCTTCGGTGCTGGTTTGTTGAGTTTGGGCATACTTAGAATAATTACGTGATCTTTGAGAGAAAGTGGTGCACTCACTACTCTCCACAAATGTTTGATATTTATATTCACTTACTTATTCTTGAGTGCTGTACTCTGTATTTATTATCTCTGTTCCTACATTGTAATATGTTTTATGTAGTGCAGTCGTACTCTCCCGGGTCGTACCTGCAAACAAACAGTTTCTGTCTAGTATACCTACCCGGTTAACAAAAACTAAATAAAGAAAGTGCTGGGCGAGGCAAGGCTTTGAGTTCTCTATAAAATACAGAACCCCACCTATAGGTCTCCATCATCCCTGACTCATATACAAATAAGGACTTAGTGTAATTAACTTGTCCACTGGATAGTTCATGTTCACCAGTCGGAGCCCAGGTACAATTTTAACATAGAAACATAGACTTTGATGGCAGATAAGAACCACTTGGCCCATCTAGTCTGCCCATTAAATTTTCTAACCGCTATTCTTCAATCCACCAATATAAATCTAGTTGTGAAATTACCATCTTCGCCTCGCATTTCAGTTGGGTTAGATAGCATTCCCCTAGTGACTGACAAGGCCATAATGAACAGGGTGATTAACCCTTTGAGCATTGAATATGTTTGAATGTATATAGATTCTGGAATCTGGACATATATATACTTTTGCAGTCTTCTATTAAAGTAATGAAGTTCCATTTTCAAGACTTGAAATTCTGGTAACTTCATCGGTGATTGTCATTCTAATTTCTGCATGTTACTGGGATTCTACTGTCTTTCTTTTAGTATACGTATAAGTAATAGGACTAGAAGAAGGCTTAATATACAGAACATTACATGAAACAAACTGAATATAGCCCTGGAAGTAATTATAAGAAAAATACAAGTTATGTAGATTTACTGATCTGGTGTAAAATGTCAAATTCCATGACATTTTTGGTTTTATTAGTGTATAGGTAGTTCAGATTCCAGAATGTTACCAGGTTTTCTGATAAAAACGAATACCAGTGGTCTTGGTGATTAGTTAGCGAGGTCACCATCTCTAACTAATTACAACTCGGGGTGGTAACACATTAAAAAGTATTAACAAGCATTTGTCAATGCCGAACGTTCGCTTGCAGGTATTTGCAGTGGTGTTTGGCACGTATGGTGCTTTACCCTAATGCCCTGTGCGATTGCTGGTATTTGCACAATAAATTTTCAGCACGACCTTTTTGTTACCCCCATTGTACGCTACATAGGCGGAAACACGTTTTGGGCAGGATGTGAAAATGGCAGCTGTACTGCTCATAAGGAAGTGTGGTAAAATGGCAATGTTGAAAATCTGGAAATGGAAATATTGAAATTTGCAAACCCACGAGCGCAGCGCGGAACTGTGCAACGACGCCACATAAAACAGTCATTGTTAGAATTTTTTCACCAAATTTTCAACATTGGCATTTTAAAACCTCTGCTAATGAACAGTGTCACTGTGATTGTCTTACTGTGTCCCATACATTGATTTTGACACTGACTGCCACATTGTGCACTACATGGCAGAAACACATTTTGGGCAGGATGTGAAAATGACAGCTATACTGCTCATAAGGAGGTGTGGTAAAATGGCAATGTTGAAAATCTGGAGTGAAAATATTGAAAATTCGCAAACTTACGAGCGTGCGTAGGAACTGCAAAACGCACGCTCGTAAAACAGTCATTTTTAGGAATTTTTTCACCAAATTTTCAACATAGCCATTTTAAGACCTCTGCTCATGAACAGTGTCACTGTGATTTTCTTACTGTGTCCCATACATTGATTTCGCACACCGACTGCACCATTGTGTGTACATGGGCGGAAACATGTTTTGGGTGAGATGTGAAAAATGGCAGCTGTACTGCTCATAAGGAGGTGTGGTAAAATGGCAATGTTGAAAATCTGGAGTGAAAATATTGAACATTCGTAAACTTACGAGCCTGCGTAGGAACTGCATAGCATATACATCGTAAAGTTATTTTGGAATTTTTGCACCAAATTTTTCAACATGAGTTTTGGGACCCCTTCTCATGAATGATGTCACTGTCATGGCGTTGTCGGGCTGAAGGGTGATTTACGCAGTGACTGGAAATCACCCTTGAACCAAGCCATGACAGTGAATCATCATGAGAAAGAGTCTAAACTTCCATGTTGATGGTGCAAAATTCAAAAATACCTGAACATGCAATAAGTTGAAACCCCTATCTAGCCCATTATACAGCTTACGGCATTTCCTCAGTTCGCGGTCGGCTTTGAAGAGTGCAGGCGTGTTCCCAGTCCACCAAGATCATCGTGCGAGCTCAGAGGTAAGTATGGGGTGAGGGGGTGTGGGGAGGCAGGGTGCGCAGTGGTGGGTGCGGGTTGTGGGAGGGGGCGGGAGACTGCGTGGGGACCGCTTTTACTTTACAGGTTTTTTAATTAACGACGATGGGACATTTGCCACGCTGGGGTGGGCTCCCAGCCAGGCAAGGATGGCTGGGGGCCGAGGGCGACGGGATTGGGCACCCCATCGGCAAACAACGGGACGTTTGCCACGCTTGGGTGGGCTCCAGCTGGCAGAAGATGGCTGGGGCCGAGAGCCGACGGGGATTGGGCACCCTATCAGCTGACAACGCGGGACGCTTGCCATGCTGGGGTGGGCTCCCAGCTGGGAGAAGATGGCTGGGGGGCGAGGAGCCAACGGGGATTGGGCACCCCGGTCGGCTGACAACGCTGACGCTTTGCCACACTGGGGCGGGCTCCAGCATGGCAGAAGATGGCTGGGGCCTGAGGAGCCGACGGGGGATTGGGCACCCCCGTCGGCAAACAACGCGGGACGACCACCAGCGTGGCACCAAAGCTTTGGGGGTGGCGACGTGACACGGAGGGGGGGCAGCGTGACATGCTTTGTATGACAGCGGTGGTTTTCTTTTGAAGCAAAGACCACTGCTGTCATACACAGCTCCCGCACCCATTGGTACAGGACCGCCATGCCTGCTTAACTGAGCAGTGGATTGCAAGGGAGAGGCACACCTCCAAAGTGTGCTGCTCTCCCAAAACGTTACTTGCGCATGCGCGCAAGTGAACGTAAAAAGGCTGTTTAGATTACATATAGAAAATGAACCCACCTTCCCTGAGAATAAGCTGATTCTCAGCACTAAGTTATATCACTGACATCAGTGGCACGACAGCAAAGCTGGAGTGTCTTTCTGATGTCAATAATCTAACGAGGTGTTAGAACAGTTTGTTCTCAATGGGGGGAGGGGTATGTTACTTTTTATAATACAATGTAGGCTTGTTTTCCAACGTTTCTTCTTTTCTGTAAAACACAGTACTCCCAAGTCTTTTGCCACTGATACAGTATGAATGAGTGATTCAGGTTGCAAATGGCCAAATCTGAATCTGCAAACTATGCTTTCAGCATCCCATGCAAACTCGACTCACACTTATGTGATACTGAATGTGGTATCACTGCTGTCTTTGGCAGCAGATCAAACCTTGCTCTTTATGTTCTGAAATGTTAAGAACAACCGGTTCTACATTCCAAAACGTGAAGAACAAGATTCAGAAAACACCAGGAAAACAGGCTTAGAGTGTACTATAATTGCAATTCTTTAGCTGATACCTGAAGACCCTGTATTTGTTAACCATATCTGTGTAACCCCTAGGTGGCACTATCCCAAGGGCTACTACCCCTGCCTGCCTAACTACTAACAGGTTGAGGGGCCTAGGTCTAATGGCGAGTGCCTCCACCCAGCGGTCAGGGTTTTCAATAGTTAAACTAACTTGGTCACAGCCCTCTGGGACACTGCAACCCCCCTTTCTTCCCACTAGTGGCCCACACAATATATCAGAATTACCTTCACAGTATACACTTACCCCCAGGACTGGTTCGGTCAGCGTGACTCTGGGGACTCCCTGTAAAACAAGATGATACAGTGCAAAAAACCAAAGTACAATACTTTAACATAAACGAAAACCTCAGGCAGTGTAACTTTGCTGAAACAAACAGATCTGATTTATTTAGGGGGATAGAACAAGGACAGGGGGGAATCAGGTTAATTAGCTTAAATGCACTAATAATCACAGTACTGTGCACATATTTCAGAATCACAAATGTCACTCTTAATGGGTACCCAGGCCATAAGAGGCTAGCCTATTTGGTGCAGCTGGTTGGGGCCCTGAAGATGGAAAATGCATGCACAATACCCAAATTGTAATCCGGAGCCGGTTGGCTTAGTTCGTGAAGAAGAAAAAAAACAAACAGATGACACACTTGCAATTCAATAAACCGATGGCAGGGAGCTACCCTGCTTGCACTCACAGCCCAATTCTGAAAAGTGAATGGGAGGTAGGTTGTTCTGGATTGCCAGGAGGAGCAGACCATGTGGATAAGGTCCTTGTGACTGGACCCCACTGCAGTTCAGAGCAAATGGAGGTAGCCCGGTTTAAACTGGGGTTTACTTCCAGCTTCATGCACTCAATTCACTGTACAGGGGATTTGAAACACGATTCCCCACAAGCACTACACACATTTATATGTTAAAGGAAAGTACTATACCAGGCAGGCTGCTTCTCAATCCCAATCGCAATTACTGCACAATACCCAGGAGAACACACAGCTGATTCAGTTCCTGACAGACCGAGCACGATTCAGCAATTTCTCCAGTCTTCTACAGGGTAAGCCTGGTTTCTACTCTTCAGATCTCCTTGATTCTCCTCACAGGTCGGATTCAGTCCGAACAGGCACTTGCACAAGCTGCAGACTGAAACTTAGGGCCTTACACGCGTTTTACCCGTGCTAAACTACACACCGAAGCAGCACTGGGCTTCTTGTCTCTTCACTGCCAAAACTGAACTGAAACTCCAGTAGACAAAACCGGGCACTTTCTTTGAGTTCCTCCCAGTTCTTGGCTGGTTTAGCTGTCACTCACAATAAACTCCCCCTGTTGGTGAAAAAAGGCGCCAAGGTCAAAACTACATTTCCCAGAGTCACTGCCCATACAATCCTCTTGTGGCTGGCTCAGATTAAGAGTCCAAGTTCTGATTCGTCCACAGGCACCATTTTAGAGCTCCCTCAACCCACACTGATTGGTCCAGTTCAACAGTTCAAAACTAGAATGGAGGGCTAGGCAGACAATTCAGACTACAAAGGAAAGCAAGTTAAACAAACTGTATTTTCATTATTACTCTAAATGATTTCTGGCAAACAGTTACATCTTTCAGATAGGCTCCCCTTGCACTCTTAGCGACTGCAAAAATGGAGCGAATTGGCAGCAGCTTGGAGTGGGACTCAAGCAGGAAAACACACAGTCCCCCCATACAAACTAATTATGTCTGCAAGCAGACAGCTCTTAAAGAGACAGTACCAGAGGCTCTAAAAGCACTCACGGATAAATGGCTTAAATGACAAACACCATTCAGACTTGGATCATTTAAGCAAGCTCCTGGAAGACTTTTGGGAACCCCCATTTTCAAGGGGGTTACACCTGGACTTGACAAGAGCAATGGGAAAGGCAGTGCTGAGGCCAAGATTCACTGATCTCGGGCCAGCCTGCTGTTCTCCATCGACTGTGCACACAGCTGTTCCAGAAGAGAAACTATGCAAAATGTGTTAGGGTCAGAGCCCCCGTGCATCTGACAACTGTACTTGAGTACATGACAGACAAAACCACGGATCTGGCAGGCAGTGCGGCCCAGAAAAAGAAGACCCACATCATTCCATGTTTGACCACTAGATGGTGCCAGCACTCCATGTACAGGGAAATCAGTCAGTTAAGTAGGAAAAGGCACCAACTGTGCTCATAAAACAAAAGAAATTCCATTATCCAGGGCTGGAATTACAGGGGGGGAGGGCTTGCCAGAGCTCGGCCCCCTAGCTCTGAAGAGAGACCCAGTAGTTCATGCATCACTGCCATTGACTTATAATGGGAAGCAGGACTCCATTTAATGATAGGGCCCTCATGGGCCCGTTTAGCTCCCAAAGCTCATAAAGTGTGATTTCAGCACTGCCCATGTCCAACTGCAATATAATACCACCAAAGAGCGAAAGTAATCATTAAAAATACAGTGACCAGATGCACATTTGTGGGCGTGGGGAGAATATTAATGACAGTGAGGAGGAGGAGATGCTGGGGACATTGCGCATGTTGTGTCTGTAACAGTAAGAGTGAAACGGAGACTGTCAGGACTCTGTCTCTGAAACTTGCCCAACCAGGCTGCCCAGTTAATACCAACTGCGATGGGCCCTGGGGTCAGTGGTGATACATCTGTCAGTTTGGCGCTGTGTGCAGCCCCAAAGAATTCTTCAGTTGGAGTGCCAGCTCTGCCTGTGATGCAGAAGGAAGAGGAGGCTAAAAACTTATACCGAGAGGTAGGGGTTTTCCCCCTGCAAGTTAACCAGAAGATTTTCTTTAGAGCACTTAAATATCCTCCCTGTGTTTACCCGCTGGGGGCAATGCCTAGTACTGATTGCGGTCAGAGGTTCATAAGTCCTTAAGTTCTGTGGAAGACCAGATCTTCTCCTGGTAGCTGTGGGCTTAATCAGTCCAGGGTGTTGCAGTAGTTGCCATATGGCTTGGATGTAAGATCAAGTGAATGGAGGGAGGGGGTGGGATTGTAGGGGGTATTAGATACAGTTTGTTCCTGGTCCCATTACAAGGTTGGGGGGGGATGTGAGCCCCCAGGGAGGTGTAGATGGGGGGTGTAGCATTCCCATCCATCAGCTGCTGTCAGAGTTGTTAAGTGTATTCTGCATTGTTTTCATTTTGATTCCATAACTGACACTAATAACGAGGCATTGGTAACTGATTACCATGCCAATTTTGGTCAGTTATCTATTCCCACTGCCTTGGGAAGACAGGCCACAAATTCATAAAAAACACCGGGGTAGAGGGAGGAATTTACACCTTCGCAGGCATTATTCTCTATATAATACCTTGTTTTTCCTTTTTGGTGTGTAAGTACCCCATAGCTGTGATTGGTGGATGCACTAACTAATCAATCACAATAAAGAATGGAAGCCTGACCCAACAGATATAATGAAAACTGCCTGAAAAGCATGGCTGTGTCCTGTGTTTTATTCGTCAGGCGAAGTATGGATCAGTTCAGTTTAAAAGGGAGTTTTTTTTCACACCAGCTGTAACACTTTTTTATTTCTTTCGTTTTTGTTGACTAGGTAGGTGCAGTAGACAAAAACACTGCCTATTTTCAGGCATGACCCGGGAGAATTACAAACACAGGAAACAGCAGTTACAGGTAACACAACAGTAGAATACACCAAACAACGGATTAGACAAAACCAGAGTATCATAAAACATAGAAACATAGACTTTGACCTGCCGACTTGGCCCACCCAGTCTGCCCATTTTCCTACCTATTGGATAAGCTGCAGATCCTAGTTAACCAACAGCCTACTTCTTCCTACCCCCACCAGAATTACCTTATGTCTGTCCCATGCATGCTTGAATTCCCCACTGTTTTTGACCCCACAACCTCCACAGGAAGGCCATTCCATGTGTACACCACCGTCTCTGTGAAAAGAATACTTCCTCACATTGCCCCTCAGCTGTCCCCTCTCTATCTTCAAATTGTGCCCCCTTATTCTTGCACATCTCTTTTTCTAAAAGATGCTACCCTCTTGGAATTTGATTCCCTTGAGGTACTTGAACATTTCTATCATGTCCCTCCTCTCCCTCTTTTCCTGAAGGATATACATATTAAGCTCTTTTAGTTTCTCTTCGTATGGCTTCTGGTGCAGACCCTGCACCATTTTAGTTGCCCTCCTCTGGACTGCCTCCATCCTGTCTATGTTCTTTGCAAAGATTAGTCTCCAGAAGTGCGTGCAGTACTCCAGATGGGGTTTCACCAACTGTCTGTACAGAAGGATAACAACTTCCTGTTTTCTACTGGTGATGCCTCTCCCTATACATCCCAGTATCCCCCCCCAACCCTCCTTACTGCCTTCTCACATTGCTTGCTTACTTTTAGGTCATCTGAGATTAACATCCATAGTAGGCAAAATTATGGAAAAGTTACTGAAGGGCAGGATTCAGCAGTATTTGGAGGACAATAAACTTACTGATAGACATCAGCATGGATTCACCAAGGGGAGATCCTGTCAAATGAACTTAAAAGAGTTCTGTGACGGGGTCACTAGGGAAGTGGACCAAGGAGATCAGTGGATATTGTGTATATTGACTTTAGGAAGGCGTTTGATTCCATTCCGCATGGGGGACTGATCTATAAATTGGATGGACTGGGACTGGGGGTGAGGGTGGTTGGATGGGTGCAAAGCTAGCTAACTGATAGGAGTCAGAAGGTAATAGTAAATGGTGTTGCCTCAGGGGAAGGAAGGGTCACAAGCAGGGTTCCCCAGGGGTCGGTGTTGGGTCCACTGCTGTTTAACATATTCGTGGTGGATATAACTAAGGGTCTAAGGGGTAGGGTGTGTCTCTTCGTGGATGACATGAAGATCTGTAATGGGGTGGAAAACCAGGAGGGGGGAGAGAGAATCTGCACAGGGACCTAGGATTATTGGAGGCTTGGTCCAAAAGATGGAAATTGACCTTTAACGTAAAAAAGTGCAAAATCATGCACTTGGGGAGGAGAAACCAAAATGAGACTTACTAACATACTATTTGCCAGCAGATTAGGCCTTACGGTCTATCTAGTCTGCTCGAACCTCAGATCCCTAGTTGGGTGCCGAGGCCCTCCCCCCCCTTGTGTTCCAGAAACCCCTATTATCCATCCCCAACCCCCTGGGACAGGCCATCATCTGATACATCCACTTTCTGTGTCTGTCCCACCCTCTCTTGAAGCCCTCCACTGTGGATCTCTGAACCAGCTCACCAGGCAGTGCATTCCAAGGGTCCACCACCCTCTCAGTGAAAAAACTCCTCCTCTTTTCCACCCCCTCACTCTTCCTCCAACTTCAAACCATGCCCTCTGGTGATACCTCCCTGCTTTAGTCTAAAGATCCCCTCCATGTTTACCCTATTTATTCCCTTGAGGTACTTGAAAACCTCAATCATGTCCCCCCTGTCTCTCCTCTCCGCCAATGAAAACAGGCAGAGCTCCTCAAGTCTGTCCTCATACATCATATCCCCTAGCCCACGTATCATCTTAGTTGCCCTCCTCTGTACCCTCTCCAGGAGCTGTATGTCCCTCTTCAAGTGTGGTCTCCAGTACTGTACACAGTACTCAAGGTGTGGTCTAACCAGTCCATTGTACAGCGGCAGAATCACTTCCTTGCTCCTAGAGATGATCCCCCTTACGATGCATCCCAACATCCTGTTTGCCTTGCTAGCCGCTCTCCTGCACTGCTCAGAGTTATTCATACATGCATCCACCATGACCCTAGGTCTTTTCCCCTATTGAGGCCTCCACGCCTTCCTCCCAGGTGTGCCTGTGTTTAGGGTTTCCCGCCCAAGATGTAACACCTTGCACTTGGTGATATTGAAATTTAATTTCCATGTGTGAGCCCAGCTTTCCAGGTGTCAGGCCCCCTTGCAGAGATAACCTCCCTCTTCTCCCTCAACTACTGCTCCCATCTTGGAGTCATCAGTGAAGAGACTCATTTCACACGCTATACCCTCCTGATGTCCGATAGGTATGCCTTAAACAGGATCGACCCAGGACCGACTCCTCGGTACCCACTACCAACCTCTCTAGGGTTCGAGAGCTCCCCACAGACCACTACTCTCTGGGTGCATCCAGCTAGCCAGTTTTCAATCCATCTGACCATCAAAGGGCCTACTCCTAACCCCATCAGTTTCTCCACCAGACCATTGTGGGGGACAGAGTCAAACGCCTTGCTGAAGTCCAAGAATAATACATCCACAGGCTTTCCCCTGTCCAGTTCTGATGTTACCCATTCGTAGAACTCCACAAGATTGGTTTGACATGATCTACCTGGCACAAACCCATGTTGCCGACTATCCAGACCTCCCACCTCCTCCAAGTACACCCCCAATCGTTCCTTTAGTATACTCTTCATTAATTTTCCACCACCGAGGTCAAACTGATGGGTCTATAGTTACCTGGTACTTCCCTCGACCCCCTTTATGGATTGGCACCACATGTGCCTCTGCCAATCCCTAGGTACCCTCCCTGTCTCAAGTGACCTGTTGAAGAGCTCCGCCAGGGGTGCAGCCAGTATGTCCGCCAATTCCCATAATACTCTCGGATGAATGCCATCCAGCCCAGGAGATTTGTCTTTCTTTAGGGCCTTGAGGGCTAACCACACCCTTTTGGTGGAGATAGCATCATCCGTCCCCTCCACCTTACTGGCCTTTTTATCCTTATCCAGATGTGACACCCCTGGGGTACCTCTCCCTCCCTCCCTCTTGCTCCATTTCTGTTGCTACCTGGGCAGTCTGGCACTGGAAGAGACTGAGGAGGAAAGGGACCTGGGAATTATTGTTTCCAGGGACCTAAGGGTAGTTAAACAATGTGGACAGGTGGTAGCCAAGGCTAGCAGGATGTTGGGCTGCATTGGGAGGGGGATTCACTAGCAGGAAGAGAGAAGTTATCATCCCCTTATATCAACAGCTGATCAGTCCACAGTTGGAATATCGGGTGCAATTCCGGGGACTGTTCCTGAAAAAAGATGAGGAAAGGCTGGAGAGGGTGCAGAGAAGAGCGAGTAAGATGGTGGCTGGGCTTAGTCACCTGACATACGAAGACCGATTGAGCGAACTGGGAATATACTCCCTGAAGCACAGAAGGGACAGGGGGTATATGATTGAGATCTTTAAGTATATGAAGGGGATAAACAGAGAACCAGAAGAGGGACTGTTTAAACTAAAGGGGCACAAGAGGACCAGGGGGCATACACTACAGATAGAGCAGGGGTTCTCAAATGGTGAGGCCAGCCTCCCTGGGGAGACCCCAACCTGTTCCAAGGGAGGCTCAAGCAAGTCTTGAAAAAGTATTATATTTCAATTTTGAACTTTACATTTTATGTGAGGTGATAAGGCAAACTGAAAGAGGATAATAGTAGGTGCATTTTATGTATTTATTTACAAGTCTGTGACCAGGGAAGGTACTGTACACTGAGCCATGGCTTATTTCAGGTGTGCCCAGGGAAGGGTAGTGAGAGAATACAATTCAAAATGTAACTGCAAGACACTTAAGCAATACAAAATGAATAAAAGTGCAAACAAATTAAGAACAAAAAACTAACAATGCGAGGAACAATTGATCAATTAGACTGGTAGCAGAACTGTCTAAATACAAGAGTTAACCATGCATGTACTAGGAATAAGAGCAGGAGGGAGCAAAATGATCCCTGAGAAGTTGCTTAAGAGAACGGTGAGAGAGGGAGAGGCAGAGGTCGGCAGGAAGGTTATTCCAGTAAGAGGGGAAACAGGAAAAGCAGTCTGACCCATGAAGGTATGGCAGTAATGGGTAACAATGGTTTGAGAGTCAAAATATTGGAGCAAGTAGGTTGTCCTGTTTGGGGGGGGGGGTTACAATAAGCGTAATAACATGAAAGTCAGCTATGCAAAGAGGTTTCAATTTATCCCTGATGTACTGTGAAAAGTAGGCTATTCTATGGGGAGGCCCCAAAATATTTCAGTGTTTTGGTGGAGGCTCAACATCTTTTCCATGGCTTAGGTGAGGCTCACTATGACAAAGTTGGAGAACTGTTGAGATAGAGGAAGGCAGGTTTAGGGGAAACACCAGGAAGAACTTTTTCACTGAAAGGGTGGTGGAAAAACGGAATGAACTCCCAGAGGAGGTGATAGGGGAGCTCACTGTAAGGGGCTTTAAGAGAGCTTGGGACGGCCACATGGGTGTGGTATTGGGAACAGGAGGGATGAGGGGAAGAGGAGGCCACAGGGACAAGTAGGTTGTGGGAGGAGTCCTAGCCTTCTGCTAGGCACCTTGGGTAGACTTGGTGGGCCAGGCGGTCCTTTTCTGCCATCATGTTTCTATGATATGACTACCCCAGGTCTCTTTCCATTGTTGTTGTTAGTAACCCCCCCAATTGTGTACTCTTCCCCCAGGTTTCTGTTTCCCAGGTGTATTACTTTGCACTTCTTTGCATTTAATTTAAGCTGCCATACTTTTGACCATTCCTCCAACCTTGCCAAGTCTCTTCTCATAATTTCCATCCCGTCTTGTGTATCAGCCCTGTTGCAGATCTTTGGGTTGTCTGCAAAGAGGCATACTTTTCCTTCCAGTCCCTCTGCAATGTCACTTATAAAGACATTAAAAAGGACCAGTCCCAGTACTGAACCCTGCGGTACCGCGCTAGTATCCCCTCCTTTCATCAGAGTACCCTCTGTGTCCTGTTGTCCTGACAATTGTCTACCCAGGCTACCACCCTGGGACCCACTCCCAGGCTGGCTAACTTGTTTGTTAATCTTTTGTGTGGGACTGTGTCAAATGCCTTGCTAACTTCTAGGTAGGCCATGTCCACAGCCCCTCCTTGGTCTACTACTCTGGTCACCCAGTCAAAGAAATCTATTAGATTTTTCCGACATGGCCTTCCTGCTGTGAATCCATGCTGCCTTGGATCCTGTGCCACTTTGGCCTCTAGGTACTCAACAATTCTTTCTTTCAGAAGTGATTCCATCATTTTTCCCTACCACTGAGGTCAAACTAACAGGTCTGTAGTTTTCTGCCTCTGCTTTGCTCCCACTTTTGTGAAGGGGAATCACATCCACCCTTCTCCAGTCCTCGGGTACCACACCATCCTCCCATGATTTGTTAAAAAGGGAAGTCAATGGTTTCACTAGTTCTCCCTTAGTTCTTTTAGAATTCTGAGGTGAATCCCATCAGGTCCCATTGCTTTGTCCACCTTCAGTTTTGGGAGTTCTTTCAGAACCCTTTCTTCTGTGAATGGACTTGTATCGACCTCCCTAACCACAGTGCTTCTGTTAATTTTTTATTTTTTTATTTAAATGATATCTTGGAGAACACCTGTGAGCAGATGCTCATTTGTAGGTTACACGTCAGTTACAAGAAAAACTTGATCAGGTACATAGCATTACATTACAGGGCATTACATTACAAGCAAGTGTAAAATTGCACTGGTACAAAACAATACATTACAAGCTAGGTAGACAATAAATTGGTGTGAATTACAAGATTGGGATAGCATGTAGCTTAAGGTATAACATTTAGACACTGCTACGGCACTGGTGAGAAAGTGCCTGCGTCGGACAGTTAAGCATACTTGGGGGGAGAAACAGAGTGGAGAATGGGCTGTACGGCATAGTAAAGGTATGCCTGCATCAGAGGTTAGGAACAGACTTAAGGAAGGTTGGAACAATAGGGCTAGAGAAGCAGCAGGCGGGGGGCATGAGGGCGGGAACAGAGACGGGAGTGGGTAACCCGTGGGGAGGGGGAAGGGATAGATGGGGGGGTGGGACAGTGAAGTGCTGTGAAGGTAGGTACCCCTAGGATTAGGCGGAACACCAAGTGCTACTGCTTTATGGTGGTCCAAATGATTGCATTAGGTACCTTCCTTCCTCTTCTTTTGTGAATACTGAGCAGATGTATTTGCTCAGTATCCCTGCTTTTTTACTTGTCACCCTCTGTCCACCCACTCTCCCTTTTTATTAAGCCTCATTATCCCTCCCTTATTCTTTCTTCACTTTCAAATGTACCTACAAAAGGTTTTATCCCCCTCCTTAACTGAGTTGGCTATCTTTTCCTCGGTTTGGACCTTTGCTATTTTGACTGCCTTCCCAGCTTCCTTCTGCTTTAACTGGTACAGTTCTCTGCCCTGCTCCTTCTGTGTTTCCTTATACTTCCTGAATGCTATCTTTTTCTCCCTAACCTTCCCTGCCACTTCTTTTGAGAACCATAGTGTTTTTTCCTTCGTTTTGGTTTATTTGCTTCACACAAAGGCTTGTTGCCTCTTTGATGGAAGTTTTGATATTTCTCCATTGTTCCTCCACCCCTCCTTCTTGCCCATTTGGTAGTGCTTTTCTGAGGCACTCTCCCAATTTTGCCAAAGTCAGCCCTTCTAAAGTCCAGTATCCTCACATTTGCATGGCTTGACTCTACGGTTGTGTTTATTGTGAACCACACTGATCACTTGTTCCCAGATGGCTACCCACTTCTAAATTTGAAAGCATCTCTCCATCCCCATTTGAGAGTACCGGGTCTAAGATTGCTCCCTCCCGAGTGGGTTCCAACACTAGCTGTCTGAGGCATGCCCCCTGTAGGGCATCAGGAATGACCCTGTTCTTGGATGTGGCTGCAGCAAAGGTGCTCCAGTTAACATCTGGCATATTCAGGTCCTCCATCAACAGTATCTCCCCTTTTTCTGCCATTCTAAGGATGCCTTCTATAATTTCTGTGTCCATTTCCTCCCCCTGAGACGGGGGTCTGTATACAACACTGTGCGGATTTAGGTGCCATTTGCTGTCTCCATGGTGACCCACAGTGCCTCCTCTCCTCCCTGCTTACCCTTTAGTTCCATTGCTTAGATCCCTTCCCTTACATGCAGAGCTACTCCTCTTCTTCTTTTACCCTCCCTGTCCCTCCTGTAGATTGTGTACCCTGGTTTGTTGATATCCCAGTCATGGTTCTCTGTGTACCATGTTTCTGTGACTGCTACAATATGCAGGCTTCCCTCTTCCATCAAGGCCACTAGCTCAGGAAGCTTGTTACCCAGACTACGGGCGTTGGTACTCAAGCAGTTTAGACAATCATCACTTACGTGCATACATGCACTGTAAAGAGATGCAATGATAAGCATACGTATCTAGTTACAATACACTTGTCTGATTGCGCTCAGTTGAAAATGGTCACTACAGTAGACTGACCCACCAGTGGCTCTAATCTCACTTTTCTGGCTGTGAGAGAGCACACATGTCACAATCTCTATCTGAGTTGTCGGGTGAGAGCAAAAGTCCTCACAGCACATCCTGTTTATAAATGAAAATAAAAATTCTTATTTCTTGCTACTGTACATAGTACCAAAGCAGCTGCTGAACAGAAACTTAAAGCAGCAGTGCTGGATAATCAGGAAGTGCTCAGTTTCCAGTTGTAGCGCTACACTAAATATGGCAGCTCCTATCTAGTATGCTGCTTTCAACATGGCGGATGGCAGAAATGTAAACAAAAACAAAGGAAAACGGAGCAAATTACAAGTAGGTAGTACAATGCTAGCGAGAAAGATTACCAGGGAAATGCTCAGCAGAGCACAAGGAATAAATTGTTGAAAAAGCGCCAATATTTTTTATCTGCACTGCTGCTTTAAATAATTTAACACATCCAAAAAACATTTTTCTTGCTATCTTGAGATTTGTGTTTCTTTTAACCCAGGCAGCTATTCTGTGTAAAACATTTGTGTGTGATTGAGCCTGAATCATTTGATTGAGTTGGTATTGATAGCCTCATGTATTGATTCATTGATTGGGGTCATACAAGTTGATTCAAGATGGCGACCACGCTGGGTCAGCCACTTTAGACTACCAGGAGTCGAAGTTAAAGTTTTAGTTTTAGTTGCCGTTTAGTGCGTTAATGTTTAGCGCATAAACAATTTTATGCTTGTAGTTCTGTTTTAGGTTAAATTAGTGTATCGTTAATGTACTGCTAAGTATTATTAGGTGCGTTTTGCAACTTGGATATCTGACCGCTATTAGTGCTCCGTTTGAACTAAGGAAAACAAACTTTGAACTAAGAACTGTTCGACGACTGACTTTGTTCCTTGCCTGTATTGTTTTGCTGGTTTTTGCAGTCTCGCCAGGCTAAAGGAGCTCGGTTTTGGAGGTTGTGTTGGAGCTGTGGAGTTGTGGATCTGTTCCGTGGGAATCAGCGGATTCAAGTGGGATTATTCATTTGGAGTAGTCTGGAGGAGACTGGACCAAGGATTTGCTGCGTGTTGGAGCGTTTACTGCCTTTTTTTTCTCTGACTGGATTAGGAGCTGCCTTGGCTATAGTGTTCTGCTGTGACTGCCACCGTTTTGGTCCTCGACCGGTGCAGGAGTGGCCTCGGTTTCTCCCTGGGAAGCTGGGGGGACTGAGGCTCCTCCTAAGTCACCCTGGGGCTCAGCTGTTGAGCTGATTCTTGAGGTGTCTGTAGCTACTGGTCGTTGACCAGCCGGAGGTGTCTGCCTTTGTTTGGTGGATGGGCTGCGGTGTTTGACCCGTGATTGCGGTCAATCCTGAATGGCAGTTTTGGCTCCTGACTGTGCTGTGGGGATTATTTGAAGAGCTGTTTGTTTTTCCCAGTCTCGATTCGAACTCCTGCTATTTTGACCGTGCTGTTGGAAAGCTATCTCCTTCTTCTTGTTTGGACTCGATTTTGACTTTTGTCTGTGTCTGGATCTACTCGAGAACTGACCTTTTGTTTCCCCTGCTCCTGGATACAGGGTGTTACAAAGATTAGGATGGCAGTCTACTAATACCCTTCCTCTGTTGCTCTTTGGATTTTATTTATTTTTTGGACTGCTGGAGAATCAATTTCTTTTTCTTCTACTAACTCCTGGATTGAGGGTGGCGAGGCATACTGTTAGTCCTGGTGGATGAAACAAGTGTCGCTATTTTGGTGATGTATACCTGAACTTTCGCTATTTTTAGTTCATGATATTTTGGGACACGACTGGGAGGACCAAAATTTGAGTTATTTAGTCTAGTCTTGTGAGAGAAGACTGTCTAAAGTTTTTTGGTCCATACTAGTGGTGGAAAAATCCTTCTCTGCAGTGGTGAGAGCACTGTGGGTGGGATAGATGGACAAGTGTTTCTGATATATCTATGTGCAAACTCAAACACATTGTTATGAAATGTTTTATGTCTGATATTGGAATACAGTGTTTAGTTTTTTAGTGTATTTCGTTAGGGTATAATTTTAGTTTGTTTTGTTTAGTTATAATAGTTATATCTTGTTATTTAAAATTTTGTTATTTATATATTTTGGTGGGGTTTTGTATTAGTTGTGTTATTATGTGTTGGAATGAAAATAGGACGGTCGGCTATTATTCCCCCTCCAGGCTCAGGGATCTCAGTCCCTTCTCCTGTCCCCCTGTCCCGGGGAGTCTATAGAAGGTGTAGGGCTCTGGGGATTGTGAGAGGAAGGAGGAGGTTGAGGCTGAACCTGAGAGATGAAAGGAGCGGGGCGAATAGGGATTGAGGTCAAGGAGGCGCCCTGGGAAATGAAATGGCTCAGGAGAGGAGTTTTCCCTGTCTTGGTGCCCATACCAAGGGTTCTGGTTTCCAGCAGGTAACGCGGTCATCATCGGAGGCCCATCCTGCACGAGCGGTGTTGTGCAATGCTAGGTCTATTAAAAACAAGATGGCTATTATAGCCAATCTTGTTGGGTCAGCTGACCTGGCATGCATCACCGAGACCTGGCTAGATGAAAATGCTGGGCCAGTATTAGCCGCAGCAGTTCCGGCCGGGTACTCGGTGATACACCGCTCAAGGCAGGATCGTAGGGGCGGGGGTGTTGCCATTTGTTTTAAATCAGAATTGGGCCTGGTGGAGGTACCAGTGGGAGTCATCAGATCTTTTGAGTGTGTTTTAGGTGAGGGTGTGGGGTGCAGGATACTTCTCGTATACCGTCCACCAGGTGATGGGAATGTGTTCCTGCAGGAAGTCGCAGACTTCATTGTCGACCTGACATTGGGGTCCCCCAGATGGTTGGTTCTGGGGGATTTCAATGCCTGGGTTGACGATGAACTCTCATGTTTTGGTCAAGACTTCCTCCAGTTGATGTTATCACTGGGCTTCACACAGGTAGTTTCCTCCTCGACCCATATTGGTGGGCACTCATTGGATCTGGTGTTCCTTCTGGGGATGGGGATATCTGATTTGGTGGTGGAACCACTCGGATGGTCTGACTATCACTCCATTAGGTTCAATTTTGAGGCCACCCTATTAGGTCAGCCCCTTGAGATGGTCAGTACCGCCCATTAAGGGGTGTCCCCAGATGACCTGATGGCGGTGTTGGACCCTATCGGACCTTCCGATAGAGTGCTTGGATCCAGGTGACCTAGTACAGGCCTATAATAGAAGCGATTCGGGGCCCTGGATTCTATTGCACCTGTTCGTGTTAGATCCACTCACTCTTACGCCCTGGTCTCCATGGTTTGATGAGACCATGAGGGAGTTGAGGAGGGTAGGATGAAGGCTGGAGAGGCGTTGGCGGAAGTCGGTCTGGATGATGACAGACTTAGTTTGATGGACCATTATACGGCCTATCAATCCTAATCTCTCGTAAGAAGGCAGAGTTCCTGTCCAGGAGATAGCGGCTGCACAGAATAGACCAGCCCAGCTCTTCGGACTGTGGACAGACTGTGCAATCCAGTCTGTCTTCAGCCCGGGAGGGCCTTTTCCACAGAATGGTGTGAGGAGTTTGCTCTTTTCTTTGCAGATAAGGTTGCCAAAATCAGATCAGACGTCCACTCTTCCCTCTCCAATGGGGATAGTGATGGTCGGCCGGAGATGTCAAACACCCAGTTTGCATGGCCTGACTTCAGCCTCCCCAAAATCGAGGATATTGTGATGGTCATTCGAGTGCTACGACCAACTAGCTGTGACTTGGACCCTGGCCCCACACGCCTCTTAGTGGATTGTGTGGATAAAATCGGCCTAGTCCTGGCTTTGATAGTCTGGAAGTCTTTGGAGAGGGGGATCTTTCCTGAACCCCTTAAAGAGGCTATAGTTAGGCCTCTTTTGAAGAAGCCCTCCTTAGACCCAGACTGTCTAGCAAATTACAGACCAGTCTCTAACCTACCCTTTGTGGGTAAGGTTATTGAGAAGGTGGTCGCACTGCAACTGGAGGATCATCTGACCAACAACAATATCTACGATGCTCTCCAATCTGGATTTAGGAAAAGGCACAGTACCGAGACAGCACTCGTTCGTGTACTAAATGACCTCCTAATAGCGAGAGATCGTAGGACCCATTCTATCTTGGTACTTCTTGATCTCTCTGCAGCATTCTACACTGTTGATCATGGGGTGCTGTTGGAGCGTCTGCGGTCCATCTGTGGACTATCTGGTATGGTCCTCAGGTGGTTTAGATCTTACCTCGGGGTGGGACTCAGAGGGTGGTGTCGGGAATTCTTTCCTCGGCATCAGTCTCCCTGCCTTGAGGTACCACAGGAGCTCTATTCTAGCACCTATATTTGACCATGGTGTATATGCTGCTGTTGGGAAGCGATTATAAGACGATACGGACTGGGTTTTCATTGCTATGCTGATGATACCCAGCTGTATATGTCTTTTGTGCCCGGCCAGGATGCTGCCTTGTCGGTATTTAATAACTGCCTTGCAGAAGTCCAAGATTGGATGAATGGGAGTTGGTTGAGGTTAAACCCCGACAAAACTGAGGTGTTGGTTGCGGATAAAGGTCGCTGTGAGGCGGGTCTGCCAGCTGGATTGCACTCAGGCTTATGGCTTGCAGGCGTTCCGCTGACGACCTCAGATCAGGTGCGGAATCTTGGTGTAATAATTGATGACCACTTGACGCTTAAAGCTCAGGTGTCAGCGGTCATCAAAACTTCCTTTTTCCATCTGAGGACTATTGCCAGGGTGAAGCACCTGGTTCCTCCAGAAGATCTTCCAACATTGATCCACGCCTTTGTTACCTCCCGCCTTGACTATTGCAACTCCCTGTACCTAGGGCTATCGGGGGTTGAGCTTCGCCGTCTGCAGCTAGTGCAGAATGCAGCGGCCAGGTTGTTGACTGGTTCTTCTAGATCCAGTCATATAATGCCTGTGCTCCGTGGACTCCACTGGCTGCCAGTATTTTGGCGAATCACCTTCAAGGTCGGTTTGCTGACCTATAAAGCTCTACATGACCAGGGACCAACTTACCTGAAAGAGCTCCTTTACCCCTACTGTCCCTCCTGCCCCCTCCGATCCACTGACAAGGGATTGCTGGAGATTCCCAGGGTCCGTTTGAAATCTTCAGGGGCTAGGTCATTTAGTTTTATGGCCCCGACCCTGTGGAATTCTCTACCTCGTCAGGTGCGAAATAGTCCGACTGTCCTTAGCTTTAAAGGAGCATTGAAAACCCACCTTTTTAATATAGCTTTTAATGATTTATAATAGTTTTAAACTCTGTCTATTTACTGTTTTATGATATTATACAGGCGCTTTGGATTTTAGAACAGTGCCTTTTTATAAATAAAAGTTGATTGATTGATTGATTGATTGATTCTCATGTGGTGTGCTAGGGTTGAGAATTAAAGAGCACCTTTCATGATACTCCAAACAGTTATACTAACATGCCAGCAGAATAGGCGTAACAGTCTTTCATGTCTGCTCGTTTGGTCAGCCCCCACTCTGGGAGCTGACCTTGCTGCCCCACTCGCCTTCTCTGGCTTCTTCCTTTCCAGTTCCGAATATTCTCGCTGCATTAGATTTTGCTTCCAGAACCCTTCCCCTATACCTGTCCCACCCCCTCTTGAACCCCTCCACTGTCTCTGCCTCCACCAGCCCCCTAGGCAGCGCATTCCATGGCTCCACCACCCTCTCAGTGAAGTAGCACCTCCTCCTTTCTCCCCTGAATCTTCCCCCCTCCAGCTTCCACCCATGCCCTCTAGTGGTCCCCTCCTCCTTCCTTCAAAGCACCCTGACTGTTCCTCCCGTATGTCATTTTATGCAGTACTAGACCTTAAAGGGTGTGTGCATTTGTTATTTTTGGGCAAGGTTTACTCTGCCTTCCATAATTAGGAGTTGTTTTTGAGCCCTGCTTTAGCCCTGCTGCACTTGCTTTGCTGTTCAGCTACTGGACTGCTGGCTCCCAATTACATAACTATAGGGCAGAGGAGTGACTCACACTGTGCAGTACAGTGCAGTCACAGCAGTTTCACAAGGGAAAACTACCAGTACTCAATGTACATACTGTGTTCCCCCTTCCCCAAGACACCATGGCCCAGATATTCAGAGAGGTTGCACCTGGCGCAACCCCCAATGCACCCCGGTGTGATATTCAAAGGGGCAAGTTGCGCTGCAAACATCCTGATGCATCGGGGCACATTGATAATGTATGTGGCGCAAATGTAGGGGGCGTGCCCGTGCATATGAGCACATCCTGATATTCAGCCCGGAATGTGCGGTACATATGCTGGCACATCCTTGATGTGCGCCGCATATGGGGGTGCAATGTTGTGCCAGAAAAAAGGAGGAACAACCCATGGCCACCTACAGGCTGGCTGCTGCATTCCAAGGTGCAACACAGCATCCACCAGCCGTGGGTTGCCACCCGCACAACAGGGACACCGTCCGCACACACACACACACACCCTCTCCGGTGATCCAGTGGACCCCCCAACATGCCAGATCATGGGCAACTGTATGTCAGGATAGCACCCTGCATGCTAGTGTTCCCCTCCACCCTCTCAAGTGGCCAGATCACAGGCAGTAGTGATGCAAAAGCCCTATACCTGGTGGGCTAGTAGTCCCCCTCCGTCCAGTCCGCTCGCTCAAGGCCAGTGGTACCCCAAAGCCCCAAACCAGCTGGTGTAGATGCCCCCATTCTGCCCAATCGCGGGCATGTGATAGAAATAGTAAACCTGGTGGCCCAGTGGACCCCCCTCCCATCCCACTCACAGAGGACCCAGCCACCCAGCCCCCCCTTGTCATCGGCGGGCGGTGGCACCCTGCCAATATACCACCCAGCTACCCGCCGAATTACAGCATGGTATGTGCTGTATGCTGATTGGTCCACACTGTGACCAATGGGGCATACAGACCATACTGTGTATCACAGGTACGGTTATGTGCATTGCTTCATTCACAAAAACCGTATTCGTATATCGTATGGTCTGTATGCCCATTGGTCCACAGTGTGGACCAATAGGCATACAGCACATACCGTATGCTGGTCATTCAGCGGCGCCAGGCGGTATGCGGTGGATGCTGCCGCACGATGACGGGGAGCTGGGTGACTGGGTCCTCTGTGGGTGGGATGGGGCCACTGGACCACCAGGTTTACTATTTCTATCACATGCCTGTGATCAGGTGGAATGGGGGGGAATCTGCACCAGCTGATTTAGGGCTTTGGGGTACCACTGGCTGTGAGTGTGCGGACTGGACAGAAGGGGGACTACTAGCCCACTGGGTAGAGGGCTTGCATCACTACTGCCCGTGATCAGGCCACTCTGGGGGGTTGGGAGGGAAACACGCACACCGGGTGCTATGCTGGCATATGGTTGCCCGTGATCGGGCATGTCAGAGGGAGGGGGATACCACTGGACCACCTGATAGCCATATCTGCTACGGTAGCCCGCGTTCAAGCATACAGGTGGGGGGGCACTAGTGCACCAGGGACACAGTGCCTGCTGCAGACAACTCTGCAGGGTACCGGGTGCATTTCGCCGGGCTGCTCTGTGCAACGCGTGCAAATGGGGCCATAATGACATGCTAATGGACCCATTATTGCCATGCATATATTATGGCCCCATTTGCATGCCCTTTTCTGAATATCACGAGTGATGCGCCCAGTGCAGCTGCATTTGCACTGAAGTATTCCCGGTCCTCCCTGTCTGTGAGATGCGCTGGTGCATTGTACTTGTGCCATGCGCATTCTGTGTGATATTCAATGGTGATGCGCCATGATGCATCACCTTTGAATATCACCCTATCCTGACCCTGGTGTAGCTCGGTTGCCTGGCGCAGTCTGAATATCCGGCCCCATGTCAGCAATGCATTATGCCAAAATCCAAATGCCTTGTCAGTATTTTTGGATGCTAAATTCTTTTTCTTTTTTTGGTTAGTCATTTTTTTCCTTACGTTGGCCCCCGGTCTGCCAATCACGTCCAGGCATCCATCTTTCTCCAGCCGCCGTCCAGACCGCTCCTGGCTCTCACCTGGGGGGCTACATTGTATACCCCTGCAGCTTGCCCCTGTGGTGGGGTGACAGAGAGGACCCCCCCATCTCCGCCGACTTCAGGATCCAGTCACAGTGAGCTCTCGGAGCCGGGCATCCCACTGAATGGCCATCAAGCCGCTGTGACCAGTGCCATTTTCCCTTTTTCAGCATTCCCCAGAGTCAGAGGGTATGCAATGACGCCGGCGGCCGTGAGCGCGCACGTGTCCACACGTGTCACCATCTAGGTGACTGCCCTCAACTCCTCCCCTGTGTATGGCATGCATCCCTGATCCCCAGCCTCCGCCAGGGGACAGTTGGACGCCGACCAGTGTAGACCCCCCCCTCCCTGGAAAGGAAGAGCAGTTCATCAGACCTCGATTCCCTCTCTCCCTGCCAGTCCACACGCTAATCGGCTCACTCCCCACCCGGGTCGCGGGCGTGACGCGAGGTGTGGCATCCAGCGCCTCAGCACCACCGGTCTGACTTGGACGCTAAATTGTAAGATTTGATATGTGGTATTCATATTCTGAGTAATAGTCTCCATTTAGAGAGGGTCTCATTTACTTTTTTCTTTTTTTTTCCTTTTTTTGAGCTACAAAGTGTGATGATTCAAAGGAAGCATTTTTATGAAACAGATATAAAATAAGAGCTATTTTAGATGATTGTCTTGTCTATTATGGTTTCGATTTTTGTAGGTTTTGGAACTCTTGTAGAATTCTGTCAGATAATGGGAAGCTGTACATGGTGTGTCACAGAGAATCATTGTAGCAGGGTCAAATTGGAGTACTGGAGGCCCACCTGGAAAATTGACGGGGGGGCCCAGGTAGAAAATCTACAGGGGAGGGCTCAGGATGACACGCTCATATCAGTATTCCACTTTTAATATAGTACACTAGCTTTGAGTTTACATCTTACAAAAGCTTACAGGGCTCATTTAATTAAAAAATAAATGATATAACCAAAGATTCTAAGAGTTTAGAAGATGGTCAATACCCAAAAAAGAGGGCCTGCCTGAAAATTTCCTGGTGTCCTGGTGGGCCACTCCAACCTGTAAACAAGCTTTCAGCTTAGTGTGCTACTCCTGGTTAAACAATTGGAAAAAAAACCTCTGCTTTGTAGCAAACCACTAGAAAGAAAAATCCATGCAGTTTTCAAATGACAGTTTCTCAGATTATGGATTAAACGGGCAACACATAATTTACCATCCTGTTTGAAAATTTAATTTTCTGAACCGGCTGACAGAAATATAAATAATGCATTTATTTTTTTACTATAGATATCGATGCTTATACTAAATGTAACTGCTGAAAAACTACTATGTAATAAGTTCCTCGCTGTCTAGTGTAATGTACCTGTGCTGTATGCTACCCCATGTATTATTCCATGTAATTTCCCGGGTCGCCCCTGAAAAAGGGACCTTTGGGGCCCAGTGGGCTTACCCGGTTATCAAAATTTAATAAATAAATAAATTATAATCAGTCAACTATCCAAAAAAATAAACAGCATAGCTGACCCAAGTGCTTCACAGACTGCAGTACGTTATGTTACATTGTGCTGTGCCAAAATTGACCACTAGATGGCGCCAATGCTCCACAGATAGAATAGCCTTAAGCAATCTTGTTCTAAGGGAGAGCCTGAAACTGACGGGAAAGGGGTGCAAAAAGAGAATCAGACACTGGGATCCCAAAAGAAGGTAAAATGGTTTTCAAAATGTTCAAACTCTTAACACCAGTAATATCAGGGGGAATTAAAAATTATAGTTTATAAATCTATATATCCCATTGGCGGGGAGTGACCATGCCACGGTCTGGTTCTGCCTGGACCTAGGAGGGGTAGAAGGCTGCACAAAGACGGAAGTAACTGACTTCAGGGGGGTGGATTTTAAGGAAATGGGAAGGATCCTTAAAGAGCATTTGGATGGGATTGGGTCAGACATGGACGCTGATAGTAGGTGGGAAATCATCAGGAGAGGGGTGCAGGATGTTACCAGCACCTGTGCAAGAGTAAGACGAAAATGCGGTAGGGCCCAAAAACCCTGTTGGTGGACCAGGGAGGTCCAGGAGGTGGTGCGGGGAAAGAAAGCAGCCTATAAGAAATTCAAGTGCTCAAGGAGTGAAAGGGATCGAGGGGAGTACGAGCTGATGGCTAGAAGGGCCACTAGAGTGGTGAGGCGGCTAAAGGGGTAGGAGCAGAACCTGGCCAGGAAATTAGGAAAGGGAAAAAGGTTCTTAGATACATTGGGGAAAGACGTATGGTGAAGGGCAGATTAGCAGGATTAAATCAGGGGAGAGATGGGCACAAGACCGGGGGAGCAGGCTGAGGTACTAAATGAGTACTTCACCTCAGTTTTCACCAGGAAAATGGGGATGCTGCATCATACATGGGAGGAGACAGAGATAATGAGGAGGGGGACCTCACCGATCGGCAGGTCTGGGGAGAGGGGAGGCATCACTGGCAGGTGGGGAAGGGCTAAGCAGGGAGAAGAGGCAGTAGCCGGAAATCACAGCAGAGAGAGTGAGGGAAGCCCTCAGCTCCTTTAAGACGGAGAAAGCACCGGGGCCGGATAAATTACATCCTAGAGTGCTGAAGGAACTTGCAGGATGTCCCATAAAACCCCTGGCAGAGCTTTTCACCATCTCTCTGAGGACAGGGTGGGTGCCCCAAGACTGGAAGGTGGCACATGTAGTGCCTATCACAAGGGGGATCTAGGGAGGTGGTAGGGAACTGCTAGGCCTGTCAACATTGACATCAGTGGGGCAAGGGTGATGGAGGCATTGTCAAGGAGAGGCTAGGGGGACCTGGATAAGTCAGGGTGACTGGACGATAGACAGCATGGATTCATCCCAGGGAAATCGTGTCAGACAAACCTGGTGGAGTTCTATGACTGGGTGACAAGTGCCTTGGACCAGGGTAGACCAGTGGATGTCCTCTTCTAGACTTCAGCAAGGCATTTGACTCTGTTCCTCACGTGGGCCTGTTGGATAAGCTAGGAGAAATGGGGTGGGAAACCAGATGATCAGATGGATAGGCAATTGGTTCCAGGACCGGACCCAGAGGGTCGTGAGTTGGTGGATAGTCTCATCCCCAAGGAGGGTCATTAGTGGGGTCCCACAGGATCAGTCCTTGGGCCCCTTCTGTTCAACCCTACCTATCTGACATAAGGACAGGAATCAGGGTGAGATGAGTCTCTTTGCAGATGACTCAAACTGGGGGTGGTGGATGGGAGGAGGGAGGGTGGCCCTGCAGGGGGACCTGGAGGCTCTGGAAAGATGGTCTAGAAAGTGGAAGCTGAGGTTCAATGCAGGGAAATGCAAGGTACTCCACCTGGGGGCCAGAAACCCAGGCCAAGTGTACACCCTGGGGGGGAATACTACAAGTCTCAATGGCTGAGAGGGACCTGGGGGTGGTGGTGGATGTCAAGATGAACAACTCTGAGACTTGTAGGAGGGCAGCAGCCAAGGCCAACAGGATGCTGGGATGCATCGCTAGGGGGATCACCTCCAGAAGGAGGGAAGTGATACGCCCTCTGTATAACTGCTTGGTGAGGCCGCACCTGGAGTACTGCGTGCAGTTTTGGAGGCCACACTTAAAGAGGGACATTAACCCTGGAGAGGATCCAGAGGAGGGCAACCAAAATGATTTGGGGCTTGGGGACAGGACCTATGAGGAGAGGCTCAAGAGCTAAATATGTACACATTGGAAGAGAGAAGGGACGGGGGACATGATAGAGGTCTTCGGTACATGAAGAGGGTAAATAGGGAGGAAACAGTCAGGTGCTTTGAAGGAAGGAGGAAGGCCACTGAGGGCATGGGTGGAAGCTGGAGGGGAAGATTCAGGGAAAAGGAGGAGGTGCTACTTCACTGAGAGGGTGGTGGAGCCATGGAATGCACTACCTAGGGGCTGGTGGAGGCAGAGACAGTGAGGGTTCAAGAGGGGTGGGACAGGTACAGGGAAGGGTTCTGGAAGCAAAATCCAATGCAGCAAGAATATCCGGAACTGGGAAGGGAGAAGCCAGAGAAGGCGAGGGGGACAGCAAGGTCAGCACCCAGGGTTGGGGCTGACCAAACGAGCAGACACAAAAGACCATTAGGCCTATTCTGCTGGCATTTTAGTATGTTAGTATAAAGCAGTGCTGTTTGACTTATTTATTTTATTTAGTTTTTGTTGACCGGGTAAGTGCACTAGACAAATTCTGCCTATTTTCAGGCACGACCCGTGGGGAGGGGGGATACAGATGAATGCCAACTGACCTTGAACCAGATTAAGCTGTTGGTGGTATTTTTAGTGAATGAGGGAAATTTGGCCAAGACACCAGGGAAATTCCCCTACTCTTTTCGATAAGTGCCATGGGATCTTTAACATCCACCTGAACTACTACCAATCCAGGCAGATGGGACCTCAGTTTAACGTCTCATCCGAAAAACGGCACCTCAGAAGTGCAGCACCCCTCTCATGCTGCACTACAGTGTCAGTACTGGGATATTAACCCAAGTGCCAGATGTGGGAACTGAACCCACAGCCCTCTGATGTCCCAGCCTCAGAGGCGAGTGTGCTACCTACTGAGCCACTGACGTGTGTGTGTGTGTGTGTGTGTGTGTGTGTGTGTGTGTGTGTGTGTGTGTGTGTGTGTTTTTTTTTGCCAGGAGAGGCACACTAAGCTGAAGCTTGTTTACAGGTGCGAACTGGGAGCACAAGGAAGTTAAGTGACTTGCTCCGGGTCACACAGTATGCAACTAGGGGCTGTGGGATTCAAACCCAGGTTGCCAGGTTTGCAGCTCAGAGCCTTAAACCACTGCTCTATAATGCCTCCTGCCTGAATGTCCCAGATAGATTTTTTTACTGAAACTTCACTACACTGCAGAATAAGCTGGGCTTAAACTACAGATTCAGTAACAGCACAATTAAAAATATGAACGCTGAGCAGTAACTGATTTATATGGGTGTTTCATTTTTATAAATAATTCCTACACTCCCCTTCAGTGATATTTTGGATCAGTGAGCAGCAGCCTCTACCGCTTCCATTTGATAACCAACCAATCAGCAAGCAGTGTGGGCTTTTTCAAATAAGTCCTTCATATGGGGGAGCGCGCACTGCGGACTGCCCCAGCCCATCGGCTGTGTCCCTCCCTTCTGCTGTAACCCTGAGCATTGCAGCTGCAGTTTATGAGGGACTGGGAATCTGGCGGCCAAGATCTTGTCCATGTAATCTTGTACCAGGACGAGAGCTCGGCCGTCAATGACTGTTCTCACACATAATCCCTCCGTTTTCCATTGTTATCATCGGGGGGCCTCTGCCCCCTGCACCCCCCATACCCCACCACCAGTGCTGTGACATTGTATACTACTATTACCCAAATATCCACCATATACTATTCCAAATACCTACCAATACATAGTCTCATCAGCGATGATGCTCGAATCTCGGCTGCCATGTTTATGTCCCTCATAAACTGCAGTCGGGCCCCCAAGACCCCACCCCTCAGATGGCAGACTGCTCACCACCTCTCTGCACATTTGTTCAAAGTTACAACACCCGGTGTTTCTCTGGAGTTTTCTGACAAATGCGGAGATGATGCCTGGATTGTGGTAGCAGTACTCGGGACAAGGTACCCTGTAATCACGAGGAATGTAGGCTGCAATGTTCGAAGGCTACACAGTACATCAAGTAATTACTGAAGCTCTGATTTTCATGTTTCAAAACTCTTAGCATTCATGAAAGGAATCTTCTGCCAGAGACCGGGTGGCTCAGTGCTGGTAGTTGCCTCTTTTGCTAGAAATTAGCATGTTGAGTGTTATTCGGTGGAACCAGAGATGACCTTGAGAGCTTGATGATAAAGAAATATATCTGGCCTCTTATAGGTGAACTGAAGAGCAAATGAAAACTGAACTTCACAAGCCCTTATTTGCATGCCATTTGTGATTGGTGGAGGCCAGTGAGGTGGGGTTAAACAGATGCTGTATATATGGGGGCCTTTCTTTGATTGTCATTATCATTCTGAGGCTTTCATTGAGAAGCTTGTTCACGATGCCTGAACCTGCCAAGCCAGCAGCGCCCAAGAAGGTCACCAAGAATGAATTTATTTATTTATTTATTGAGAAATCAGAATTACACCCTTTGAGTCAAAGACTCTTTTGCTAAGGTTCTTCGTCGGTAGACAGAGTACAACATCACAAGTACAGCTACAGAAACATCAATCAGTCCATATAATACATTGGCAGGTAAGGTAAAGAACTGAGAAACATAGCATAGCAGAGGGCCTAGACAGCCCAGAGTTGTGTGCAAAACCAGCGGATAGTACAACATTCCAAGACCGGTGCCGGACTTCGATCAGTCCATATGTTACATTAGTAGGTACAGTGAATGAGCAGAGGAACATTCCTTAGCAGAGGGCAGAGACAACCCCGAGTCGTGTGCAACAACAGCAGCAGAAATTCTGGGGAGCAGGGCGCAGATTGTAAGACAGTGTGATGCAGGTGGCAGGGGCTGGGGTGGAATAGTACTACCAGGGGCAGTCGCAAGTAGGGTTGTTAGCAAGAAATACCTTGAGTGAGGTTTTAAAAGGGCCAATTTTTGTACCAGCATTCAGAGCAACAGGTAGGTCATTTAGCCAGCTTGGAGCCCTGTGATAAATGATAGATGTCCTGCAGCGGGGGACCAATAATGGGACCTTGGAGGTACTTCTGGTGAATCTTTGTGGGAGGGAGTGTTGGATGAGGCCCTGTAGGCTAGGTGGGGTGAGATTCAACTGTATTTTCTTCGCTAGGAGGCATGTAGAAACACAGAAACATAGAATTTGACGGCAGATAAGGACCGCTTGGCCCACCCAGTCTGCCCATTTCCCTACCTGATGGATAAGCTGCAGATCCTAGTTAACCAGCAGCCTACTTCTTACCCCTACCCCCCAGAATTGCCTTATAACTATCCCATGCATGCTTGAATTCCACCACTGATTTTGACTCCACAACCTCCTCCGGAAGGCCGTTCCATGCATCCACAACCCTCTCTGTGAAAAAATACTTCCTTAAATTACCTCTGAGCCGCCCCATCTTCAAATTGTAGCCCTTGTTCTTGCACACCTCTTTTTGAAAGATGCTACCCTCTTGGACTTTGTTGATTCCTTGAGGTACTTGAAAGTTTCTATCATGTCCCCCTCTCCCTTCTTTCCTCGAGGCTATACATATTAGCTCCTTAAGTCTCTCTTCATATGTCTTCTGGTGCAGACCCTGCACCATTTTAGTTGCCCTCCTCTGAACAGCTTCCATCCTGTCTATATCTTTGCGAAGACTGGGTCTCCAGAACTGCACGCAGTACTCCAGATGGGGTCTGACCAGCTGTCTATACAGAGGGATAATAACTTCCTGTTTTCTACTGGTGATGCCTCTCCCTATGCATCCCAGTATCCCCCCAGCCCTCCTTGCTGCCCTCTCACATTGCTTGCCCACCTTTAGTTCATCTGATATGACTACCCCCAGGTCCCTTTCCATTTTTGTTGTTGTTAGCATCTCACCCCCCATTGTGTACTCTTCCCCTGGGTTTTTGTTTCCCAGGTGCATTACCTTGCATTCTTAGCATTGAATCTAAGCTGCCATACATTTGACCATTCCTCTAACCTTGCCAAGTCCCTTTTCATCCTTTCCACCCCACCTTGTGCATCAACTCTGTTGCAGATCTTTGTGTCATCTGCAAAGAGACATACTTTTCCTTCCAGTCCCTCTGCAATGTCACTTATAAAGACATTGAAGAGGACCAGTCCTAATACTGAACTCTGCGGTACCCCACTAGTAACCCCCCTTTCTTCAGAGTGGACTCCATTTAGTATTACTCTCTGTGTCCTATTCTCCAGCCAATCTTTTACCCAGGCTGTCATCTTGGGACCCACTCCCAGGCTAGCTAACTTGTATATTAATCTTTTGTGTGGGACTGTGTCAAATGCCTTGCTAAAGTCTAGGTAGGCCATGTCCACAGCCCCTCTCTGATCTACTACTTTGGTCACCCAGTCAAAGAAATCTATCAGATTTGTCTGGCATGACCTTCCCGCTGTGAATCCATGCTGCCTTGGGTCCTGTGCCCTCTGGCCTCTAGATACTCGACAGTTCTTTCCTTCAGAAGTGATTCCATCATTTTCCCTATCACTGAGGTTAAACTAACAGGTCTGTAGTTTCCTGCTTCTGCCTTGCTCCCACTTTTGTGAAGGGGAATCACATCTGCCCTCCAGTCCTTGGGTACCACCCCATCCTCCCATGATTTGTTAAACAGGGTAGTCAGTGGTGTCACTAATTCCACCCTTAGTTCTTTTAGAATTCTGGGATGAATCCCATCAGGCCCCATTGCTTTGTCCACCTTCAGTTATAAGAGTTCTTTCAGAACCCTTTCTTCTGTAAATGGGCTGGTATCAACTTCTGTATCCAGAGTGTTTCTACTGTTTGTTTAGGTACCTCCTCTTCCTTTGTAAATACTGAGCAAAAATATTTGTTTAGTATCTCTGCCTTTTCACAGTCACCCTCTGCCCCCCTTTATTAAGCCTCACTATCCCTCCTTGGTCTTCCTTCGCTCCCTGATGTACCTATAAAAGTTTTATCCCCTCTTAACTGAGTTGGCTATCTTTTCCTCAGTTTGTGCCTTTGCTGTTCTGACTGCCTTCCAGCTTCCTTTTGCTTTAACTGATACAGTTCTCTGTCCTGCTCCTTCTGTGATTCCTTGTACTTTCTGAAAGCTTTCTTTTTCTCTTGAACCTTCCCTGCCACTTCCTTTGAGAACCATAGTGGTTTCTTACATTGTTTAGTTTTGTTTATTTGCTTCACACAAAGGCTTGTTACCTCTGTGATGGCAGTTTTTATTATTCCCCATTGTTCTTCCACCCCTCCTTCCTGCCCATGTGTGGTTCTTAAGGCGGCATTCGAAATTTAGCCAGTTAGAGCGGCTGTAGAGGTCACACATGTGTAGTTCTATCGCAGCCTGTCACCAGGTGACAGGCCTTCTTTAGTGCTGTCTTGATGCGATAGAGAGCAGTGCTGCCAGCTGAGCCATAGAACACAATTCCATAGTCCAGCACAGAGAGAACCGAGGATGACACAGCAAGGCGCAGACCCTCATTAGGCAGACAGTGTTTGATCTGATATAGGGTGCCAATTCTGGAGTTAATGGTGTAACAGAGGGTGTGGATATGTGTATGATAGGTAAGGGAGGAGTCAAGGGTGATGCCCAGGTATTTGAAAGCGTCTACCTGCTCAAGTGGAGAGCCTTGGGTGGTGTTGACGAGTAGAGTGGAGTCATGGTAGGGGTTCTGATGGTTTGCAAAGAACATGGTCTTGGTTTTCTTATAGTTTATTACTAGCCTGTGTTCTGTGAACCAGGTCTTGGCTTCCGTGAAGGACTTCTGTAGGGTATCCTGCAGTGGTCGAGGCTGAGGGTTGCTGCAGTAAATGACTGCATCGTCGGTGTAAAGAAGTAACCAACCAGCGCAGGCTCCCGGTAGTGAGTTTAGGAAAAGGCTAAATAAAAAGGGGCCTAGAATGGAGCCTGAGGGATCCCAGAGTGAACTGGGAGGCAGGAGGCAAGGGTTGTGCCAAGTTTGACCTGCTGTGACCTGTTTGATAGGTAGTTTTCAAACCAGGCCCTAGTATCGGGTGTCAGACCCACGTCAGACAGGGATCTAAGGAGAAAGGCATGATGGACAGTGTCAAATACCTCAGTTAGGTCGATGTAAACCAACCCAACTAAGTGCCCCAGATCCATGGCCTTGTGGATGTAGGAGGTATATTCAAGGAGAGCTGTGGTGGTGCAGTGACCCCTGCAGAACTCATGCTGCTCGGGGCATAATAGGTTAAATTTAGATAGATGTTCAGAGAGCTGATTGGCTACTATTTTTTCCAGGGCCTTAGAGAGAGGGGGCAGAATAGAGATTGGCCGGTAATTAGGAGATGAAGAAGCCTGTGAAAAGGAATAGCAAGAAGTGCCGAAAGAGCCATAAGGAGAGTTACTCGATCTACCTGTACAAAGTGATGAAACAGGTTCACCCGGACACGGGCATCTCTTCCAAGGCCATGAGTATCATGAACTCCTTTGTGAAGACATCTTCGAGCACATCATGGCCAAAGCCTCTTGCCTGGCTCACTGCAACAAGCGCTCGACCATCACTTCCCGGGAGATCCAGACTGCCGTGCGGCTGCTGCTGCCAGGGGAGTTGGTCAAGCACGTCATGTCTGAGGGCACCAAGGCTGTCACCAAGTACACCAGCGCCAAGTAAAGGGGTCCGTAGGGGCAGTATACATCCCAAAACACAACATCCCTTTTAAAACAGTAGTGCAAGATAAAACAAAAACTGTGCTTTTTGAACAGTGCATTCTCTGTGCTCTGTTGAGCATTAACCTGGTAACCTTTCTCACCAGCACTGTACTATCACCCCGTAATTCACTCTGTTTCTCTTTGTTTTTGTTTTTGTTTACTTTTCTGCCACCTGCCATGTTGAAAGCAGCAGTATTAGATAGCAGCCGCCATATTTACTGCGGCTTTACAAAACTGGAAACTGATCACTTCCTGATTAGGTAGTACTGCTGCTTTAAGGGCCACCCACCTTATCTAAAGAGAGCTGTAAGCACGGATATGGTATTCATTTTGACAGCACATCCACAGGCCAAGTTCAAGTTCCAGGGAGAGCGAGAGATGCTGAAGCACACATGTGGTGGTACCCTATATTAATTACATGGGGGGGTCCTCTTTCCCATCTTGCACTAGATCGATGCCAGGAGAGTGTTGCGGTGACTGAGATCACACATTTATCACTTACTGTCTGAAACGAGTCACAAATTTATCTCCTGCCCTGAACAAGCTCTGCAAACAGCAGTACGGTGCGGCTTTTGAATCCCAGCCGCCAGCGCTCCAGCCACCAACAAAGGCTCCCTGCCAGCTACCTCTCCACCCAGCTGTGCGTTTCCCTTCCTAGACATTCTTCACACCACCAAACTAAAATTCTGAGTGCTTTCTACTGATTGGTTGCTGTCTATCCTTGGGTGCTCTCGACTGACTGTTTCAGTAGCTGTACCTGTTACTCTATGTTTGTGTTCTTTTGGATTTGCCTAGTATATATTAATGACTGTATTAATTGTGTAAGACTTGGAAAACAGTTATTTGAAAAACTGTTATTTGAATTACCGCTCTACACTGTCAGTTTGCCATCACCCTCTCTTAACATCATCATGGGTTACCTCACGTAAGGTCCCCTTCCCACCTTACCAGCACTACACCCCCATGCCTCGAGCTCTACTTACCTGACCACTACCCTACTTGCCTTCCACACTATTCTTCCCTATCCACCCTTACCACAGCTACCCTACCTAGCCTACCCACCCACTCCACCTCCTCTCCACCATTGAGGGCCGTCCTCCCCTCCTCAATCTTCTTGACAACACAGGCTCCCCCTCTCTCCATTATTATCCCCACCTGACCTACCTTCCTCTCCACCTCCTCCCCATTACTCATGGCTGACTCCTCCTTCTTTTCTCTCCTATAATCCCATACCCTCATATCCAGGTTTTCTCATCGCTACTTTTATCACTGGAAGTTTTAATTACTGCCTACTGCTAACAGTGCCATCTGCCTGACTGTTTATGCCTGACTGTGTACCGCAATGTCTTAACCTTGTAAATGACCCTGCTCCGTGTATTCATTTTCCCTTGTGAAGCTGTATGCCTGACTGTTGCTCCACAGTGTCTTAACCTGGTAAATGATCCTACTCCATGTATATATTTCCCTTAGAAAGCTGTATGTTAATGTGTATTGCCCTGTGCATTCCTGTTACATGTTTGGCCTTGACTTATTGTACGTGCATTACTTTATTTTGTTTATAAACATTTTATTGGGAGAGCATGAAAAATACAAGAATATGATTATGACATATGTCATAGTCCACTTCAATCGAATAAAGAGAAAAAACGTTTTCTCTATAATATACATCACATTATCGCAAACATTCTAACATACTCATTTTGTAATGTTGTAAAGCCTTAAACATTGCAATTCTAAACAGTCTAAACAGTGACCAAATAACTTCTTAATAGTAAACGATTTTGTAACAGTGAGTTCTCAATGTTCTGTGATTTAAATCCATTGACAGTAAACACTGTAACAAGGGTCATCCACTTCCCCCAAACAAACCAATCCTGATAACATTTCGTATCAAAAATGAAGGACATTCTACTTTATCCCTAGTGAAAATATTCATTTCGTTTACCCATTTATCCCACCCTCTACAAAAATGCATGAGTTGGTTCTTTCTCCAAAAAATGACCTTGCAATAAGCGGCTGCTTTATCTAAAGCTTGCTTCCATTTCAAAAGTGCTGAACCTCAACTGACCTCCAGTGTAAAAGCAAAAGTCATTTTGCCTCCAAAGCAGCAGCAAAAAAAAAAAACCCATGTATAGTGACATTTTTGGGTCTAAAATAAAAGGATCCCCCAAAATTAAAAAAAAGGGGGGACCTGGGAATAAAAAGTTGGAGAATGTCTTCCAAACAAAAAATAATATTCTCCCACCACCTCTTTATTAAAGAGCAGTCCCATAGAATATGGTATATTGTCCCGGGGTCCTGAAAACAGCGCCAGCATAAATCAGAGCCCAATACTTCAATCTTTACTAGATGTACTGCAGTACGGTACTATCTGCTTAGCACCTTCTTCTGTAGTAACTGGAGTCTGGGGTCGAGGGAAGCTCTGTGTGCCTCTGTACAATAGCGCTTCCACACCTCCGAATCTAGGTAATACCCATTTCTTCCCCCACGCTTAAGACCGTGAGAATTCCAATCTGGGAAAAACATCTGCGGCAATTCTTTATATAACAAACTCAAATGGCCTTTAGAGGCTTTAAACCACTTTTGTAGATAAGTAACCACTGGAGCTTGTTTTAAACAAGAGTCTTGAAAAAAGTTAGAAAATAAAACATATCTTAGCTGAAAATATCGCTACAGATGATGGGAGGGGACGTGATATCTGTCTTGCAATTCAGAAAACATGCCCTCCAGGAAAAAAGCATCAGGAAGGTGGCCCTCTTAAATGAAACTTTAGGATTTATCAAGAGGACAGCTAAAGGTGTAATACCTGCTAGTGCCCGTTCAATGTCTACCCATAAGGGAGAGTTCAAGGAGGTAGGAGAGACCCACGATAATGCTTGTTTAGCCCCCATACATAAATGATACGTCCATAACCAAGGCATGTTCCACTCTCCAGCAATTCCGGGGGCACGTAAAACTTTCCTATTAAATCTCGGGGGGTTCCCCTCTCAGATAAAATCTGAAAACAACCTGTCAAGTTTAGCCCAAATCTTTTGGGGTATTTGAAAAGATAAATTGCTGAGCCTATAAAAAAGCCAGGAGAATGCCATCATCTTAATAGTGGCAACCTTGCCTGGGAGCAACAAGCGTAGCTGCTTTCACCTATGAAAGTCAACCTGTAGCTCTTCCAAAACTGCTTCCAAATTGTGGGAGCACATATTCATAAGATTGCTAGATATGAACATGCCCATGTACTTTATCCCCTCTGGAATCCACTTCATAGAGTAGGTACCTGTAGTGGCCCAGCTGGGATCCATCTCATAGAGAGGCAAAATCTCTGTCTTACCCCAATTTATCCGGAGCCCAGATATTGCATTACATGAACCAATAATTTGCCACACTTTCGGAAGCTAAGTTTCTACCTTCGTTAACATCAACAGCATATCATCGTCATGCACTAAGGTAGTATACATTGTCCCCCCAACAGGAATTTCCATAATCTTCGGATTTTGACAAATAGCTACATTTAAAGGTTCAAGGGCCAGGAGAAATAACAGGGGACTCAAGGGGCAACCCTGTCTGGTACCCTGAAATTGGAGGAAGCACTCAGAGAGTACTTCATTAACCAAAACTCTAGCTCAAGGAGCAGAATAAAGGCAACCCACCCAATGACAAAACCTAGGCCCAGATCCAAACCAGGTAAGAACAAACTGTAAATATTGTCATTCAATAGAGTCAAATGCTTTTTCAGCATCTAGCCCTGTAAGTGTTGCAGAATCTGGTCCAGGCAACTGCCACCTGAATAAGATTGATAACCGCACGCAAGTTATCACTGCACTGTCTACCTTTCATAAAGCCCGACTGTGACTTACTAGTCAAAGAGGGAAGGACTCATTCTAAACATGTAGCCAGAATTTTAGCAAAAATTTTACAGTCCACATTCAACAAAGAAATCAGATGGTAATTACTTTATACAGTTGAGTCCTTCCCAGGTTTAGGCAGGACAGTGATGATAGCCTCCCTCATAGTGCCAGGTAGCACGCTGGACTTTCCCGTTTCTGCCATAACTTCCAGCAGGCATCCCGAAAGGAGAGACTCAAATTCTTGATAGAATTCAGAGCTAAGTCCATCAGAGCCTGGGGCCTCACCTTGGGCCATAGCGTTGATGGCTTGCTGCACCTCCAATAAAGAGATCTCCACCTCAAGCAGATTCACTTCCTCCAGTGACAAACAAGGCATAGTAAGATTAGCAAAAATATGTTTCAAATTATGCAGGAGTGGGATCTAGCTAAGAAGCATATAACTTTGTATAATATCCCCGAACAATATCTGCCATCTGCCTAGCATCAGAAATAAGTTCTCTCTCAGACCCCTGAAGAAATAGTACCTGTGTCTCCAGTAATTTTATTCTTTAGACAGTAACCCAAAAGCTTCCCCGTCTTATCCCTGGATTCCCACTAGGCCTGTCTCATAAAAAATAAGGCTTTTGTAGCCTTTTGATGGTATAATTCATTTAGCCATTCTTTACACCGTGAAAGTTTGGTAATTTTGTTGTCCTTGTCCTCTGTAAAGACATACAGAGACTCTTCCAACAGTCTAACATGGGTTGACAGGTCCTCAATCTCCCTACAGTGTTGTTTATTAACACAAGATGCGTATGAAATAATACGGCCCCTGATGTAGGATTTAAATGCATCCCACACCGTTAGTACAGAAATCTCAGGGGTTGTATTGGTGAGGAAATAAAATTCAATTTCCCCCTTTAGCTAGGTTTAAAGTCTTCCATGCTTAATAATGCGGGGTTAAATCTCCACCGAGATGTTCTAGCTATAACCTGCCGGGGGCTCCATATCAGGTCTACCGGGGCATGGTCTGATAACAAAATTGGCCGATGCCGAACTTCCAACAGATCGGACATAATAGAGGAACTAACCAGAAAATAATCTAATCGACTAAATGACTGGAATCCTGGGGACCTAAAAGTAAAATTCTGAGCATTAGGATGTAAAATGCTCCAACAATCAGTCAACCTAAATTCTGAGATAATCTGAGTCAGAATAGCTCTGGACCGGTGATGGGAAGGGATCCCCTTTTTGACAGGATTTCTGTCTATGACCGGATCTAGAACTAGATTAAAATCCCCTCCCAGTAACAATATCATAGATGGAGAGTACCAGTCAGTAATCTTTTGAGCCAGTAAGGAGAAAGAATCAGGAGCATCATCATTAGGTGCATATGTTAACCAATAACACCGGTACTAAATCCAATTTACTCGCAACCATAACCCACCTCACCTCTGTGTCCGCATCCCACTGCTCTGCTACCAGTGGATGCCCATGCCTAATCAAAATGGAAACCTCCCTTTTTTTGGAACTATAGGAGCTTGAATAAGTCCTTTTTTGCCATTTAGTTTTTATTGAATTTTACATACAGAGAGTGAATCATCAAAAACATATATTAGAATAAGATATGAGTACCATACACAGTGGGTTGATGCACTCTCTACCCTTCCACCCCCCTATCCCACCCCACCCCTCTGTTGCAGCAGTTAAACATACAATTGACTTCATGTAGTTCACACTGTGATTTCTCACACTTGCAACGAATATAAAGTTCAAAGAGGACCCCATATTTTATTAAATTTGTTGAGATTATTGGAAAGACTTGCAACGGATCTCTCAGTTCTGAGATTTGCCAGGAGCTCTTGAAGCCATTCCACGTAAGGCAAATTATCAGAGTCTTTCCAATGCCTAAGAACAACCTTTTTTAACAGACGCAGAAATTAAAGCCATATGAAATTTCGTAAGCCTTACGGAGATAGAAGAAAAGTCGCCCAAGATACAAATTTCGGGTGTAAATAACTCTGAGAGGCCTAACATTGGGTCAACTTTTCGCTTTATGGTGGTCCAGAGGGAGGCCACCTTGGAACACTCCCAAAAAACATGGAGAGAGTCACCCGGCAACAGCCCACATCTAGTACAAAGCGATGAAGGTAGTGCTCCAATCTTGGCCAGTTTTAATGGGGTGTAATATATATTATGCAAAATTTTAAATTGCATCAATCTGAGCCCGTCTTGGGATAGGAATTTATGACAGTTGTTCCAGAGAAGGGGCCAGTCAAATTCCTTTTCTGGGAAGAGGAAAGACCAGTAGGAAACAGGAGCGAAGTTGTCGGGATATGCCCAGGCGAATAAGGCGCTGTATATTTTCGAGACAGCATGGGACACTCCAGCAGACTCAAGGAGTAAGGTCTGGAAATTAGGCTGCTCCAGACAGGGCAGAGTAGCTCCAAAAGTCTTCAGCAAGCTGTGCCGTAACGGATATATCTTGAAAATATTTGTAACAGGGATCTTGAACTTGTGTAAAATTTTGGAAGAGGGACACCATTGTTTTTCAGATGTAATGAAATCTTTAACAACAAGTGTTAAATAGAGAGAAGCCAGCCAGGGGATATGGGCTTATTATCCAACTTCAGGTTGGGATTCCCAACTATTGGTTGATGCCAGTCTTTGGTGTTATCATATTTTAGAAACGCACACAACTGAGAGTGGGACACAATCGAGACTGCTATGGGAGAATTATGCAGGGATACCGGGAGGGATCCTATTTTGATGTATAATAAGGCAGCTGGGAGAAGTCCCTGCTTCTTGATACTCTCCAGTTCTACTCTAAGCCATGCCGGGGTATACAGGGAGCTTGCCAGTCGCTGCTCAGCAGCCAACCATTGTACATATTTGTTGGCCTGACTGGCCCAGTAATATAACCCTAAGTGTGGAAGCTTCAACCCTCCTTTATCTTTGGGGGTGGCCAATTTCTTAAAGGCCATTCTTGATTTCTTGCACCCCCATATGAAAGAGGAAAATATGCTATGGATTTTTTTAAACCAGGATAATGGAATATTGATGTTCAGCATGTTAAGGGGGTAGAAAAGCTGGGGGAACACATTCATTTTAATTAAATTAATTCTTCCCCATAAGAAAAGAGGGAGGAGTGTCCACCTGCCAAGATCTTGGTCTATTCTCCGGACCAGTGAGTCCAAATTTAATTGCTTGAAGCGGGCACTACTCCGGGTTAAAATTATTCCTAGGTATTTAATGGACTTTGGCTGCCAAGCAAGGCCGGTCTTAATAATTTCTTGCTTATATACCCTATGGTTCAGGGGGAAAAACCTTTGTCTTCCCAGTATTAAGGTTGTAATTTGAGACTCTTCTAAAATCCTGTATTATGTTTAGGATAGCAGGAATAGATGTGACTGGGTTAGTTATATGCAAAAGAAGATCATCTGCATATGCTGCGACCTTGACTTCATGCCCATGAATGAGAATGCCCGGGATGTCTTGGGCTCTTGTTAGTCTCCGTATAAGGGGCTCCAGGTACAAATTGAAAAGCAGTGGAGACAATGGACATCCCTGACTTGTTCCCACATGAAGTTTAATCGGATTGGAAATTATCCCATTGCAGGAAATTCTGGCAGAAGGGGATGAATACAATGATCGTACCCAGCACAAGTATTCGTTCGGAAAGCCAAATGCCTTCATTGCCGCAAACAGGTAATTCCAGTAGACCCTGTCAAAAGCCTTCTCGGCATCTAAGGAGACCAGAACCATGGGGATATTAGCATCCCTAGAGGCCGAGAAGACATGGGCAAGAGTTCGCAAATGGTCAGTGGATGATCTTCCTCTCATAAAACCCACCTGCTCTTCTCCAATTATTGAGGGAAGGACCCTGCTCAGGTGGTCCACCAGTATTTTAGCTAAAATTTTAATATCAAGATTAATTAAAGATATGGGTCTGTAACTAGAGACTAGATCCAGTGGTTTATCTGGTTTGGGCAATAAAACCATAAGGGCTTCAAAAAGGGAAGGATCTGCTCTCTGGCCAGAGAGAAGAAACTGAAAAAGGGACAACAAAATGGGAGATAGTTGCCTGGAAAATGTTTTATAAAAATTAGCTGAAAACCCATCAGGGCCAGGGGTTTTGTCAGCCAGAAGAGAGTTTATTACGACCATTATTTCTTCTACAGTAACTGGAGATATAAGTGCTTTTTGTTGAGACTCGGAAAGGGAAGGTAGATGCGAATCCACCGAATATCTTTGTACCTCTTCTTCCGAGGGAGAGTTAACCATGGGGCCATAAAGGTCCCGAAAATAGGATGTAAATACATCTACTATCTCGGGAAGTGACGTTATAGGAGGATCCACCTCTGAAATACGAATAGCTGGGATAAAACGAGCCGACTCAAGTTGCTTGAGGAGCATTGTTAATAACCGCCCGGCTTTCTCCCCCTGATCAGTATAAGCTACATTCGTTCTTAAGATGGCAAATTCAGCTTGCTTTCTTAACAAATCTAAATAAGCATCTTTTAATTTAATTAGCTCTAGTTTGAGAGATTCGGAGGCGCCTGGGGAAAGGCTACGTTCCATGTTTCTAATTTGGGAAAGGAGAGCAGCAACCTTGTTTTCCCAGTCCTTTTTTCTTTTCGAGGTAAGGCCTATTAAGATACCCCTAAGGAACGCTTTCAGCGCGCCCCACTCCATACCAGGTCGTTGTGTGGTGTTGATATTCAGAATTATAAACTGCTGAATTTGGGACGCTATATAATCAACTTTGGTGGAATCCTTAAGAATTTGATTATTTAATTTCCATCTTCCCCTTTTTTCTGGAAATGAAAGGAGGGATACTGAACATAGTACAGAGGAATGATCCGAGAGTGGGCCTGAGACAATTTTGGAGTCTATTACCCCAGAGAGCAAAGCTTGGGAAATGAGAATGTAGTCTATCCGTGAGGAAGTGCCATGAACTGGGGAGACGTAAGTATATTCCTTGGCGTTAGGATGAAGAACACGCCATATGTCACAGAGTCCTGCAGAGTCAAAAAAGTCCCTGAGTGCTCTCTGCGCGGGAGAGAGGCCCTGAGAGACTCTACCAGTCCTATCAGCCAAGGGATCAAATACAAGGTTGAAATCGCCCCCTATAATCATGGGTACGCCAAGGAAAGGGTTGAGGACTTTGAGTAGCTTCATGAAAAAACTAGGGGTATCCGCATTAGGCCCATATATACTTCCCAACACAATATCCAAGGAGTATAACTTACCCCTCACAAAAAAAATCTCCCGGCAGGGTCAGCAACAGTTTGGGTAGATCTAAAGGGGATTAGTCTATGCACCAGTACCATGACACCCCTGCTTTGAGTATTGCCCTGAGCAGCGAAGACTTGTCCCATTTGCTGCCTTCTCAGTTTATCAGCTTCATGATTGAGTAAGTGAGTTTCTTGTAAAAATACGACCTGAGCTTTAATGTGACTCAGGTACTTTAACACCTTATATTGCTTGGTTTTATGTCTGGCTCCCTTAATGTTCCATGTACTAAATAAAATATTATTGATCATAGCTATTAAAAACCCTAAATATCTGCTTGAGGTCCATTGTATGTTGACAGATAAGTGCTCTTGGTAACCCTAATGTAAGAACAGCTGCGGCAGCCCACCTCCCCTTAAACCCTATACCCCCCAATGGTACGCCCCCATTCCCCACACACCACCCCAGAAACCCACAATAAGTCCCCCCACACACACCCCATACTCTCTTGGTACATGAAGCACAGCACACATCGCCACCTCTCCACTGCCCCCACCCCCACCTTGTAACCCTTATCAACTGGGTATATCAACATCCAAAACAGCAAAACACTCAATCCTCCCAAAGGAAAAGTGCAACCTAACAAGGTACACCATGCATAACAAACATAACTACGTAAGCATTTGGAGACGATAGTCCTCATCTCCTTTAGTCCAGCTCATAAGAGAAAAACAAAAGGTCCTTGGAGAAGGAAAAAAAAAATACATAATGGACACTTCCATTTAACCAGGATTGCAATTGGCAAACATAAAATCACAGAGAGTTAATATAGGGGAGACTATGAGTATAGAGGAGTACCCGGGGGTGCTCCCGCTATAAGCCAAATTATGATGACCGAGTAACATCAACAGTTATAAGCCCCAACTTGTCTTCTCATACAGGGCAAGAAACGGGAAAAATTAGAGTTTAATGGGGGAAACACACAAAAAGCAGTCTCTGGTGCCATCTAGTGGCTATGTGTTGAAAGCACAGTCTCCCTCTGAGAATGAAAGGCGATTCAGTCCACTAAAACAAATAGAAATCAAAACCAGAATTTACTGCCATCCAAGAACCAGGTAAGTCCACAAGGCTTGTAGGATGCGAAAACGGTAAAATAATACGGACAGTCGCAGGGCTGAAATTAGGCTAAAATTATTATACGTTGCTGAGAGCTGTAGCTATGCAGAGTAATACCACATGCCCAATCGTGGCTTGGTACAAATTAGGTTAGTGGCAGGCATTCAAATATAGAGAAAGGAGTGGTAAGTCCTGGCACTAAAAGTCAGATAAAGTGAGGAGAGACTAACAAAGAAACATATTCACCGGCCAAAGCGAGCAAGACATGCCGCCCTCCACTCAGCATCCATTCCGTGTAGTAGTAAACATTTGTTAGACAGTAACATTAAGGGTCACACAGGAGGTAGAAGCACCTTGTGATCAGGTAGCACGGAACAAGTCTGGAAGCGCTGATTTAAGCCCCAGGAGCACAGCTTCCACATTTTCATAGGAAACCCAGGAGCCAGAGAGCAGGACTTGAAACCTAGCTGGATAGCCCATTTTAAACTTAATTCCGGCTGCTATTAACTTTGTGACCATAGGGTGATAGGCAGCTCTTTTTTTTCGAACTGAATACGGCAGGTCTTGTACTATCCTCAGCTTAGTCCCTTCCCAAGACACTTCCTTGGCTTTGAGGATTTTAACCATGAAGTGTTGCTTTTCCTGATAATTCAGAAAACAGAAAATGAATGACCTAGGAGCGGCTCCCTGAGGCGGGCTAGGTCGTAATGCTCTATGGGCTCTTTCGATGCAGTATTCAGTGCCGAAGGGAGTGGGACCGGCGACCTTTAAAATGAAATGCTTTATAAATTTGATGGGGTCTGCTCCTTCCTCGCGTTCCGGTAAGCCAATTATTACCACGTCGTGGCGGCGACTTCGGCCCTCGAGATCTCTATTTTATTCTCCATTTTAGTTAGGCGCTGCCTCAGAGCCATTAGGTCGGGATGAAGTTGCTCTTGTTTATGTTCCAGAGAGTGAATCCTCGCTTCGTTATCGGAGGTTCTTTGGGAGAGAGATTCTAAGGTAGTAGAGATCAATTTAATTTCTCCAGCGATGCTCTGTATTTCCTTCTTAAAAGGCTGGAATTCTTCTAAAAATTTGGCCAGGGTAAGAGGCTCCATATCTGCAGTTGTAGTATCCATAGCTTGTGTTTGAAAATCAATGGACGCCTTGGTCTTATTTGGGGCCTTCTCAGGCGTTGTTGGAGGGGTATGCCTAGGCGGGTTTCTCCTCATCTATATATCCATCTGGTCTGCGTCGGGTGATCTCTGGTTGTTGAGACAGACACCTGCGACAAAACAGAGAGAAACTCTTTTAAATCCCCGTAAACTATGATGGGGGGTAGGAGCTCACACCAGAGAGTGCTATTCAGTGAGCTGCATCACGTGACTCCTCCAGGAGCTTGAATAAGTCCTGTTTAAACAGCCCTGAACCAAGCTATCAACATCCTTTTTCAATAGATGGAGTTCTTGTAGAAATATAATATCACTATGAGAAGATTTAAAAAAGGAATATACTTTTTTACGCTTCACTGGGATATTCAAACCCTGGACATTCCAAGACACCAGGGTAACCCGTACCATGAAGCCTTCTTTCTCATGCATTTAACAACACCTAAAAATGTAGTGACCCCACTAGTAACCACTCTGTGCATTCCACATAATATACAGGTGGATGTCCCATGTTTATATATAACACCCATTAACCCCTTACCCTCTGTACATACATAAATCCCATCACCCACCACAACATAGAAAATTGCCAAACTTCCATAAAATCTCCCATCCTCTCTTCCCCCCTCCATGAAGAAAAAAAAAACACTCGAAGCAAATCCAGTGAGGGTAGAAAACCCCCTTCTCCCTACCTCAGACCCACTCATAGCCAGGTACAAGGAGTGAGAAAGAACAGGCCAGTGGTCCTCGCCACCAGTGCCCTTCCACCCCTCCGCTGGTGCAGAGGTGGGCAGCCATGCCCTTATTTGGCTCCCTTTGAAGTGTTTTCTCTGCCCTGCCATTTGAAGAAACATTTAATTGTATAAAGCAAAATCACCCTTAAATTCCATAGAAAACAAACTCAAGGTTATATCCTGAAGAAAAAACGCCAGTGGTAAAATGAGCTGTAAAGATCCCCCCGTAACAACGTTTTTCCACACCCCATATGTAACAAGAGTTTTTAGCTGGCAAAAAGTCCAATATCCAAAAAGTCCTATAGCTATGAAAACATGTGGTATCAATCATTATATAAAGGCGAGCCCATCTAGATACAGTTAATTCTTACAGCCAGGTAGGATTCCTTCCTGCCCAAAATACCTTACCGGAGGGTATAGCTCCAGAACTCAGAGGTACTTGTTCCATCTGGAGATATTATCACAGTAAAGATCACCACAAAAGAACGATACAGCTCAGATGGCAGGGAGTGGAGGTAATCCCTCCAGTGCAAGTGAGACAGCTCTTGGGTGCTCCCTCTGAAGTTGCACATCCTCCTTGAAAGAAGAAGGAGAGCCAACCCCTCGGCAGGTTAACTCAGGAGCCATAGCCTGGTCAATCTGCGATGCTGCAAGCAGGTCTTCTTCTCTGTAGTCGGCCCATTCCATTTCCCTTCGATCTACCCTCAAGTCTTGCAAGCTGGGGGAGAGCCATGGATGCTTGGGATCTGGTGTCCAGGAGCGTTCCACTATTGCAGGGAGTATGCCTGATCGGGAGGGAGGGCCAGTGTCACTAGCAATCAGTTCACCTTGCTGCTCCAATTCGACAGACTTCCTCGGTTCTCTCTGGCGTTTAGGAAGAGATCCTCCCGAAGCTTGCTCTCCCCTGATTTTGCCCCAGTGTCCAAGTTCGATTTAGCAACCTGCAATGCCCTGCTACTCGAAGAGTGGTAGTCCTGACACAAAGCAGGTTTAGCAGGGGGTCATTCTGAAGACCCCTTTGTCATGGACCCAGCATTCAATTTAACTAGAGCCTGTTTAGGAGCCTTAGTAAGAGACCGCACAAACACTTGAGCATCCTGAGGAGAACTAAAATGGTGCCAGCGGTCCTCCAACCAGACCTTGAGCACAGTAGGGTACTGTAATTGAAAAGTGATCCTACGAGATGCAGGTCTTTCTTAATTGAGGAGTAAGCCATTCGTTGCTCTGCTACCAACTTTGAGAAATTTTGGAAGAGGTACAGAGTGTGGCCATTCCATTTTAAGGGCCCCTTCTCCCTGGCCAGGCACAAAATTAATTCCTTAGCTAAATAGCGAAGAAAATAAACAATGATCGGGCAGGGAGGGGAACCCCAAGCCGGACGAGTGCCCAGGAAGTGGTGCGTTCTCTCGATTTCCAGTGGTGAATTCCACTTATAATTTAGCAGCTGAGGAAGAAATGTCTGCAAAAACTGGTACATATTATCTCCCTTGGTCCCCTCTGGGAGACCAATGATCCTGAGATTGTTGTGCCTACCTCGATTTTCGAGGTCATCCAGCTTCACGGATAATAGGTGCACTTGCTGCTGTAGTGCTGCAAGTTTGTCCTGATATCGTGCTGAAGCAGAGTTGACCTGCATAACAAATAGCTCTGTCCTGGTGATTTGCTGTTCTGCCTTGTCCATTCTTTCTTCAAGCTGTGTCACCGGAGCTTTGATCGATGGAATGTCCTGGACTAACATTTGTAACATTGACTGAATGTCGGTCAAGTCCTCCCAGTTTACCACTACGTCAGAGGATTCCATTGTCAGTAGGCCTCTCACCACAATGACAAGATGACACACTAAGCTGATATGTCTAAATAGTGCACAATTAGGGAAGGCGTCTTATATGAAAGTATTGGGGTCAGACTTGTACTCGCCGTGTAATTCCGATTCTCAGTCTGTGGTATTGCATTAATTTTTAAGTAAATCTCTTTGGCGGCTGACAGAGCACACAGCTCAAGCTACCATCTCTCAGTCCTCCACACCGTAAGTATCACATTGCACATTACTTGTCTCTCAGGACCTTCTTGTAAATGAGCTTGCTCAATGGAGTTTCTTTCCTGCCAATAAACTTTGACTTGACTGTGATACTAACTGCCTCTCTACTACTATCACTTTTCTGCCTAGCCTCTTTGTCTCCTCCCTTCTCCCAGCTCCTATTTCTGACCTAATCTCCAGCGGCGTTCCAGCCATGGCTCTATTCTTCCTCACTTCTCTCCCCCAGGCACCATTTCCTGAAACCCCTGCCATTGTCTGCTAATGACCCTGGCTCCTGCCCCCACCCCACTCTGCGGCTTTGTTTAACTTAATAGCTGTCTGCCGCTTGTCCCCACTTTCCTCACCCCTGATTTAATTTGGAATATCTAACCTTTCTCTCCCCTTGCTCCCCTCAGATCTCCTGCCCTGAATGGGCTCTGCAAACAGTGGCATGGTGTGGCCTTTGAATACCAGCCGCCACCACTGCCACCTGTGCTCCAGCTACCAGCAAAGGCTCCCTGCCAGCTATCTTCCTGCCGGCGCTTTGCGCTGGCTCCCCATCATATCTGAACACTTGGTTATATAGGTCATGTGACCAGGGGCAAAACACATAACCAGGGGCAAAGATTACGAAGTCTCGAGTTTTCCATCTGCAAGTTAGCCACTAGAGGGCTAACACGCACTAAGTTAAACATAATTTAAACTGTACACTTCAGCACAACTAAGCACCTCATCTCCTAACTTTGTAAATGCCCAACACCAACACACCTAGTGCCCTGTCTGCTCACTCTGACTACCTTCACAGGCACGGTCGGAGAGTGGTCTCTACACTCTGCCACACTTCACATAGATGAATACCCCCTATGTATCTATAACCTCCGGCCAAGCTCTGAACAACACTGACTTTAAAATCCAAGGGGTACCACACTCTCTGATGTATGTGTGGCTTCCACCTAGTATCCCTACATCTTTCTACACACCAGTTCTCCTGCCAGGTTTTTTTCACCATACAGTGAATAGTTGACAAATAACCCTCCCAAAGAAGGGAACACTTGCTTCATAGCAAGCACCTAAAGGAACCTGTGAGGTGGCTGATACTGTTGCTACTGCTTATCTCTGGCAACATACACCCTAACCCTGCTCTGCCTCTACATAGTCCCAATGGCAAAAGTAGGTCGGGTCTACTCCCTCTCGCAAGCATTAACATCTGCAGCCTTCTCTCATAATTTGATGCCCTTAGCGCATGGGTCTCACAGGACAACCCAGATGTCCTACCAGTGGTTGAGACGTGGCTATCACCCAAGATCCCTGATACTGCCATTGCAATACCAGGCTACCCTGTCTTTAGATAAGCTAGGTTATTTAAAATACATGGTGGTTGTGCCCCATACTTAAAAGAAACATTAATGGGGCATGCCCTGTCCTCATCCAGTACTGGGATCGACACACAGTTCCTTGCCATCAAGATATTGCTTGGTGCCCACAACAAAGCGCTTACCATGGCCTCGGTATATATACCACCCAAGCTGATGGCCTCGGGCCTAAATTCTCTCCTTCACAGTATCCGCAACTTGGGACATAACTCTGAAATCATAATGGTTGGGGATTTCAATGTAAATTGGCTCGCTCCCAATGCAAGTAACTAAAAGGATGCCTTGACTGCTCCCAATTTCGCACAGTTGAGTCCTTGACTAGGATGAATTATAGAACACGGACTAGTATACTATTGGACTGGGTGCTTACTAACTGCCCTGAACATATCTCTAATACAAAAGTCCTTCATGATTCTATAAGTGATGGTAACCTGTGAAGTGGGCGCATGAGGAAGGGCGCTGTCCATTACAGCGACACCTTCCCGGTGCAATCCACTCACGGTGATGGAAAGGTAGGGCGACTGGATGAGGGGGTGGGTGAACTAGGTGACAGAATGTCACTATACGTACGCGTGCTGGGGGAGGTGGGAGCGAGCACGGCGGGCGTGGGCTAGGAGGGGGTGGAAAGGCTGTAGAGAGTGGCGATGCAGTTGCCGGTCAAGCTGCGTCATGGCGTTGGGGATAGGCTAGTGGCTGGGATGGCTGAGGTACCAGGTTCGGGTCCAGGTACTGGTGTGATTTTTGTTGCATCCAGCCTGAACCTTTTCATTTTTACTGCTTTCACCCCCTCGACATGCACCCCCCTGGAGTTGAGAATCCTTAAGTAGAGGGGTCCGAGGGGCGAAGCCCCCCCGCGAGGGGGGGTGTTGGGGAGCACAACCCCCCACAGAAAGCAGTACAAATATGTCCTGGCGCCATTGTGCTGGTGTGCCGGGGTTGTCAGAGTGCTGAAAATGTGTTCGGCACTCAGACTGAACGATAACGGTGATTGCCTTTAGGCGTTCACCATTATCACATAGACCCATTAGTGGCTATTCCCCCATCCAGTACAACTGGTCAAATAAATGTATCAAACCCCCAGCTACAACAATTACTAGTAGAGTACTGACCCATGGATACCTTAAGCCTCTAAAAGCACTTCTGCGTCAACACGACTAATCACAAATTGATACCACCATTGAGGTGGACACTGCATTGGATTACTTCATCTCTAGCTTCAATGCAGCTTGTGATTAGAGATGCAGTGAATTTAAATTCCACCGGTGAAGTGAATGCGAAGTGGGCACTTCACACTGTCACTCCGCTACGTGGAGTGGCCAATATAGAAGGCGCACTTCACCTGTAATTATTACTTCATGTTGTCATTCCGCCTTAACGCAAAGTAAGGCGAAGTGACAACAATATTGGCAGCCCCCTCACACACACAGTCATCAGAATTAATGTGCATCCCCAAAATGCTATGGTCTTGTGTCCAGAAAACTCCCCAGTGCTGATGAAGTGATATGAGAGCAGAACAAGAAATGCAGTCTCCCAGAATTAATGGTGCACTCCGCCATGCGTGCAGTGGTCACACACAGTCACCAGAATTAATGTGCATCTTCAAAATGCTACTGACTTGAGTCCAGAAAATTCCTCAGCACTGACGAAGTGAAATGAGAGCATAACAAAAAATGCAAAGTCTCCCAGAATTAATGGCGCACTCAGTCATGCGCGTAGTGGTCATGCACAGTCACCAGAATTAATTTGCATCCCCAAAATGCTACTATCTTGTGTCCAGAAAATTCCCCAGTGCTGATGAAGTGAAATGAGAGCGTAACAAGAAATGCAAAGTCTCCCAGAATTAATGGTGTACTGCAAATGCACAGACAGATTAAGACTGTGCTGCGCAATCAAGAGATGCAGAGTCAGACGCTAAGGCACAACACCACCTAACCAGTGATCACAAGTCACAAATCCACATCTGGAAAAGAATACCTTTTGCCGGTTGGGGGGGAGGGTAGTGCACTGCAAGGCAGTAACAGTCCACTACCAGTAAAGATACCACAAAGCAGTATAAAAAATGCATGCAGGTGTGGTGGATAGCAGGTTCACACTGCTGCAGTTACTCTGTGGCACAATAAAAGGTGTCTGATTTAATGGCACACATTACACACACACTCACACACACACACACACACACACACACTACAAGTAATGCGTAGCAAATTGAAAACCTTTAGTAATATAACCAAATGTTTTAAACAAACTGACATTATACACTGCTGCACCACAACAATCAGCAAAAAAAAATTTCAAGAATTACTGAAAATATTACTGTGTGTACATTAACACAGTTATTCAAGAAAAATAGAACCAAAACAGAAAGACTGCCTTTTTCTCCCAGTTAATCTACCTACACTACAGATACGCTCATCCCCAAAACACACTTCACAGTCTGTTTTAAATTAACATTTAAAATCCACACACAAACAATAAACACTTAATGATATGAGCACAGAAAGGGTTCCTACAATCTATGTACTAAATTTTGAGCAAAAAAAAAATGGCTCAAAAAGGCTTTTTTAACAGCTTTTAGAGGATTTGAATCGCAGAGCTCTGAGAAAAAACTCTCCATCTTCCACTATACACACACTACACAGAACTGAGGCTGTGCAGAACAATCTAGAGCCCATATGACCTGAAATCCCATGAAACACTGCAAAATACGCCTTGGAGCTCAAATAACAAGGTGAAGTGATGCGAAGTACATTGATTTCAATGCACTTCGCCTTAAAATTGGTGGAGAAGTAGTTTGGGGAAGGCGGATTAATGCAAAGTCATTGGTTTCAATGGTCTTAGCGTTCCTCATCATGACGCAAAGTACTCCAGTTCGCGTTGTGGAGCACTTTGCGGATTCTGCGTTACTGCAAATTTCGGCCACTTCATACACCACTACTTGTGATGTCCATGCCCCCTACAAAAAAGCGTAGGGTCGGGGGCATCAGTAATCTTTGGATTACACCAGGCCTCATAGAACTCATGAAATCACAAGCCATGAGCAGACAAGCAGATATTCAGACCTACAAAAAAGCTAGGAATGCCTGTACCAGAGCAATCCGCTCTGAAAAGGTCCAGTACTACAGAGATGCCTTAGCCAACACCTGGAATGATGGTAGACAATTCTGGAGTAACCTCATGGAAATTACTGGGAAGGACCCCAAAGTGACACCTTCCATGCTTAACATTGATGGCACCCCCACTCTAGACCCTTTAACCATAGCTAATACATTTAACACTGCCTTCACAGATCTTAGTCATGTTCTCCCCTCAAATTTCTTTGACACCCCCTCAGATACAGATCACAATGTGAAACTGGTACAGCAACAGGTACACCCACCTTTCTACTTTAAAGTGATAAAAGGAAGTGAAGCTAAAAAGTACATACTTCAGGTACTTGGGGAAAACCAGATCAAGTGGGCATATGCTTGTCCTTATACTTATTGCCATAACTCTAGATGAAGTCCTGTCTCCCCGACCAAGATTATTAACCCAGGCCCTAACCCAGGCATACAAAACTGCAAGAAACGCCTGCACTACAGCTATTCGTCTTGAGAAGGCCAATTACTATTAAAGATCCCTGTCCAGCACATGGAAAGACGGGAAGAAATTCTGGAACAATCTCTCTGAAATTACAGGGAAAGACCCAAAAAGGCACCCATACTGCTCAACATTGACGCCACCTACACCCTGGACCATGTAACCATGGCCAATGCTTTTAACTCAACCTTCACGGACCTCAATCATGTGCTACCTTCAAATTTCTTTGCTCCCACCCCTGACACTTTTTCCCAGGACCAAACAGGATGGACACAGAGGCATCCACTGTTCTACTTCAAAGCAATCCCCGAGACTATAGCAAAAAAACACCTACTTAAAGTTCTCGGTAGGCCCAGACATAGTGCTGATAGCCTGATACTCTTGGTCTGAAACTTCTCACCCTCACCATTGACAAAGTCCTAACTCCACTCACCAAAATCCTAAACCACTCATTTAGGCTTTCCCAGTTTCCCCTAAAATGGAAAGCTGCTGTGGTAACCCATATTCACAAAAGTGGTGACAAGGCCTTACCCAGCAATTATAGGCCAATCTCCAATCTTCCTCCCGCTCTCCAAAGCCTTGGAACAAATAGTTGCAGAGCAGCTAGCTGAGTACCTGGAAAATACAACTTGCAATGTCCCCAGCAGCATGGTTTTGCAATGGGCACAGCATCACAACTGCCCTTCTTGAATTTACCTCATACATCCACGATGCCCTTGATCTTGGTCAATTGGTCGGTGCTACCGTCATTGATCTGACAAAGGTGTTCAACACTGTAAACCACACCCTGCTGATTGAGCAACTATCTCTTCTCAGTCTCTTCGGATACCACCAGATGGTTTCAAAGCTATCTCTGTGGAGGTCAGGATCAGCACTCTCTCTCTCTCTACCTCTCTCCCAGTCCATTCTGGAGTCCCTCAAGGATCCATTTTGGGACCCTTGCTTTTCAGCATATTTGTAAACACTCTCCCTGCCTCCTGCCAGGACAGACTTCTGCTGTATGCAGATGTCGCAGTGACCTATACCAGCCACCCCGACCCTTCCTTTCTACAGTTTCAGCTACAGAATAGTTTCTCAGAAGTTGAAACCTGGTTTAAGTCTCATAAACTCATCCTTAATTATAATAAAACCAAAACAATCTTGTTTCGTGGAAATCACAACAAGCACAAAGGACAAGAACTAACAATAAATAACAGCACAGGCACTCCTCTGGAGCCGGTGCATCAGTTTAAATATTTGGATGTGACCTTTGGTTACACCAAACATATTGATCACATTGCCGAAACTGTGAACACCCGCCTAGGACTACTATGTAAGCATGGATAATGCCTTATGGCTGAAGCCCTAAATCTTGCTATTCAGAGCTCATTGATCTCAGTCATCGACTATGGGCTTGTTGTCTATGATCAGCTACCAACATTGCCCTCTGGCGCATAAGCCCTTAACAAGGCTTGTTGTCTGCTTACTGCCTCCGCCTGCCTCGCCACACTTGCGATATTTATAAACAGGCAGAATGGCTCCAGCTAATGGGCAGGTGTAAGTACCAGACCTGTATCTCAGCAAAAAAGACTGCACTGGGTCTCATGCCTTCTGGGGTTCAGTCTTTACTGATCCCATACACTATCTCCTGCCTAACTAGAAGATCGGAGTGTCAAACTTTCACCGTTCCTCAGTCCCGGACCACACAAGGTCAGCGCTTGTACATAGAGCTTCCTGCTGGTTCAACTCTCTCCCGTCAGAAATTTTCAACATTGTCTCACTGGAGCCTTCAAGCGCTTTCTTCGCTAGCATCTTGTAGCCAGTGCCTCCTGTGATTGCTTCTCCTAGTATATACCAAATTTGCCCTATCTCACCCCACTTTTTGACCTCCCTCCACCACTCTTTCCTCCTAGCACTAATCCCTCCTTCCCTTGGAGTTTCACATATTGCTATTCTTTCTCCCTCTGTAGGTCTACACGCTGCCCCCTCTCTATCCTTACTGCTCCCACCCTAGCGTAATGCCCCTGCATCACCACCCTCCCTCAGTGTCTCTCCATCCCTCACTCCCATCCCTGCTACCCTCTCCCCCTTGCTTCCTTCATCCACTTTAAACCACATCTCCTCCCCTACCATGCCTCCCCCAACTCTACCTCTACCCTCACCCCCTCTTCCTTCCCCTTCCTGACCTCTACTCCCTTTCCTCTCCCTACACTTCTCCCCTTCCCCTGACAATGATCCCCGAGCTGCTTTCCCCTTCCTGCCACTCTTCTTTCCCATTCCTTAATACCTACGCTTTTACCTCCAAATCAACCCTCCCCCAGGCATACATTGTACAGTGCCTACTATGATGTGCTGCTGGTTGATGTATGTTACTTGCATTTATCTGACAATGTTTTTGACTGCTCCTTATGGTATGCACTATTGAATGTTTGTATCTTTGCACAACTATGTTTCTCTTTTGTCATTTCATGCGGTGTTCTCCTGACGAGGAACCTTTGTAAATGAGCCCTGGCTTAAAGGTGTTATCTGATAGTGAAATAAATAACCACTCCCTCATGCTATCCCGATTCCCCCCAAAATGGAAATCAGCCTTGGTGACCCCAGTCCACAAAACTGGTGACAGAGCACACCATGGAAATTACAGGCCAATCTCCATTCTTCCCCTTCTTTCCAAAGCTCTCAAATGAATTGTGGCGGACCAACTGGTAGATTATCTGGAGAAATATCAGTTACAATGTCCCCAGCAGCACAGATTCAGGAAATGGGCACAATACCACCACTGCCCTGCTTGAATTCACGAGCTACACCCACAATGCACTTGACCAAGGCCAATCCGTAGGTGCAGCATACATTGACCTTAACAAGGCCTTTGATACTGCAGAACCTGCAATCCCCTTGAGTCCCTATTTGGACTGCCTAATCCAAATATCTCAAAGAAGCAAAACCTGTAATCCCCTTGAGTCTCTATTTGGACTGCCTGATCCAAATATTCCAAAGAAGCAACTTTTCCTAGAACTAGAGGACATGGTGGAGCAAGAACCCACTATTTCCCAGAGAGAAATCAACAAATAGATCTGACTTATTGACTTTTCTCTAAATTAAATATTGACAATTGAAAAAATTCTTTACTTCTGCTTTTCCTGAATTGAATTAAATACATCTTTATTGCCAAGCATAATTCTGTTTACCAATAAATTGAGTGTGACCTACTGTAAAATAGTTGAAATATACATTTAAATCAAAAATGATTATAGCTTCTTTGCAATATTTAGTTGTAACATTAACATTTTACAGGTTAAAGAAAATGTCTTGTTTTAAAACTAGCTGTAGAATGGGGAAAATGTATTTGAGTAAGTGAAAAAGAACACTTCAAGAAAGCAGCAGGCTAAACCAGTTTACTCTATAACACAGTTATATCATTAGCATTTGCACATTGCAAACATTATTATTAATATTATTGAGTGTGCCTTATAAACAATTTAAAGATACATTTAAAACAAGAATGATTATAGCTTTTTTTGTGATATTAACAGCTTATAGTTTTAAAAGAAAAAAATATATCTGCATGTCTTGTTTGAAAAAAACTATAAAATGGGGAGATTTTATTTGAGGAAGTGAAAAAGAACACATTTTGTACCAGACAGAATGCTAGCTAAACCACAGTTTCCTCTGTAGCAAAAAACAGAGCTTACAAAACAACGTTCCAGTAAAGCAATAATCTAACATGACATTCCACTTTTAAAGTAAGATATTTTTGTTGCCACCTTGCATGATTAACACACTTCTACAAGAAATGTGTCACGGTCACCGGGCATACTTCCACAAGAAGTGTGTCACAGGGCATACTTCTACCAGAAGTATAACATGAGGTACATCCAAAATACATATATATTTAGACTCATTTAAGCTAAAGGAGGGCAGAAGAGAGGAAGGAGCTGCGACAGCACGTCCTTCTGCCTAGGACTTCATTTGAGGCATTAAGGTATGGCATTTTAGTTATGAACTGCTGTTTTCCCTGATATGGAGCAGGGAAGGATGATACTTGCATTTTATGTTTATTTTATTTTTACTTTATTGCATGATTGTATCTAAAAGTAGGAGAGATGTCATCTCCAGTTAATATCATACATTGTTTGCTTGCAATGCTGATCCAAATGATATTAATTCTGCATACCAGTTTTAAGTAAGAATTAAAACAATGTGACATTTCCTGGTATTTCTTTTTGGTTAAATATTTTTAGTTATAAAGCTGTTGACTTACAATACAGGGGTAAAGCTTAATTGTGACTATTGGTATATATAAGTGGTACAAGAATATTAAAATAAAAATAACTATAAAGGTTTAGGTTAAGGTAATTTTAATCAGACAAATAGACTAGACCATGATTGAGGTAGGGTGGTTTTAACTGAACACGCAGCCAAGTGCATGCTAACATGCACACCCAGTTAGACGTCCCCATTCAAGCAAAATTTCTGAATGGGGTGGTTGCTCCCAAAGGTCTTGGGGAAGTCCCATGTACACGGAGTGAACCTAAGAAGGCAAACTGGGGGTCAGGTTTGAACCCCAACCAGCTCAATACGGTCAACCATTCCTTACTGGTTGACCAGCTAACCAACTTAGGGCTACCAAAGGACACCACAAGTTGGTTTAAAAGTCACCTCTGTGACCGATCACAGCAGATAAGGATTGGAGATGTCCTCTCAACCAAGCAATCTGTCCGATCAGGTGTTCCTCAAGGATCCATCCTAGACCCCCTCCTTTTCAGCATTTTTTAAACAAGATCCCTGACTCCTGCCACGACCAGATCCTCCTTTATGTGAATGACTCTGTAATCTGCACCAGCAACCCTGACCCCTTACTGCTGGAGAACCCGCTGCAGAGCAGCTTTGTGACTGTTGAGGCCTGGTTCAATACACAGAAGCTCATCTTAACTATAAAAAAACAAAAGTAATGTTATTCCACAGTCCGCACAGCAAACATAAATCACAACAATTAGCAGTCAGAAACCATTTGCATACTGCTCTTGAACAGATACTACAGTGCAAATACCTCAGAGTGACCTTAGACTGCACTATGTTATTCCCATCACATAGACAATGTCGCCAAAGCTGCGAACACTCGTCTCGATCTACTGTTCAGGCACGAGCGTTGTCTGATTACTGAAGCTCTCAATCTGGCAATCCAAAGCTCTGTAGTCTCCATCATTGACTACAGACTTGTGATCTATGGATCTGCCACTGACACAGCTTTGCGTCGTATCACTATAGCACTAAACAAGACCTGCCAACTCCTTACTGGAGCTGCACGCTTCTCACGTACCTGTGACATCTATGCACAGGAAAACTGGCTCCAGCTAATGGGTAGAGTCTCTTATCAAACCTGCCTGTTAGCAAAGAAAGTCTCCCTTGGTCTTATGTCACCAGGGGTTCAGAAGAAATACTCAGTCCACACTGCAACTCCCATTGGAAAAGAAGCACCGAAGACTTCACCTTCCAAGTGCCCCATTGTCAAACTTTGCAAGATCAGTGGTCGTTCACTGTCTGAGCCCCAAAGTGGCCTAACTCATTTCATTGTGATGTTACTAACACTGCCACACTAGGCCCCTTCAAACGAAAACTTCGGCAACTCCTTGTTGCAAATGCCACCTATGACTGCTTCAATTAATGCTGGTGCAGTCCTGCTCTCCTCTGCCTCTGTTCCCAAATTTCTCCCCTCTCCTCTCCCCTTCCCACCCCACCTGCATCCTCATACTCTGATTCTCGCCTCATTATACAATGGCAAGAATTATTTCTGGGGCTCTGATTGGTCAGTGTATGCCTGAGACAGTGATGCAATAACATCACTGGATTGATTTGCCACAGCATTATTTTCTTTTCTCTTAAGAAACAAAGATATACTGCTTTACTAAAAATATTTTTTATTTTTTTTTATTTTGTATAACATCGAGCCATATAATTGCAATAAGGCACTCCAAGGTGTGTGTTATTGTGTAATAAGTCACTCCTGGGGTGGTGGTAGCACTTCTAACCGCCTCGTGCTTCATCCACCCAGGGTAATTGTATTGATAACACACACCTTGTAATGCCTTATTGCTTAATTAACACCCTCCTCACCCCACTCCCTTACTCCCTACTCACTCTCTCACACCCAAATCTCGTTACCACCACTGCGCTGGCTGGCAATACGTTTTTAAATAGAACGCTGATAATGACAAACTTTATCCCACAGAATTTGTCTCTTGAAATTCTGCAAAAACTAAATTTTGCCACACTGTGCTGAGCCGGTGTTGACAACAAGGTAGAGCCCGAGCTTCATGGGACAAATAAACTATTAGTGAAATAAAAATGGAGAAAACCGAGCAGAAACTACAAATAGCACACCACCCTGCAACAAAACCTGTCTATCTCTCCCAGCAGTGCACTATGTTGCTCACTTTCTCTCTCTCTCTCTTTGGCACCCTTTATTTGCAGCATAGTCGGGGGACATTGTCTGTCATGGGGGGGGAGTGGACAGGAACAGGAATTCTGGGTGTGGGCTCAGCAGCTGGCCGGTTGGCAATGTGCAGGAAAAGTCATTGTCTGCCAAGTCCCTGCACTGCCACCCAGTCGTACTCTGACCTGTCTGCCTTTACTTTTATCATATCTGTGGATCACACTGTGCACCATCTCCTGTCTCCCGCTTCATGACTTTTACAATTGTAACCACCCAGTCCCCTGGGGTTACTAGAATACCATTAGTAGTAGTGTTAAGCAGTTGGTTAAAGGCAGCTGGTGAGGAGCTGGTTAAATGGCTTTCACATAATGACAGCATTGTTTACTGAGCTAGCCTGAGAGAAGGATGATTATGTCATTTAGAACGCTCGCAGCAGCATAACCCTCGGTCAGCTGCTGTTGGGCAGCATAGAATGCTCAATTCAGTTCTGTAGTGGTAGTCAGAGTGGCAGGAGCTCTGCCAGTCAGGGCTCTGTGGCAGAGAGCTCTGGGTTTTCTCACCCTAGTGTGATAAATCCTAGTTTGCCAGTGAAGTGGTGGAAACTGTTTTCAGCAGGATTCCTTATGTTTCACATCCTGTAGGAGCGAGAGGGACTGCAGGTCAAGTGGATCCATGGGGCAATCCCCTGAATGGTCCTGAAGTTACAGCTGCATGAGGGAAGGACTATGTGTTTAAATCTGACAGCTACCAGAGAGAAAAGGTGCTTTTCTTGCTGTCCATGCCTCAAGGAAGGAGCAACTATTTCTGTGAGTACAAATGTTTGAGACTGCCAATTGAAGGAGTTGGCTGAAGTGTGTGTGCCCAAGATAAGGCTAGATCACACCAATCAGGACTCTTTCGCACCACAGAGTAGCTGAATCTGAACTTTAAGTGGGGGTCTTTAGCAGTTCATGAGGGATTTTATTTATTTATTTAGTTTTTGTTGAGCGGGTAAGTGCACTAGACAAATTCTTGCCTATTTTCAGGCATGACCCGGGGGAGGTGGATACAGATGATTGCCAGCTGACCTTGAACCAGATTCAGCTGTTGGTGGTATTTTTAGTGAATGGGGGTAAATTTGCACAGGGAACCGGGGAAATTCCCTTACTCTTTTTGAGAAATGCCATGGGATCTTTAACATCCACCTGAACTACCACCAGAACAGGCAGCTGGGACCTCGGTTTAACGGCACCTCAGGTGTACAGCATGCCCCTCATGCTGCACTACAGTGCCAGTATTGGGATTTAACCTAAGTGCCTGGTGTAGGGATAGAACCCACAGCCTTCTGATCTCCCAGCCTCAGAGGCGAATGTGCTACCTGCTGAGCCACTGACACTTGGATTGAAGACTCATTTGTTGTAACCCTGAAGGGAATGGCAGAGACTGTATTGGGGGCCAAGGGTGGGAGGAATGCCACCTGGAGTTTCCATGCAGGCTAACTGATTTCATGGATGGGCATCGGTATACCCTGGGCAGTGGCCAATGCAGCAGAAAGATTTGACTGTGTGTGATACATCCCACTGATTGAAACTTGGGGAAAATGGATCTATGTTCAGAATGTTTTAATAGTGTGTGGCACATCCTACTGACTGACACCTAAGAAACTGGAAATGTTTCAAAATGTTTAAAGTATGTGGCCCAGTCCACTGATATATACTTTGAGAGGTCATAGACAAGGCCCCTACTTTTCTGCGGCACATTGGAACCAAGTTCTGTGGCAAGATTACCATTTGCCGCAGAACTACTGCGGCAGTGGTTTGTAATTTCTGTGGAAGTTCTGCAGCACTAATGAACTACCACATCACAGTGTCAGCTTGTCATCCTGACTTCACATCCATGGAAATGGTTATACCAATCAGGATGGGGAAAAGCACAGTAACACTAGTTCAAAAAAGAGCAGACTTACAGAAATAATTTTATGCCTAAAAAGCAAAACATATATCTCTCCCTTAAGGTCCTAGCCTATTCTACCGGCCCATAGCCTTTCTGTTCAAGCTTGTCCCCAGTCCAAATTCAATTGCTGCACGCTGCTAATTTAGTCTGTTACCCCTAGAAAAATCAGCTGGATCTAAACAAAAGCCTTGCACAAATTCAGGATAAAATCTTGGCCCTTAATATCAGCTTCGGAGCTAATCGGGAGCACTGTTGTAACACTGGCTGCAACTCATTACTTTCCCCAAACAGTGATAAAACTGATTTTTCTCCCACAGTAAGCCACAATCTCCATTTCTCTGACTTTAACTGCAGTCAGAGGTTGTCAGGGCCATCTTGATTACGCTGGAATTTCCATCCCCCTCTGCGCAGTGCTATCGCCCCCTTCTCCATTTCAGCCACACCTCAAACTTATCTCAGGTCCTTTTCTCTGTCTCCACAGGGCTGCAGTCTCTTTTGAGCTCCCCCGAGGGAAGTCTGTGGGTCAAGAAGGCAGGAGAACACAGCCCTCCCCCACAACCCAGTCGGAGCAGCAGACAAGGTACGAAGTAAGGAGCAGGTCACTTGCTTGCTTGGAACGGCTGAGTGTTTTGGCCCCGCCGGCGCTGCATACGCGCTGCCCCATCGCTCCCACCACCACCCTTGGTCGACATTGAGCTTTATAGCAATTATCACGTGGCTACCAGAACCAATCACTTGACTTTCCCACCTGCAGGTTATTTTCTTTTGCAACTAGCGGCCACTAGACTCCTAAACCCAGTGCTGTACAGCTAAGTTTTAGCAGCTGATATTCAGCTCATCCGGCAGTCTGTCACTGCTTCAGGAGTCAAGAGGTGCCAGGGCTGCCTTGCCCACCACCCAACCATGCAGACAGCCGCCGCCCGGCCCCCCCGAACCCCAGTTTTGTGATGGCATACAAGGGTGCTGTCAGCTCTCTCCTGCATGCCATGGACTGACAACTAAACCTATATTGCACTAACCTGCCCCTGTCCTGGCTGACCCTGGCAACGCATAGATTGGGAGGACGACTCCTGCTTCTGATACTGCTGTTATGCTTACATGGGGTATCTACCTCTGTTCCAATTACCAACCACCATGGAGAAAATACCTCACAACACAACGACTTCACTTTCTCTAACCAAATTGCCGAAACACAACATGTGCGTGCCCATACCACCCTTATCCTTCGGAAGGGTTGTACCTACGACTCGTTTCGCATGCTCAGAAAATACAAAATGACACAACTGGTACATCTCCCATTCCTCACTATTAAACTGTGGTTTCTCCTACTCCTCGTCATCCTACTGTCAGGGGACGTAGAACTTAACCTTGGCCCCTCTGTCCACCTTTCTTCCACTGACCTATCGGCTGTCTCAAGGAAAGGACTTCCCATTGCCCATATGAATATTAGGAGCATTACCAGGCACTTTGCCGATCTTGAGGCAAGGACGAAAGTGTACAGTCCTCACCTACTCTGCCTATCTGAAACATGGCTCAAGCCTCACATTCCGGACTCCTTCTGTTCTTTGCCCAATTACTTCTTCATACGGAGAGATAGGCCTTCCCCAAAATGTGGAGGGGGGTAGCTCTTCTCTAAAAAACATCTTGATGTTTCGGTCTGCCCATCCACCGGCTCCCCCTCAGTCTGTGAGTCCCTACACACAACCATTACCCTTGGTGCAAAAAAACTCCACATTATCTGCGCCTACAATCTGCCCACTGGAGGTATCACAGGTCTTCAGGACTTACTTAATCAAACAGCCACAAACGCCAAGCAAAATGAGGTCGTAATTATGACACTTGGACAGTCTGTCATGAGAAATGCTGTGCTCCTGGATGACCCCAGGTTTCACTTCAAAGGACAAGATATATGTTAAACAGCAGATCTCTGTAATACAATTAACTTCTCAGTTTGCTTTGAAAGCTAGGAAGTGGAATATCCATTTTATGATGTCCTCAGGAAGCCCAGTTAAATTGTACCTCATGTCACAAAGCACATTACACCTCAGTGAGATCTGGCAGTTAGTCATAAAAAGTCATTTGATGTGTTTGAGAAAGGAAACTGCTCATGGATCAAAGGGACTGAGAAATCACAGTTTTGATTAAGAGTGTCATCATTTGGAAAATGAGTTTTGCTGAAGTCATAGAATTTAACACCTCTTGATGGGACTTCCTGTTTTGTATATATATATATATATATATATATATATATACATATATATATATATATATATATATATATATATATATATATCCTGAAAGGGAGGAGCTAGATGATGACATCATGGAGAAGGCAGGTTCAAGACAGTGTTTTAATTATGCTGTGACTGACCTTTAGGTGTTACATTCTTGTTTGGACTCTCTTGAAAACAACATCTATTTCACGCACTGTTAGAAGGTATACATTAGAGAGACAAGTCTAAGTGTACTGTGGTAGGAATTTGCACTTTTAAACCTTATTCTTTTAAAAGATTGTATGTTTTGTGATATATTGTTCTGTATTTACATGTTACATATTTGTTTCTATTTTAAGTAAAACCTCTTATTTTAATAGACTACTTGTTGTGCCTTTGAAATTCTTTCTTTGACAGGTGAAGCATATGTGGTTAAAGCTGACACTGTGCATAGCTTACTGGTTTACCAAACTGGGAAAAGGTAAGAGTTTATTCTGAGGTCTTTCATAGAGTTTTTAAAGGTTCATTTTGTACACCTGGTTAGGTGCCCATAGGCAAAAGATATCTGCCCCCCCCCAAAGAGCAGAATTATCTGAGCCTGTCCATTGGGTACGCTAGCAAGAGGTTCACAGTTTGAGTCCCTCCAGAACTTGAGACCAAAGGTTGATTCGAACCCACAAAACAGACAGGAGGGTTACCCTGTTTCTGTTCCTGTTCACAATACTGCGCTCGGAGGTTGGCACTGTGGGAGCAGAGGGCATGACTGCTGAGTGGGGTTGTGACAGTAATCTTAGGTAATTTTAAACTAAACTGGCTGGGACCAACTCACAGCTCACTGCTGACACTAATGCAGAGCTAAAAACTGCACCAGACCCTAACTGAACCCACTAGAACCACCCATTCTCTAACTACCTCCACCCTCATAGACAGGGTACTGGTGAATCGCCTTGACCATGTGCCAACTGCAGGCATCTTGGCAGATGCTATCACAGACCACTCTCCCACTTTCTGTGTATGGAGTCCAGAGACTGCTCCCCCAACCCCTCCATGCTACATCACAATTACCAACTTTGCCAAACTGGACGTGGAAGCTTTCCTCTATGATGTATCCTGTATCAACTGGTCTGACATCTATCACTCCCATGATGTTCAAATTGCCCTTGATATTGTCATTAACAATTTCACACAACTCCAGGATAAACATACCCCGAAGGTCACCAGAAGGGTCAGGGGTAAACAAAGAAGATGGTTACACAAGGACCTGCTGGCTAACCTGTGCACACAGGACAAACTCTTGAAAAAGTATAAAGTGTCCAGACTACCAGTGGATTACAGTACCTACTTGGCCTCTCGGAGCGCCTGTAAAAAACAAATCAGAACAGCAAAGAGCATCTACTGCAAGGAACTGCTCACAAATTCTGCTGGTGACCCTAGAAAATTCTGGACACCCATCAAGACCTTTCTTGGGGCTGCCCAGTCATGGACCCCAAGGGATATAATCCTAAATGGTGTGCTTTGCAATGACTCAAACACCATAGCAAATGCCTTTAACAGATTATTCACGGACCTGTCTCGGTACACCTTATCCTTCGCTTAACGTCTCACAGCATCTCAGCCTTACTGCACATCCCAGAGATCTGCATCTGGTGCTGACCACTGCCAACTAACTACTACCCCCCCTTTCTACTTTAAAGCTATATCTAGGTCTGAGGTCCAAAGACTATTGCAAAACATATCCGACAACACTAGCCCCGGCTCCAATTCACTCAAGCCACGACTCCTGAAGCTAGCGGCACCATTGATTGCCTCACCTTTGGCCAAGAATTTCACTCTGTCTCTCACTTGGCATTGTCCCAGATCTCTGGAAGATTGCCCGAGTTATGTCTATCCTTAAAAAAGGAGACCCAAAGGATATTAACAACTACAGGCCCATAGCCATACTCTCTGTGCTGAGCAAGCTACTGGAGAAGCTTGTTGCAACCCAAACCATTGCCCATCTCACAAAGAACAACCTTTTCTCAGACACTCAGCATGGTTTCAGAAAAGGACACAGTACCTGAACTGCTCTTCTCAAATTCTCTACCGATGTACTCTGCAACATGGACAAAGGCCTGCTCACTGGAGCAGTATTTATTGATTTTACCAAGGCTTTCGATCTTGTTAATCATCCCCTGTTTCTCTCAACCCTGCATAGACTTAACTTCTCCTCCTTAGTAGTTGCCTGGTTTAACAACTAAATATCAAACAGATTACAACTTGTTAAATTCAATTCTGCTCTCTCGGATGTGACCATCACTGACATCGGAGTACCCCCGGGCTCCATCCTGGGACCCCTTCTCTTCTCGCTTTACATCAACAACATAGATTATACCATACTCTCCTGCTCAGCTATCCTATACATTGATGATCTCGTCCTCTACTCCAGTGCCAACAAAGTCAACATCATTAATGAAAACCTGTCCTCAGATTTCAGGTATGTGCAAACATGGCTAAATGCTAATAAGCTCATCCTCAACACTAATAAGACCCAATCCATGCTATTTGGCACTGCCCCCAAACTCAGGGCTTGTAAGGAACCCCTCCTATTCCATGACTCTGGGGGGGTCCTCTCATCGACTGTGTCACATCCTTCAAATACCTGGGAGTCCTCCTCGATAAATCCCTTGACTTCAGTCTGCACATCCAGTCAACCTGGAAAGTAACAAATGCCAAACTTGGAATCGCCTACAAGACTAGTCACCTGCTAACACCTTCCGCTAAATTGGCTATTGCCAAGGGTATTCTGCTTCCAGCGCTGACATATGGTGTCTCCACTTTTGCTAATGCCCATAAGACTGTTCTCCATAAATGGGATGTCACATATAACAACATATGTCGGTATGCCTCCTCTTCCCATCGCCTCAAGCACCACTGCACACTGTATAGCGACCTGGGCTGGCTCTCCCCTACTGCCTACCAACTATACTCCCTAGGGACCCTCACAGACTCTATAATCCGTAACCAAACCCCCTCCTCCCTTGCAGCTCTACTTGTTCCACAGACACCTGCCCATGGACTACGCTCGGCAAACAAATATCTACTTACCGTGCCCAGGTGTCTTACTTCAAAAAGCTCTGGAGCATTTCACTGCACCGCCCCGGCCACCTGAAACTCCCTCCCTCCTGCCCTGAGGCAGGCAAACTCCCACCCAATATTCAAAAAAGAACTATATTGCCACCTATCCCAGGACCCTTGCACATGCTTTGATCCCACTTAATGCCTCACAGCTAGCCACCCTACTTCACCCAGGACACTGCTGTACTTCTAAACAAGCTTTGCCATAAAATGTCTTTATAGCTGCCACTTAGCACAGCTTCACTTGTTATTTGCATGTACTAATGTCACCTTGTGTCACCTCTGCCTAGCTATATGTATTATCTCAAGCACTGTCTAACTTGATCTGTATTCTTACCTAGGTGTACTATATACTATATATTGTATAATCTCATCTCATTTTATACATGTATTCTCCCAGGTTGTGCCTGAAAATAGTCAACTTTGGCTAGTGCACCTAACCCGGTTAACAAAAACTAAATAAATAAATGAAATATGCATAGGGGACCTTATGTAAGCAATAATACCCAACAGGGTGGGTGGTATTGTGCTATACCGGACCGCCCAGGGGCGTAATGAGGCCTGACACTGCAGGCGGAGGGCCTTATAGCCCCTAGAAGGTCCGGTATAGCACAAAACCGCCCACCCTGGAGGGTATTATTGCACTTAGAAAATGGGCACTGTGAAAAAAAAATTGTATAATCAAAAAAATGTTTTCAAAATTAGTTTAAAATTAGTTGAGTAATTAAATAGTTCCTCTACCTGTATTAGAATGATGTGCCATTTCTTTTACTTGGTTCTCATGGTCCCCACCACACACACACACACACACAGACAGACACACACACACACAGTGATTGCAGCTTCTTTGGAGAAATCTGAATGTCAGCAACACACAGACAAATGAGATTCAGGTTGTGATTTTTTTTTTGTACCCTGACATCGTCCGTGGTCCCCCCATCCCGTGTCTGCTGAATCTCATCCAAGCAGCACGAAAGAGTGGTGGTTATCATCCCCCACCCCCAAGGAGACACTCTCAGGAATGTCTTCTTAATTTATTTTTTAAACTGCAGGCTTGACAGCAGGTGGCTACATAGTGTTGGTTGGGCGCGAGACATCAAATGACTCGTCAGACTTGCGCAGCAGCCATCATATTTCACGGAAATAGGGGGTTGTTTTATGAATACAGCGGGAGAGATACCAGCAATACCGACTACACTTGTTGGCAGTTTTCTCGGTGAAATTTAAGTAGCGGTCAACGGTGGGGAGGGGAGAGGAGATGGAGGAAAGCTGCAACTGAGCAGGTGGCTTTGTAAAGGAGCGATCCTCACAGAAGCTGCATCGCTGGTAGATTAGAGAAAAGTAAGTACAAGTTTTGTCAGTGCTGTGTAGCTGACAGTCGTTTGTAATTATCTGTTTGCGTGTGCTTGTGGTGGGCTCACTCTGTCTCGCTAAGTGGTTAACAAAATGGCAGTAGTTTGAAATGTTGTGCCCACTGCTTCAGCCAATAAAGTAGTAGCCTGGGCACAATGATACTCTTCGATGGGCATGAGGCAGGTTTGGGCTGGGACTTTTTATTTGGTGGGCATCTATTATCTGATAGATGCCCACCTAAATAAGTGTCTCAGCCAATCAGAAGAGAGAATTGTCTTTACCCATTTTCTAAGTGATAAATAAGGTATTTCTATACTTGTGCTGTCTATACCACTCATGAGGTCCCCACTATGTATCATTTATATGTTTATATGCAGTCTGTAACATACATACAAATGTGTGTGTACATTTATATATTTATATTAGAGGCAAAAAAACTCCGTTTAATGCATTAGTTAGGGTTGTTCCACAGCGACAAAAGTGAGGAAATTCGGTGTTAGGGTTGAAAACCCCTTTGACCCTCACACTCAACCAGCATTGGGTGCGATTAGATCGCTCAGCCCTAACTCTCACCCCATGACATGTGTAAAGCAGCAGAAGTATAGGAGAATGGGGTGAGGTTAGGACCCACAATCCCCAATGCACACCCCAGTGCCGGTTGGGGGTCCAAGAGATTTTCAACACTAACACCGAATTTCCTCACTTTTGTCGCTGTGGAACGACCCTAACTAATGCATTAAATGGATTTTTTTGCCTCTAATTTCCCTTCTTTTTGAGAATGATAACGAGAAATAGTGAATGTAATGCTCCCGCCACATGATGTCTTGTGGCATATTAACAGGAACAGCAACACAAACAGAAGCGCTAACAGTGCCGCACATGGTAACACAAGCACGAATGAGAACAGAAAGGGTAACGCACATGGTGGCGTAGACGGGAACGGTCTGCCATGTGATGTGTTGTCACATAGTAACATGGTGCCTGCAAACGGAAATGTCAACGGGAATGGTGACGCAAAGTGAAACGGAAAAAGAAACACTACTGTAGACACAAATGGCAAAAATAACAGAAACACAGCGCAGATAAGCATAGAAGGATACGCACATGGTGACGCGACATCAGCGGTAAGTGAAACGAGTACGGAACCGAAAGCGGAAAGGGCAACAGTAACAGTAATGTAAGTGCACAGGCTGGTTTGTCCCAAAACCTGCATAGAGAAAGACAGTGAGTACAAATAATGTATGAATAATGAGTATCGGAGCAGAAAATGAGAACTTGGAATACTAAATACGTTATATCTCAGGAACTGTATGACGTCGAAAAAAAATTTAAAAGTCGTATGATTTACAACTGTCCTGGCTAATTAGCAAAGTATTTTTCTGATGAAAAGTCCGTATCTCGCACCGTTTCTGAGATACGGGCCCTGAAAGGCGCAGCAAACGCCATAATGTTATCCTATGGGAAAAAAAGAGAAGTTCGGAGTGCCATAACTTTGCCTTCCTGTAATATTTTTTCACCAAACCACTGAAAGGCACATCTGTGGGCTGTTGGCTGTCTTCCCTTCAAATTTCAGGAAAAAAGACTAAACTGTTATTTTGCAGCAGGGTGCCAAAGTGTTCCTGTAATGCGTTGGGCGCCGTAATGTTATCCTATGGGAAAAACTGTCAACTTTGGAGTGCCATAACTTTGCCGCGTGTAATATTTTTCAATACAACACTGAAAGGCACATGCTTTCCTCCAAATTTCAGCCCAAAACTCCCAACCGTTCTTTTTGCAGTGGCGTGCCAAAAATTACTATTATTTTGGTATAGTGTCTCCAATTTCTTGAAAGTGTACGCCAAACAAATTTACCAACACTTTTGTGAGTGCGACACTGCTTCTTGAAAATACTTTTCCAGAAATTTGAAAAACATATTTCTGGGATGTTTTACCCCAAAATAAAGACATGACTAGCATCCTCAGGGCCCGACTAGGTGAATACAAAAATAATTAGGTTGCTAAAGGGTCTCAATTTTAAATGCCAAGCATTTTTCTGATCACTAACTGAAAACAAGATGGCAGATTTGTGACAGTAAAAGGGCCATTTGCGACAGTAAAAAGTGCATTTGCGACACTGTCGAACTTTTTGTTAACTTTTCCCATTGACTTATAATGGGAAATTGTTTTGAATAACTTTTGAACCATTTAATATTTTCACGAAATCTTGAAGGCACATGGGACCCTGGCGCATGTTCCCCTGAATTTCGGGGCTGGTCAGCATAAACTGATACGACTTGTAGGCGCGACCGTAGAATTCCAGAAGAGCATAAACGTGCGCGCAGATCACGCTTAATAACTCCATAGCAGTATATCCAACCAATACAAAACTTGGCAGATCCCAAGGCCCATGGTTCTTGATCATGTATTCCAAAATTCAGGCAAATCCGTCAAACGGTTGCAAAGTTATTAAGGTGCAAAATTTTGGGGTTTAACATAGAAATGGCTCCTCAACCCTAACTATAGTTTATTGTTTATTGTAAAATCTAGGAATTAATACCTTTGAGCCAAGGCTCTTTTACAAAGGTTCCACGTCAAAAACATTTACAGACAGACAGAGGTACCAGGTTGCACAAATAGCTAAAAATATTGATATAACTGTACAGCAGATAATAACTTAAGCACTATCATCAGTATCGAAAACAAATGAGGAGGGAAAGATATGAGAGGGAGGTAATTGGCAGCATAGGAATTACCAGTGGAAGAAAAGAGAAACAAAAACAAAAAGAAAAAGGGGTGGAGGGTGAGGGGGATAGGAGCAGACCTTAGTAGGGGATGAGGACCCATTACTAGGCCATTGTCAAGTAGTAGGGCAGGGAGGAGGAGTGAGAATAGATTATGAGATTAACAGATGCAGTCACAGGAGATTGAGGTGGCTAGGTGAGAGAATAGTCTGGATTTAAAAACACCTAACGAGCAAGAGGCAGTAATAGAGGTGCTGAGGGAATTTAGCCAGTTGGGGGAACGATAGGCAAAAGATCGTTGACCATGTGTGGTCCGACAGTGGGGGACCTTCAGAAGCTGGGTTTCTGATCTTCTTGTGGATCGTACACTTGGGCTCTGACATAGCAGGCTTTGTATGCAGGGAGGGGTGAGGCCCATGATGGATTTCTTGGCCATTAGGCAGGTGAGGAACTTGAACCGGTTTGATAGCTGTAACCACCCAGTATCAGCATGGAGTTCACAGGTGTGAGTAAGTCGATGAGCACCAGTAAGCAGCCAACATGCCTTGTTTAGGGAGGTTGTGACCCGTTTCAATGTGCTTGAAGGGGCGGACCCATAAATAACTAAACCATAGTCGATGACTGAGATGATCGAGGATTGAATAGCTAGCTTCAGCGCTGGATGGGTGAAAAGTTGTCCGTTACGGTAGAGTATTCCAAGCCGTTGATTAATAGTTTTGGAAATACCATCAATATGTGATGAAAAGACAAGGCCTTGATCAAATGAGATTCCAAGATATTTAAAGATAGCCACTTGTTCAAGAGCAATTCCCAGGGAGGTGTTGATAGTAAGTGGTGCTTGCTTGTTTTTGTTCTGCGGACTAGCGAAGAGCATAGATTTTGTTTTTTTGTGGTTTAGGACTAGCTTGTGTCCAACAAACCACTCCTCAACACTGGTGCCGTGCCACTATAATATATGTACGTATATAAATACTGTATGTGTATATATATACATATATATACTTATATAGATAGATATATAGTGAGAGAGATACTGTATGTATGATATATATATATATATATATATATATCTCTCTTTTTTTTCCCCATGAAATTGTATCCTCATTCATACCGGTCCCTTTGGAAATGGAATAAACAGAATAGAGGAGATACTGCAAAACTCATTTTTCATGCCAACCCGCTTCCCCTGACACACACTACATAACACCATCAGACCATGACATGCACGTGAACCCACTGTGAGATAAAGCTCTCCAGCCCATTACAATATGTCCCCCATGTGAGAGAACACTGCACCGTATCTTCCCAGGCTCAGAGCAGTGGCGTGTTCTCCCAATTCTTGTGCTGCCCAGCCAACTCCCAGAGCTCATCTCTGAACCTGAGTTGCCGGCATGGGAACACAACATGCTACATAGAAACATAGAAACATAGAAGTTGACAGCAGATAAGGACCGCAAGGCCCATCCAGTCTGCCCATTTCTTTTTCTACCTTATAAATGTGCCATTGGCCTTTGCTCTGTCAGTGACCTATCTATTCATAGTCATTTGTATTGCTCCCTTATGCCTATCCCATGCCTGTTTGAAGCCCTGCACTGTATTCATAGCCACCACTTCTTGTGGTAAGCCATTCCATGCATCTACCACCTTTCTGTGAAAAAGAATTTCCTCACATTCCCCCTAATCGGCCTCCCTCTAATCTCATGCTGTGTCCTCTTGTCCTGCTATTTTTCTTATATTTAAACATGTTAGACTCTTTCACCTTGTTTATGCCCTTAAGGTGTTTGAATGCCTCGATCATATCCTCTCTCCCTCCTTTGCTCAAGGGTATACATATTGAGCTCCGTTAATCTGCTCCTCATATGTCTTCTGATGCAGTTCCTGCACCATTTGGTTGCCCTTCTCTGGACTGCCTCAATTTGGTTAATGTCCTTTTGAAGGTGTGGCCTCCATACTGTCAGCAGTACTCCAGATGGAGACCTAACCAATGTCTTGTACAGAGGATTATTACCTCCCTCTTACGACTTGTGATACCCTACTAATACACCCAACACCCCCTAGCCTTACCTACAGCTTTAGAGGTCTGCTTGGATGATTTCAGGTCATCAGTGATGATGATGCCCAAGTCTCTTTCTTCCTTTGTGACTGCTAGCAACTCCTCCCAGCCTATAAGTGGCTTCAGGGTTTCTCTTCCCTATGTGCATGATTTTGCACTTCTTTGCATTAAATCCAGTTGCCACTGTTCATGACCATTCTGCTAGTTTATCCAGATCTCTTCTCATTCTGCCCACCCCATCTGGATCATCTACTCTGTTGCAGATCTTGGTGTCATCTGCAAACAGACAAGCCTTACCCTCTAGTCCATCTGCGAGGTCACTAATGAAGATGTTGAATAGGACTGGCCCCAGGACTGATCCCTGAGGTACCCACTTGTGACTTGCATCTCTTCTGACTGTATACCATTTACCACCACTCTCTGTTTTCTGCCAGTCAACCAATTTGCCACCCAGTTGACCAACTTCTGACCCACCCCGAGCCTACCTAGCTTATTTATCAATCTTCTATGTGGAACAGTGTCAAAAGCTTTGCTGAAGTCAAGGTAGGCGACATCAACTGCTCCCCTTTGGTCCACCACTCTGGTTACCCAGTCAAAGAAATCTATGAGATTAGTTTGACAGGACCTTCCTTTTGTAAACCCATGCTGGCCCAAGAGCTGGCCCTGCACATAACACTTCTCCATAACTTTTAGGTGATTCTTTCAATCAATGACAATATGTAATAAGTAATCCTGGCAAAATGTGTACAGTGCAATTATTTTTTTTAACAGGTCATTATTACATCTTTATTTTTTAACAGGTATTCTTTCAACAGGCCTACACATTATTATATTCCACTTTTCCAGGCATAATTACTTTATTTTTCTTAAATGACAGGTAAATTCATTTTAGCAGTTATTCATTTCAGATGGCATTTCTATACCTTAAAGGCAAAAAAAAGTTTGTAAAAGTAAGGTATGGACTTAACAGGTCTATGCTATTGTCAAGGTCTTGTTTAAGTTGGCCCTGGTGTAATAACATAAGATTGAAAATTGTATTGGGTCCTACAAGAGCTTGCTAAGCTCAGGGTGGATAAGGCAATGGGACCTGATGGCATACATCCCAGGGTACTTAAGGAGCTAAAGGAGGAACTAGCAGAGCCATTAGCAGAATTGTTTAGTGAGTCTCTGAGCACAGGAGAGGTCCCAGAAGACTGGAGAAGGGCTCATGTGATCCCACTCCACAAGAGTGGTAGCAGGGAGGAGGCGGGGAACTACAGACTGGTCAGTCTTACCTCAGTAGTGGGCAAGATTATGGAAGCACTCCTTAAGGAAAGGATAGTGCAACACCTGGAATCCATAGGGGCACAGGATCCAAGACAGCATGGGTTTACAAAAGGAAGGTCCTGTCAAACTAATCTCATAGATTTCTTTGACTGGGTAACCAGAGTGGTGGACCAAGGGGGAGCAGTTGATGTCGCCTACCTTGACTTCAGCAAAGCTTTTGACACTGTTCCACATAGAAGATTGATAAATAAGCTAGGTAGGCTCAGGGTGGGTCAGAAGTTGGTCAACTGGGTGGCAAACTGGTTGACTGGCAGAAAACAGAGAGTGGTGGTAAATGGTATACAGTCAGAAGAGATGCAAGTCACAAGTGGGGTACCTCAGGGATCAGTCCTGGGGCCAGTCCTATTCAACATCTTCATTAGTGACCTAGCAGATGGACTAGAGGGTAAGGCTTGTCTGTTTGCAGATGACACCAAGATCTGCAACAGAGTAGATGATCCAGATGGGGTGGGCAGAATGAGAAGAGATCTGGATAAACTAGCAGAATGGTCAGAACAGTGGCAACTGGGATTTAATGCAAGAAGTGCAAAATCATGCACATAGGGAAGAGAAACCCTGAAGCCACTTATAGGCTGGGAGGGAGTTGCTAGCAGTCACAAAGGAAGAAAGAGACTTGGCATCATCATCACTGATGACCTGAAATCATCCAAGCAGACCTCTAAAGCAGTAGGTAAGGCTAGGGGGGTGTTAGGGTGTATTAGTAGGGGTATCACAAGTCATAAGAGGGAGGTAATAATCCCTCTGTACAAGACATTGGTTAGGCCCCATCTGGAGTACTGCGTGCAGTATTGGAAGCCACACCTTCACAAGGACATTAACCAAATTGAGGCAGTCCAGAGAAGGGCAACCAAATGGTGCAGGGACTGCATCAGAAGACATATGAGGACAGATTAACGGAGCTCAATATGTATACCCTTGAGCAAAGGAGGAGAGAGGTGATATGATCGAGACATTTAAACACCTTAAGGCATAAACAAGGTGAAAGAGTCTCACATGTTTAAATATAAGAAAAATAGCAGGACAAGAGGACACAGCATGAGATTAGAGGAGGCCGATTAAGGGGAATGAGAAATTCTTTTCACAGAAAGGGTGGTAGATGCATGGAATGGCTTACCACAAGAAGTAGTGGCTATGAATACAGTGCAGGGCTTCAAACAGGCATGGGATAGGCATAAGGGAGCAATACAAATGACTATGAATAGATAGGTCACTGACATAGCAAAGGCCGATGGCACATTTATAAGGTAGAAAAAGAAATGGGCAGACTGGATGGGCCTTGAGGTCCTTATCTGCCGTCAACTTCTATGTTTCTATGTTTCTATGTATTAGGCTGTAGTGCAGGTTGAGCAAATATCACCGTACCTGATGTGCTGTGCTACCGCCTCTGGCAGTGGGAGCTGTGGTAGATAAGTGACTATTCATTTCTGTGGCAGAATGCAGCCATTTCATTAGCTAATGTACAGTATGATGTTACAACATTGATAGCATCACATTCTGAGCATAGAGGGTTTTGGATATAGAAAGAGGGGAAGTGAACCAAGTTCTATGGATAAATGGAAATATTAATAAAGAATCACCAAGAACAGTGAATTCTGCAGCACTGCAGAAGTTCTGTGTTGGGTTGCAAGTTCTGCGCAAAATTCTGCGGCCACAGAATTCTGGGGGCCCTAGTCATAGAGATTCCTATTCCTAAAGGAAAGGAATGTTCTCTGGGAAACTAGTACTGTTGAGCTTCTGTTCGGTAAGAGAGAATGTGCCCGTGTTACAATGGCAAACCTTTAGGGGTTCACCCTTGCTTTAAAGAACTCCTGTTAATAAAGACCTACTTCACAATCCCAGTTACTGCTTTGGCCATTTAGCTTATTGCTTCAAGTGTGAACGTTTCTGGGGCTCCCCAGCAGTTAGGCCTAGCATATGCCAAGCATCCTCTCCCCTGGACCTGGCTGCAAATACAAAGGTTTGTTTTAGTGATGTACCCCCACCCCTCGTTCTCTAGATAATGAGCCTAGTATGCACTATAAAGTTAGGGGTGATACCATTTTTAAGTCTGTCCATGTAAATTGCATGCCAAGTATGGGTACTAGTTCTTTTAAAGGGGGGTGCCAGCTGTGTACTGGTTGCATGGGGGCTACAAAATGGCTGCCTTTCTCATTTGGTTTCTGTAGAACAAATGAGTCCTGATGGCACATCACTGCAGCACTGGCTCTAGCTATTCTGGGGCCCTGTGCAAACCTCCTTGCTGGGTGCCATGTCAAAAGTCACAAAGCCCTCAGGGGAACATCCTCATCCCTGTCATGGCCTCCCTGTAGCTTCAGTTGTAGCTAGTTTTGTGCCATTTTTGCATATTACTTAAGTTAGTACAAATAGGACCAGAAAGGAGGAGGCCAACTGGACAGCTGAGTTTTTTAGGGCAGCCTCTCTGTTCTTGGGGCCCCTGTGCAGATGCACAGTTCACAACCCCTAAAGCCAGCTCTGCTTCATGGAGTCACTCTGTGAAACTGTGGATTTCATCCATGGGCACATAGAGTGACTGTACCAATTGGGTTGCACGTTTTTACCAATCCATGTTATAAGTAAGCAATAACCCACGACGGTATGAGGTTATTGGGGATTCTCATCAGTGGGGGCGAGAGAGGAGTTGGACGGGAATGGGAAAAGCTGGGTGGGAGCCCAGCAGCTGGCCAGTCAGTGATGTGTAGGAACAGTCATTGTTTCCCAAGTGCCCACACTGCCACCCAGTCTGCCTTTTCTTTTCTGTATCTCCTTCAGGGTCAGTTTACAAACCTATAAGGCCCTACATGGGCAGGGGCCTGGCTACCTGCAAGACCTCCTCTGGCCTTACCACCCTTCATGTCACCTCCGCTCCATGGACAAGGGATTGCTGGAGGGTTCAGGAGTTTGTTTAAAGTCATCTGGAGCCTGTACGTTTGCATAAGCGGCCCCAACTCTCTGGAACCCTCTGCTTCACCCTATTCAAAATAGTCTGAATGTACCTTTTACCTGGGAAACAAAAACCCAGGGGAAGATTACACAATGGGGGGGAGGTAGTAACAACAAAAAAAAGGGAAAGGGACCTGGGGGTAATCATATCAGTTGACCTTAAGGTTAGCAAGCAATGTGAGAAGGCAGTAGGGAGGGCTGGGGGTATACTGGGATGCATAGGGAGAGGCATCAGCAGCAGAAAACAGGAAGTTGTTATCCCCCTGTACAGACAGTTGGTGAGACCCCATCTGGAGTACTGCATCCAGTTCTGGAGACCCCATCACTGCAATGACATAAACAGGATGGAGGCAGTTCAGAAGAGAGCAATTAAAATGGTGCAGGGTCTGAAAGAGAAGCCATACGAGGAGAGGCTAAAGGAGCTTAATATGTATACCCTTGAAGAAAGGAGGGAGAAGGGGGACATTATAGAAACGTTTAAGTACCTCAGTGGAATCAACAAAGTCCTACAGGGTAGCATTTTTCAGAAAAAGAGATGTGCAAGAACAAGGGGACACAATTTGAAGACGGGGGGACGGCTCAGGGGCAATGTGAGGAAGTATTTTTTCACAGAGAGGGTGGTGGATGCATGGAACAGCCTTCCTGAGGAGGTTGTGGGATCTAAAACTGTGGGAGAATTCAAGAATGCATGGGACAGACATAAGGCAATTCTTGTGGGGGTAGGAGGAAGTAGGCTGTTGGTTAACTAGGATCTGCAGCTTCTCCAGTAGGTAGGAAAATGGGCAGACTAGGTGGGCCAAGCGGTCCTTATCTGCTGTCAAAGTCTATGTTTCTATGTAGAGCATTTAAAGAGGGAACTGAAAACGTATTTGTTTAGCTTAGCCTTCCCAGAGTAGAAATAGTATTTTACTGTTATGATTATTTATTGTGCTACTGTATCTGTGTTGTTTTTCAATGTTTTAAAGCAGCAGTACTAGATAACAAAAATCGTATATTTTACAGGTTTATTCCCTGTGCTCTGTTGAGCATGTATCTGATAATCTTCCTCATCAGCATTGTCCTAACACCCTGTAATTTGCTCAGTTTTCTTTTGTTTACATTTCTTCCACCTGCCATGTTGAACTGGAACCCTCTGCTGCCAACTGCATATGTATGACTCTTAGTACTACACAGGGACAGCGGGAATGTGCAGCACAGTGTCCCACTGCAGTAAACAACAGATAGGATGCGACATGAAGGGGACAGCTCAGCTGAAAATTAGGCAGCAGTCATATTTACATATTTGCATTCTCCTACCGCTTCCCAAAGCTTTGGAACTCGAGAGTCAAGCCATGCAAAGGCAAAGGTACTGGACTTTAGGAGGGCTGACTTTGCCAAAATGGGTAAGTGCCTAAGGAATGCACTAGCAAATGGGCAGGAAGGAGGGGTAGAAGAACAATGGGGAATAATAAAAACTGCCATCACAGAGGCAACAAGCCTTTGTGTGAAGCAAATAAACAAAACTAAACGATGTAAGAAACCACTATGGTTCTCAAAGGAAGTGGCAGTGAAGGTTCAAGAGAAAAAGAAAGCTTTCAGGAAGTACAAGGAATCACAGAAGGAGCAGGACAGAGAACTGTATCAGTTAAAGCAAAAGGAAGCTGGGAAGGCAGTCAGAACAGCAAAGGCCCAAACCGAGGAAAGATAGCCAACTCAGTTAAGAAGGGATAAAACCTTTATAGGTACATCAGGAGCGAAGGAAGACCAAGGGAAGGATAGTGAGGCTTAATAAAGGGAGGGAGGGTGGGCAGAGGAGACTGTGAAAAGGCAGAGATACTAAACAAATATTTTTGCTCAGTATTTACAAAGGAAGGGGGTACCTAGAACAAACAGTAGAAACACACTGGATGCAGAAGTTGATACCAGCCCATTTACAGAAGAAAGGGTTCTGAAAGAACTCTTAAAACTGAAGGTGGACAAAGCAATGGGGCCTGATGGGATTCATCCCAGAATTCTAAAAGAACTAAGGGTAGAATTAGTGACACCACTGACTACCCTGTTTAACAAATCATGGGAGGATGGGGTGGTACCCGAGGACTGGAGGAGGGCAGATGTGATTCCCCTTCACAAAAGTGGGAGCAAGGCAGAAGCAGGTAACTACAGACCTGTTAGTTTAACCTCAGTGGTAGGGAAAATGATGGAATCACTTCTGAAGGAAAGAACTGTCGAGTATCTAGAGGCCTGAGGGGCACAGGACCCAAGGCAGCATGGAGTCACAGCAGGAAGGTCATGCTAGACAAATCTGATAGATTTCTTTGACTGGGTGACCAAAGTAGTAGATCAGGGAGGGGCTGTGGACATGGCCTACCTAGACTTTAGCAAGGCATTTGACACAGTCTCACACAAAGATTAATATACAAGTTAGCTAGCCTGGGGTGGGTCCCAAGATGACAGCCTGGGTAAAAATTGGCTGGAAAATAGGACACAGAGAGTAATAGTAAATGGAGTCCACTCTGATGAAAGGGGGTTACTAGTTAGAATGCAGAAGGGTTCAGTATTAGGACCAGTCCTCTTCAATGTCTTTATAAGCGACATTGCAGAGGACTGGAAGGAAAATATGTCTCTTTGCAGATGACACAAGATCTGCAACAGAGTTGATGCAGAAGGTGGGGTGGAAAGGATGAAAAGGGACTTGGCAAGGTTAGAGGAATGGTCAAATGTATGGCAGCTTAGATTCAATGCTAAGAAGTGCAAGGTAATGCACCTGGGAAACAAAAACCCAGGGGAAGAGTACACAATGGGGGGTGAGATACTAACAACAACAAAAATGGAAAGGGACCTGGGGGTAGTCATATCAGATGACCTAAAGGTGGGCAAGCAATGTGAGAGGGCAGCAGTGAGGGCTGGGAGGATATTGGGATGCATAGGGAGAGGCATCACCAGTAGAAAACAGGAAGTTATTATCCCTCTGTACAGACAGCTGGTCAGACCCCATCTGGAGTACTGCGTGCAGTTCTGGAGACCCAATCTCCGCAGACATAGACAGGATGGAAGCTGTCCAGAGGAGGGCAACTAAAATGGTGCAGGGTCTGCACCAGAAGACATATGAAGAGAGACTAAAGGAGCTTAATATGTATAGCCTCGAGGAAAGGAGGAGAGGGGGACATGATAGAAACTTTCAAGTACCTCAAGGGAATCAACAAAGTCCAAGAGGGTAGCATCTTTCAAAAAAGAGGTGTGCAAGAACAAGGGCACAATTTGAAGATAGAGGGGTGGCTCAGAGGTAATTTAAGGAAGTATTTTTCACAGAGAGGGTTGTGGATGCATGGAACAGCCTTCCGAGTAGGTCGTGGAGTCAAAAACAGTGGTGGAATTCAAGCATGCATGGGACAGTCATAAGGCAATTCTAGGGGGTGGGGGTAGGAAGAAGTAGGCTGCTGGTTAACTAGGATCTGCAGCTTATCCAGTAGGTAGGGAAATGGGCAGACTGGGTGGGCCAAGCGGTCCTTATCTGCCGTCAAAATCTATGTTTCTATGTTACCACCCCATATCAGACTTTCCTCATCCCCATCTTCCATCTCCTTAGCCCTACATAACTTCTGTTCCCCTAATTGTACTTGTTTTTAGCCCCCTTTTCAACCCTCCCCGCCCTTGCACATTATCCTTAATCCACTATCCCTGACTCATCTCCTAATCTGCTAAATTGCACCAATCCTCTTGGTTATTTCCTCTCAGCCAACCCCACTTCTTATACCCCCTTCCTCCTCCCCCTACCCCAACCAGTTAGGCACAATACTGCTTTTCCTCTCCCCCACCACCTCTCTTCCCCACTGTTGCCCCACTTTCCACCTTTAGGTTACTTCTTTCAGCAGTCCCCTTATTCCCTTTTTCCTACCTCCCCTCCTGTCACTCGCCACCCCTCTAATACCCCTCCCTTTTTCTCTCACCTCCTTTTCTGCCAGGACCTGTCCTCCTTGCAGGGTTCTCAGCATCCTGAAGGGGTACAGTTCTGGTTTGTCTCTCTTCTCTCCACCCTCCACCCTCTATTCCCCTTCTACTCCCCCCTTTCACTCACCTCCTTTCCTGCAGGGTTCTGTCCCCCATGCAGTGTTCTCAGCATCCTGAAGGGGTATAGTTCTGGCTTGTCTCCCTTCTCTCCCCCCCTCCCCCTTCTCACTGCCCCACCACCTCCCCACTTGTGTTATAACTGCCTTTATACAATAGGGGTGAGCAGATAACCAATTAGATAAATACAGGTATTCTCATTGCACTCCAGTTATCACACTGTGATGACATCATCACAGTGTAATAACTGGTGAAAACACCAGTTCTTACTTCAAGAGTCAGCTCTTGTAGTAGGTAACACAGTTAGGACTATAGCCATCAGGCAACAGGACCCCACGGCAAACTTCTAGCCAGCAGTCAATGGCAGGGACTGCCCCCCCAACGTCAGCCCACCCCCAGTGTCATGCACGGCATAAAGGGTGGGCGGTCCCCAACGTGCCCCAGTTGTTTTCCCACCATCGACTCGCATTCATCGACCCCATAGCTTGCCTCTTGCTAGTCTGACCACTATTTTCCAAAAATTTTAGATTTCTTATTTTTTTGATGAAAGTTCCGCTTTAGTGATCATTCATCTGTATGTCTTCTTCCCCAATGCCCTCTTCTAGACACACTAACAAGTGCGCCTGTGGGAAGCAGATCCCATCTAAAGACAGCCATTTGGTCTGTCTGCTGTGCCTAGGCCCAGATCACGACACCCAGAATTGCCCGCACTTTAAAACATTTAACAGCTAGATGCAGATCCATCACCAGAAGACCCTGCAGGCCTTTCTCACAGAAGAACAGCTGGCCATCATGCAGTGGGTCTCCATTTCTGAGTGGGAATCTTCCCACCATTCACACAAAATGTCATCAGGGAAGCATAAAGATAAAAGGAGAGAGAAGGAAAGGTCCCACTCATGTTCCCGATCCTCTGGCTCCCACTCTGCCTCCAGGGGCAGCTCCGACTCTGCTGCCCAAGACAACAGACTCATTGAGGTTAAGGTCCCTGCCATGGTTCAAGCTACAGGCACCAAGGACAGAGGCTCTGGGTCTTCAGGCCCCACTCCCCAGCTGATAAAAATTAGGCTTTCGGCTCCCCCGACAGGCCACTCTTCCTGCACAGGTAAGGGACACCAGTCAGGTCTTTCCCGGTTGGCCTCTGTATGCAGCACTGACTCCCGGGACAGGCAGAAGGCATCGGGTCATTCATCAGGGAGATCTTCCTCCCTCCCACCCAGGCACTCTAAGAAACTGGCGGAGAAACCCAGTAAACCACTGTCAGACAAACGTCCATCAGACAAATGTCCACACTCTAATCCTTCATTGAACCAACGCTGACATCAGACACAATGCTCCAAAGATTCCTTGCATGCCAGCGCCGCTGGCAGGAGCCTTGTCACCCCCAGTCTCTCCCCCGCCACTGGTTGATGACAGGCCCAATGGCACCGATCTGGAGAACGAGTAGGCGTCGATCCCCCTAGAGTAACAAGTGGCCGATGATGGCCCCATCAACATCAGCCCGTTGTCGCTTCCAGTAGGTCTGCTGTCGCCAGACTGCGCAGCACCTGATGTAGGCACCAACGTCGGTGAAGACATAACTGGACTGATGCCAGACCAGGCGTCAGGCTCAGACCCCAAGCTGAACCTATCTTAGGTCAAGGATTTCTTCAGCCAATGGTGGAGACTATCCATTCCGATATTCTACCCCCAAAGCCTCAATCAGATGCTCCTTCAACAGCAGATGGGACAAAAACTCCCGATAGGGCACCTGCAAAGGCCCTTCCCCCAACTCTGGATGTAGCCAAGACCCCCTCACCACCTCCTGTTGAGGGCCATGGGGAGGAGCCTCCTCCTCATGAAAGGCCTAAGGGTAAAGCCTCCCATAAGAAATGTCACAGGTTCTGGTCTTGGTCACGGAGCCCGAGCCCTTCCAGCCCTCCGGATAGGTACGGACATAGAAAGAGACTGCATAGGTCCTACACCTCTTCCTCATCAGACTCATACCAACCCTCAGACTCTTCCTTTTCAGACTCATCTGTCCACAACCTATCTCCTCCGGACACAAAGAATACTCCAAAATGTCCTCCTGATGACCCATCCTTCATGGAGGTCATGCGGCACATCCAAGCCAATATGGGTTGGAATACTGAGGACCTTGACCCTGCGAGAATGCACCTGGCAAAATACCTCTGCCAGAAAGCTTCCTAACTGGTCGTCATACCGCCTCTGGTGGACACTTTTGACGATGTCACACAGCCAGCATGGAGGCACCTACATGCCCCCACTGCTGTCCCTAAGATAGTCGTTTGCCTTTATAGGACCTCCAAAGAGCATCCTTTTCTGGCACAACGTCCCGTAGCTGATTCTGTGGTAATTTTGGCAGCCCATGATCATTCCCAGAGGCTGAAGCACCTCAGCACACAACCCCAGATAAGGAGTCCAAACAGTTAGACTCCATGGCTAGTAAGGTTTATTCCTCCACCACCTGCAGCATTAGGAGCTTGAACTTTCTAACACACATGGTTCAGTTCCAGAATGTCCTCTGGGAACAAGGCATGGACATTGTTCAGGAAATGCCAGACTGTCCGCAAAAGGCTGAGCTCCTCAAACTTTTGCAGACCGGATCGGACATGGACACCCATGTCCTCCGTTCAGCTTACGATTCTGCGGACACATCAGCAAGGATGGTGGCAATGGGAGTATGCCTACGTCGCCACTCTTGACTTTGGACCTCTAGGTTTGTGCAGGACAATCAATCTAATCTCCTTGACGCACCCTTCCAAGGCTCAGTCCTCTTTGGTGAGGATATAGAAAAGATTATCATGAAGTTACAAGATTCTGGAAAGGCAGTTCGGACTGTGCAGTGCATGTATCACCCAAAACAAAGACAATTTCATTGGTCTCATTTTCATGGCAGAGGGGGACACCAGCCACAGTGGGGAGGCTACATCCAAAGAGGCACCCATAGAGGCTCAGCTGGACCCACTTCTCACCGGGCCAAACCTGCCAATGTCACTTTCCCCCTGCCTACCACTGCCTGACTCCCGGTCGGACCCACTTCCTCCCGTGAACCCAACAGGGGAAGCGGTTGAAGGCTGGTTTTCACTCTACACAGAAAACTGGCGAAAGGTGACCTATGATTAGTGGGTCCACCAACTGACAGACAATGGGCATTCCATAGAGTTTGTCCATCTCCCACCGGACAAGCCCCCACCTCCTTCCCGTTACTCCAGGGAACATGCAGGTCTGATCCATGCTATCCAAGAATGCCATAGAACCCGTTTCCCCCAGCCCAAAGAGGAAAAGTGTTCTACTCACACTTCTTCCTCGTGCCGAAGAAGTCAGGTGACCTGAGACCTATCCTGGACCTCAGCGAACTCAACAAATTCATCGAGTACAACAGGTTTTGGATGGTCACCCTTCAGAGTCTACTCCCCATGATCCATCACAGGGACTGGCTGGCATCACTAGACATGCAGGACACCTATCTACACATCCTTGTGACAAAGCCTCACAGGAGGCTCCTCAGGTTCACCTCCCAGGGCAGACATTTTCAATTCAGGGCATTACCCTTTGGTCTTTCATTGGCACCAAGGGTTTTCACCAAGTGCCTTGCAGTGGTAGCAGCTGCGCTTCACAGGATGGGTCATTATGTTTTCCATACCTGAATGACTGGCTACTTACAGCACCTTCCAAAGTACAACTGCTTTGAGCCATTTGGGACACCTGTTCTCTCTTTGAGGAACTAGGGATCATGATCAACCCCCGAAATCCTTCCACAACCCGTCCCAGAACCTGAACTTTGTCAGGGCACACTTCGATACTGTTCGAGGGAGGGCCTATCTGCCACAAGACAGGGCTGCCTGTCTTCAGGGGATAGTTCACCACGTTTGTTCTGTCTCGGTAGTACCAGCCAGAACCCTACTATACTTGTGGCAGCATCCATCATTACGGTCTCTCTTGCGAGACTCCACATGAGGACAATCCAGTGGCCCTTACACATCCAATGGGCCAAAAATGGGATGATTTGGATCAACCAGTCTCCATCATGAAACCAGTCTGTCAGGGACTCCAGTGGTGGATGTCATCCCCTTCGTTGCTCAAGGGGATGCCCTTTCAGAGGCAGGTGCCAGATTAGGTGTTAATGTCTGATGCCTCAGGCTCAGGATGGGGAGTGCATCTTGGCACTCACAGAACTCAGGAATCCTGGTCCATAACCGAGGAATCTCTCCATATAAATATCTTGGAAATAAGAGCTATCATCTACACTCTGCAGGCTTTGAGCACCATGCTCCAACCAGGACACCTCTTTGTAGAAACAGACATGTCCGTAGTGTTTTATCTTAATAAACAAGGAGGCACACACTCCTACCCCCTATGCAGGGAAGCAATGAGGGTGTGGAATTGAGCCATAATCCATTGTCTTGAGATCTCCACAGTCCACGTCCCTGGAGTCCAGAACACTCTGGCCGATGTTCTCAGCTGAACTCGGTCAAGAGCTCACGAATGGACTTTTCTGCAGTCTGTCATAGACAAACTTTTCGACAGATAGGAAACCCTAGAACTGGATCTTTTTGCCTCCCCTACCAGTGCAAAACTGCTCCGTTTTTGCTCTGTAGGTCCAGGGCCTGGTGTTTTCTGGTGAGACACGTTGTCCCTCTCCTGGAAGGGGAGATTCCTCTCTGCCTTTCCCCCGTTTCTGCTCCTTTAGAAGGTCCTTCTCAAGGTACAAGCAGAGGGGATGACTATGATCCTGGTGGCACCATTATGGCCTTGACAGATCTGGTTCCCACTCCTGCAACAGCTGGCTGTGGAACTCCCAATTATCCTGCCTCTGAGCACTTACCTGCTCTCCCAGGACAACGGGACCCTGGTTCACCCGAACCTTTGGTCGCTGCACCTACATGCATGACTCCTGAGGACTTAGCCAAATTCAGTTTCAGAGTATCTGACAAGGTAGCCGACATTCTGGTGGCTGCCAGAAAACCTCCCACCAGAGCCACTTATGCCATGAAGTGAAAACGCTTTTGTCTCTGGGCATTGGCGCATCACCTAAACTCTTTGGCCTGTCTGGTGAACACTTTTCTTGCGTACCTGTTGTCTCTTTTGGACTTGGGCTTGGGCTACTCCTCCATCAAGGTGCACTTAGCTGCCATCTGTGAATACCATATCCCTGTACAGGGCAGAACGGTGGCACAGATGGAGGTGATCTGTTTTTTTTTCTAGGTATTCTGCACATAAAACCCCCCGTAAGGGACCCGTCCCTCCTTGGGACTTGTTATTCATTTTGGAGAAGCTGACCTTACCCCCTTTTGAACCAGCCATAGATTGCGAGCTTGGCTTCCTGTCTTGGAAAGCATTACTTTTAGTTGCTGTTACTTTGGCTCAAAGGATTTCTGAGCTTCTGGCCCTTATGTGTAAGGAGCCTTAGTTGGTTTTCCACAAGGACAGTGTGGCCTTGAGAACCAGTCTTAAGTTGCTTCCCAGAGTGGTGCCCGAGATAACTTTTTAATCAGGACATCCAGCTTCTGGTTTATTATCCCTTTCATTCCAACGGGGAGAGGTTCTTCTCCACACTTTAGATGTTCACTGCATTTTATGGTTTTACTTGGCCAGAACTAAGGACAGTCAACGTTCTGACCAGTTGTTTGTTTCTTTCACTCCCAGGACTGTAGGGGTTTCTGTGACCAAACAAACCCTATCAAAGTGGTTAGTCCACTGCATATCTCTTTGTTATCAGAAGCACAACAAGCCTCTGACGGGCTCGGTAAATGGTCACTCCATGAGGGCCGTAGCCGCCTCCTTCGCTGCACTCAAAAATGTATCTGCATCTGACATTTAAACAGCTGCTACATGGCACATGGTCCATATTTTCATAAAGCACTACAGTCTGGACATTGCCTCTCAATGTAGAGCGGCATTTGGCCTCGCAGTTTTGCAGGGTCTCCTCTCCTAAAAGAACTCCCTTCCATTCCCCTCTTACCTTCTTCCCCGGTTGGGTAGGTTTCTCTACTTCTCGGGAATCAGTCCTAACTGTGTTATCTGTTATAAGAGCTGACTGTCAAAGTAAGATAGTACAGTTACTTAAGAACTCACCATAACAGTAGATCTTTGAGAGAAGCTCTTGCAGCAGGTATATTTCCTCCTCCCTCCCCCAAGAGGTTTTCTGCTGTATGTGTTGACTGATATATGTTTTGTTCTGAGAGGTATTGACCTAGGTTCCCTGGTTCAGTTCATGTTATGTCTGGATGCCATAGTCTCCAGTGGAAGAACTGGGGTACGTTGGGGACCACCCGCCCTTTATATCATGCGTGAGATCGGGGGCAGGCAGATGGCGGGAGCAGTCCCCGCCATAGACTGCTGGCTAGAAGTTTGCCGTGGAGTCCTGTCACCTGCCGGCTACAGTCCTAACTGTGTTACCTGCTGCAAGAGCTTTTCTCAAAGATTCACTGTTATGATAAGTTCTTATGTAGCTGTACTTTATCACAGCCTCACAAACCTGCGCATTTCCGCACAAACCCATGCAAATGGTAACTTTTTCAACAATTGGGGCCCCATTGTATAAAACGGATGCATGATGTGCACTCATGTGATGTGGAAAACATTTCACTCCTGTACAGTGACTTCTGGATAAACATCCAAAGGTCACTCTAAAGGAGTGAAGATATTTTTCATATCACACTCATGCCCATCATGTATCCCCTTATTCCTTGTGTATACATTTAGCACTTATTAAGCCTATGCTCAGCCTACTACTTCTAGCACTTTAAATGTGTTATCCATCCCTTAGCCTATTCCCTACCGGATTGCCTGTTTTTGGGTTGTTGCAATATATCTTCCATCCGCATATGGTCTTGTTTACTTCAGCCTGATGGTCTGGTTGTACTGCACTGTAATTGTACTACACTGTAATATAATTGTATTTTTGTTTGTATTGCACTGTTATTGTTATTATCATTTAGGACAGAAATTGTAAATAATTATGGCAGGCCGTGCTTTAGAACGTCCGCGGCCACATTTTGGAGCATGCACGGCCAACCTTAGGACAATTTAAAAAAGATACGGCTCATATTTGGGGGATAGTTTAGTGCTGTGTTCTATGTGAAGGCACCCATTGTTAATTATTGATTCGGGACCCATGTCCCATGAGTCGAGAGAAAGCAGCATTTTTGGGCACCTTAGGTGGGGAAATATAAGAAGGTAGAGCACGGGAAAGGGGATTCGGGGGGAGAGAGAGAGAGAGGTGGAGAGAGGATGTAGTGAGGGCAATTGCTCACTTGGCCAGTGGGCCTCTAATTTTTTTCTTGGTGGCAGTCAAACTCAAGGGCTGAGTACCTGGCGGAGGCAGTTGGCTGTGATCATGGGATAGTTCTCATCTTGGGGTCTTTTATCTACTTACCCCTTGGCCATCTGGCAAGAAATCCCAGCGCTGACAGCCAGAATGCTGGTGACCTGGAGGGTGACCCAAAGTGGGTGGTGGGCTAGAGAGATGGAGGACCAGAGAATGGAGCCCTGAGAGAAACTGCAACCTTTGAGTGAGAAAGAGGGAAACTATGGAGAGAAGTGGGAACCAGAAGGAAAATAGGGGAACAGGATAGTTGGAGTGGAAAATGCCAGCTTTGCATCATCAGCTCCAGGGGTATGGTGGGGACACTTGCCCGTGCTCCTATGGGTGCAGTTGCTTGCCATGGCCCCAGCCTCTAGTAGGACTGAGATTGTGTTGAGTGAGAGAAATGGAGGAGTATGCCCCTGTTTGTAGGTTACCTGGAGAGCCCCAGGCCGGTATGGAGTTGAGCACTGAGCTGAAGGAGGCAAAGATGAATTTTTATTTTCTGCTGCCTGCATTTTTAAAGCCTGATTCATCCATGATTATGCTGCCTGCCCTGAGCATTGGCTACCTAGTCTGAAGTAACTGCCCGGAATTGACAAACTTCTGATGTGACCTTCACAGTCCAGAACACTCAATTTTTAATTTTTTTTTTTTTATTTTAGTCTTTGGTAACTGGGTAAGGCCCACTAGGCACAAGTGCCTGTTTTCAGGGGTGACCTGGGAGCACTGGGCGGTTAAGTGACTTGCTCAGAGTCACACAGTATGCAAGTGGAGGTTGTGAGAATCAAACTCGGGTCTGGTCTGCTGGATGTATTAAACTTGTTCACACCTCATTCCTCTAACCTCTAGGCTATACTGCCAGCCAGTTTCTGATGTGACCTTCACGGTCCGGGTCTGGTTCCATCTAGGTGTTCCACAGTGGCTTTTTTTCTTCCATGGAGTGACTGTTCCTTTTAAGAATTAAATGTTTAGTATATGGAATCCTTAGTTCCTATAGGTCTGGATTCAGCTTCATTCATTTGGATGGACTGGTTTCTGCTAATAAAATTTTGCTTCCGCAGCCCAGCACCCTAGCATGGAGGGCATCCCGGTTCCAGGAAGACCTGGAGAATGAAGCTGACTAGGTATGTCTTCTGCTGCATACGCCCCTCTCCCCCAGGACTCCCATCATCATACCCCTAGACATGGGGAAGGAGGACTACACTTATCTAACTTCTCCTCCTGTGCTGGAGGTCTGTAGATAATGTCAGTGTGAATACAAGTTCCATTCCCCATCTATAGGATGACCCATAGTACCTCTGCTTCCCTGTATTCGCTTCTATCTCCATTGCTTTTATGTCTTCCCTCACATAAAGCACCACGCCCCCTCCTTTCCTTCCCGCCCTGTCCCTCCTGAACAAAGTATAGCCTGGTACAGACTTGTCCCACTCGTGATTTTCAGTGCACTGTGACTCGGAAATGGCTGCAATATCCAGGAAGGCCTCTGCCATTATGGCCTGTCCATCCAGAATCTTATTTCCTAGACTTTCAGCTTTCGTACACATAGCCTTCCAGATTTTCTTACCAGTCTGCTTGTTCCCCCCTTCTTTCCTTTTTGGCCTCTCTCCTACTCCCTCTCTTTTTTTTTATACTTATATTTTATTAGAGTTTATGTGATTAAACATTACATATGAGCCCCTACAGTCAAGCATAACATTAAAAATAAAACTTGCATTAACAAGTACATCATTTTAACAGTAACAAATCAATATACTGTATATGCCCCTGTACATTGTTACTTCACTTGAGGGTATACTTAATAAATTCAACATTTCATTTTTATAAAAAGCCAAATTAAATAAGCTGTCTGAAAATGATGAGATATCTTCTAATAGCCACTGTAGCCATGAGCAGGGATCAGCACATAGAGTTACAAATCTTTCATCCTTTCAAAAAGGATTAACTATCCCCTTCAAGGTTCATTGCCTAAATCAGATAATGTCAACCCCTATAGTACATAAGTTATTGTTAATGTCCCTTTTAATATCAGTTCAAAGTATTATATTAAAGCAAACAACTTACTCCCAGTTTAAACTTGCTGAGCACTAAATTGTGACATATTAAGATGTCATCTTTTAACTGCAAAATGATATAACTATTGTAATAGCAGTAAACGTCTTGAGAAGAGCGTTTCAAATAAAGACCCTCCCTTGAGCTTTGGTTAACTTAGATACTTCCCATTGATATTTTCCTGTCACTAAAAGCAGTGGAATTCCCCAACACAGAGAAAATTATATCCATATAGAGCAGTCTCATAGTCACCAGTCTCCCTTTTGAAACGTTGGAATTCCCGTTAGATTTTAATCCTCTGTTTCTTCCTCCGATTCTGAATTGGCATCTCTAGTAGAAAATTGAGTCTCCAACTTTACCAACAGCTTAGCGGCATCAGTCGGGTCAGAATATTGATACACTTTTCTACCATAAACTACTCTCAAACTCGCAGGCATGAGCAGGACATGATGACTACCGAGGGCGCGAAGACGAGAGCGCACTCCATTGAACGCCTTCCTTATTCTTGTTGCAAAACTGAGATCAGGAAATATGTGTACCTGAGTTTCCTGCCATTGTAAAGGGCCGAGTTGTTTAGCTTTGTTCAGAATCAGGTCTCTTTCCTCTGATGAGCCCAGTTCCAAGAGAAGTGTTCGAGGAGTAGCTTTACCCGTGACTGCTCTGGGACACCCGCCACATGGAGAGATCCGATACAGTTTTTTTATATTAAAGTCTTCATCCATATTTAACAATTGTGCCAACATATTTTTAGGAACATTTTTGGGTTATCCCCTTCAACGTTTTCGGGAAGCCCCAAGATTCTATTATTTGATACTCGAGCAGCATTCTCCAAATTTTCTAGCCTTCTTCTTAACAGTTAATTTTCCTTCGTGAGCCCCGTGGTTATGTCCATAGCTTTCTCAGCCATTTTTGCTGCCCCTTTAGTATTGTCTGATAACACAGCTATTTTTATGTTAAGTTGTTTGAGCTTGTTGCTAAAATCTTCTGTAGCACATATGTCTCCATTTTTGTAGCATGGGTATACATATGTATCTACGGGTTCGGGGAAGGATGAGGTTACCTGGCACAAGAGACCTAGGTTTGGCTACTCTGCACAGCGGCACCCAAGTAAATCCAACTACAGGAAGCAATAACTGTAATGTCCAGAACCAGAATTGGGATTTTTCAGTGTGGCTTTATTTATTAACTCACTGAACATAAAACAAAGCACTGCATGATCCCCCAAAGGGCTACATTACTGTAATGCAGATTAGAGGTTAAACACAGCAGTCCATTTGAAGAATGAACACATTACTACAGATGTCTGGCTTTGGACCCACCAGACACTCAGCCCGGACTTTGCATGCGCATTGGATACACAGCCTGACTGGCCCAGCTCCCCTGCCGGCCACTCGACTGATGGTCCACTTGAAGAATGAACCCAAACTTTACTTGGAAAGACATCCCATCAAACAAGGAGACTCCCAAACTGTGGCTCCCCACACCACTTGAAGTCTGCGACTCCTAGAGAGATTTGATTTCTTACTTCCATCGGACTCCCATCCTACAAGGAGTAATGTTCCCATCCTGTGGCTCCCCACACCACTTAGAGTCTGCGACTCCTATAGAGATTTTCAAGTTGAGACCCACGTCTGGGTACCCACCCCATCACTGGCCAAGTGCATGAGGCAAGTAGCAAAAACACAGAAGAAATCCGTAGAGGTGGACCTGGTTACTAAAGATGGGGGGGGGGGGTCCCACCTCCAGCTCCCACAGCCCATACCCGGCCATTTCTCTGGACACACAGAACTTTAGACTTTTAAATGTAGATTGAACGGTGGATGACCTGAAGCACCCCCTCTACAGTGAACTTTAAATCCATTAATACTTTAAACAGATGACTGCTCTATTTGTTTGTCCTAGTTGACATAGTCCTCCCAAAATAGCAGTCCACATTTACTTGAAATCCAACTGAAGAAAAGAAGTTGTTTGCCCCTTCCAGTGGAGCTAAACACTCACCCATTCATTGCAGGTGCCCCACAGGCGAAGAACTGTAACCTTTGCTGTTACACATGAACAGACTGAACTTAAATTAAAACAGGCAGCTTTCTTCCCAGGGTGGGAGAAGGGGATTGCCCCTGGAACCCACAGAGAACTCCCAAGGGAGGGGCACTGATTTCCGAGGCGGTCTCCACCACTTAAGGTAAAATACAGGAACAGTTCCTTTTTCTGGTGAAATCACACTGCACACTAATTGCTTCCTTCTTGCTAAGGACAAATGGAAGACTCCTTTGAATTTCCCAAAGTTCTAAACTTCACTGAGCTGAAGATTCCAAATGTGGCTCACGCAGCTGCGACAGTTCTATAATGATGTCATCTCTCAAGTCTCAGCTGTGACTGAGGACAGAGTGAGACAGTGTGAAACCCATTTAACTGGAGTTTCACAAGCTGCCTTCCCTGCCTACCACCAGGTCTTACTGGGATTCTAGTAACCCCGGGTAACAAAGGGGTTACACTTCCGTTTTCTTGTCCAAACCTTGAATGGCACGGAGTAAAGCCGTGTTGGATGGTTGGGCCTCGGCACGATCCCCACCACCAGGGTGTTGATCTTTACTGCTGCCCTACCCTGGATCCTTGGCATGGGTTCCTTCTGAATTTACTACCGCTTTGCTCCCTCTCACCATAGTTCCGGCTGCGAGTACTCCTGTTGAGAGATTTTTATATCCATGGGTTCCGGACGTCGAACTATGTACACTGGTCAGTAATTAAAGTAGCAAGTATATAAATTAAAAGTATATTTGCTTGCTTGAAATTGCAAATGCTGCAGAGCTACTAAGAAGTGATGTTCAAAGCTCTGCTGCTGGCCACGCTCCCCTCTCCCTCTCTTTTTAATGCTTCCACTCCCATCCCCCTTCATTTATACCACCCTGCTTCCTTTATTTATTTCCACCCCAGGGGATTCCATTCCCCTCAGGTTCTCCCTACTTTCAACTTCTGCCTGTGTGGCGGCAGTTACTACCCTCAATTTCTTCTGCATGCCCCTCGGCAAATGTAAATGTTTATCAAAGTACAGTAACATCAAAACCATCCACTAAGGGCTGCAGTTCTTCTCCTGTATAGATGTAGGCTATCATCCCTGTTAAGACCCTTATCTCTGCAGGTGGATCTCCAGTCTCCAGTGTAGCTGAACCCCTCCTCTTTACACTATTCCTTCAACCATGACTTGAAGGTCTTGGTGAGGAGATCCCTCTCCTCCCTTCATCGTAGACAGGCAGCAACTCAGTGATAGCCACTGTGTGTGCTACCTGTCTACGACCCTCCCCAGCTCCAATAACCCCCCCCCCGAGCTGTCTCAGCCCTGTCCCTAGCTAGGTCATTAGTCCCCAGGCGGACAATGACATCCAGTTCTGACTCCCGTCCTGCTGCCTAGTGATCCTGTGCATCTGCTTCCCATCCCTCCAGGCTGTGGGCCATTCTAGAGTCGGGCAATGGCACTGCTGTTCACATGGGTGTGATCTACAGACCTCCAACACAAGGGGAAGGGTTGGATAAGATTCTAGTGGAAGCCATCCATAAGATGGAGACTAAAGGGGAAGTGCTGCTGACGGGTGACTTCTTTCTGCCAAATATTGATGGGAGCATCCCAGCAGCAGCCTTATCCAGGAGCAGAGACATACTGAACTCCCTGCCAGGGGCATGCCTCAGACAGCTAGTATGAGAACCCACCCATGAGGGTGCAATTTTGTACCTAGTACTCACCAATGGGAAGAGAATTGCAGATGTCATGGTGGGTGGTGGTCATCACACAGTGCGGTTCAATATGAGTACAGAGTCAAGCCACACGAAAATGAGGGTCCTGGGCTTCAGGAGGGCAGACTTTGCAAAGATGGGAGTATGTCTCAGGAAAGCCATAGCAGGGAAGGGGGGCCAGGGGGACGCTGAGGAGCCATAGTGGAGGCAACAGACCTTCATGTTACGCAAATAAACAAAGGCAAGTGAAAAAGACAACCACTACGGTTCTTAAAGGAAGTGACTAGGAAGGTGAGAGGAAAGCTGACTTTCAGAAAGTACAAGGAAACACAGAAAGAGGAGGACAGAGTAGTGTATTTGGATAAGCAGAGGAAGAAAGGGAAGGCAGCAAGGATCATAAAGGTGCAAACAGAGGAAAAAATAGCCAAGGCAGTAAAGCACGGGGGCAAGACATTTTATAGATTTGTTGGTGTAAGGAGAAAGACCTTGGGCACAGAAACCCTGCAGAGAGTTACAGCATGGGGGGGGGAGTTGCTGACAGTCACCAGGGAAGAAAGGGATTTAGGGATAATCATCTCAGATGACCTAAAGGTGGCCAAATAGTGTACAAAGGCTGTGGGAAGTTCCAGTGGCATGTTGGGGAACACTGGAACAGGTATCACTAGCAGAAAAAGGGAGGGGGTGATAACACTGTACAAAACACAGGTGAGACCTCATCTGGAGTAGAGTATACAGTTCTGGAGGCCATAGCTTCATAAGGACATAGACATGGTGGAGGCAGTTCAGAGAATGGTGACTAAGATGGTGCAGGGTTTACACCAGAAGACATATGAGGAGAGATTAAAATACCTCAACATGTATGCACTGGAAAAGAGGAGGGAATGGGGAGATATGATAGAAACCTTCAAGTATCTCAAGGGCATAAACAAAGTGCAAATGGGCAACATCTTACAGTATAGGAGATGTGGGTATACCGTCGCTACAGCAACAACTTTATAGCGACATTGTCGATACCGACAACATCACCATGTTGTTGTAAAGTCCACCTGAGATCCAGGCACCCTTCCCCAAGGTCCTGCACCCCATCCCCAACTCAGCTCCATCTCAGAGTTGAGAATCTTAAGTAGGGGGGTGCAGGGAGCACAGACCCCTGCAAAACAAGCACTTTCATCTCGGTGGCACTATGCCAACTACGATTGCCATGAATGTAGTGATATCGGGGAAACATCGCATCGACAAGAAATTTTTGATGCGGCGTTGTGGATCCGGAGATGTGCAAGGACAAGAGGGCAGGATATGAGATGGGGGGGGGCAGGATAAAGGAGAATGTGAGGAAGTTTTTCTTCATGGAAAGGGTGGTGGATGCATGGAATAGCCTAACATAGAAACATAGAATTTGACGGCAGATAAGGACCGCTTGGCCCACCCAGTCTGCCCATTTCCCTACCTACTGGATAAGCTGCAGATCCCAGTTAACCAGCAGCCTACTTCTTCTTACTCCCACCCCCCAGAATTGCCTTATGACTATCCCATGCATGCTTGAATTCCACCACTGATTTTGACTCCACAACCTCCTCCAGAAGGCTGTTCCATGCATCCACAACCCTCTCTGTGAAAAATACTTCCTTAAATTACCTCTGAGCCACCCCCATCTTCAAATTGTGTCCTCTTGTTCTTGCACCTCTTTTTGAAGATGCTACCCTCTTGGACTTTGTTGATTCCTTGAGGTACTTGAGCGTTTCTATCATGTCCCCCTCTCCTCCTTTCCTCAAGGCTATACATATTAAGCTCCTTAAGTCTCTCTTCATATGTCTTCTGGTGCAGACCCTGCACCGTTTGAGTTCCCTCCTCTGGACAGCTTACATCCTGTCTATGTCTTTCGGAATTGGGTCTCCAGAACTGCACACAGTACTCCAGATGGGGTCTCACCAGCTGTCTGTACAGAGGGATAATAACTTCCTGTTTTCTACTGGTGATGCCTCTCCCTATGCATCCCAGTAACCCCCCACCCTCCTTGCTGCCCTCTCACATTGCTTGCCCACCTTTAGGTCATCTGATATGACTACCCCCAGGTCTCTTTCCATTTTTGTTGTTGTTAGTATCTCACCCCCCATTGTGTACTCTTCCCCTGGGTTTTTGTTTCCCAGGTGCATTACCTTGCACTTCTTAGCATTGAATCTAAGCTGCCATACATTTGACCATTCCTCTAACCTTGCCAATTCCTTCTCATCCTTTCCACCCACCCTGTGCATCAACTCTGTTGCAGATCTTAGTGTCATCTGCAAAGAGACATACTTTCCTTCAGTCCTTCTGCAATGTCGCTTATAAAGACATTGAAGAGGACCGGTCCTAATACTGAACCCTGCGGTACCCCTAGTAACCCTCCTTTCTTCTGAGTGGACTCCATTTACTATTACTCTCTGTGTCCTATTCTCCAGCCAATTCTTTACCCAGGCTGTCATCTTGGGACCCACTCCCAGGCTGGCTAACTTGTATATTAATCTTTTGTGTGGGACTGTGTCAAATGCCTTGCTAAAGTCTAGGTAGGCCATAGAAACATAGAAGTTGACTGCAGGTAAGGACCGCAAGGCCCATCCAGTCTGCCCATTTCTTTTTCTACCTTATAAATGTGCCATCGGCCTTTGCTCTGTCAGTGACCTATCTATTCATAGTCATTGTATTGCTCCTTATGCCTATCCCATGCCTGTTTGAAGCCTGCACTGTATTCATAGCCACCACTTCTTGTGGTAAGCCATTCCATGCATCTACCACCCTTTCTGTGAAAAATAATTTCCTCACATTCCCCTTAATCGGCCTCCTCTAATCTCATGCTGTGTCCTCTTGTCCTGCTATTTTTCTTATATTTAAACATGTTAGACTCTTTCACCTTGTTTATGCCCTTAAGGTGTTTGAATGCCTCGATCATATCACTCTCTCCCTCCTTTGCTCAAGGGTATACATATTGAGCTCCGTTAATCTGTCCTCATATGTCTTCTGATGCAGTCCATGCACCATTTTAGTTGCCCTTCTCTGGACTGCCTCAATTTGTTAATGTCCTTGTGAAGGTGTGGCCTCCAATACTGCACGCAGTACTCAGATGGGGCCTAACCAATGTCTTGTACAGAGGGATTATTACCTCCTCTTACGACTGATAGCCATGTCCACAGCCCCTCCTGATCTACTACTTTGGTCACCCAGTCAAAGAAATCTATCAGATTTGTCTGGCATGACCTTCCGCTGTGAATCCATGCTGCCTAGGGTCCTGTGCCCCTCTGGCCTCTAGATACTAGACAATTCTTTCCTTCAGAAGTGATTCCATCATTTTCCCTATCACTGAGGTTAAACTAACAGGTCTATAGTTTCCTGCTTCTGCCTTGCTCACACTTTTGTGAGGGAATCACATCTGCCCTCCTCCAGTCTCGGGTCCACCCATCCTCCCATGATTTGTTAAAAGGTAGTCAGTGGTGTCACTAGTTCTACTCTTAGCTCTTTTAGAATTCTGGGATGAATCCCATCAGGCCCCATTGCTTGTCCACCTTCAGTTTTAAGAGTTCTTTCAGAACCCTTTCTTCTGTAAATGGGCTGGCATCAACTTCTGTATCAGAGTGTTACTACTGTTTGTTTTATGTACCTCCCCTCTTCATTTGTAAATACTGAGCAAAAATATTTGTTTAGTATCTCTTCATTTCACAGTCTCCCTCTGCCCACCCTCCCTCCCTTTATTAAGCCTCACTATCCCTCCTTGGTCTTCCTTTGCTCCCTGATGTATCTATAAAGGTTTATCCCCTTCTTAACTGAGTTGGCTATCTTTTCCTCGGTTTGGGCCTTTGCTGTTCTGACTGCCTTCCCAGCCTCCTTTTGCTTTAACTGTACAGTTCTCTGTCCTGCTCCTTCTGTGATTCCTTGTACTTCCTGAATGCTTTCTTTTCTCTTGAACCTTCACTGCCACTTCCTTTGAGAACCATAGTGGTTTCTTACATCATCTTGTTTTGTTTATTTGCTTCACACAAAGGCTCGTTACCTCTGTGATGGCAGTTTTTATTATTCCCCATAGTACTTCCACCCCTCCTTCCTGCCCATTTGCTAGTGCATTCCTTAGGCACTCACCCATTTTGGCAAAGTTAGCCCTCCTAAAGTCCAGTACTTTTGTCTTTGTATGGCTTGACTCTGTTGCTGTGTTTATTGTGAACCATACTGTTCTATGGTCGCTAGTTCCCAGATGGCTACTCACTGCTACATCTGTGATCCTCTCTCCATCTCCATTTGAGAGAATCAAGTCTAATATTGCTCCCTCTCGAGTGGGCTCCAGTACTAGTTGTCTAAGGCATGCCCCCTGTAGGGCATCTAGAATAACTGCACTCTTCGGAGTGGCAGCTGCAACTGCACTCCAGTTAACATCTGGCATATTCAGATCACCCATCAACAATATCTCCTCTTTTTCTGCCATTCTAAGTATACTTTCCATCATTTCCCTGTCCATTTCCTCCCCCTGAGAAGGGGGTCTGTATACAACCCCTGTGCGTATTGTGGTGCCATTGCCTGTCTCCAAATTTACCCACAGTGCTTCTTCTTCTCCCTGTTTACCCTTTTGTTCTGTTGCTTTTATTCCTTCCTTTATGTAAAAAACTACTCCTCCTCCTCTTTTACCCTCCCTGTCCCTCCTGTAGACAGTATATCCTGGTATGTTTATGTCCCAGTCATGGTTTTGTGTGTACCATTGCCTACCCCAGGAGGTGGTGAGAGCTAGCACAGTGGGGTGGGGGGGATTCAAACATGCATGGGATAGGCATAAGGGAACCCTAGAGGTGGGAAGGAGAGGCTAAAGCCGTTGATCAGGTAGGGAGTATGGGCAGACTGGAAAGGCATAGTGGTCCTTATCTGCCATCAGTTTCTATGTTTCTATAGATTGTAAGGCATAAGGGGGAAGAATGGGAATATGTAGAGGGGTACTTGGAAAAAGCAACAATCCTGAACAAATATTTGTGTTCAGTATTCACAAAAGAGGGAGAAGGTGAGGGACCACAATTAAGTGGCAGGAGCAACAAGGGGAGGGATGTGGAGTGGACACCAGTCCATTTATGGAGGAGAAAGTTCTAAAGGAACTTGCTAAGCTGAAAGTGGACCAGGCAATGGGACCAGTCAGGATTCATCCTAGAATATTAAAGGGACTTAGGATGGTGCTAGCAGTACCACTGACAGCCCTGTTCAATGAAGTGCTGGGAACAGGAGTGGTTCTAGAGGACTGGAGGAAAGCAGATGCAGTCCCTCTGCACAAAAGTGGGAGCAGGGAAAAGGCTGGAAACTGTAGCTGCAGTCAGCCTGATCTTGGTGGGGAAAATAATAGATTCACTGCTAAAAGAAAGGATTGTGGAACTTCTTAAATCCAGCAGTGCACAGGACTCAAGGCAGCACGAATTCACAGCGGGAAGGTCATGTCAAACAAATCTTGTAGATTTCTTTCATTGGGTGACCAGGAAAGTGGATCAGGGGGAGCGGTGGATGTGGCCTACTTGGATTTCAGCAAGGCCTTTGACACTTTTCCACATAAGAAGCTTGTAAACAAGCTAGGCAGCCTGGGAATCGGTCCCAAAGTGGTAAGCTGCGTTAGGACCTGGTTAAGGGATAGAAGACAAGGTGACCAGCGGGATGCCATAGGGATCAGTTCTTGAGCCAGTCCTATTCAGTGTCTTCATAAGTGACATTGTAGAGATGCTGGAAGGAAAGGTATGCCTCTTTGCAGATGACAATAAGATCTGCAGCAGGGTAGACACTCTGGGAGGGGTAGAAAAAATGAGGAGGGACCTAGGAAAACTAATGTTCAAGAGTGTGGCAACTAAGATTCAATGCAAAAAAGCACAAAATAATGCATTTGGGGCACAGGAACCCAGTGGAGACATAAATGATGGGGGAGAGAGATACTGACGGCAAACAAACAGGAAAGGGATCTGGGAGTTATCATATCAGATGACCTAAAGGTCTCCAAGCAGTGTACCAAGACTGTGGGGATTGCCAATGGGGTACTGGGGTGGACAGAGAGAGGTGTTACCAGCAGAAGGAAGGAGGTGGTGATGCTCTGTACAAATCATTAGTGAGACCTCACCTGGAGTGCTGTGTCCAGTTCTGGAGGCCGCATCTACGTAAAGACATAGACAAGGTAGAGACAGTTCACAGAAGGGCAACAAAAATGATGCAAGGCCTACACAAGTGTCAGCTGTTGTCAAGACTTCCTTTTACCATCTTAGGAATATTGCCAGAGTTAAGTACCTTGTTCTGTCTGACACCCTACCAACGTTGGTCCATGCCTTTGTGTTCTCGTGTCTGGACTACTGCAACTCCCTGTACTTTGGACTTTCTGGGGTTGAAATCCATCACCTACAGCGGGTGCAGAATGCAGCAGCCCGGGTTTTGACTGGGACAAGCAGGTCCTGTCATATTACCCTGGTGCTACGCGAACTGCACTGGCTACCTAAACGGTGGCGGATCTCCTTTAAAGTCAGTTTACTGACTTTCAAAGCCCTTCATGATCAGGGTCTGGCCTATCTGAAAGAACTTCTGGTGCCCTACTGCCCTAGCCAATTGCTTCGCTCGGCCGACGAGGGGTTGCTGGAGATTCCAAGAGTGAGTCTTAAATCTTCAGTCTGTAGAGCATTTTATTATGCTGCACCTACTCTTTGGAATTCTCTACCCCGCCGGTTACGGGAGTACACCTCCGTGGAGGAATTCAAGAGTAATCTGAAAACTTATTTTTGGCAAATGGCCTTGTTGGATGGTTGATTATATAGCAACTGGTGATTGTGTTGTGGTTTTATGTGTATTTACTCTGACTTTGTTACTTGATGCTATTGTGTATGTTTTGTGTGTGTTACTGGATTTTAATGTTTGATGTTATTGTGTATGTTTTTTGTGTATTACTGGATTTTAATGTTTGATGTTATTGTTTTAATATGTTCAGCACCTTGGAAATTGAAAGGCGCTTTATAAATAAATGTTTTATTATTATTAGTAGTACACCATTTGTCATAAGAGGAGCGATTAGAACCTCAATATGTATACCCTGGAGGGGAGGGAGGAGGGAGAGGGGGGATGTGATAGAAACCTTCAGATATCTCAGGGGCATAAATAAGGTACAGGAGGGTAGCGTCTTCCAGAAAAAGAGATGTTCTAGAACAAGGTCACATCTGCGTAAGAACATAGACAGGGTAGGGTCGGATCAGAGAAGAGCAACAAAAATTGTGCAATGGTGCAGGGCCTGTACCATAAGTCATATGAGGAGAGACTGGAGGACCTCAGTATGTATAGCCTGGAGGAGAGGAGGGAAAGGGGGGGATAGAGACCTTCAAATTTCTCAAGGGCATAAATAAGGTACAGGAGGGTAGCATCTTTTAGAAAAAGAGATGTTCTAGAGCAAGGGATCATGACATGAGGTTGGAAGGAGGTAGACTGAGGTGTAACGTGAAGAAGTATTTCTTCACAGAAAGGGTGGCAGATGCATGGAACAGCCTCACAGCAGAGGTTTAGGTGGCAAATTTGGTAGGGGGATTCAGGCATGCATGAGATAGGCATAAGGGAACCCTGGTGATAGGTAAGATATCAAAGCCAGAGATCAAGTAGGGTCTGTGGTTTCTACAGCAGGCAGAGAAAATGGGCAGTCTAGGTGGGCCTGGCAGTCCTTATCTGCCATCAGCTTCTATCTTTCTGTGGCTCCACATAGGCATCTACCCTCCCTCCTGCCTTTAGTAGTCCGAAATCTATCCCCCTGACAATCAAGTCCCCCATCAGAAGTTACTTCCTTCTCCTCTAGTGTCCTCTTCCTTCCTCTATGGGGTCTCCATTCCAAAGAACTACCACATCCTCTCCGGCCACTACCATGGGAGCCTCCTCCATGCAGTCCTGCCTCATCAGAGCAGCATAGGAATTGCATAGTGGTAGTGGTTGAGGCATGTGACTCTGACCCACCACCCCAACGCTTCCAAAGCCCACCGTAGTTCAGCTGTTCCTCATTCCTGGCATCCCCTGGGGTAACAGTGTAAGGCTTCATGCTTACCATACCACATTTACTACTGTGACAACACATGCTGTGAGATTTCTTTCACTGCAAGAAGTGCTACTCCAACATATTCTATTTACAGAGAACGTTCCGTTGCCTCAGACACCACATCCCCTCAGCATATTTGATAACAGAAATATGCAGCAACAGAATCAGACCACCAGCTATAATATCAGTACTGCAGTGTCCCTCTTCCAATTATTTTTTTGGGAGGGGAGCATACAGGGACAGATTTGTTTTATTCTCATCTGTACATGCAGTATTTTTTTACCTCGGTTCTTGAACAAGCAGATGCTTGAACTTCTCCCATTTACCATGGACAGTATATACCTTAATTATTCAAGGTATGTGTCACCTGTGGTAACTGGGTAGGCCCACTAGGCACAGGTGCCTATTTTCAGAGGTGATCCTGGAGCACTGGAGCAGTTAAGTGACTTGCTCAGAGTCACATTACGCAAGTTGAGGCTGTGGGAATTAAACCCAGGTCAGTTGGATGTACCAAGCTCATTCACAGCTTATTACTCTAAGCTCTAGGCCATACTGCCAGCCCCACAATGGTAGACCAAAAAAACTTTTTCTGTTTGTAATATGTATTTTCTATAAATGTAGTTATTTGTATTTAAACCCCATCACGGGCACTTGTGTATCAAATCTATTTACATTACTGCTTCATATTTTTTAATTAGCTGGGGCCTCTGCTGATCTTTTACCTCATCCTGTTTCCATCTGTCTAATCTACTACCCTAAGCTGCTCAATCTTCTGCACAGTTTATTGCCAACATATTGTATATGCGCAGCTGAGAGCAGTGGTGAGAGAGCCACCTGTTCATCTCGTTTTATCTTGTACATTTTGGAATAGCCAATTGCAGTGGCAAGTCAGAGGCTGGATGTGAACTGTTGAACTTTTTATCTGGTGATAGCAGCCTTATACTGTGGTGACCAGAGCTATCTGGCTCTGGTATGTGTATTACATTCTGCCCCTTTGTTTGACTGGTGTGGACAAAATAAACTGTTGTGAAGTTCCAATGCATTTGCTTGTTTAATTTAAATTTTTTCTATGCTAATTTTAACGGTTGGTGAGTGTGTGTGTGTGTGTGTGTGTGTGTGTGTGTGCTGGTTGCACTGTGTGTGTGTGTGTGTGTGTGTGTGTATGATAGGGGATTGAGTTGTGGCTGTAAATGATAAGGGTGTTATTGTGTGTTAATTGACTGTTGTGTTAGTGTGAGGTTGGGTGTGGTAGAGTGAGGCAAGTTGATTATGGGGGTGGGGAATTGTTTTATGGATTTGTTTTATTTAAAGGGGGAGGGTTTGCTTTGGGGCTTGCTGTGGGCATTGACCTGGTGGCTGTCACAGAGATGTGTGGCTTTAAAATCAGCAGGATGTGTTTTGGGTCATTTCCCCTTGGGCTAAGCTGCTCTCCAACCCAACGGTATGATCTGCACCCCTTCCAGGACCACCTCCTGCTCACAGTTGTGTGTCACAGATACAGAGACGTGGGTATTGAATGGGGACATGGGATTGTTGGAAGGGTTTTGTAAGAGCTGATGGGGGGGTAAAATAAGGGTGGTGTGATCTAGAAGATGTCCTAGGGCAAAATGGATCCAAAAGAGATGAAAGACGATTCTAGTACCCATACCAAACAACCCTGTGAGAGTCAGCAGGCAGACTGCTGTAGGGTCAGCATTCTCCACTCGTTCCCCATTGGGCAATGTCATGCAATTCAAGATTACTGAGGTACAAGAGTGCCAAGATGGCAGATTTTATTTCTTGTTCCTCAACAGACCTTCTTCGCATCATGAGACATGGCTGGGGGATGATGTCAGTCTCGTGATGGGGGCAGCAATCATGGCTGGGTTCTTGGTGGTTCACTGCCTGAAGAGGGATCCATGGGTGGGGATCATTCATTTTAGATCTGAGCTGAACTTCACCGTGCAGCCAGTGGGGGAAGCCTCATCATTTGAATGCGCTGCTGTGCGTGGGGTTCAGGTGCAGGTTACAGGATTCTCCTTGTGTACCAGCTGCCAGGACATGAGAAGGCCTTCTCGCAGGAAATTGCAGTTTGTTGCTGACAGGATGTTGGAGGTGCCCAGGTGGCTGCGTTCATGACAAACAGTCACCCTTTGGTCAAGATTTCCTCTAAGTGATGTTACTGGACCTTGCACAAGTGGTTACTTCTGTGATCCATCAATATGGCTACGCCTTGTGCTTTATTTTCTCCCTGGGGTTTGAGATTGGTAATCTCAAGATTGATCCAATCAGCTGGTAAGATCATTGCGCAGTGTTGTTAACCTTTGGGGCTCTCCCTTCTGGTCCACTCCTCATTGAACTAGTCCAATATTGCCCTTTGAGAGGGATTATGCCTGAGGGATTGGAAACAGTATTGAATGTTTTGAGTTTGATGGCTGCTTGTGATACAGGATCAGAGACTGCAGTGTCAGCCTATAACAGGGTTGTCTTTGCAGCATTTGACGCTGTCACAATTATCTGTGCCTGTCTGTTGGTCTCACGTCATAGATATCTCCATGGTTTGATAGAGCTGAGATGGTTGAAGGCTAAAGGGCAGTGGTTAGATCACTATTGGAGGACCCATTGCTCTGGAGGACAAATTGCCTCTGAAGATATGATGTATATGTATATGTTGTATATCAGAGAGCAGTCACCCAAAAGGAGGCCTCTTTTCTGTCTGGGCTCTTCTGGGCAGTAGACAGACTTCTTCATCCATTCTATCTGGAGACCATGAGAGCATTGTCAGCCACTAAATATGAAAACTGCTCAATTTGTCATGGACAGAGTGTCCTCCATTCAAGGTGGGATCTCCCCCAGCAAGCTTTTGGCCCAGTGTGGTCGAGCCTGCTCGTCAAGGGGACATTCAAGCTGTTTAACAAGAGTTCTCACCAATTATGGTGATGGAAGCATGAGATGATTATAACAGTGTTGCAGCCCACCTTTTGTGAACTGGACCGAAGTTCGATGGGACTACTAATGGGTTGCTTCAAGTAGTTGGGTCCAGTGTTTTCAGGGATTCTTTGGTGCTCCCTGACAGATGGGGTTATTCCCAAGTGCACTGAAATATGTCTTAGTTAAACCTCCATGAAAATGCCTTCACAAGACCCGGACATCCCAACACATTTTACACTGGTATCTAACCTTCCCTTTTCTGGTAAGGTAATAGAGAAAGTAGTGGCACTGCAGCTTAAGGCACACCTCACTGCCTTTAATATCCAAGAGCCCCTTCAGTCTGGGTTTTGGTCCAGACATAGTACAGAAACTGCACTAGTTTGGGTGCATAATGACCTACTAAGGGTGAGAGATTGGGGGGAGAGTGGTCAGTTCTGGTCCTCCTAGATCTCTCCTCAGAGTTCAGTGCTGTGGAAGTGGGTTGTTTTTGCACCCCCCCAAAGAAGCACATAGGGCTGATTGACTCTGGTGTCTGCTAGTTCGAGTTCTACCTCAGGGAAAAGTCACAGGGCGGTGATGGGGAATTTCTCCTCCCACCCGCTGTCCTGCATTTCAGAGTGCTCCAAGGGTTGGTACTCTCGACATGCTGTTGACAGAGAATATGTTAGCCCTGGATGGGATCATTAGACAGTACAGTTTTAGTTTTCACTGTTATGAAGATGAGGCTCAGTTATACGTATTGTTTGTGCCGGGAACACAAAAGGCAGGGTGTCTGTCACATAAATAAATGCCGGGCTGAGATTGCAGAATGGATGGTGTCATGCTGCTTGAGGCTCAACTCAGATATAACACTGAGCTTCTAGTGTTCGAATCAGGCTAGAAGAAGGGATCGGTGGCAGCTGACAGAGTGACAGTGCTTAGGCTCAGTTCCCCGGTGGCTAGAGTCCTCCGTGAAGGTGAAGAATCTGGTTGACTCTGGATGAGCAGTTAACATTTGAGTCTCAGATGTTGGCTGTAATGCAGAGTGGCTTTTACCTTCTTAGGAACCGATCAAGTCCTTTATCCCCAAGACCTGGCCCACTGGTTTATGCCTTTGTGATCTCCAGTCTTTATTACTGCCAGGGCTCCAGATAAGATTTTTTGGGGTGAGTACTGTACTCCTCATTTTGAAAGTGAGGTGAATAAAGCCAAATTCAGATGCATATAAATGTCTGGATGGAGTGGAGTAAGGAGTACATTTTTAAAAACAATGCAGTTTTTTTTCTAGTTAAAAATTGTTCAGGTGCGAACAATGCTGAAGATCATGTTGGCAGGTAGGAGTAATTTATTTACCAGTTTTAAAATATAGTGGCCCAGATATTCAAAAGGGTTGCGCATGGCGCAACAGTGTTGCGCCATTCACAACCCACTGATGCACCCCAGCACGATATTCAAAAGGAAAAAGTGTGCAGCACAAATCCTGATGCGCCGGAGCGCATCAGTAATGTATGCAGGCGCAGGTGGGAAGGGCGTGCCCATGCATACCCTGCACAGCCAGATATTCAGCCCGGATGTGCAGAGCCATGCATGCACAACCCCTACCTGCGCCAGCACAAAGTTGATCCGAGAAAAAAGAGGACAACTGATGGCCACCCACAGGTGAGCTGCCGCATTGCAGGGCGCAACGGCAGCTGCCGCCGCCGGGTAGCCACCAACTCAACTGCACCTGGCTGCCCCCGCCCAGTGCGGGCATCTGTATAAAAATTAGAATACCATCCAATATCCCTGGTGGTCCGGTGGACCACTGTCTGCCGATCAGCGGGCATCTGTATAAAAATTAGAATTCCTTCCAATATCCCTAGTGATCCAGTGGACCGCTGTATGCCCGATCGTGAGCATTTGTAATAAATAAGAAAAATATCCCTTACTTCCCTGGTGGTCCAGTGGACTGCTGTGTGCCCGGTCGCGGGCATTTGTATAAATAAATTAAAACTTCCAATATCCCTGGTGGTCAGTGGACCACTGTCTCTTGATCGTGGGCATATATATAAAAATAAATAATTCCAATATCCTGGTGGTCTAGCAGTACCCCCTCCCACCCGCCCACTGGCCCCCGCCCGTCCCCTGGGTCAGCAGGCGGGCGGCAGCACCCGCCTGCTGCCTCGCCGACTGACACTGTCGGTATGACTGTGCGCCCATTGGTCCTGGCGTGAGCCAGTGGGCATGCAGCCTATGCCGTACTACACATTCAGATGAATTCACATATCTGGAATGTATAGTATAATGCGAACTGCTGCATGATAGCTCTTATCGGACCAATAGCATTTCTTCCGCAGTGTCAGTCGGCGGGCTGAGTCGGGTGCCTGCGGCTGGCCGAGGAGGCAGGGGCGGGGTGGGGCTCGGTGGGCAGGTGGGGACGGGGTGCGCTGGACAACAAGGGATAGATGTTATTTATACATGTGCCAGCGATCGGGCACCTGATCCACTGGACCTGAAGAGAATGGGGCCCACAATTATTTATACGAATGCCGCAATCGAACGAACAATGATCACTGGACCACCAGAAGTTAAGATATTTTTCTTATTCTCTAAATACCAGCGATCGAAACACCTGTGATCCGATGAACCACCAGGGAGTTTAGGGATATTTTTCTTACTTATTACAAATGCCTGCGATCGGGCACACAGTGGTCCACTGGACCACCAGGGAGTTTAGAGATATTATTTATTTATTACAAATGCCCACGATCGGGCAGATAGTGGTCCACTGGACCACCAGGGATATTGGATGAATTACTTTTTTTAAGACAAATGCCCGTGATCGGGCAGACAGCGGTCCACTGGACCACCAGGGATATTGGACATAATACTTCTTATTTTGTGACAAATGCCCATGATCGGGCTGTGGAGCACATTGCCGGCTGCAGGGGGCGTCGGTCCCTGATGGCTGCTGCCTGGCAGGGCACCAGGCGCAAGTCGTCGGGGATCGGCACACCTGCATGCAAATGGGGCCATAATGACATGCAACTAGCTCCATTTGCGCCTTGCATACATTATGGCCCCATTTGCATGTCAACTTTTGAATATCGCGAGTGCTGTGCATGGTGCAATGGAACTTGTGCTAGCGCATCCCCATGATCCACTCTGGCCACTTGCGCTGGCACAGTGTCACTGTGTCATGCACACTGTGGGTGGCCAGGGTGCAATATTCAACGCTGCTGAGCCGTGACGCAGCTCCGTTGAATATTGCCCAGTCCACACCCCCACGCAGCCAAGCTGAGCTGTACCCAAGCTTGCACCACAGCCTGGCACAGTTTGAATATCTGGGCAAGTAAGTAAAACAAAATTGGGATACATACGGGTGCTGTAAATGTGGAAAAAATGCTCCTTTTGAATCAACAGTTATGTCATGAAGCACTATTCTTTGTAGTGCAGAGTATTTACAAATGTTGGGTGAGTATTTGTACTCATTAAATTTTTTTTCTTAAGAATATTTCCTAAAATGAAGTGAGTAAAATAGGTCAGTACTGCCCTTATCTGTAGCCCTGATTACCTCAATGCCCTCAATGTCAGGGTCAATGGAGGTGCCTGAGACAGCTGCAGCTGGTGCAGAACGCTGCAGCGTGGATGTTGATGGGTCCTGTCGCTAGTTCTGTGCGAAATTCCAAAACACTGTAATTTGTGTAGCACAGAGTGCAGCACTGCTTTACTATATGAATTGCCGCATTATGCACACACTAGGTAGTTGCGTCGAATTTAACTACGCAAATTGACTCACTCTGTGACAACATTCTACTGGAAAGGGAAAACTGCATCAATGGATGCAGTAAAATTAACCCCATGCATGACGAATTGCACTGTGTACACTATGCAAATGCTACTCATATCACTTACTAGACAAATTCATCACAATCTGCAGGCCAATTATAAATATGCAATGCTCCCACCTGTCACATGATCCCTGTTCTGTGGGATCTCTGCTGGCTGCCAGTGAAGTGGCATATCATCTCCAAGGATGGCTTGCAAACCTACAAAACCCTGCATGGATGGAGCCTGGATACCTGATTGAACTACTGACACCTCTTGCCTCCCCCTCCGTTCTTCAGAGGAAGACCTCTTCGCTCTGCCCAGGCTGGATTAAAGTTCTCAGGAAGCCAGGATCTTGAGGTTACAGCATCAGTTCTGTAGAACTTGCTCCACAGGTTTCTGTGGGAAGCCTCTTCCTCTAAAAGGGGACTAAAATACCATCTATTTATGCAGCCATTTAGGATATGAGTAAACTAGTGCCTGGATGATAAGTATTCTGTCATCCTGCAGCTGGTCCCTGGATGATCAGTATTCTACCCTGTCACCCTGCAGCTGGTCCCTGGATGATCAGTACTCTACCCTGTCACCCTGCAGTAGGTCCCTGGATGATCAGTACTCTACCCTGTCACCCTGCAGTAGGTCCCTGGATGATCAGTACTCTACCCTGTCACCCTGCAGTAGGTCCCTGGATGATCAGTACTCTACCCTGTCACCCTGCAGTAGGTCCCTGGATGATCAGTACTCTACCCTGTCACCCTGCAGTAGGTCCCTGGATGATCAGTATTCTACCCTGTCACCCTGCAGTAGGGTTTTAAATACTTTTAGATGACTGATATTTATTTATGTTGATGCATCCTGCTGTGCTCTGGATATTGTATTGTACAGCACCCTGGGCCTCTGAGAATGGGCACCCTATCAAATAAACTTATTACTACTAACACTGCTTCTACTACTGATGGTGGTGGGGATTAAAGAGGAACAGTCATGCCAGCCTGGTAATGCAAGTAGAGTGCATTACACTCCCATGTGGGTGACCCAGGTTCTTTTTGCAATCCTGCCCTTTTACTTTGGGTTGGAGATGCTGTGGGAGTTCAGCAGATGCAACCCCATCAGGCTCCAGATGTGATGAAGGAGACATTATCCATAACACTAGCACCTCATGTAGTAAAGGGGAGTACAATGACACCATAAAGGAGCGTGCAATGTTGGCTCCACCTCCACAGGTAAGAGAGTAGCAGGTGAAGAGGATGTCAGTACTTCTGTGGAGGGATGAAACTAGGGAGAGATAATCACTACACAGTAATACATAAAGAAGAGCTGTGCAGCAGGCTAATCCCTTGCCACTGCACTAGAAAGCAAGAGGACCCCCTAATGATCACCACTGCACTAGAAAGCGAGAGGACCCCCTAATGATTGCCTCTGCACTAGAAAGCGAGAGGACCCCCTAATGATCGCCACTGCACTAGAAAGCGAGAGGACCCCCAATGATCGCCACTGCACTAGAAAGAGAGAAGACCTCCTAATGATCACCACTGCACTAGAAAGTGGGAAGACCCCCTAATGATTGCCACTGCACTAGAAAGTGAGAGGACCCCCTAATGATCGCCTCTGCACTAGAAAGCAAGAGGACCCCCTAATGAAGCATCTCAGTCTTCAAAGTACTTAAATACTGGTGCATGTTCTTGGCACCAGTTTAGGATTGCATTTTATACGTAGGTACATAGCTACTCTCTGCAGATAAGGGCCTATGACCCACCTAATCTACCAATTTGAGCTCGTAACATCATTTTAAGTTTTTCTAGAAGTCTTGCCCCTTACCCGTGACCTCCAGGATTCCCTTATGTCTAACCCATGCATTCTTAAATCCCATGATTGCTTCAGCCCCCACCACTTCCTCACACAGGGTGTTCCTCTTGTTCACCACCCTTTCTGTGAAGAAATTCTTCCTCACACATCCTCTGAATCACCCTTCCTCCAATTTCATCCATGCCCTCTTGTTCTGGAAGATCTTTTTTTGCTGGAAAATAGTGTTTTCCTGCACCCTGTTCCTCTCTGTAAGGTACTTGTATGTCTCTATCATGTCTCCTCATTCCCTTCTCTCCTCCACGGAGTACATATTCAAGTCCTTCAGACTGTCCTTATAGGACTTGTGATGCAATCCCTGTACCATCTTTGTTGCCCTCCTCTGAACCTTCTCCACTCTGTCTATGTCCTTACATAGGTAAGGTCTCCAGACTGTAACATTATTGTAGTGTCCCCAATTCTCCTGGTCCTCTGCCCTCTCCCACAGCTGCTGTGGTCATCATTCATGCTTATTCAGGTGCGGTGGCATACATTGGTGGGAGTCCTTAAGGTCAGCCCTGTGCTTGTTCGTAGCATTCATGCTTACATAGGTCAGGTCTCCAGAACTGGACACTGTACTCCAGGTGGGGCCTCACTGGTGTCTTGTACAGTGGAATTATGACCTCCCTTTTCCTGTTGGGGATGCCCCTGCCTATGCATCCCAGCATCTTATTTGCTTTACTTGCCGCCTTGTCGCACTGTTTCCCTATCATGAGGTCATCAGAAATGATAAACGCAAGCTCCCTTTCCTGCTTGGTGCATGCTATATCCTCATCCCCCAACTGATATGTTGTTCTAGGGCTTTTGTGCCCCATATGCATTATTTTTCACTTTTATTTGCATTAAATTTCAACTGCCAAACCCTTGACCATTCTTCAACCTTCTGCATGTCCCTTCTTATTCTGTCTACACCCTCTGGCATGTCCACTGTGTTACAGAGCTTCATGCCATCAGCAAACTGGGAAATTCTGCTTTCTAAGTCCTGCATAATGTCACTGATGAAGATATTGAATAGTACCGGTCCCAGCACTGATCCCTGTGGTACCCCACTGGTCACTCTTCCCTCTGTGGAGTGACAGCCATTTACCACCACCCTCTGTGTCCTGCCACCCAGCCAGTTACCTACCCACCACACTACTGTCCTGCCCACACCCATATTCCCCAGTTTGTGTAATAGTCTTCTATGTGGCACAATGTCAAAGGCCTTACTGAAGTCCAGATAGGCCATGTCCACTGCCCTCCCCTGATCCACCTCCCTTGTCACCCAGTCAAAAAATTCAATGAGTTTGGTCTAGCATGACCTCCCCCTGGTGAAACCATGCTGCCTTGGGTCCTGTAGTCCATTGACAACCAGATGTTTTTCTCCTTCAGTAGTTCTTCCATGATCTTCCCCATCAGGCTGACCAGTCTGTAGTTTCCCACTTCCTGTTTGTTCCTGCTTTTGTAAAAGGGGACTACATCTGCTGTCCTCCAGTCTTTGGGTACCTCCCCTGTTTCCAGTGATTGGCTAAACAAGATTTCTAGTGGTTTAATAAATTTTCTATTTTTTCGTGCAACTGCATTTGTACTGCTATTTTTTCAAGCACACCTTTTGACTCTGTTTTAAGAGAATCACTACATAGATCACTGATAAAGAGCTGGGTTTGCATGCATGCTCTCTGCAAAATCTGAGCTCAGAAGCCATGAATGTTCCTTAGATTGGTCCTGTAAAATGTGTGACCCTTCCCCAGCTGTCTTTTGGGGTCTGAGGGCTTTGTACTCCCCATGTTTGTCTACATTTTGAGGATTCGATCGAATTCAGGTGGTCAGGATGGTCGTACATCACTGAGCTCTGTGTCGTTCTAGGCCTACCCGCCACTCGCGCAAAGAAAGTTTAAATATTTTAAATATCAATCATTTGTGATAGGCATAGTTTCCATATCATTTACAATTTTTCGGGTGTATAACGTTAGCTTAAAATAAATACACAGCTGTTTTTTTACTTTTTTTTTGTTTGTATTGAAAGTAATGGCGATATCGATGCAGCTTCCATCCTCGTGTAATAAACTGAAACGCACAGCTCCACAAAACACGAAGTCAACTTCTCCCAGGACTGAAAACGTTTCTTTGGATGGTAAATCCATCTCTAATTCTTTAAAAAAAAAAAAAAACATACACTGACCTAGGAGGTTTTCCTTCATCCCTTCGAGATCTCTGGCATAGCCTTTCTATGTAGTACTGTCTGCTTCCTCATGAATGCATCCTTGCAAATCAGCTGGTCTTAAAGTGGCAAGGATTGCATCCGTTTTACCCTGAGCAAATATTTCTTTGAGCAAAATTGTGTAGGTAGCAGGTTTACACATTTGCTTCTATTTACTCCTATTTTCCCGGCATTATGGATGGTGAGAAGATGGAATACCAACAGGTACTTTCTTATAACAGCAATATCCCTGCTAATGAGAAAAAAAGTAGGGGGAAAAATCCTTCTAAGAGACAAATATCCGAAGTTAGCACTGACATTGATGACAGTCTAGAAAATCAAGAAACTTCCACATAACCACTGACAGTTGCTCATTTTAATCAAATTATGTCAAATATGGGAGTTATAAGCATTACCGTTACAGATATGTTTGACAATTTAAAGCAGCTCAGGAAAGAAACTGATGAGCACAAGATACGTATTTCAGATGCAGAAGCTAGAATCAGTAGTGTGGAGGATAAACTGGAGAAAGATGTCAGAGAGGGTATTGCTAATACTAAAAGGATTGCTAAGTTGGAAGCCAAAATAGAAGATTTAAAGAGTAGAAGTAGACAAAACAATTTACATATCTTTGGAATAAAGGAAGGTCTTGAAGGAAGTGATGCCCTGGCTTTTATTAATAAACTACTGTTATCAGTTGCAGGCCCTCCTCCTCCTGACTGTGCTCACTATGTATTGGAAAGAGCACACAGATCCTTGAAACCATATCCTGGCCCTAATGCATGACCTAGATCCTTTATGTTTAAATTCCTATACTTTCAACACAAACTGCATGTACAACAAAAGCTTAGAGACAAGATTTCCATTGATTACAATGGGTGCAAAATTAAGGTTTTTAATGATGTACCCCCAGAAGTAATAAAAAGACGTGACACCTTCTTCCCAATTAAGAGAAAACTCTGAGAAGCAAACATTAAATACAGCTTGCTCTATCCAACTATTCTAAGAGTGTGGTCTACAGAGGGACCTAAAGAATACAGTGGCTATGAGGCAGCTAAGATTGGCATCAAGAAAGATTTTGGTGCACTTTTTGCAGGCTTTACATTTCAAGAATGTCATTGATTTCTCACTAGTACATGTTAAGCCCATGGGGGGGACTTCCGATGGCAAGCTGGGGCACATAAATAATACATTTGTTTATTTATCTCTAAAACATTTTTTTGACTCATCACTAAGGCAGCTCTGATTTTCCCCTCTTCTGCTCTGATACTTAATTCCTCCAGTATACTGAGATGCCAACAGAGAGAGAATGCTTTGCCCTGTAATATCTTACCTCTGATGAGACTTGTGCCTTACCACTAAGTTAATGGATACGTTTGGCAGCTTTAAGGCTCTATTTCTGCCTACTAGGAAGGCGTTGAGGTGTGCAGATTTAATTAGATGGAGAGCGTCGGCGTAAACTTGACACAGGAGGCAGAGGCTTGCTGTCATCAGAAGATGCGACTTTCCTTGTTTAAATTAGTTACCGAGGTGTTGCTGATTGGTAATAGAAACATAGAATTTGATGGCAGATGAGGACCACTTGGCCCACCCAGTCTGCCCATTTCTCTACCTAATGGATAAGCTGCAGATCCTAATGTGAGGAATATCGACAATGTTCAATGCAAACAGCACCAGGTAACAACATTTTTCTATATTTTAACTCTGGCACCTTACAACAAACTAACGAAAGGGCAGGTGAGTTTAATAGCGCTATGGTTCAAAGGGGGTATGTTCATTTCTGGGCTTTGCGCTTTATCTATGTGCCTCTGAACTGGAGTTATGAATAGTAAGAGAATGGGGAAAGAGATGCCGGAGCTTTAATATACAAGTATGTGCTGAATAGTATGTACATAGTTATTTAAGTTTTAATGTGCAATCTGGTGTAGCTGTCAGTTTTCCCCTTACCCTTACAGTATTTTCTCATTCATTTGACAAGTAGTGTTGATGAAATCTTTTTATTTAATTTGGTGGTATTTTCCTAATACGTCAGCTAACTCATAAATACTGCTCGTTATTGGGAGTGTATATAATGGAGGACAGAGCGATGTGAACTGTGATTTTCAATTTACGCCATTTTGTTTCTGTCAGCACATGTTAGTCAGTTGGGATTTCAAATTCAGCTTAGAACTTTCCTCATGCAGGTTGAGTGCGCACCATGACTGCTCGCGCCTTGTACTCTGATGCCTAGAAAGAACGTATGATGCATCTTGATGGACTTATGGGAGATGTTGTTTTATCTACATATCTTGTTACTTCCATAATGGGAAGAGATATTGATCATCAAATTATTCATTAACTTTATTATCCACAAGACTCCCCTTGAAAAAAAAATATATATATATATATATATATATATATATAAGAGGAGAGAGGTGTTGTGTTATATGCATATTGTCTCATAATTCTTACATTGTTACCCGATTCTCATAGGTCTTCTAGTAAATGTCACCTATTCATCAGTGCCACTGAGGTTTTGAAGACAGGGTAGTGGTCGAAGCAGTCTGCTTACTTACAGGTATGATTATTTTGTTGCTTTTTTATAGTTTTTGGGGTTGTTGCTACAGCATTTAAAATTAATCAGAATGAGCTCCTTTCGTTATTGTGCTGGTTATTTATCTCTACACGTATCATTGTTTAGACGCAGAACATGTATGAACTAAGTTAAAGTTTGAATTTATGCATGGAACCCAATATTTCTGTCACATCAACACATACATATCTGGTATAAAATGTATGTTCAGTTGATTTATGTTTTAAATAGGTATACATGAATATATCTGAATCATGCACTCTTATCTGTGATGTCTGTTTTACATGTCTATATTGTACATTTAAATAATAATTATATCCTTTTGAGTGGTGGGTGGCTGGGAACTAGACCATCTTGGTGATAAATACTCTTGATGTCCTCATTCAGAATTAGATTGGGAAGAGGGTGGAAGGGTTATATAACATGATTCACTTTGAGAACAACTCATTTACTTATTCTTCTTTATTTTTTCTTTCTTTATCTTTTCTTACATTCTATTACTAGACATTGGAATGCATTATCCTGCAATATTGTTTTAAAAAAGATACTTAAATACTCTCATTTGATAGTCTACATAATGGAAAGTCACTTAGCAACATGCAAATTTAGAGCAACATGGGTTCCAGATATTACCTAATATGGCAAGTAGTAAAACATTTAATCTAATTACTTGGAACGTAAGTGGTCTTAATCATAAATTAAAAAGATATTCTATGCTCAGACCTTTAAAAAAGATGAATTCATCCATTGTGTACTTACAGGAATCTCATTTACATGGTGATAGTATTAATTTAATGAGGAGGGAGTGGGTAGGCCAAGTGTTTGGAGCAGGTTTTATCTCCACAAAAGCAGGAGTTTTAATTCTTATTGGAAAAGGAATACACTTCTACATGAATGGCATTATTACAGATCCTCTTGGGCATTTTATTATAATGAATGGGAAATTAGAGGATGAAGATGTCACACTTGTAAATGTTTATGGACCAACGGGCTTCTCACATGATGTGTTCAAAATTATTTGCTCTAAGTTCACATCTTATTTACAAACTACCATTTTATTTGCAGGAAACACCAATAGTACTTTAGACCCGTTATTGGATAGAAGCAACATAAGATGCAGAAACAATAAAACTGATAGAGAACTACAGAACATGATAAATACATTAGGTTTAATTGATGCATGGAGAATATTTCACCCTAAGGAGAAATCCTTTACATTTTGGTCCGAACATTGCCATTCAGGTTCATGAGTGGATCAAATTTATGTGCCAGAAGCATTTGCAGACAGGATAATTTCCAGCCATATACTGGAACAAGTGATCTCTGATCATTCACCTGTGTTATCATTTGAAGACTGTAATCTGACAGTCCTGTCCAGATGCTGGAGGATTAATATTTTTTTACTAGGAGATGAAGATTTTCTTAACAGCACTAAACAAGAAATAAAAATGTTTTGGGAATGTAATAAACCATAAGACACTTCCTGGCTAAATACTTGGGAATCTTTTAAGTGCTATATCAGAGGGCATATTATTAGCACATCGTCTAGAATTAAAAAAGAAAGCAGAATAAAGCAACAAAAGATACTTAAAAAAACAGCGGAAACTGAAAAAAAGTTACTTACTGATGTATCTAACGAACAGTGGGCAATCTGGTCTAGACTCAGAACTGAATACTTTGAATTAATAAGGGGAGAAACAGAATTTGCAATAAGAAGATCAAAACTTAATTATATTGACTCAGGTCCCATGGCTTCTAAAATACTAGCCATTAGATTAAAACAGAATGCAGGAAGTACAAGAATCTGTAGTGTTAAGAAGTTGGATGATAATTCTTTGATAGTTGACCAAAGTAAAATTAATATGGAGTTCCTAAACTATTATAAGAAATTGTATAATTGTGATGTTATACTTAAGTCAGATGCTTTGGATCAATTCTGCAAAGGGGTACAGATACCAAAAGTCCCTGAAAGGTTTAGAAATAGCTTGAGTAGCCCAATGGAAAATAAAGAGATTGATGCTGCCATAAAAGCACTCAAAAGAAATAAAGCTCCTGGGCCAGATGGTTATTCGTCCAACTTTTTTCATGTGTTCAGAGAAGAAATTGTTCCAATTCTTAGTAATGTAGATGCAGAAGCTTGGCAGAAAGGCCACTTTCCTCAAGACATGAAGAAAAGCTTAATCACTCTTATTATTAAGCCAGGGAAGGAACCAGATAATTGCAAAAATTATAGGCCTATATCACTCATTGATACAGATATTAAAATCTTAGCAAAAATTCTTACTGAATGATTAGAGCAGGTTATGCCTTTTCTAATAGACAACAGACAGGTAGGATTCATGAAAGGGAGAATGGCAGCAGACAATACTAGGAAGCTATTTCATATTCAAGAGGTTGCAAATACAGCAAAAACAGTGGCCAGTTTACTTGCCCTAGATGCTGAGAAAGCCTTTGATTGAGTGCTATGGCCTCATATATTTAACACCCTTAACTTATATGGTTTTCCACATAATTTCACAAAATGGGTTAGTATACTATATAGGGATTTGTCTGCGTCTGTTATAACAAATGGTTTAGTATCATCTAGCTTTAATCTCCTAAGGGGAACTAGACAATGTTGTTCTTTGTCCCCATTACTTTTTAATTTAATGATAGCTCAATTGGCCAGGAAACTAGGAATAGATGAGGGTATTAAGGGTATCCCCATTCAAGAAAAAGAATATCTCACTTTGCTTTACGCAGATGATATTACTATTTCAGTACAGGATCCAACAAACTCCATTCCTAGGATTCTTCAAATATTGCATGACTTTGGAAGCATCTCTGGATATAAGTTAAATAAAAATCTGTCTTTCTACCCCTCAATAGATTATGTGTAAGAAGGGATGTTAAAAACATGGGTATTAGATGGGAAAAAGAGAAAATAGATTACTTGGGTATTACTCTTCATAGAACAACAAATAAAAACATGCACAGAAAATCTTAAAAAACTTAATTTGGATATTGCCAACTCTATGGCTAAATGGAATTGTTTGCCGTTGGGGTTCTAGGGTAGAATGGAAGCAATTAAAATGAATATTTTGCCCAAAATACTGTTTATTTTTCAAATGCTCCCTTTCTATATACCTAAAAAATGGTTCTCAGAGTTGCAAGGTGGGATCAGTATGTTTTTGTGGGATAATAAAAGAAGCAAAATGGCTCACAACAAATCATCTAGACTGGGGAGGAATGAAGGTATAAAATTCTCAGACTTTCACTGTCACAGATTGCAAAATGGCTCAGTCATACAATTCATGAACAGGAAATACCTGAATGGCTATGTATGGAGAAGGATATACGAAACACTCAAAATATTAATATTTCAACCTTGATTTTTGCTAAGCCTCTTAAAAGTATTAAAAATAAGATAATTTTAGATGGACTTCAATTGATATCCATGTGGAAGAATCTTTTAAAAATGGACATAAAATATTCAGTTACTCAGTCATTATGGGGTAACTCTAATATCTTAATTAATGGCTCTCTGGTTCATTTTAAAAAATGGTATGACAAGGGAATATCTAATATTAGAGATATTTTAACAAATTGTACGATAATTCCCTTCAGATACTGTACATGATGCAAAAATATGAAATATCCTCTCAGGACTGCTATAATTCCCTTATAGCAAGCATTTTAGGACATTACCAAAATGATCTAAACAAAATTAGGACGAGCAACAACACCACAGCTTTTCTTGCATGTATGAGAGGTATAGCTCATGAAAATATTAGATGGTGGCCAAACAATGTAGGGCAAAATACAGAAAATTGGGATTGGGAAACCATTTGGAGTAACTCCCTAAAGTGTTTTAAGACAGTTAATATGAAGCTGGTACAGTTTAAAACCTTGCATAATCTGTACTACACCCCATTTCATCTAGTCAAAATGGCTATTTGCAACTCATCTATATGCAGTAAATGTGGAAAAGAAAATGCAGATTTGATCCATATGTTCTGGAAATGTGAAAAAATTCAAGGCTTATAGCAATATATTACTAGATTGTTTAATGTCTTGCCTTGGCTCCAGGGCAGGTTAAATTTAGAAACATGTCTTATTGGGCACTTTGATGAAACCTCCATATGGACTAAGGAACATAAATATACTGTTCAAATTATTGCAGCTTCAGTTAAAAATGTCATTCTTCGGCATTGGATAGATGATCAGACCCCTTCAATGACAGGAATGGAATAAACCATTAGACACTTCCTGGCTAAATATTTGGAATGGAATGGAGGAATGAATGCCTAGAGGTCTTATGTTTAGAGAAAACAGCCTTCTCCATGATAGGACAAAAACCCATATTTGATTACAAATGGGGAGCAATATATGCTTTTCTGACTTCTACATGAGCCTCTGCACATTGTGTTCCAGTAAACAATTGAATAATACTGAAAACCTTTCCTCGTATGACACTATATTTGACACTAATATAAAGCAATAGCTAATTCATTTATTACTTTCTGTCTGCACATTTTCCTCTATCTATTCTTATATCCCTCTTATATTTTCTAATCTCTCACCTTTCTTAATAAGAGACAGATACTACTTCTGGGATAGTATAGTAGGGGAATGTTCACCAATTATTCTGATACACAGTATACAGAGTAATTATAGAACTCTAAAGTATTATCTATAGAGTGTTTTTTCCTTTGTAAGTACGAGGTATAGAGGTATTTATTTTCTGTTAATAGTGATAACATAAAGGGAATTTTTTTTTAGATTATATTAAGAAGTAGCATCTCTTACAATACAGTTTATTCTTTTACCTAGCACCTTAATTAGGATGCAAATGGATTCCTGTTTAGATTATATTCTATTGTATACCTAAATGTCTTAACAGCTATTGTTTCATTTACTGTAAGTATTGTCTATAATTATTTTAAAACATAAATAAAAAGATATTGACAAAAATAAATGTTTGTCTACATTTTGTTTGTGACTGTAAGCTGCACTTTCAGTAGCTCCTGTCACAGTTTAAACATGACTCAATTAGCAATGACCCAGTTCCTTCAGTCCTGACCCCACTGCCTGGCCTATGGTCAGAACCACCATGGTCATTACTAGAGCACTGCTCACTTTGTCTTTGTGGACCACAGAGGAGAGACATCAGCATTTTCTCTGCATGCAACAGGTTCTTGCTCCTGGCATGCTAACCACCCCAGTTTACAAGGAGAGCTACTGCTAGCTTGCACTCAATGGCACACATCTGCTGTCCTGCATCTAGCCCAACTGCACAGATGTGGGGCAAGGATTACAGGTCTGACATGTAGCCATGAGAATCAAAGGAGCCAGCTGCCCAAAGTTATGGCTGCTCCTGCAGTTGTTTTTGCCAACTGAATGCTCCGCTAAAGTTCTCTGGGGACTGGAGGTTGAACTCAAAGTCTCTGGCAGAGGCTCAGGGAGGCCAATATGTCTGCCCCAGTTTTTAGGGCTTGCAAAAGCTAAGTGTCCACTAGATGCAGACCTGCTCAGATGGTAGATGCTGTGGTAAAATAACAGTGCCAGTGTGTGCTGGGAGAGTCATTTCTAGGGTAAGATATGTGTCCCAGCATATGCAGATCTGCTGATACAGTAGTGACATAGAGGAAGACTTGTCCAGTTCAGCCGTACCTCAAAATAAAATCATGAATATTATTTGTATGATTAACTCCTGGGGAGATGACAAATAACCAATATTAAGCTGACACTAAAGCATAAAGAGGTATTGGTTGTAAATCGTCCCACTCACCCACAAAGAAATGTTTCCACAATAAACTGTTTTTTCCCAAAAACTTTTCATTTTGTGTACATAAATCATTCCCAGTCCATATTATTATTATTATTATCATCGATGTTTTGGGTAAACCCTTCTTCACTGCTCTATTAATTATATACTAAAACATCTTCTACAACATTCCCTCTCATAATTTTATTTCCAAATTCATAAGAAGCACAGACCTTATCATGTTAGTTCATATTACACAAATGCTATCAAACCACTTTAGCGGTGAACTTGATCAAGAAAGTCTTGTTTCTGTGGATATATGGGTCAATTATAAACCTAGAGCAGATGGAAGGAACTCTAATTTTTCACAGTATCACTTCATTTGATACGAAAAAATGTTCCCTTTTTTTCTTTACTCTCAGTTTATTAAAGTTTTTCTATAATCTCAAGCCTACCTGCATCTATAAACTAAAAGCAGTTAATATTTTACTCTTTTTAAAACTATCCACCTGCCCACATTGCTCATCATTTCAAATGCTATAACCTATTAAGGGAACAAAAACAGAACTGGCAATATTCTACATGCTAACCTTGTTTTCACTCAGTGTGTCTCCCAAGCCGTCAGAAGTGCTTGCAGTTTCAAACACTGCAAATAATAGGGAAATTAACTCTATATTAGTGAAACTGTTCATATCTGTTATACTACAAACACCTTGTAAGATACTCTTAATTTATTCTCAACTTACTTAATGAGTTTCCATGTGTCCTGTTCAGGTGGAAGTAACACGGGGCAAACAAAGCACCTCTTTTAAAGCTTAACAAGTGATTCTCATTTTAGATTTTTTGGTGCTATTAGTGTCCTCAGGTGGGAGTCAAACAATGAATGTAATGCAACAGCAGCAGAATAGAATAATTAATAACAATTGAAATGTGAGGATTCACGGCACCTCTTTTTTGAAGTTCTCATATCAAAATTAGATTATTTAATGATATGGAAGAACTCTATGTTGTAAATATTTATTTTTGTTATGTTGTTTACTAATTATAGAAAAACCGCTTTCCTGAAGAAGGGTTTACCTGAAACATCGATAATAATATGGACTGGGAATGATTTATGTACACATAATTAAAAGTTTTTTGGAACAAACAGTTTATTGTGAAAAAAATTTCCTTGACGGTGAGTGGGACGATTTACAACCAATACCTCTTTATACAGTAGTGACATAGGTAAAAGAACTCTGCCAGTATCTGGTGGTGCAGGGCAGCATGTCAAGTCCACTGTGGGCAATTCCACTTGGACAGAAACAGTAACACCGCGCAAGTCAATACCACACCACAGAATACCGCCTGACAACACAAAAACAGGTAAGTTTATACATTTCACTGGAGTGGGGGAGGACATAGACACATTACTGTTAGAAGATATACAAAACATGACAGCTAAAGGGGAGGTTCTGATAATGGGAGACTTTAACGTGCAGGATACAGATTGGTCAATACCAGTAGGAACATCCGCCACAATTAGACACATAGTGGATTCCCTGCAGGGGGAGGGTCTCAAACAGTTGGTACAACAACCCACAAGAGACAGGGCTATTCTAGATCTAGTACTGACTAACAGGAAAAGGATCACAGATCTCCAGGTAGAAGGTCACCTGGGGGACAGTGACCATCACATGGTATGGTTCAATTTGGCCAGTAGAACTAAATCATCCCATTCCAAGGCAAAAATATGGGATTTCAGAGGAGCTGACTTTAATAAGATGGGCAACAACGTTAAGCTAGAGGGTCGCACACATAGCACTTAACATGGTGGTCGGTTGAAACGGCAACTCCTACCCGCCTGTTTCTTTATTTAATTACATACATTTATTTTATCATAGTTCTGAGTCAAAAAAGTCAGGGCTTATTTTGTAAGGACATTGCCGTCTGTCCGGTTGCTAATTCTGGGAGTGACAATCGTTTTTGTCAGGTTTTTTTGTCAGTTCACATTTCATCTCTGACAGCTGTGAAGATGTCACTGCCGATAGCTAAGGCCACTATTGACAACAGAAAACAGCCCACACATAACCGGGGCACCTCAGTAGAGCACCAAAGCAAATTGGATATTCAATACATAAAGGAGGTACTTTCTAAAATGCAGTTAGACATTACAGATATGAAAAATGTGGTTGGGACTCTTTGTAATGACACAAATAATAACACAAAGAACTCAGTAATATATGAAGATAAACTTGCTGGCTTAAGGGACACTGTTCATTTTCTTGAAGACAAAGTTGAGCAACAAAACGAACACATTCAGTACTTACTTAAAAACGTGGATGATTTGGAAAACAGGGGGAGAAGGAATAACCTGCACATTGTGGGTTTACCTGAAGGGGCAGAAGGTAATGAGTTAATAACTTTTCGACAGCATTTTACACCAGACCTGCTGTGCACACTGTAGCCATGGCCCCTCGAAATAGAAAGGGCTCATAGATCTCTTGGAGCTAAACCTGCCCCTGGTAGCAAACCAAGATCTATTGTCACACATTTTCTTAGATATTCTACTAAGGAGGAAATATTAAACAGAGCAAGGGAACATAGACAATTGGTTTGGCAAGGGGAAAAAATTAATTTTTTCCAAGACTTTTCAGCAGAAGTTATAGAGCAGAGAAAGATGTTTTATGAGGGCAAGAAACAACTTCAAAAGCTGGGCTGGTCTTATTATTTTAAATATCCAGCCACACTAGTTGTCTCATCACCAGAAAATAAACCAATTTATTGTGAACACATAGATCAACTGTGGGATCTTATAGAGAGTCATAGGAAAATTATGAGTATTTCAACTGATATGCCTCATTCAAAAAACCCTGAGACCACAGTAAATGCACGCGAGTCTCGTCAAGATTCAGCGCTCATCTTTCCTTGAGCCCCTAGATCATCTGTCACTGCACAGGCAAGTTCTAAAAATACCCTTGCGAATGAAAGTGGTTCCCGTGATTGCACCCCTACTGCATATGCCTCTGTGGTAAAAAACACTGTTTTTTCCTCCAAGATCCTGGCCTATTTGTCCATTACAAGATATAGTAAGCCAACTAACAGATCCTCTTACACACACAGAGTAACTCAACCTAGCCTCCTCTTAAACAAAAAACAACAGCGAAGTAGGAGCAGAGAATCACCAAAATACCTGTGTGAGGAGTGCTCCTAAAAATTCTGCACGATCTGTGGAAAAGTCCCATCTAGATACTGTATGTGTCCCAGACTGTTCGATTGAAATGTGCCCAATGTGATTCAGAATCGCGATGTTCACAGGAAAGAAGCTCAACTTCCTGTTTGGATTTAAAGTGTCAGAGCCTCCTAATTCAAGCTGCTGATGTCTATAAAGAGGAAGATCAATACCGTCACACTAAGGATTATACCCTGATTAAAAGTTTCTTTCACATGGAATCCAGGTTATATAATTATCCGCTCCTTTAGACTTCTAATTAATAGAACAAGGGGTTCTTACCCCTGTACTTACTAGCGTGCAGTTCAGTTGATGAAGTCTATGTTTTTGTTTTTGTTTTGTTTTTTAGTCTCACTTGACTACTTATTTCTCAGGCTTATGTATTTATTTTGCCTTGCTAGAAATAGGGTTATATATATATATAGAATTGAGACAAAGAAAAGGTGACTGATGGCATTTTGTTACACTCTGCAGCCATCTAGTGGTTATATACAGATGCACATGTTGAAGTTTTAATGATTTACTGTTTCAATGTTTAATATTTATATTATGAATAGATTTCCTATAAAAATAACCATTAAATATCAAGTTCATTGCCAAGTATGGGGGAGATATCTACCTTGCTATACAGGTGCATTTTTGAATCAAATACTTAGATATGTATTACCTGTCATTATGACTGTGAAGTGGGGAAATGTTTTTTTTTTTGTTTGCCTTTTTAAACTTATTATAATATGGTTATTATGTTGCTCAAGCATTAGCAACCATTGGCATGTTTACTTGCACATAGAATATGGGACTCTCTCTTACTATGGTGACCAGCCTAGAGTATGTATATCTCCTGCATTACTTGTAAGGGTCTGCTACTAATTATTAAAACCTAAGCATCCTCATTGTTTAAATCAGGCTAATTGGAATGCATAATTGCAGGGCTGCTATGGTGTTACCTTGGTGACATGCAGTATTAAAGCTGTTACATTATTTTCCACATTGCTCGATGGCAGACATGCATGGTTGGATTAATGTGTGGCTTATATAGCATACTGTTGTAATGCTGTCACTTAACATTTAACATGTGTACTTTATATTTTGTGCAATGAATATACTTAAGTATTTAAAATATTTTATTTACAATATCCCATTTTGGACGTCTATGTGGAGCATGCTATGATGCTGGTTAGCCTGGTCAGAGTTATTTTTATATACTTTGGAGCACTGCTGAATGGTATATTATTTTAAGCTGTTTCTACACTTCATAGTAGAATTGATGATCTTATCACTATGGTACCTATTCTTCTATGACTTTATGGTACTAGGTGGCAGGGTAGATATCTCCCTTGACACAATGTCACTATTAGGAATTTTATTTCTCTGGATAAACAAAGTGCGATATCTAATCTAATTGGACAGGTGTGGTTGTCTGGATACATCGACTACTTACACAACCAACTGACTTAGGCTACTTGTTTCTGATTTTTAAGTATTCATTCAGTTATTTAGTGCATTTCAATACCACATAGTATTGTGTGGGAATATTCTATGCATCTTAAATTTTCCTTTCTTTCACATTTATATTTTGATTGTCTTTTGTGTATAGTTATAGGAAGTTTTAAGTAAATTGTGCAGTGAATTATTTCACATACCTGTATTTTACATTTCTGTCTTTTTGCTTTACTTTTAAAGGCTAGTTGCTATTGTAGTTTAAGTTAGTTACAGTGGTGTTTCCTTATAGTATATATTAAATTTTATATTTATACTGCAGTCAGGTGAACAATTCTCTCTCTCAATGGCTTTAACAAATTACTCACTTAAAATAGTTTCCTGGAACATAAAGGGTTGCAATAATCCCATTAAGAGATCTAAAGTTTTATCCTGTTTATGTTCAATGAAAGCTAATATTGTCTTTTTACAAGAAACACACTTAGCAGAGGAAACTGCTAAACTTAAAATATCTTGGGTTGGATCAGTACATGGCAGTTCATTTAATTCTAAAAGTAAAGGTGTTTGTATCTTGTTCCATAAAAAGCTAAATGCAATAATACAATCCACTGTTTTGGATCCAGATGGTAGGCTCATTATTGCTAATGTTAAAATAGAAGCTAGAGTGCTATCCCTGTTAAATTTGTATGACTCTAATTCTAATCAAGCTTCGTTCTTTACTAACGTAGCTGATAAGATCTACAATAACGCAACTGGGGACATAGTTATGCTGGGGATATGAATACAGTTATATTTTTACAGATAGTACATATTCATCTCTGCTTGATCATAATGTCTCCTCAAAGGCCTTAAATAGGCTCTGCAATGATAGAAACATAGAAACATAGAAGTTGACGGCAGATAAGGACCGCAAGGCCCATCCAGTCTGCCCATTTCTTTTTCTACCTTATAAATGTGCCTTCGGCCTTTGCTCTGTCAGTGACCTATCTATTCATAGTCATTTGTATTGCTCCCTTATGCCTATCCCATGCCTGTTTGAAGCCCTGCACTGTATTCATAGCCACCATTTCTTGTGGTAAGCCATTCCATGCATCCACCACCCTTTCTGTGAAAAAGAATTTCCTCACATTCCCCTTTAATCGGCCTCCCTCTAATCTCATGCTGTGTCCTCTTGTCCTGCTATTTTTCTTATATTTAAACATGTTAGACTCTTTCACCTTGTTTATGCCCTTAAGGTGTTTGAATGCGTCGATCATATCACCTCTCTCGCTCCTTTGCTCAAGGGTATACATATTGAGCTCCGTTAATCTGTCCTCATATGTCTTCTGATGCAGTCCCTGCACCATTTTGGTTGCCCTTCTCTGGACTGCCTCAATTTGGTTAATGTCCTTGTGAAGGTGTGGCCTCCAATACTGCACGCAGTACTCCAGATGGGGCCTTACCAGTGTCTTGTACAGAGGATTATCACTCCCTCTTCACGACTTGTGATACCCTACTAATACACCCTAACACCCCCTAGCCTTACCTACTGCTTTAGAGGTCTGCTTGGATGATTTTAGGTCATCAGTGATGATGATGCCCAAGTCTCTTCCTTTGTGACTGCTAGCAACTCCTCCCAGCCTATAGGTGGCTTCAGGGTTTCTCTTCCCTATGTGCATGATTTTGCACTTTTGCATTAAATCCCAGTTGCCACTCTTCTGACCATTCTGCTAGTTTATCCAGATCTCTTCTCATTCTGCCCACCCCATCTGGATCATCTACTCTGTTGCAGATCTTGGTGTCATCTGCAAACAGACAAGCCTTACCTCTAGTCCATCTGCAAGGTCACTAATGAAGATGTTGAAGAGGACTGGCCCCAGGACTGATCCCGAGGTACCCCACTTGTGACTTGCATCTCTTCTGACTGTATACCATTTACCACCACTCTCTGTTTTCTGCCCGTCAACCAGTTTGCCACCCAGTTGACCAACTTCTGACCCACCTGAGCCTACCCAGCTTATTTATCAATCTCTATGTGGAACAGTGTCAAAAGCTTTGCTGAAGTCAAGGTAGGCGACATCAACTGCTCCCCTTGGTCCACCACTCTGGTTACCCAGTCAAAGAAATCTATGCGATTAGTTTGACAGGACCTTCCTTTGTAAACCCATGCTGTCTTGGATCCTGTGCCCTATGGATTCCAGGTGTTGCACTATCCTTTCCTTAGGAGTGCCTCCATAATCTTGCCCACTACTGAGGTAAGACTGACCGGGTCTGTAGTTCCCCGCCTCCTCCCTGCTACCACTCTTGTGGAGCGGGATCACATAAACCCTTCTCCAGTCTTCTGGGACCTCTCCTGTGCTCAGAGACTCACTAAACAATTCTGCTAATGGCTCTGCTAGTTCCTCCTTTAGCTCCTTAAGTACCCTGGGATGTATGCCATCAGGTCCCATTGCCTTATCCACCCTGAGCTTAGCAAGCTCTTGTAGGACCTTTCTTTGTGAAGGGAGTAGTGCTCACCTCCTCCCCTGTGTCCATGATGCTGAGCTGTGGGCCCTGTCCTACCTTCTCTTCAGTAAATACTGAGCAAAAGTATCTATTTAGGATAGATGCCTTTACAGGGTCCTCCTCCTCACATGCTCCCTTTTCTCCATTAAGCTTAGCAATACCCCTCTGGACTTTCTCCTTTCACTAATGTATCTATAGAAAGTCTTGTCACCTCTTTACTGTTCGTGCTAAGTGTTTCCTCAGTTTGGGACTTTGCCTGCCTTACTGCCTTACCTGCTTCCTTAGGGCAGTTTGGTATGCCTCCCATCTTCATCCCGCTGTGTTCCCTTATATTTCCTGAAGGCCAGCCTTTTGGCTCTGACTTTTTCTGCTACTGTATTTGAGAACCAAAGTGGTTTCCTTCTTCTTTTGCACTTCCTTTTCTGTCTAACACAATGGGATGTTGCTTCAAGTATTGCATCCTTAATGCTTGCCCACTTTGCCTGTACCCCCTCACCTGTGTTTCTTTTTGCCAGGGCTAGCTTAACTCTGTTGGCCATCTTATCAAAGTCAGCTCCTCTGAAGTCCCATATTTTTGCCTTGGAATGGGATGATTTAGATGTAGTAGCCAAACTGAACCATACCATGATGGTCACTGGCCCCAGGTGACCGCTACCTGGAGATCTGTGATCCCTTCTTTGTTAGTCAGTACTAGATCTAGGATAGCCCTGTCTCTTGTGGGTTGCTGTACCAGTTGTTTGAGACCCTCCCCTGCAGAATCCACTATGAGTCTAGTTCTGGCAGATGTTCCTGCTGGTATTGACCAATCTCTATCTGGCATGTTGAAGTCTCCCATTATCAGAACCTCCCTTTAGCTGTCATGTTTTGTATATCTTCTAACAGTAATGTATCTATGTCCTCCTCTGGTCTGGGGGCCTGTAGACAACCCCAGTTCTTATGGCTGTCCCATTTCCTGTTTCCAGGGTGACCCACAGTTCTTCTGGCTCCTTATGTGTATTCTGAATTTCTGTAGCTTTGATATTTTCATTAACATACAGGGCCACCTCTCCCTTTTGCACCTCGGTCTCTTCTAACAATACATAGCCAGGTACTGAAGTCTCCAAGTGTGGTTACTGGTAAACCACGTCTCACTAATTGCTACTATGTCCAGTTTAGCCTCTGACATTATTGCCTGCAGGTCTGGGATCTTATTTCCCAGGCTGTGAGCATTTAATGTACATGATTTTCCATTGGCCAGATTTTGGTGTGTTAGTTGTTGGGTGAAGTTTGGCATTACCCTGTGCATCGATATGGGAGACAAACCTTTTTCTTACCTGGTGATGCAAATGAGCGGCAAACATGCTGAATTGTTTGACCACTAGCTGAGGGGAGGGTGTTCTTCCCATTCGACGTATGGGGTGCTGCACCCTCTCCCCATTTGCTAGTTTAAATATTCTGCAAAGACGTCAAACTTCTGCCCCAATGCACTGACTCTCTCTTTAGTCAGATGCAGTCCATCAAATTTAAAGAACTTGCTCCCAGAACTGTTGCCAGTTCCTCACAAATCTGTGTCCTTTTCCTGGCACCAGTCCTTGAGCCACGTTTTAGCTCCCTATCTCCCTTCTCTGACCTTCCGTCCATCTGCTCCCTCTCCCAGACTGGCAGGATCTCAGAGAAGGAGATGCGGATGAAATAGATGATAGTTTGTCACCCAGCCTAGTCAGGTGTTCCTTGGTCTCCACAACTGACCGGCTGGCGAGATCATTAGTCCCTATGTGTACTAGGACATCAATGTTTTCTCCTGCCTTGTGAACAATTTTAGTAATGCGGTCAGTGTCTCTCCATGCTGATGTACCTGGGAGACATCTGACCATCACCCCTGGCTGGAGATGGGTATCAACTCCCCGAATCATGGAGTCTCCTATGATCAGAAGTTTTTTGGATTTCCTTTGTGCTTGTTTAGTTTTGGTTCCTGATTTGGGTGAGTTTTGTTGTGCTAGCTCCTGTGCCGCAGTGTCCTGCTCTGCAGTGTCTTCTGCCTCTTTAGTTGATTTCAGAGATAGAGGCAGATACCAGTTTGTAGTGTTTATATGGTTTTTGGAGGTAATGTGTTGGAGAGCAGAGAGTGATGAGGCACCTGATTTGCTCCTCCTAACCACCTGCCAACCTCCTGGACCAACTACCCTCTGCGGTCGAGGTTTTTCTGTTGGATGCTGGGGAAATGGCAGGTGGTTCTTATAATGTATTTCCTCTTCATATGAAATTTGAGGCGTGCAATCTCTGCCCATGCTGCCCGGAGCTGAGCCCAAGATCTCCAAAGGCCCAGCATGTAGGACAGTGTCCTAAATCCTGTAAGACTGTCCTTCTGAAAATTGTTCCACAGTACCTGCAGTTAATGAAATCCATTCCAAATAAGTTGCTGGGTTTGTAACCTAGTCAGAGTAATTAGAAGGAAAAAAAAAGGAAAAAATGCCAGTAATGGTTTAATTGTGCTTTGTTTAACTTGTTATAACAAGTTAAATTACTAGTGCCCTGTAAATGAGATCATCTTGTGGAGGCCCCACTGATCCGCCCCTTCCTGCTCTGCCACAGGATATGTCACAACTGTGGTACCCTATAAAAGGAGTGTAGCGTGGGGTGGTTGGGGATGGGGGGTGGCTGGGCCCTTCCCCTGCCTAAAAAGAAGAACCACGGACGAAAGAACAAGGAGGTAAGAGCAGAAACAATCAGTCAACAACAAATGCAGTAACCCTGAAAGCTTATCCTAATGTTAGATAAAACTGTAAAACCTGTAAAGCACCACCTGTAATAATTTCAGAGAAGATATACCCTGTAAGAAACATTTTGCTCCAGAGAAAATAAAGCAGTAACAGAAGATATACCTTGCAAAAGACAATTTGAATCAGAAGATTACAGCAGTAATCTGTTAGCACAACCTGTAGGCACACCTTGTAGAAGAAGGTATACCAGCAACAACAATTTGAATCAGAGAAAAATAAATCAATGAAATGTTAGCAACAAACAGTAGCAATCCCTGTGAGTAAAAATAAAAACACCACCACACAGTAAATCTGCTTAGCCAAACTAAGTCTTAATCCTTCTCCTTTGCTCTGGTAAGTTTCTCTACTCTGCCTTTCAAGCAGTCTTAGAAGGAAAGAGCTCAGGTGAAGCTAGGTGCCTTGGCCAGCAAACCAAGTCTTCTACCTACCTGATTTTGGTTTCATTGACACCTGGAGAATTCTTAATCCTAAAGGGAGAGATTACACATTTTCGTCTAATTGACACAGCTGTCACAGTCAACTAGATTATATTCTTATTGCTAAGTCATTACTACAAGATCTCTCTGCAAGTCATATAGGTAATATTGTTATGTCCGATCATGCCCCTGTGTCTATTGCTTTGTCTGTTGATTCAACCACTCCCTCAGTGAGATGTTGGAAATTTAACAGTAGTTTACTCAATTCTCCTGACCTTCTGGGCTGGCTACAAGAGGAAATTAAACTGTTCTTCCAGCCCAATGATACTGGGGAAGTCTCAACTTCAATTCTATGGGATTCCTTTAAGACTTACATCAGAGGTAGAATAATAACATATTCCTCTTATAAAATGAGGGTGAGGGAGGAGAAACTAAATAAACTTGAAGCAGGTTTAAAAACCAAGGAAAGGGCTTTCATCGCCTCAGGTTCCAAAGACCTCAAATTATTCAAAGAGGTAATGATACTAAATATGAAATCAATACAATATATAATCTTAAGGCAGAATGTGCCCTATTTAGACTGAAACAAGCCTACTGGAAAGCTGGAGAAGTACAAGGAAAATTGTTGGCCCACAAACTAAGAAAAATGTCAGAAGCAAATATAGTGACCTCAATTAAAACAAATTATGGTAAACAGGTGCATACATCCAAATATATTTTAGAGGCCTTTAAAGTATTCTACTCTAATCTATATGAATCTGAAGGAAAATATAACCAATTAGATTTAGATCAATTTCTTAAAAATATCAAGATACCTCTAATATCGGATCAAGACAAAGCCAAGTTAGAGAAACATATTACTTTGGGAGAAATACAGAAAGTGATACAATCTCTCACAAAGGCAAAGGCCCCCGGCCAAGATGGCCTCACAAGTGAATTTTATAAAGCCACTATAAAACTGACTGCCCTGGTATTACATAAAGTTTTTTGTTATATCAATGAAACAGGATCTTTGCCACCTTCCATGAGAGAAGCCACTATCGTTGTCATCCCTAAAAAAGACAGGGACCCTATGCTCTGTGGTAACTATAGGCCAATATCTCTCATTAATGTTGACTGTAAACTTCTTGCTAAAATAATGGCAAATAGGCTAAACTCAGTCATTCAGAATTTGATCCATCCTGACCAAGTAGGTTTTGTATGTGGGCGTAGTAGTTCAGACCTCTTTCACAAAATTCTGCACATTATTCATGAAGCGAGACATGATCCTCAATCTCCTACGCTCCTCTCCTTAGATGCTGATAAAGCTTTTGACAGGATAGAATGGAATTATCTACTGAATATTTTGGAAAAATATAATTTGGGAGTCACTTCTGTAACTGGGTACGGATTCTTTACTTTGAAATATATGCCTCAATTAAAATTAATGGCATGTCTTCCAACAAATTTCAAATCTTCAGGGGTACACGTCAAGAGTGTCCTCTTTCACCACTCTTGTTTTTACTTGCCTTAGAACCCCTTCTTATTAAATTTCATTCTTCTACGACAATATATGGTTTTAAAATAGGAAAAGAACAGAAAATCTCAGCATATGTGGTTGATATTCTTCTTTCAATAACGAATCCATAGTCTTCTATCCCCCAGATTTTAGACGTTGTACAGAAATTTGCCATCTTTTCAGGTTTCAAGATTAAATTTGTGAAATCTGAGGCTTTACCTCTTACCAAGATAGCTGATAAGTCAATATTTAACTTATACAAGATTAAGATTTCATTTAAGAGCATGCAATTTTTGGGCATATTTGTTGCTCACTTTCTGTCCCAAATCATCTCACTAAACTTTAAATTAATTTTGGAGAGGTTGTCAATGGATGTTTCTAGGTGGGGTGAGATTTGTCTGTCGTTAAGGGAAAAACACAAGCTTTCAATATGATGTTGTCACCAACTATATACTGTCTCCTTCAAAACCTACCTATTCAGATCCCTAGAATTTACTTCTGTAAAATTTACACCTTGATCAGGAATTTTTTATGGGAAAATAAACTCCCAAGGAAATCCTTATTCAGATTCCAGCAACAAAAAATAAAGGGTGGCTTTGGCTTACCAAATGTCAAATTGAGACATGATGCCTTTATAACCACTCAATGTATCAAATCTCTTTGGCTAAATAAAAAACACGATATACTAGGTTGGGTACATATAGAACAGGCTCTTTTGAGGGGCAATCATCCAAGAATAGTGATGTTCACAGGTACAACTAAAATATTTGCTTCTAACTCTGTTTTTAATCAAGCATACAGATCCTGGAATTCAGCAACCTCCACTTTGAATTGGTCTCCAAAAACGTCTCCACACTGTCCTTTATGGGGGAACCCTTTAATAAAAGTTGGAGGAAAGACTATTGTATGGCCAAAATGGAAAACTGCAGGAATTTTATTAATAGAAGATATTCTAGATCCCAGTACGACTATGTTAATGTTTTTTGGTGAAATTTCTACAAAATATAAACTCCCTAGAACAGAGTTTCACAATTATCTGCAGTTGAGAGAAGCTCTAGATATGAATAGTTCTTCTTGTTCTCAGTTCCATTACCTAGATAAGATTTGTTTGACTAATAATGGTCATAAAAAAATGTACTCGCTCTTGCTTGATTCTCAGGCTGACCCTAATTTAGCACTCCTAGATGGGTAGCAACAAGATTTAAATATACAAATCTCAATAGAAGAATGGCAGGTAATATGGAAAATTACCTTGAAGGCTTGCAGAGAGTCTAAGGGCAGATTTACACAATTCAGAATTATTCATAGATGGTATTATACACCTTGTAAGATGTTTAACCTTGGCCTTACTACTGTAGATATATGTTGCAGATGTTTACAGGAACAAGGCACCCTTTCACATATATTATGGTCCTGTCCTTGCATCAGACCATTCTGGACAAATGTTTTATTAATATGCAACAGTATCATAGGTTACACATTTCATTGTTCATCTAAATTTGCTATGCTTGGAATTGGCTCTGAGCTCTTTAATTTGTCAGAATGTCAGAAATTATGGTTGATTGCGACCTTTATCACAGCAAAAAATGTTATCCTCAGACACTGGAATAGTCAAGACATCCCTTTGGTCAAAGAATGGTTACAAGATTTGAGTTTAAGAGCTGGCTATGAAAGAACTGCTTATGTGAATATGCATCGTATAGATAAGTTTTTGGACATTTGGGAAGCTTTTATTACTTGTCCCCTAATTAACATTTAAAAGCTATGATAGCTCATTATAGGTAGTTAAGGAAACACCTCATTTTGCATAGTATATAATGTGAATTATAAACCTACATATCACTACAAGTACTAGTCTAATATTTGTTAAAGATGATTAAATGTTTTAGCTTTGCTAATATGTATAGAACAATTTACTTTATCAGTATTATGTTTCTGTGTATTTAACTTGCTTGATGTATAATTGTATTCCAACATGTTGAAAATATAATAAACTTTGAATTATAAAAAAACAAAGTTAAGCTAGCCCTAGCAAGATGAAATACATGTGAGAGGGTACAGGCAAAGTGGGCAAGCATTAAAGATGCAATACTTGAAGCAACATTCCATTGTGTTAGGGAGAAAAGCAAGAGCAAAAGAAGGAGGAAACCACTTTGGTTCTCAAAAACAGTAGCAGAAAAGATCAGAGCCAAAAGGTTGGCTTTCAGGAAATATAAGGGAACGTAGCTGGACGAAGATAAGGAAGCATATCAAACTTCCCTAAGGAAAACAGGGAAGGCAGAAAGGCAGGCAAAGGCCCACTCTGAGGAAACACTATCACAAACAGTAAAAGAAGGTGACAAGACTTTCTATAGATACATTAGTGAAAGGAGAAAGTCCAGAGGGGGTTTTGCTAAGATCAGAGGGGATAAGGGGGCATGTAAGGAGGAGGACCATGTAAAAGCATCTATCCTAAATAGATGTAACCCTCCTACAAATTGGGGTTCCTAAAAACCTTCCTTGGCCTTGCCTAAATGCCCACTGCCCGGCTGGCCTTATGTGTCCTGGCAAGTTAAAAGTGCCCTGTTAGCCTCCGTGCCTGTCTCTTTAAGAGCTGCCTATTTTGTGGTGTATAATTGATCTGGGTCAGGGCCGAGTAGTTTCAGGCTTGAGTTCCTCCTGGGCTGCAGTGTTATTGCTCCATTCTGCCATCACTAATTGTGCAAAGGGGAGCCCTACAGGGATCTGTGACTGTTAGCTGATTATCTGCTGTAATAGTAAAGATAATGTAGTTTGTCTAACCTGCCTTCCTTTGCAGCATGGACATCCCTGTTAATCACCACCATCTTGGTTCTGGACTGCTAGTTTGGACCAATCAGTACCTTTGGGAGCCCTAAAATGAAGTCTGTCCCCAGGGGTCTTGTGGGAGGGAATTTCTGTAGCAGTTGTAGTTTTTACACTTTGGTGCCTACATGGACCTGGATGGGGGAGCTCTAGCTGTGACAGACAGATGAATCAATGAATCAAAGCTTTTGGATCTTTGGAAAAGTCCCAAACTGCCTGTAGCAGTGAGTCAGTCTGAAGTTAGAGCTGAGAAAGTGAATGGCTCCAGTGATTCAAGCAGCTGCTCCTGCATGGTGCACAGGGGAAATCAGCAGGAAGGCTTGTTTGACCTGCCTACTACCATCTTCATAAGTTAAGAGACCTTAAGCATGATAATGGACTTCTTCTGAATTTGCAGCTTTTGCGATCGGATCCTGATTTGTGACAAAATGAATCATCCTGAAGTGGACCGAAGATTTGCCTCTGTGCGATCAGCCTGTCAGGACTTGAGACTGCCGCAGAGCGTATGGTTTGCGCAGAGACACTGTGAATTGCAACCGGACTGTCATCCGAACTGTGGTATTTACCTTGCTTTTACTGTAAGTGTGCTGAATGCTGACAGTGGGTCGCTATTTGGTTCCCCACTGCTTGAATGTGTCATGCTTGCTGGAAGCTGCATCCAGCGCTTGCTGGACAGTCTCCAAACTGTTCACCCGGTCTGGGCCTTGCCACCTCAGCCCAGACAGCCACTCATGCTGCAGAGAAACAACCGAAGAGAGACCCGCCTTTGTGTGAACCCTGCTTCTTTTGGCAATCCAGCACTTCATCCTGAGGTCTCTGTTTTGTCCCTCCTGCATCCTGTACTGGGTCGCATGAGTAAACACCAGGGTAGCTCCCTGTAACAAAGATCAAATCAAAATGTGTCAACTGATTTAATTGTTGTTGCTAATCATTTTGGGACTGAGCCGTCCAGCTCCGGAAAACAAATTGTGGGTTAAAGTGCATGCATGTTTTCTTTCCATCACAGGGCCCCAACCAGCTGCAATGTTGGCCTACCCTGGGCAACGCTTTAGGCTTGCTGTAGTTCCAACTGGGTACCCAGAGTGTGTGTGACTGTGATACAGGGACCTTAAACTGCATGCCTTATAACTTGAATTTTTCAGATCTTGAATCAACCACCTGATTCTGCCCCTACCTTGTTACTGCCCCTTTACATAAATCAGATCTAAATCTTTTTGCATTGAAACTGGTTGGGGTGTACCTCTGTACAAACAGCATTGAAATACTCAAAGCACACATCAGGATTCAAAGATCCAAAATGAAAGTTAACACTCCTCAGTAGCTTGCCACGGTGAAATATTTTAATACATAACATTACCACATTTGTTGTGCAAGAGTCCAGCAGCAGCAATATTTGCGAGTGGTTCTCAGGTGTAAATCCATTGCTAAGAGTCCAATAGCGATTTAAAACACTGTTAAATTACCTGTGGACATGCAACACGCCGAGACCTAAATGCCATCACCAAATTCATTTACGTTTCAGAGCCACAACTAGCTCCTTCCTCAGAACATGTGATTACTGATGTGCAAGTACAATAGAAAGTGCTCCAATTAAAAAGAATTGCACCTTCCACATTCAGAACAATTAATTAATACACCAGACTGTTATTAAATAATTAAATAATTAATTAACCCTTGTACATAGCTCTCTATCTTAAAACATTCTAAATATAACTATGTAATACATAATACATACACCAATAAATACAACTATCTAAAACACAACAATATTATAACTATAGAGGAAGTAGCATTAATACTATAGAAACGCATAACATGAGAATGGGCTGGGGAGCAAAGGAATATAGAGGCAATCAATGGATACTATGCAGAGACATAAAGTCATTAAGTCCATTAGGTTTAACAGTATCCAGCGTAACAATCCAAAAGGCTTCATGACAGTAATTTATCCTTCAAGCTTCCTCCTCTTTGATCTAATTTAACTTTTTCTATGCCAAAAAATTGAAGAACTGCAGGGGAGGTATGGCGGGCTTCTTTAAAATGTCTAGCAATTGCATAACCATCATTCTGTGTTCTAATTGCTGTTTTATGTTCAGCAATTCGTAGTTTAAGTGATCTCTTTGTTTGCTCAGTATAGGATAGACCACCAGGACATGTTAGGGCGTAAGCAACTGCCTCAGGACTGCAATTAATAAAGTCTCTGATTTCATATTTTTTTCCACTTCGGGGATGTGAAAAACTCTTCAAATTCTTTGTGTTACTGCAGTGTACGCAATGCCCACGTTTATAATTCCCTATAGGAGGATCCATAAGCCACATTCTATTCTCAGTTATTGGTAGCAAGCTGTGGACAAATCTATCTTTAATATTACATCCTCTTTTATACAATATTCTTGGACGATTATTACTAATGCCATCAAAGACAAGAAATTAACATTTTCAAATAACCACAATACACTAACACATATAACATATTCAAATAACCACAATACACTAACACATATATTCTGATAACTACAATACACTAACACATATACTGTAAAATATTCAAATAATCAGCTATACACGAAACACAAAATTATGAAATTAATATAACATGGGGCCGGCCTGCCGGTGCAGTGGTTGGATTTTCACTTGCGACGCCGGTGACCTGGGTTTGGAATGGACCGAGGAGTTGGAGGGTCGGGCCGGAAGAGAAGCATCGAGCTCCCTCAGGGCTGCCCTACTTCTCCTGGGGGAGGGTTGAGTGAGTGTCCGATACACTGAACTGGCTGGGGTTCAAACCTGACCCCCAGTTTGCCTTCTTAGGTTTCATCCATGTACATGGGATGACCTTTTGACCTCCCAAGACCTGCAGGACAATCACCCCATTCAGAAATTTTACTTGAATGGGGAAGTCTACCTGGGTGTGCATGATAGCATGCACTTGGCTGCGTGTTCAGTTAAAACCACACAACCTCAATCATGGTCTAGTCTATTTGTTTGATTAAAATTACTTTATCCTAAACCATTATAGTTTTTTTTTAATATTCTGGTACAACTTATATATACCAATAGTCACAAGTAAGCTTTACCCCTGTATTGTAAGTCAACAACTTTATAAGTAAAAATATTTAACCAAAAACAAATACCAGGAAATGTCATATTGTTTTAATTCTTTACTTAAAAAGTGGTATACAGAATTAACATCATTTGGATCAGCAGAGCAAGCAAACAATCTGTCTTTAACTGGAGAGGAAGTCTCTCCTACTTTTAGATACAATCATATAAAAAAAAAGTAAAAATAAAATAAACATAAAATGCAAGTATCATCCCACTCTGCTCATAATCAGAGATAACAGCAATTATAAACACACAGAGCCATACCTTGATGTCCCAAATGAAGTCTTAGGCGAAGGACATGCTGTCACAGCTCCTTCCTCTCTTCTGCCCTCCTCTAGCTTAAGTGAGTCTAAATTTAAATGTTTTTTGGATGTACCACATGTTATACTTTTGGAAGAAAGTATGCCCTGTGACACACTCCTCATAGAAGTATGCCCCGTGACACACTTCTCGTAGAAGTATGCCCCATGACCACAACACATCTCTTGTAGAAGTGTGTTAATCATGCTAGGTGGCAACAAAAGTATCTTATTTTAAAAGTGGAATGTCATCTCAGATTCTTGCTTTACTGGAACATTGTTTTGTAAGCTCTGTTTTTTTGCTACTGAGGAAACTGTGGTTTAGCTAGCATCTGTCTAGCACTTTTTCAAATAAAATCTCCTAATTTTATGGTTAATTTCAAACGAGACATGCGGATATATTTTTTCTTTTAAAACTGTAAACTGTTAATATCACAAAAAAGCTATACTCATTCTTCTTTTAAATGTATCTTCAAACTGTTTACAAGGCACGCTCAATAATAATAATGTTTGCAACTTACAAATGCTGATGATACAAATTATGTGCAATTGAGGAAACTGGTTCAGCCTGCTGCTTTCTTTTTCACTTCCTCAAATACATTTTCCTCAGTCTACTGCTAGTTTTAAAACAAAACATTTTCCTTAACTTGTAAAATGTTACTGTTACAACCAAATATTGCAAAGAAGCTATAATTATTTTTGATTTAGATATGTCTTTAAACTATTTTACAGTAGGAGACACTAAATGTATTGGCCAAACAGAATTATGATTGGCAATACTGATGTATTTAATTCAGTTTAGGAAAAGCAGAAGTAAAGCATTTTTTCAATTGTCATTATTTCATTTAGAGAAAAGTCAATAAGTCAGATCTATCTGTTGATTTGTCTCTGGGAAATAGTGGGTTCTTGCTCCATCATGTCCTCTAGTTCTAGGAAAAGCTGCTTTTTTGGAATATTTGGATCAATCAGTCCAACTAGGGACTCGAGGGGATTACAGGTTCTGTTTTTATGAAATATTTGGATTAGGCAGTCCAAATAGGGACTCAAGAGGATTGCAGGTTCTGCAGCACATATGTCTCCTGGTGGAGGCCAGGGGGAATCGCAAGCGCTGGCACCAAATCTAAAAAGGGCGGGGCGAAACGCAGGACGTCATTGCTCATCCCTGCCCTAGGGTAATCTAAAATATGTTTACGGCTGCCGTGAGTGAAGCCTGCCCTGGGCTCTAATCAGCTTCCAGGCTGGCTCCCCAATCCAGTCCTATTATTGCAGCATTAGCCCCGGTGCCACAACCCCACCCTGGGGGGAAAGCTGGGGGTGTCGGAGGAGTCGCGGCTGATGGAAGTGGGAGCTCAAGGGTCTGTGGCCGGGCTGACGTACCGGCAGCTGTGGGCAACAAAAAGAGAGAATTAAAAAAAAAATTAATATAACACAATAATAAGCCAATCTTTAAAAACTGAAATAGATTTCAAATGAAAAGTCCAATCCAAAAAGTTTGTGCAATAAAGTTAGTCAATGGGGCTCCCATTACCTAGGACCAGATGTAACCCTCTCCAGGTCATCGAACTCCCACTTCCGAGGTTGAGAGAATAATATTAAAATGAGACTGGACAGGTTCACCTAGGGGCTCTCACACCTCCTAGGAGTTAGTGTCACAGCTTAGTTTTGATGAATGAACAGCACCATCTTGTGGCAGGTACAGCATGATGCATTTTTAGCCAAAGAAGAAAGCAGCCTGCTATAGCAAAAGCAAAGTGCAAAGTCCAGAGCAGAAACAAAAAAAGGGAGAAATGTTGTACATAATCCATTCAGCTGGCACCCACAGGCAGTCGTCTTAACTAAGGGAGTCGCCAACAATCCTCTAAACCAAAAGAGCTACAACCACAGCAGTTTCCAAATCTGATCAGTCTGGAGGTTCTCTTCCAAAAAGGTCTGGAGGAGGTCACAGGTCTCCTGCATGATTTGTTCCATATGTCTCTTTTTCCCTTTGGGAGACACTTTTGCCCAAGAGTCTTTTTGGAAAAGTCCATTTGTCCCATTGCACTTGAATCTATACAGATTCTTCTGAAGTTCCGTAAAGGCTGCGCCTGGGTCATCAAACACTTTGACACTATCCAAAAAGAAAATCTTAACCGGGTTGGGTAAGGAGTGGTAAATCTAAGAATATTCACCCAGAAAAGTGGAAACAAGGGAGCAAATGCCCAACGTTTCTTCTGGAGAGCTGCTGAGTAGTCCTGAGTAAAAAAACAACCTGTGTCCCTTATATGTTATGTTGCCTTTATGCCAAGCTCTTTGGAGGATTGCCTCTTTCATGGCAAAATTATAAAATTGCATCACAATAGCACGAGGACAAGCAGCTGGGTCCACCAGTCTAGCAGCAAGGGCTCTATGCGCTCTTTCCACTGGGAGTGGGCACAGGTCTCTAATGTCAAGAATAGAGGGCAGAAAATCTTGCAGGAATTCAAGCATGGTACCATAGCCCTCAGTGCCCTCTAGCAAACCATTAAGCCTGAGATTGTTCCTCTTTGAATGGTTTTCGAGGTGGCCACATTCATCCTGACACATTTAGGAATCCTGAAGGAGTTTAGAAAAAAGCCTCTCCAGGTGGTTGACCCTCTGATCGGTGTCCGCAGAATGTTGCTCCATTGTGGAAACTTTGCCTTCTAGGGACTGGACCACTGATTTCAATTCCGAAAACTGAGCCTGAACTTCATTCCAAAAGACCCAAATTTCTTGGAGGATGGCCACCAAAGAGGGTTATGGAGTAGTCTTGGTAATGGCCACTGCCATGTGGCATATCAGAGCCTGACTCGATGATGCAGGTGAAGACATTGCCTGTTCAGAAGGTAGGAAAGCAGCCAATGTTTGATTTTTATTTTTCGCCATACACTAAACAAACCTCCCTGACTTTCCGTTGCACTCAAAATATTGCACTCTGCAATTTAGAGAGGTGTTTGATTAGGTTCAGGATGAAGCAAATCACCTAGCCCTCCATGTTGCTTGCCGACGTCACCGGAAGTCTTCTCTTTCATTTTCTTTCTCTCCTATTACTTTTCCTGATTCTCTAAAGGCACTACTTACCCTTTATCCATTGAAGGGAGGTAGCCCTGATGGCCTTGACCCAAAACTTCTCCTCTCAGCACCTGCTATTGCTCTTCCCATTTCTTTACTTATAAATCTCTCCTTCTCCTCTGCTACTGTTCCTAATGTTTGCAAGCAGACTGTCATAATACCTATCCACAAAGATGTTAATCCCATTTCTCCTGGCAGATGTCATCCAATATCTCTTGTTCCTACCTTGGCTAAGTTACAGGAACATATAGTTCTATCTCAGCTCACTTCTTTTCTTGATGACTCCTTTCTTCGCTCCCTTCCGGTCTGGTTTTAGGAAATCCCAGTCCACTTCCACCTCCCTCCTTTGGCTCATTGACTCCATACTTACAGGTATAGACTACTTCTGCCATCTTTATTGATCTCGCTAAAGCTTTTCATACTGTGTACACCCTCTCCTTCTGGACAAACTTAAAGCTTGGGCCTCTCTGAGTCTTCCATAAGTTGGTTTTGTTCTCACATTGAAAGCAGGTCCCAATCTGTCAGGATAGGAAAATCCATTTCATCCTCACTCCCCATTAGCTCAGGAGTCACTCAAGGGTGTGTCCGGGGTCCTATACTCATTTCTATATTCCTTAATGACATGCCCTCTGTCTGTTCTTCTGCGTCCATTTATATGTATGCTGATGACACAATTCTTTTTGCATCTGGCTCCTGTCCTCTTGACCAGACCTCCCGGCTACAGTTAGATTTTGGCAACATTCAGTGCTGGTTCAAGTTTAACCGTTTGTCCCTTAATGCCAAAAAAAAAAACAGTCTTAATTACTTGTGGCGCTCATTAGAGGCTTGCCAAACTTACTTCTGTCCCTCTATTTTTTACCCTTGATGGTGCTAAGGCTGAAGATACTTTCTCTTTTAAGTACCTCGGGGTCTTTCTTGACCAGTATCTTGATTTTTTTTAGTGCATATTGATCCAATTCACTGTAAGCTTCACCCTAAGCTAGGTGCTTTGTACAGGAATAAAGCATGTATCCTACTCCCTGTTGCCAAGAAATTGTATTAAAAATGATCCTTCCAATCTTTGACTATGGTGACTTAGTCTACAGTAGTGCCCCTAAATCCTCCCTTTGCCAGACTGGACCTCCTGTTTCATTCTTTCTGTCATTTTGCTTTAGATTGCTCACCTCGTACTCACCACTGCTGTCTCTACTTAACCCTTTCTCTCCCCTCTCTTGAAGCTAGGTGCCTTTCCCATTGTGTCTTTTTTTTTATCCAGATTCTGGTTTGACTCCCTTCCCTTTTTATCTCAAATCCCTCCTATCTCCTTCTTCTTCTTCCTCCTACCCTCTCTGCAACACCACTTCCCTCTCCCTCTCCCTCTCTCTTCCTTCTAGAAAATCTACTGTTGGTCAGTCTGCTTTTTCCTACCATTTTCCTAGACTTTGGTCCTCTCTTCCCCTTTCTATTCATTCTGTATTTTCTCCGTCCTCTCTAAGGTCTCTTCTTTCTGTCCATTCTTATCCTTCCTGCAACAGTATGTGACCCTTCTTCTCTCCCTTTCTAGTTTTGCTCTGCTCATGCTGTTTCACTACTTTTCCCTTCTCATGTATGTTATTGTTATATTATTCTAATTGCATTGAGTCCTAAATTGCCTCCAATATTTATGAACCTGTGTGTCTGTTTGTGTCATTGTAGACTTCTGTACTTTTATTGCTATATTGATTAGTCATATCCTCTCCCCTGTCTGCCAGGACATGTCTGGAACTGAACTGTTATGAGTTCAGTATTTCCTGGTTATAGTTGTAAATAAATAAATCCACAGCAATTCTGTTACCCCATTGCCTCCTATTAGGGTCCCATCCTCTACCACCTTAGTGCCATCCCTCACATAGAGGGCAGCCCATCCTCATTTGCCTTTCCCCCATCTTACCTGTACATTGTGTAATCTGACGCCATGAGATCACAGTCATTATTCCCTGTGGCCCAAGTTTCTGTAATGGCTGCAAGGAGAGCAATGAGTACCAATGCCCGTAGTCTGGGTAACAAGCTTCCTGAATTAGTGGCCTTGATGGAGGAGGAACATCTGGATATCGTGGCAGTCACAGAAACATGGTACACACAAAACGATGACTGGGACATAAACATACCAGGATACACTATCTACAGGAGGGACAGGGAGGGTAAAAGAGGAGGAGGAGGAGTAGCTCTTTACATAAGGGAAGGAATAAAAGCAACAGAGCAAAAGGGTAAACAGGGAGGAGAAGAAGCACTGTGGGTAAATTTGGAGACAGGCAATGGCACCACAATCCGCACAGGGGTTGTATACAGACCCCCTTCTCAGGGGGAGGAAATTGACAAGGAAATGATAGAAAGTATACTTAGAATGGCAGAAAAAGGGGAGATATTGCTGATGGGTGATCTGAATATGCCAGATGTTAACTGGAGTGCAGTTGCAGCTGCCACTTCGAAGAGTGGAGTTATTCTAGATGCCCTACAGGGGGCATGCCTTAGGCAACTAGTACTGGATCCCACTCAAGAGGGAGCAATATTAGACTTGATTCTCTCAAATGGAGATGGAGAGAGGATCACAGATGTAGAAGTGGGTAGCCATCTGGGAACTAGCAACCATCGAACAGTATGGTTCACAATAAACACAGCAATAGAGTCAAGCCATACAAAGACAAAAGTACTGGACTTTAGGAGGGCTGACTTTGTAAAATGGGTGAGTGCTCATGAATGCACTAGCAAATGGGCAGGAAGGAGGGTGGAAGAACAACGGGAATAATAAAACTGCCATCACAGAGGTAACGAGCCTTTGTGTGAAGCAAATAAACAAAACAAAACGATGTAAGAAACCACTATGGTTCTCAAAGGAAGTGACAGTGAAGGTTCAGAGAAAGAAAGCATTCAGGAAGTACAAGGAATTGCAGAAGGAGCAGGACAGAGAACTGTATCAGTTAAAGCAAAAGGAGGCTGGGAAGGCAGTCAGAACAGCAAATGCCCAAACCGAGGAAAAGATAGCCAACTCAGTTAAGAAGGGGGATAAAACCTTTTATAGGTACATCAGGGAGCGAAGGAAGACCAAGGGAGGGATAGTGAGGCTTAATAAAGGGGAGGGAGGGTGGGCAGAGGGAGACTATGAAAAGGCAGAGATACTAAACAAATATTTTTGCTCAGTCTTTACAAATGAAGAGGGGGAGGTACATAAAACAAACAGTAGAAACACTCTGGATACAGAAGTTGATAATAGCCCATTTACAGAAGAAAGGGTTCTGAAAGAACTCTTAAAACTGAAGGTGGACAAATGAATGGGGCCTGATGGGATTCATCCCAGAATTCTAAAAGAACTAAGGGTAGAACTAGTGACACCACTGACTACCCTTTTTAACAAATCATGGGAGGATGGGGTGGTACCCGAGGACTGGAGGAGGGCAGATGTGATTCCCCTTAACAAAAGTGGGAGCAAGGAAGAAGCAGGAAACTACAGACCTGTTAGTTTAATCTCAGTGACATGGAAAATGATGGAATCACTTCTGAAGGAAAGAATTGTCGAGTATCTAGAGGCCAGAGGGGCACAGGACCCTAGGCAGCATGGAATCACAGCAGGAAGGTCATGCCAGAAAAATCTGATAGATTTCTTTGACTGGGTGACCAAAGTACTAGATCAGGGAGGGGCTGTGGACATGGCCTACCTAGACTTTAGCAAGGCATTTGACACAGTTCCACACAAAAGATTAATATACAAGTTAGCCAGCCTGGGAGTGGGTCCCAAGATGACAGCCTGGGTAAAGAATTGGCTGGAGAATACGACACAGAGAGTAATAGTAAATGGAGTCCACTCAGAAGAAAGGAGGGTTACTAGTGGGGTACCGCAGGGTTCAGTATTAGGACCGGTCCTCTTCAATGTCTTTATAAGCGACATTGCAGAAGGACTGGAAGGAAAAGTATGTCTCTTTGCAGATGACACAAAGTTCTGCAACAGAGTTGATGCACAAGGTGGGGTGGAAAGGATGAGAAGGGACTTGGCAAAGTTAGAGGAATGGTCAAATGTATGGCAGCTTAGATTCAATGCTAAGAAGTGCAAGGTAATGCACCTGGGAAACAAAAACCCAGGGGAAGAGTACACAATGGGGGTGAGATACTAACAACAACAAAAATGGAAAGGGACCTGGGGTAGTCATATCAGATGACTTAAGGTGGGCAAGCAATGTGAGAGGGCAGCAAGGAGGGCTGGGGATACTGGGATGCATAGGAGGCATCGCAGTAGAAAACAGGAAGTTATTATCCCTCTGTACAAACAGCTGGTGAGACCCCATCTGGAGTACTGTGTGCAGTTCTGGAGACCCAATCTCCGCATAAGACATAGGATGGAAGCTGTCCAGAGGAGGGTAACTAAAATGGTGCAGGGTCTGCACCGGAAGACATATGAAGAGAGACCTAAAGGAGCTTAATATGTATAGCCCCGAGGGAAAGGAGGGAGAGGGGGACATGATAGAAAACGCTCAAGTACCTCAAGGGAATCAACAAAGTCCAAGAGGGGAGTGCTCAGAGGTAATTTAAGGATGTATTTTTCACAGAGAGGGTTGTGAATGCATGGAACAGCCTTCGGAGGAAGGTTGTGGAGTCAAAATCAGTGGTGGAATTCAAGCATGCATGGGACAGTCATAAGGCCATTCTAGGGGGAGAGGGTAGGAAGAAATAGGCTGCTGGTTAACTAGGATCTGCAGCTTATCCAGTAGGCAGGGAAATGGGCAGACTGGGTGGGCCAAGTGGTCCTTATCTGCCGTCAAATTCTATGTTTCTATGTTTCTATGTCCAACATTTCATCTGCCACCATTGCCTGGAACTCACTAATTTTATTTCTCAGGCTCCTGACATTAAAGCAGAACTGGCTTCCATCTTGTGCCCAAACCCTTCTGATCTTTTATAGATCATTTCTAGAAGGTTCCATTTTTTGGCCCCTTTCTCCTTTCCCTCGTCATTAATTCCCTTCCCGAGACCTGCAAGCATACAGAGCTAATCCTCTATGCAGACGACGCTGCTCTTTTCAGTAAAGACCACTGGCCCAGAACTCTCCTCCATAATTTCCAGGATGATTTTCAGGGTTCGACAAATCTGATAACCCGACATCCTGGGCTACCACATTTCAGGCAAGGACAAGCAGTTGGTGACAGATTACTTGTCCATGGACAAGTACTGCTTTAAAAAAAGATTTTCCACTGCATTACTAGGTTACTCCACTACAGCGTTCTCTGGTGATGTCAGAGTCTGGCCATCATGTGACCCACATAACTCCACACATGGAAGAGCAAGCAGCGCTGAGAGAGTTCTGCTGGGAGCGACCTGCAGCCGCGCTTGGGGATTTGAGGTGGATCCAGTCATCAGACTGGCAGTAGCAGGTGTCCATCCCATCCAATCAAAGAAGATCTTGCTGTTCTGGTAAGGGACCCTTTCGCTAGCAGTGGCAGCAGTGGCACAACTTGACTGGCAGGGTTAATCAGAGGTGCGCTCTCACTTTCATTTCATTTCGATGCGAAAGGACTTGCATGCCTCTTAGTTTGTGCGAGAGGCCGGGTGTTTTGTTTGGAGCTAGTTTGGAGTCAGGGACTGCAGAAATCACTGCCTGCCACACTTGCTGTTGCTTGTGCCTGGGCTGCCATGCCATTAATAAAATAAAATATAAAATTAATTTTGGAGCTGCTGCTGCAAAAAGCTGTGATCGGGGGAGGGACACAGACACAATTAGGGAGGGTGAGTGGTGTTGGTGAGCCGAGGATGGGAAGGGCAGGAAGCAGCCAGTAAACATGGCCATGAGCCCTTTTGAATTCATACCGACTGCAAGAATTTTATTAAAAGAAAAACGGTGACTGTTGAATCAGAAGGGAGTGGGACCGTATGTGTGTGGTGTGGAAAATGAGTAATGTGACGAATCATGATCGCTGCACGAAGGGAACAAGAATACAACTCTGAGCCTGAGCACATATCAGAAGGAAAGGGATATTTGTTACAAGCCAGGAAGAGAGTAATGAACAAAAATAGCCTAACTAAACTGCAGCAGGAAAAGTAAATGGGGAGAAAGAATGAGCTGAGGTGAAAGTTACCACCTAAAGAGAATTGTGAAAAAAGTGAGATTAAACAAAATCAGAATAAAGGGAAGGGGGTAAGGAAGTGTGAAGTGTGGGCCTTTTTGTGAAAGTTTTGTTGCTTTTAAGAGATCTGATAACATAAGACTTTTACAACAAAAATAATCTAGCTGCAGTACACTGTGTGTGTGTGGGGGGGGGGGGCTGAGGAGTGAAGGAGGAGTGGGTACTACCCAAAGAAAATGAAATAAGCCTGATTGTGTGTGAGGGTGGCTTTTGGGAAGGAGCTTGTGGATTACTGGCCTTCTCCCCTAAGAAAATAAAATAAGAGAAACCTGACTGATGGTGTGTTGTAAGCTGCTTGGAGAGGAGATTGTGGGCAAAAGAGTGAAGGTGGTTGACCTGCCCAAAAGAAAATCAAATAAGAGAAGCCTAATTGTGTGTGAGCTGTTGCTATTAGAGGAGATCCTAGGGAAAGGGCTTGGACTGAAGAGGGGTGGGTGTGCGTGAGGTGACTTGCACAGTGTAGCTGTCCTGTGGCTGGCTTGTGAAAGACTACAAAAAAGAATTCAAACAAAAAGAAAGATGCAACAAAAACAGTCAGATTTGAAAATCCACATTATTTATTTGCAGTGAGTGCACAAATTATGGAAGAATAATGTAAACCTGATCTGTTACTTATTTCATATTCAGACTTTATAAAGTATACAAATTTACAGTGCAGAAAAATAAGCAAATCTTCTACTTCTCCAGTTTCACTAACTCATCATAAGGAGAACCGATTCTGTCTAACCTACCTAGAACAAAAACATCACACATTTTCATACTCTTAAACATATTAGTACAGTATTTCACTAGTCCCCTCTAAAGTAACCTGTTTTTCTTTACTTTTGAATATTTTTTTCTTAAAAATATGCTTATTTTTAACCGGGCTACCAACTCAAGCACGAGGACTACTACTTTTAGTTAAGCCACTTGTCCTGGACTAGCAGTGAATTTTATAATTTGTCGATCCCTGATGATTTTTATAATCTGCACTCATGGTTCACCTCCCATGGATTGGTCTCAATGCAAAAAAAAAAAAAATTTTTTTTTTTCTGGTGCTAGAAAATCCTCTGATTTCAATATCACTCTCACTGATAATGATGGCAACATCATTGAGAGGGTCGCAGAATTTAAATATCTTGGCTAGTAGCTTGGCAGAAGACACCAGGAGAAAGGACTGTTGTGTGACTGGACATCTCTACTGGGACTATAGAAGTAGAACTCTTGTACTTGGACCTTTAATTTAGGGTGAAAAACACTAACAAACAAAACAAAAAAAGTGTTTGTCTGCGCTAACTGAACTGAATGGTTATCTGAACAGTTATCTAGGTGTAAATCTCAGGTAATTGAAAGGACTTGATAGCTGTGAGGTTTAAATTACTTGTAGAACGATCTAGTAAGTAGGGGGAGTGGCTAAGCTAGAAAAAAGCTACATTCAAAGACTGCCTTAGAAAGATTCTGCTAGTAACTTGGCAGAAGACATCAGGATAAAGGACTGCTATGTGACTGGACTTCTCTACTGAGACTATATTGCCGTCCTTCCCTCCCACCCAAAGCTAGTTCTACTTTTATAGGCACAGGATTTGACTGACAACAGGATCTTCCTGTTTGGGAGCAGGAAGTGAGTGATCACAGAGCCACCAAAGACCCACCATCCTAGAAGGGCAAGAATAGCTCTCCGGACCCCTCTAGCTGCTGGAGGTCTACCTCTGAGTTCGTAAGGGGTCTACTGAGAAATATAGGATATTCTTGTCTCATAACAGGACAATCAGTAGCTTAAAGGGCACACAGGCAGAAAGTAAGGAGAGAGAGAAAAAAAAACAGAGGAAAGAGTAAGTTAAGGGGCCAGAAATAAGACATGATGGGAGTGGCTGTGGAGCAGCAGTCTTCCGGGAGACGTTCTGGAGGATGCGGTGTTGTCCCATCTGCAGGCACCTCTCTGGGCTGAGGGAGGAGGTTGCTCATCTCCAGGCTGAGTTGGCCAGGATTTGTGGGACCTCTTCTTCCATCCAGGGACCACCAGTGCCACTGCCGTTACCTCAGAGGTTGCCAAGAAAGATGATCGGTTGGACCACAGTGGGCTCAGGGAGGGTGAGCATGGTGGAACAGAGGTGCATCCCTCCAGTTGTACCTCTCCACAATTCCTATGCCATTCTGGAAAAGTGTGGTTCCTCTATGGAGGCACCCACAGTGGAGACAAAGGAGGATGCTGGGAACCTCCACAAAGGAGACCCACAGGAGGGTGGCAGGGGAGGGGACCCCGCAGGGGAAGGAAACAACTCCTGGTGGGGGACTCCATTGTTAGGAAGGTAGAACTGGGTGAGGAAGGGGAGAGAGAGAGGTAGGTGCCTGCTTGGCACCATGACGGAGGGACAGGAGGCGAATCTTCAGGATTGCCGACCAGCTGCACAGGGGAGGGAGCTGGATGTCATTGTCCACCTAGGGACAAATGACCTAGCTAAGAAAGGGATTAGAGAAGCAGGAAGAGTTTTAGAATTGGAGGGGCCTTAGACAAGTAGCACACGGTAACCTTCTCGGAGTACTGCCCATATATGGCGTGGGAGGCTAGGATGTTCCACACATGGGATTCAATCAGTGGTTGAAAAACTGGTGTGGAGCTCAGAGATTAGCTTCACTGGGGACTGGGGTCCACCTGGAGTGATGCAAGCCTATACTGGCATGATGGGCTGCATCTGTCCAGAAGGAGAACCAGGATCCTGAGGTGATAGGTTTAAATGCTTCATTGGCAAGCATTTAAACTAACCAAGGGGGGGAGGCACTGGAAAGGAGCAGGGAAATCCTAGCCGCCCCCAAAAATCTTGGTAGTAAGTGTGGTAAACACCAACATAGAGGTGTCGATAGGGAGAAGGACAGGGGTAAATGGAGAAAGTGACAAAGGCAAGAAGGACAGGGATGGGGCAAAAAGGAGTAAGGCCATCAGGAAATGGAGGGTAATGAGTACCAATGCACATAGTCTGGGCAACAAGCTCCCTGAGCTGGTGGCCTTGATGGAAGAGGGATGCCTGGATATCATAGCAGTCCACGAAACATGGTACACAGAGAACCATGACTGGGATGTTAACATACCAGGGTACATAACCTACAGGAGAGACAGGCAGGGAGAAGAGGGGAGAGTAGCTCTCTGTAAAGGAAGGGATAAAAGCAACTGAACAAAGAGTAAACAGGGAGTAGAGGAGGCACTGTGAGTCACCTTGGAGACTGGAAAGGCACCACAATCCACACAGGGGTTGTGTACAGACCCCCATGTCGGGAGGGAATGGACAAGGATATGATAGAAAGGCATTCTTAAAATGGCAGAGAAAGGGAGATACTTTTGATGGGAGACCTGAATATGCCAGATGTTAACTGGAGCACATTTGCTGCAGCCACATCCAAGAGCAGGGCCATTCTTGATGCCCTACAGGTGGCAGGTCTCAGACAGCTAGTTTCGGAACCCACTCGTGAGGGAGCAATCTTAGACCTCATACTCTCAAACGGAGGCAGTGAGAGGATCTCAGATCTAGAAGTGGGTTGCCATCTGGGAACAAGTGACCATAAAACAGTGTGTTTCACGTTAAACTCAGCTACAGAGTCAAGCCATACAAAAGTGAGGGTACTGGACTTCAGGAGGGCTGACTTTGGCAAGATGGGAGAGTGCCTCAGAAAAGCACTAGCAAACAGGCTAGAAGGAGGTTTGGAGCAACAATGGGGAATCATCAAAACTGCCATCACAGAGGCAACAAGCCTTTGTGTGAAGCAAATAAACAAATCAAAATGAAAGAAAAAGCCACTATGGTTCTCAAAAGAGGTGGCTGTGAAAGTCAGGAAGAAAAAGATAGCATTCCGGAAGTATAAGGAAACACAGAAGGAACAGGAAAGAGAGCTGTACCAGTTAAGGCAGAAGGAAGCAGGGAGGGAAGTCAGAATAGCAAAGGCCCAAACTGAGAAAAAGATAGCCAACTTGGTTAAGAAGGGGGATAAAACCTTTTATAGGTACATCAGTGAGCGTAGAAAGACAAAGGGAAAGATAGTGAGGCTGAATAGAATGAATGGTGGGTGGGCAGAGGGGGACAGTGAAAAAGCAGGGATACTGAATGAATATTTCTGCTCAGTATTCACAAAAGAGGAGGGGGAAGTGCCTAATCCAATTAACAGAAGCACTCTTGATAGGGGGGTCGATCCCAGTCCTTTCACAGAAGAAAGGGTTCTGCAAAACTCCTAAAACTGAAGGTGGACAAAGCAATGGGGCCTGATGGAATTCACCCAGAATTCTATAAGAATTAAGGGAACTAGTGAAACCACTGGCTACTCTTTTAACAAATCATGGGAGGATGGTGTGGTACCCGAGGACTGGAGGAAGGCAGATGTGATTCCCTTCACAAAGTGGGAGCAAGACAGATGCAGGAAACTACAGACCTGTCAGTTTGACCTCTGTGGTAGGGAAAGTGATGGAGTCACTTCTGAAGGAAAGAATAGTTGAGTACCAGAGGCCAGTGGGCGCTAGAACCCAAGGCAAGCATGGGTTCATGGGGAAGTCATGTCAGATGAATCTAATAGATTTCTTTGACTGGGTGACCAAAGTAGTAGACCAGGGAGGGGCTGGGACATGGCCTACTAGACTTTAGCAAGGCATTGACACAGTCCTACAAAGATTAATAGTCAAATTAACCAGTCTGGGATGGGTCCCAGGGTGGTAGCCTAGGTAAAACATTGGCTGGACAACAGGACACAGAAGGTAATTGTAAATGAGTCCCTCTGAAGAAGAGGGGTTACTGTAGAGGTACCGCAGGGTTCAGTATTAGGTCCAGTCCTTTTAATGTCTTCATAAGTGACATTGCAGAAGGACTGGAAGGAAAAATGTGCCTTTTGCAGATGACACAAAGATCTGCAACAGGGTTGATACACAAGGAGGTGTGGAAAGGATGAGAAGGACTTGGCAAGGTTGGAGGAATGGTCAGAAGTATGGCAGCTAGGATTCAATGCAAAGAAGTGCAAAATAATGCACCTGAGAAATGAGAACCCAGGGGAAGAATACACAATGGGGGGAGGTAGTAACAACAACAAAAAAGGAAAGGGACCTGGGGGTAATCATATCAGATGATCTTACGGTTAGCAAGCAATGTGAGAAGGCAGTAGGGAGGGCTGTGGGTATACTGGGATGCATAGGGAGAGGTATCAGCAGTAGAAAACAGGAACTTGTTATCCCTCTGTACAGACAGTTGGTGAGACCCAATTTGGAGTACTGCATCCAGTTCTGGAGACCCCATCTCCGCAAGGACATAGACAGGATAGAGGCAGTCCAGAGGAGGTAACTAAAATGGTGCAGGGTCTGCAAGGAAGCCGTATGAGGAGAGACTAAAGGAGCTTAATATATACCCTTGAGGAAAGAAGGAGAGGGGACATGATAGAAACTTTTAAGTACCTCAGTGGAATCAACAAAGTCCAAGAGGATAGCATCTTTCAGAAAAGAGCGTGCAAGAACAAGGGGACACAATTTAAAGATGGGGGTAGGTTCAGGGCAATGTGAAAGTATTATTTCACAGAGAGGGTAGTGGATACATGGAACAGCCTTCCTGAGGAGGTTGTGGGGTCTAAAACTGTGGGAGAATTCAAGAATGCATGGGACAGACATAAGGCAATTCTTGTGGGGGGGTAGGAAGAAATATGCTGTTGGTTAACTAGGATCTGTGGCCTATCCTGTAGGTAGGGAAATGGGCAGACTAGATGGGCCAGGTGGTCCTTATCTGCCGTCAAAGTCTATGTTTCTATGTTTGGCATCCAACTTGACTGCCACCTGTCATATGAATTCCATATTTACCGACTCATCAAAAAATTTCACCAGAGGCTTGGTATGTTATGTTGAGTTAATCGATTCCTCATTCCCAAATCCAGATCCTTAGTCACAAATAGCTTCCTTCTTCCCCTCCTTGAGTACAGATCCATTATTGACTCCTCCTTGCTATCCCAAAAGACTCTAAGTCAGTTAAGATCCATATATACCACAACATTATCAGGTTCGTAACAGGCCTCCCCAGAAGCACACATCACTGCAACCTTTATATGGCTGCTGACTGGTTATCACTAGATGACAAATTTACCCATGAAATACTGACCTTCTTCTTTAATGTTCACAGGGAACGTCTCCCTAACTGCATCATCTTTATTTTTATTTATTTAGTTTTTGTTGACCGGGTAAGTGCACTAGACAGATCTTGACTATTTTCAGGCACGACCCGGGGGAAGGGGATACAGATGAATGCCAACTGACCTTGAACCAGATTAAACAGTTGGTGGTATTTTAGTGAATGAGGGAAATTTGGCCAGGACACTGGGGAAATTCCCCCACTCTTTCTGAGGGGGTGCTGTGGAGCTGCAGGAAGATGGAGGTCCCCATTTCGATGGAGGAGGTGGAGGAGAGAGGTTCTGCCCCTGGAGTTCCTGAGATCTTCATAGAATTACCGACAGAAATGGTTGGTATTGATCCTTTTGAAAACCAGGATATTGCTGTGGAATTAGGGGAACAGACCTTGGAGGTGGAGGAGATTAATTTGGAGAATACTGAGGAAGATACCTTGCATAAAGAGCTGGAAAAGGAAAAACTGCATTTATTGGAGCTAATTTCCCAGACTGAGAAAGACTATGGTCTATGCCAAAACATTCGGAGAAGGAGAAAAAAAGGATCTCTTGCAATCCCATTACTTATGGGGCATAAAAGACAGCCTGCAAGTACACCTGAAGTTTCTCCAAACAAGGTACAACAGACAGAAAAACAGATAAATCGTTTGCAGGTTTCAACACTAGATAACGATGAGGTGACAGAGAAAACCTGGTCAATGGGAGAAGTACTACAACATGCTGGCTGGTTGTTGCAGAATGGGATATGGATTCCTGATCCAAAGATTCCACTACTGGGTGTTGCGGATCACACTGTGACTAATAACCTAGATCTTCTAGCTGAGTCGCAGCAAAGCAGTTCTTCTAGAGTGCAGGCACAGGAACAAGGTGTAACTTTAGGAAAATGTAATGTGACAGACTCTGAAGGCCTACCTCCTAGTGCATCTCGGGCCATAATTCAGCAGCCAGAGGTGAGTGCATCACTGTTACAGAGAAATGAAGCTGTGCAAATGAAAGGGAAAATTTACTAAATCTACCATAGATTGTGGGGATAGTTCTGAAGTGACTCCAGATGGAACGTTTAATGGAGTAATTTTGGCTCCAGCTGAACGAACAAAAATTTATGCTGGATTGTTTCAACAACCAGCTATAGAAGCTAAACGAAGATTTTTGGTCCATCTATGATATAAAGGCAATGCTCCACTGGTCCCAGATAGGATTTGGGTGGGGAAAACCCTAATATTAGACAGTTTGGTATTTGTTTCAACAGATATTTATGCACTTATCCATTCTTCTGGGGACCGCAACCATGATCTTAGTTTTTGCACTATGCAATTATTGGACAAATTTTGGAGATTGTACTATGAAGTTAAAGACCAAATCACATGGAAGGACTTTTTGGTAATACCAATCACTAAACCAACTATTAAAACAATAACAGTACTTTTTCATAATGAGAGGGTAAATGTCTCTAATATTACATACTGGTTGGAACAAAGATGTACACTGTTTGATAAACCTAAACCTATCATAGATGAAAATGGTTTCTTGACTGGAGGCTGGAATTTTAGGGTTCAATTGAATCACAGTGATATGGGAATTCAACATTTACCCAGCTCCTTTTTTTTCTGGGGAGAGATGGGGGATTATTTTTTTATTCAGGACAACCTAAAAGTTATTATAAATGTGGTTCTCTGTCTCATTTAAACACTGATTCTGATAAGATAAAATGTTATAACTGTGGGGTTTTGGGGCATGCAGCCACACATTGTGAAGCCTGTCCTCTATGCTATCTATGTGGGGATGCAGAGCACTCCTATGCTAACTGCTCATGGGCATCACATGACAGGGATGAAGCCTTTGATCAGGAGTATTTTTTAAACAAAGCTGAACTTTCTTCTATGGATCACCTAGGGGTTCAGAGGGTGGACACCTTGAGGGGGAGATGCCGAGGGAGAGGAGCAGGAACTATCCCCATGTCTAGACATATAACAGGAAGAGATAGTTCCCTCTCCATTTCTAGTTCACAGGGGATCTCGCAATTAGAAGAGAAAAGAGTTTCAGTCCCTACAAATGTAGGCTTAGGAGATAAAGAAACTCCCTTTGTTACTCCTCAAGGCTCACCGATAAGATCCCAAAGTATTTTATCTGAGGGATTGCCTTGTAGTATATATCTTGACGATTCAGATATGGAGACACCTATGGAAGGGATAGAATCTCCTGACTTCTCACAAAATAATGAGTCTTTTACAATGGTTAGCAAGCAGAGTTGTCGTAAGAGTCATAACCCCCCCCCTCCAGTGCCAACTTCTAATAGGTTTGTTCCTCTCACCTCTTGGTGAGGCCAAATGGAACAAGAACAACCTATAGAGAAAGGGAACATAGAACATGGTCAGGCTCCTCAGGAACATATTAGGAAGGAAATGCCTGCAGCAAAACCATTTCGTACCCCCACATACCATAAAAGAGTTACCAGTTCTAGTGGGAAACCAGTAAAACACCCCGCGAAAGTATGAGTATGCGGATAGCTAGCTTGCATGTTAACAGTTTAAAATTAGGAAAAGGACACCTAACAACCTTTGGTATCCTACAAACACTGCATTATGATATAATTGTGTTACAGGATACAAGACTGCATTAAAGTAATGAGATTATACAAGCCACAAAGGATTGGGGATGGGGAGCTTCGTTTTGGTCTCCAGGCACAGACCCAAGCAGTGGATTAGGTTTTTGCTTTTCTACACTAGAAGTTTTTGTACATAGGTTGGTAGATATTGAATCAGGACGAGCATGTTTGTTAGATGTCGAATTTCATGGTTTCCAACTCCGGCTATTGAATATCTGTAACCCTCAAGTGAAAACCCAATGTATTGAGCTATTAAAAAAGATACAACCATATTTGTATACTAAACGTCAGGTGCTTCTGGGGGGGAGTTTAATATTAACATTTTAGAGAAACTTGTAATGAGGAAACAATATTGTGATACGTTCTTTTTAAAACAGATGATTTTTCAAACAGATCTTAAGGATGTACATGGTATTGGGCCACAACATTTGAAACCAACCTTTTTTAAAGGAAAAATGGCATCCAAAATTGATTTTCTTTTTGTAAAAAAACCTTACAAAGTACTACAACCATGATAATACCCATCGAAACTTCAGATCATTGTTTAATTGGCTTTCAATTTGAATAGCCTCCTCAATGAGTAGCATGACCGGGTTTGTGGAGACTAAATATTTCTAGTTTGACTGAAATGATAGTTTTAACAGAGTTGGAAACTATTATACAAGATAAATTGACAACATTATTTTTCTATGATGACATAAGGAAGTGGTGGACGGATTTTAAAGATTGTTTAGTAGGGTTTTTTCAAACCACAGGTGCATACCGAGCTAAAACTAAACAGGAGTTGTACATGAACCTGAGAACCGAGCTGGGAAATTTAACTAACCAAGCTGAAGGGAATGTTGATATACCTATACGCATAAAAGATGTGAGACAGGAAATGGGAGAATTTCAATATTCACGACTCTCATCACTCTGTACGGAACAAAAATTTGGCATGCAGGGGAAAACAGAACAAGTAAACCCTTTTTTAGCTAGCCAAAGGAGACGGGAATGACGGTATTTCTCAGCATTACTAAATGAGAAAGGAGAGACATGTAAAGATAATTTGAAAATTATGTGAATCATTCAAAATTATGCTAAAAATATTTTTGGTGTACCTTTAGAACCCACAGATGAAACGTCTCACATCTTACGTATGGCTGAACTTCTCCAGTTGTCCCAGTTACAGAAAGAGATGTTAGTAAAACCATTTACAAAACAAGAATTGGAGAGGGCAATTATGTCTCTTCATACTGGTATTTCTCCAGGTTCAGATGGTCTGCCAAGTGAATTGTATAAAGTTTTATGGTCCAAGATTCCTATGGTCCTGTTGAAATTATATAACCATCTGGTGAAGGATTATACTCATAGATACATAGACAGTGTCGGCAGATAAGGGCCTATGACCCACCCAGTCTGCCCATTTAAGTTTGTAAGTTCAGTTTATGTTTTCCAGGAAGTCTGTTGCCCCTTACCCCTGACCTCCAGAATTCCTTTATGTCTATCCCATGCATTCTTAAATCCCGTGATTGTTTCAGCCCTCACCACTTCCTCTGGCAGGGTGTTCCACTTGTCCACCACCCGTTCTGTGAAGAAATTCTTCCTCACGTTTCCTCTGAATCGTCCTCCCTCCAACTTCATCCTATGCCCTATAGTCCTGGAACTCTCCTGGCACAAATGTATGAAGGGTTGTTAGGGTTCTTATACAAATCAGGGAATAGGGCTAACATTAAAAATTGGAGACCTTTAACTCTGTTAAATACTGATTTTAAAATTTTCACCAAACTATTAGGGAACAGGTTGTCAGCAGTTATGGATGAATTGATTAGACCTATGCAATTTTGTGCAATTCCTGGGAGACATATATCAGATTTTTTATTATTCTTAAGAGAACTTATGGCACAAGGTGATTCAATAGTGGGAATAGAGAGACAGACAGGATATCTTATAAGTTTAAACCAGGCAAAAGCGTTTGACACGGTATCAAATTTTTTATGGTCTTGTTTAGCAGGTTTTGATATTCCAAAAGAATTTATAGGATGGATACAATTCTGCTATGCTTTAGCCTATGTAGTACCATTGGAGAATGGTTGGAGAGGTATACCACAAGCAGTGTATAGAGGATTAAGACAGGGTTGTCCCTTGAGCCCCTTTTTATATGTATTTGTACTGGATCCTTTACTATGGATTTTACAAAGATCTCCATTACTTCAGGGAGTGACCCTAAATATAGATATAGATTGTAAAGTGTTAGCATATGTGGATGATATATGCTTGGTTTTACAAGATGAGTTTTCTTTTAAACAAGCTTGTGAATTAATTATGGCAATAGGGACAATAAAAGGAGCAGCTTTGAATCTAAATAAGACAAAGATTTTGAGTCTTGCAGGTTTTCCAAATGACATAGAACTTTTTGCGGACCGCTCAGTAGCACAGGAACCCTGTAAAATGTTGGGCATCTATCTGGGTCTGGAGATATGGCTTCATATAATTGGGAACATGTTTTAAGTACTGCGTCTGCAAGAGTTAAATTATGGTTAAGATGGAAAGTTTGTAAGAAAAAAAGGGTATTTTATATTAAGAATTTCTTGTTACCATTTTTTTTGTATATAAGCATGATATTTCCATTACCTAAAAAATTAGAGACTAAAGTTATGAGGGTATTTTTTGGTTGCTTTTGGGGAAGTTGATTAAACCCTATAAAAAGGAATATTTTATACTTAGGAATTAAAGATGGGGGGTGGGCATGATAAATCCAATTTTTTTTTTTTCACAATTTTCTTATGTGATAACCTGGTTCCCTTGATTCAATGTGCAAGAAATTTATGGTCAAAATGAGGATTTATGGTATTAGATGGTGTTTTAATAGAATGGAAGGGAGGTGTATTTCTGCATAAAAATAAAAGACAACCTAGGTTGGTACAATGGTGGGCTGAAGTTTTTGATAAAATCAAGTTATTGCATATTGATTATAAGCATGTTTTACAGACCCCGGGAAAGTTTTATACGAGAAAATTCTGATGTCTAACTTCTGTGAAAATCCTTTTGCTACTTTTTTAGTTCCTCAGCAGACCCAGATTTTGGACTATATTGCAAATGTGAGACTCCCTCTGCATATGTGGGACACAGCATGGCTTGGGATACATAGCAAGATCAATGTTAAAGATAACCACCACAGTATTCATATCAAAATATCTGCATTCAAAAAATATAACAACAACAACATCAACACCAACAACAAAAATGACAACAACTATATACATGTATATACAGAAATGGTGTGGAGGGACAGGAACAAGGTGGGGATGGGTAAGAGGCAGGGGTGAACAATTGGGAGAGGAAGGTGGGGTGTGAGGGTCAGTCAAAGGGGGGAGGTTCAGCTCTATCAGTGGCATTCAGCCTGCTTCACTGCTGCCTGGGGCCGTTCACGGGGACACCTCCTCCTCACCCCATGCTGATGGATGTCCCGTAGTATTGCAAGGGATTCCGCAGCAACACGAACAAGCCCCCGGATGGACTGCTCTATCCTGATGAGTATCCGCACAGCTAGGACAAGGGATCAGAGTCAATGGGTGTTACTGTCCATCCCCCTGCAGCCCACCCATCATGCATGGCATACAGCCATGTGCCACGCTCCTGTGATGGTGTGCACCCACCCACAGTGACCGTGTGCACAAGACATGCCCATCCAGGCAGCAACAGTCATGTGTACCACTGCACACACATACCGCCCATGTCCAGCACAGCACAACCAAGGCTGTACAGTAACATGGCTACACGGTGGGCAGGCAGTGCCACAGCCATGTGCCCAGTGCACACATGGACTAGCATTGACGCACACCTAGACATGCAGTGCCACTGGACAGTGCTGACTGTCACATGTCGCGTGCATGGCAGTGGCGTCCATGGATGGTGGCCATGCCCTGCTCCCCACCCTGTCACACAGCATGCAATAGCAATCATGGTGTCATGGCACTCACCTTCATCAGGTTGACGTTGGCATTGGGGTTGTTCCCCAACGTGCTCACAGTCAGCTTCCACCACCCTCTGCTGCTGCTTCGTGGCCCTCCTCCGCTCTGCCACGCCTGTGGGAAACAAAAGTTGAGAAACACATCAGTACCAACCCAAAGCATATTCCCCCTGCCCAATGTGTGTGCCCACCCACCCAGCCAGACCCATCCATCCCATACCCTGTAAACACTGCCACAGCCAACCCTAGACCATCCCTCCTCTATGTGCTGGACACATAAAACAGCTTTACCCATATGGACCATACAGGTGTGTACATGTATCACCCACCTGGACGAGGCACCACACCCCTCCTGGTGGGCGACTGCAGACGTGCCAGTCGCTCCGGCTCCCTCTGTCGCAGGTCACCATACCAGTGCCTGCATTGCTCAGCCGACCTCCTGCAGCCAGTGGCTGCCTCCAGGTCATTGGCCACCTCTTGCCAGACCTGGGTCCTGGCCCTGTCCAGTGGCACCTCTGCAAAGAGTGGGCCATAGTGTGGCTCCACAATGGCCACAAGGTTGGCCAGCTCGAGGGAACTCCATTGGGGGGCTCTCCTGCGTGCCATCTCCAGTGCTATAGTAGGCAATATGGCGCTCCACAGCACAGCAACCACACGTGGAATTGCTGCGCAATACATCGCCGCCATTCCCTATCGTGCAGTCGGTACAGCACTGCCATTCCCTATCGCGCTGTCACCGAACAGCACGATAGAGCTGCAGACATGCCAGACATATAGCGCCAAGGGGGCAAAGGTCGGGCACAGGGTCATGGGTCTCTGGCGCAAGGCCACGCACAGTGCCATCGGACATCTATGCGTCTAGCGCCATTGGTTGCCTGTGTGCCATCGCCACAGCGAACTATAGTGCAGTTGGGCCACAGCACCATGTAGTGACCCTTGCTGTAGCACCACTGGCACAATGGTGGCCATGCCCTGAATTGCCTACCGCGCACAGCACATCATCAGCATGGCAGATGCCTGCGTAAGTTACCTGGGCATGCGCAGTGCAGTGTACTACGCAGCCACAGAACTGCGCCATTGGCTCAGCACGTTCAACACAAACAGCGCGATATTCAGCCATCATATGCAAATCATCCAATCAGCCATTCAATGGCGCAGCAGCACGATTTGCATCTCATTAAAGTTGCTTCACACCTAATTTGCATGGATTGTGCTATAAAAATGCGACACTGTTCTGCAGTGGCCATATTTGGTTACTGCAGTTGACAGGTGAGTTGCATGCTGTGTGCTGTTCTGGACTGTGGTCTCAGCGAATTGCTGTGTACTGCACAGTCACAGGTGACCACTCTCACCCATACAGGCTGAGAAATGACCAAGCGAGGACTGGGTGAGGAGGATGATGGTGGGCTGAAGAGGAGGCCTAATTTTACTAAGGCTGTGAAGGAGGCACTCTTCGAGGCCTACCTGGATGAGGAGCTACTGCTCAGTGGACAGCGGGGCACCCCTCAGGCCCATGCTGCTGCATGGGAAGGGGTGGTACGTGCCATCAACCTGCACGGCAGCCACCAGTGCTCTGTGCAGGAGTATAAAAAGAAGATGGGTACCGACAGGAGGAGGGTGAATGAGAAGGTGGCTGCCATCAGGGTGGCACGTGCTGCAACAGGCGGAGGCCAGCCGGAGGTGATGCAGCTGACTCTGGCAGAGGACAGGCTCGCTGCAAGCATGCAGCGCAGTGCCATTGAGGGCGTTCCTGGAGGTGGCTTCCAGACAGGTGGTAGCCCATCACTGCATGGTACGTCATGGTCTGTGGGGGGGGGTGAAGGTAGATCCCATGCACTAACATGTCCTTCCTTTCTGTTACAGATCCTGTGCATCTGCAGGGGTCAGCAGTGGAGGGCCTATCCACTGCGGACAACCATCTGGAGTTGGAGGAGGGACCATCCACCTCCACAGGTAGCCGGCGTGCATTGCAACAATGTGCATGCCTGGCTTCCAACACTGATGTCGTTGAGACAGGTGTGGGGGGTGCCCTTCCTGTGTCTCAGTGGTCTGGCGTCCAAGCATGCCAGCATGCTGTGGCTGTGGCACAGACCTGCACCATTGATGATGCAATGACCATTATGGGCATTGACATGTGTGTGTCACAGAATGGACACACAGCAGGACAGCTCATGCCCATGGACTTGGCTGGTTATGATGTGTGTGCCAGCACATCAGCACAGTCCCAGGCTGCACCTGTCAGCACCGGTGGAGCAGCACCGGTGGCTGTTCAGGTCAGTGGCACTGTTGTGGCCACAGCGGCAGAACAACTGATCCCTTGGGCACAGCAGGCAGAGGGGCAGCAGCAGCAGTCACCCACCGGGACTGGGGGTACAGGGTTCAGCGGTGGCGTTTGTGCACCACCTGTGGATTTGCCCATATCTGGTCCTGGTGAGCAGCGCCCACCCTCAAGGGGTGCTGAACATCAGGCCCTTCCATACCCTGAGGGACAGGTTGCCGATGTGGCAGAAGACCTCTTTGACGAGCACACGCGCCTGCTGCAGGCATCAATACAGCAGCAGATGCAGCTTGCAATGTCCGTGGAGGCAATGAGTGTGGCTCTGGAGTGGGTCAAGGAGCGACACAGCAGGGACACCGAGAGGATCCTGTCACGGATTGACCATTTGCGGATGGATGTGACCGCCGCTATTGACAGGCAGACACAGGCATTGGTCGCTGTCATGGCCACATTGGGCACACAGTCAGGTGCTCCTGTGCTGCTCACACCACGCAGTTCGCTATCCACTCCCCATTCCTGGCGTCGTGCAATACCCACCCTGTCAACACCGGGTTCAGCCGTAGGCATCCTGAGCACTTCTGGTGCAGGTATGTTCGATGTGCTGCAGACACCTGTGCGGTAACGGTTGCGTTCATGCAGTGGAACCCCTGGTGGACCATTGGTGCCACCCCATGAGGCCCGTGCTCAGCCTTCCAGTGTTGCTGGGTCTCGGCAGGGCCGCCCATGCATCCGAGGTGGCCGTGGCACTGTGCCGCAAGACTGAGCTGTCTCCCATTGTGGGCCCTGTCTGGTGCTGCCCTGTGTGCAATGTTTGTTTTGGTGGGCAGTGCACCGGTGGGTGCCCAACCCTACACGCAGACACACGGACCACCTGCACACCCTCCCGACTGCTGTCCACAGGTGCATGTGCATGATGATGCCTGCATTGCGCTGTACACCAAAGTGTGATGGTGCCCAGCATCTGACACATGCACATAGACAGTCAGTGGATGTGGTGACCTGTGGACATGTGTGTTTTTAGTGTCTGTGTTCCGGCTCTGTTTCGCACCTGACCCCTGTACACTTAGTGCCTATTGTGTGTGTGTGTGTGTGTGTGTGTGTGTCCATCCATGTGGCGTGTTACTGTTCACCCCTCCCTGGTTGTATGTGTGTGCTTCCATGCCCTGCCACTTCCCTTGCCGTCATGCACCCCAGTGTGTTTCCTTGTGTGTATGTGGGTTGTGCCCTAGCCACTGTTGGTTGCACATGGCCCCATGACTTACCTGTGTTGGGTGAAGTGCTCCCCTGTGATGGTGTCCTGGTGCAGCTGGGCCAGCCAGATCAGTCGGGGGTCCCGTCGTCCAAGGGGGGGCTGCCCATCCCCATCATCACCGGCATCACCATCTTCCCCATCGCTGTCCCCCTCTTCGACCTGTACAGCTATCCCACAGTCTTTGGCCATGTTGTGCAGGATACAACAGACCAGGAATATCCCACAGGCCTTTGAGGGGCTATACTGTAGGGCACTGCCAGAGGTGTCCAGGCAACGGAAATGCACCTTCAGCATCCCAAACACCCGCTCAATGATGTTGCATGTGGTGGCATGAGCCTCATTGAATCGTTGCTGCGATGGGGTCATAGGCCGCCGGTAGGGTGTGAGCAGCCAGGGACAGAGTGGGTATCCACTGTCACCTGTGTGGAGATGGTGGAGGTTAGTGTCTTGTTCAGGCTCAGACTGCACCAAATCCTGTATGCCACACCCATGGCACCTGTGGCTTACCCTCTCTTGCCCACGATTTGTCAGTTCTACATGCATACTCATCCACTAGATGTCCTGTGGGGATGTCCCCACTCTCGAATCGATGGCACAGTGCCGACTGGTACCATATGAGTGAATCATGTGCTCCCCCAGGGTGCGTGGCACAGACATTGATGATGCGCCCTCTGGCATCACACACCACCTGGAAGTTGATACTAGCATATCCCTTCCAGTTCATATAGGCTGCCCCATCAGGGGCCAGGTGGTGTCGAGAATGGCACATGGGTGCAGTCTATAAGCCCTTGCGCCAGGCATACATGCTACCCTGTGGAACTCCTGTCGTTTGCTGTGCGCTCCATCAAGGTGCTGGGAAAAGAGCACTGCAGCATGTGGCAGCAGTGCTGAGGAATTGGGTGAGGATGCATGAGGTGGCCGACTGTGTTATGCCTGTGGTGTCCCCTGTTGGTCTCTGGGAGGTACCCGTGGCAAGCAAGCACATGCAGGCTGTTACCTTTGTCTCCACTGACAGAGCATGACTCCATCGTGTGGGTGCCTGCATCACATCACTGCACAACTCACAGAGCCGCCTCAGTATTGCTCTGTTCAGGCAGTACCAGCCCACAATCTCGACATCTGAGTATAGCTCAAAGCTGGTGTGGGCTCGGTACTGCCTGTTGGGGGCATACCGCTGACGGGCCCTTCCATGGCCACGTCCCCCTGCAGCATGCCTTCTCATCCCCCTCATTACAGCTTCCATGTTGAAGGTGGCACTGTCCATGTCCCTGGCTTGTGTTCCCCCCCCCGGCTGTTGTTGCTGTGTTCCCCCCACTGTCCTGACTGCTACCTCCACTGCACCGGGTACACCTACTGGCCTCTGCTCACTGTGGCCCCACACACCTTCCCTTGCCCCTAGTCTGTCCTCTTGTTTCCCTGGCCTGCCCTCTTTGTCCCTCTTGCCCTGTCTCTCTCCCTGCCTCATGTGGCTTCCCTGTAGCATTCTTGCTCCTTTTAATTTTGGCTCATTTCCTCTATGGCGCAACTTCCGCCTGATCCACTGTTGTGCATTGCGCAAGTCTTTGAACATTGCACTGCGCACTTTATGCATGGTTCCACCCCTTTCGGTTACACATGCCTTCATTATCATTGCACTGTTGCTCAGCATGTTTTCAGTGGCGCAACTGCCTCCTGCTGAATATCGCAGAATGGCGCATTTTCTGACTTGTGCTGGCACAACCCTATTGCGCATTGCACAACCCTTTTGAATATCCAGCCCTCAGTGTCCATATGCGTTACAGTTTTGGGATGCATTAAAAAAATTGTTGGAAATGTTGGTTAGTTATACCTCCTCTGCCTGATTCATTGTTCTATGGTATTTTTGGATCACATTTGTCGAACGTTTGTGTGAGTACATTACGGGTGGTACATTTATTTTTTTTATATTAGTTATGGATAAGAAGGTGTAGGTTGATTCTGCAACAGCAGGATGTTTTAGTGATTGATTTAGTTTTATACAGTGATTAATGAGTTAATGGTTTTCAAAATAAGGGAGCGGGGTACTATTTCAGATATCAAGTGGGGAGCTTATTGGGGGAAGTATAATTTTATATAGTTTAATATATGACACAGTAAGGAAGAAGAAGAAGAGAAGATTACAGAAGGAAGAAATACTCTTTAACATGATGGAAATAGTTTGTATACATTTGGTCTTAGGCCTATTAATTTATTTTTAGCACTGCATGGTTATAATACTTGGTTAGGTTTTCTCTTTTTGAATTTTTTTTGTCCTAGTGCGAGTAAATGCTGTTTGTAGATATTTGAATTTCAAAGTTTATACTAGGTTAGTTCCCCCACTCTTTTGGTAGGGAAGGGGTATACATTTAGTACTGTATTATGTTTAGGGTTTAGTCTTACTAGTATCATTTGCTTTTTCATGTCTGATGTTCTCTTTTCAGTTTTATGTTGCATGACATAGTACTTCATTGTGTCCTGGCTTGCTTTATTTTTTTTTTAAGACACTATATTATGTAATATTGATTGGTTATAGGACTTGAAGACGAGAATAACAATTTCCCCTACTCTTATAGTGGGGGGGGTGATTTAAATGTTTTTTATGGTGGGGTTATGTATAAAGTACTATTTATTCAGGTTACTGAATTTATCTCATGATTTTGTATGATGCAGTACTGATTAGTATACATAAATTGTTATGATTTTGTTTTGATTTAAAAAAAAAAATTCCCCTACTCTTTTAGTGAGGTGGAGGAGCGGGGTTGTTTCGATTGTTTTCCTTATATTTGGGGTAACTGTATGGAATACTTATTTAAGTTCTTGTTTCCCTTTTTTTTACGAATTTATATGATGTAATACTGACTTGTACATGATTTGTTATGATTTCAATAAAAATCTCCCCTACTCTTTTCGATAAGTGCCATGGGATCTTTAACATCCACCTCAACTACTACCACCAATCCAGGCATATAGGACCTCGGTTTAATGTCTCATCCGAAAGACGGCACCTCAGAAGTGCAGCACCCCTCTCATGCTGCATTACAGTGTCAGTACTGGGATATTAACCCAAGTGCCAGATGTAGGAACTGAACCCACAGCCCTCTGATCTCCCGGCCTCAGAAGCGAGTGTGCTACCTACTGAGCCACTGACACTGATTTAGCTCTGAAACGTACCAGTGCTCATACCACTAGATCCACCACACACCACTCGCCACTCCTTCATAGTGCCTTTCTGTCACATTACCCAAGGACTGCACTCCTTATCCCCTATTGGCACTCGACTCTTTAACAGCCTCCCAGACTCCCTCATTCAATATCCATCCCCAGGAATCTTCAAACACAACCTTAAACTTCACCTCCTGGCTAAATCTGTCTGTACCTGCTCCTAACTATACCTACCACTTCATACTCTTCCCCTACAGATTACTCCTAATGTTTTACAGCTGCTTCATCAACCATGTGTATGGAATGCATTCATCTCCCCCATTACTCTCTAGTTCGGTTCCTAGTCCTTCTGACTTCCTTTTTATTATACAGTTGCTGTAGTAACAATGTGCACACCTTGATTGTTCCATCCCACCACCTATGTATATTATTCCCCACCCTCTTATGTTGCCTACTGCTTTGTATTCGTTTTACTTTGCTCTGTAGTTCGTGATTGGACGCTTGTGAAAGCAGGCTGACATGCTCACTTGCCTTCTAGTATGAAAAATAAAAATGAAAATGAAATGAAATCTTCCCCTTCATCATTTCTTAACGTCCTTGTTTATTTATTTAAAATTGGCAACTGGGAAACATATACTGAGCCAAGGCTTGTTTACAAGTGTGACCCCGGGGAGTGGAAGGGGGAAGGGGACAAATGCATACAATGGAGAAGTGTAGTCAATATTAACAAAACAGTGTACTGGGAAAATGAATGACCAAAAGTCAGAATAAACAGTACACAGATACTGACAAAATATACAGTAAAAAGAGCAGGCAGAATGAACAATTAGTTGCAATACAAACCCTTGGAGATTAACAGGCAATGTATGTAGTAATGCACGGGTAATAAAGAGAATAAAACATAGAACAATTTTGGGGCAGCCAGGATAGAGTGAAGCACAGGTATTCAGGAATTACCTGAACCAGGGTAAGCTTTCAGGTCACAACTTTAAATCAGTTGAAGGTACACAGAGGTCACAAACAACCCAAGAGAAGGGAGATGACATAGGACAGACTAGCGAGAGGGAGTGCAGAGGAGTTTGAGTTGACCCTTGAATGAATGATAGGAGGACAGATTAAGTGTGGGGGAGAGTTTGTTCCAGATGGAGGGAAGACAGAAGGAGAAAATGGATTGCCCAGCTGCACATTTGGAGTAGGGAATGGAAAAGGTGTGGGAGTCCCTTGAAGGAAGAGCACAGCAGATGGAAAAGACAAGACAGAGCAGAGGTATATTAACTGTTTTAGATGGAGAGTTGCTTTAGTTGTTTTAGGTCTTGATTTTAATACCTGTTATCTTTCAGTGTTATTTTTTTAGCTTTACTGTTTCTGTTCTGTTTTTCTATGTTTGTATCTTAACTGCTTTTTAAGGGTACCTGGGTCTTTGGGGAAGGGTACCCTAAATAAATAAAATCTGTTACTACTACTACTACTACTATGGCCGGAGAGATGAGACCCAGTATTTGGAAAGAAGAGAAGCACAGTGAATAAGTCTGTGGGAGGCAAGAGGCAGAATCAAGAGATTAGTGTAAAGGGAGCAGGGTAGGTTCAAGAGGAAGCATTTGAGACAAAATTGCAAAAGGCATTGCAGAGTATCCAATCTGGTGAAAGAGCAGATGGAGCGGCACCGTACACTACATCCACATAATCAAATACTGGAAGCACCACGTTAGTGATGATTTTGTTGCTAACTGGGACTGATAGACAATACATGGTGTGGTAGAGGGTGTCAAGTTTGGGGTGGAAATTTCAGTGGATGGCATTGAGATGGGTGAAGTCAAGCCTTCCATCCAGCCACACAACTAGGTACTTGAAGTTGGGAATGACTTCCAAGTGGGGAGCCATCCTGGATAGAAAAGATTAGGGGGAGGGGAACTTTGTAAGTATATGGCTTATGGCAAAGGTGATGGACACCATTTTCTTGCCAGTGACCACAAGTTGTTGGGACTGGAACCAGTATTGGGCATTATTAACGTCAAGCTGAAGTGATATTTCCGGAGCAGAGACCCGGGCATTTGAAGCAAAAGGTACAGTATCATCTGAATATCTGAGCTGACAAAAACTGAGGGGCGGTCATTAAGGAAGAGAGAGAATCAGATGGTTCCCCAGAACCTTGGGAAAACCCAAACTGTTTTGAGAGGAGGGTAAAGAGCATTGCCAACCTGAACTGACTGGAGATGTCCAGAGAGGTAGGATCGGAACCAGTTGATGGCTGGAGCAGAGAGAACTGCCCCTCTCAGCTTATCAAGAAGGAGTGAGTGGGCTGGTATATCAAAGGCTTTGTAAGGGCAATGATGATGGCAGCAGTGATGCACCTCTGGTCCATCTCCTTATGGATAAAGTCACTGACACGTAAGAGTAAAGAAACGGTGGTGTGTTTTTATTGATACAAAACTGGAAGAGGAAAGGAAGTTAGTGGAGTAGAGAAAGTCCAAAAGCTGAGTGTAAACAAGCTTCTCTTGTAGCTTGGAAAGAGTAGGGAGAAGGAAGATTGGTTGAAAGTTGCCAGGGGAGGTGAAGTCATTGCCTTTCTGAAAAAGGAAAAACCTTGACAAACTTCCAGGACTGAAAAACAGAGCTTAGGGAAAGAGAGGTTAACTGCTGTAGGTGAGTGAGCAGGATAGCAATGTCAGGGGCAGAATGGTGGAGTAGATTATAACCTGTCTAATCCATCCAGGCTAGGACCTTTGGAGAGACTAAGGGGCTAAGTTGAAAGGAGTATGTCTCAGAATTAGAATGCCTTGGAGAAACATGCTGAAATGAGCACATCCTAGAGAAGTGTTAGAATGCCCTCGGGGATTAAATCAGTGTTGAACTCCACAGACATCTTTCATCTGGTCCTCTTATACTTTTATTTATTTATTACAATAATCGGAAATACACTTTTGAGTCATAGACTCCTTTGCAAAGGATCCCATGTCACAGATACGTAGGAAACATAGGTGGTTACAGAGGATAACATAACTACATAGGAATTAGTCATACAAAAAGTAATAACACGGTATAAGGCAGCACAAGCCCATCGTCAAGTGTTAGACAAAAGCAGAGTGCATAGGGTTATTAGCCAGACCCAGCATTCGGTGAAGTGTGGGTAAGTCCAGTAATGGAGTGCGAGAGGGACCACAGTGGTCTTGGTGTGGAGAGTGAGTGTAGGGATGAGGGGTAGAGGTAGGTGGACTAGGGACAGTCACAGGATAAGAGTGCAATGAGCTGATTTTTGAAGAGGAGGTTGAAAGGGCCTAGCTTGGGTTCAAGAGGGATGGGGGTGGGGAGCTCACTGAGCCATTTAGGGGCCCGATATAGAAAGGCCCTTTGGCCTAGGGAGGTCCTACAATGGGGGACAACTTTGAGGGACTTAGCAGCACTTCTGGTGGGTCTGTTTTGGGGGCCAGCTGGATGAGTGGGAGGAGCCCCAGGGGTGCAAGGTTGAGTAGGATTTTCTTGGCTTGGAGACAGGTGTGATATTTAAGTCTTGAGTTGAAATTTAGCCACTGGGACTGCCCATATAAGTCACAGGTATGGGTGTATTTGTCACAGCCCGTGATAAGACGGCATGCTTTGTTTAAGCTGATTTTGAGGCGGCTTAAGGCAGTCTGATCAGTGGAGCCATATATAACAATACTGTAGTCCATAATGGCTAGTAGAGAGGATGACACTGCCAAATGCATGGCTTCTGGGGGGAGATAATGCTTGAGGCAGTAGAAGACACCTAGTCAGGTGTAGCGAGAGGTGGATAGGAGCTGGATATGCTTATGGAAGGAGAGGGATGTGTCTAGAGTTATGCCCAGGTATTTAAAAGTGTTTACCTATTCTAGCACATCGCCTAGTGAATTGACAATGGTAAGGGTTGAACCAGAGTGAGAACTCTGGCGGTGGATGAAAATCATTGTTTTTGTTTTTTTGTGATCAAGTATAAGTCTGTGGTCCCCAAACCAGGATTCGGCTTCCGAGAAGTTGTTTTGGAGTGTGCACTGGAGGGAGGGGGGGGTGCTGATGACTGTTGAAAAAGACAGAATTTTACCTGAGCGGGCATTTGGTAGTGAGTTAAGAAATATGCTGAAGAGGAGGGGGCTGAGCATGAAGCCTTGTGGCACACCAGAGAGGACAGGGCAGCAGTCCAATAGAGTGGAACGTATTTTGTCATGTTGAGTCCTTCCAGCTAGATAATCTGCAAACCAGGATATTGTTTCCTGGAAGAGGCCCAGGGCAGGTAGGCAGTGAAGGAACAAGGCGTGATTGACCATGTCAAAGGCCTTTGTGAGGTCAATGTAGATAGAGCCAACAACATATCCATGGTCGAGGGCTTGGTTTATGTAAGAGGTGTACGCTACGAGGGTGGTGGTTGTACTGTGGCCCCTTCTGAATCTGTGCTGCTCTGGGCAAAGGAGATTGTGTTCAGATAGGTAGAGCGTGAGTTGATCGGCTACAGTTTTCTCTAATGCCTTCGGGGGGCAATATAGAGATGGGACTATAGTTATTGAGGGAGGTATTGTCACCAATTTTCAGGATGGGGGTTATAACAACTTGCTGCCATGGTGATGGGAATTGGCTGAGGCAGAGAGATTTGTTAAGGAGTTTGGTTAGTGGGAGAAGAACTTCATCAAGAGTGAGTTGTAGGAGCTTTAAGCCCAGGGAGTCATTACTATGCCAGGACTTGGCCAGAAATTTGGCTAAGTATTTCCTGGCTTGATTAGGAGACAGGTACGGAGACGAAGGGGGGGGTATATTTTCCGGGGGTGGGAGGGTGTGTGTGTCTCAGGGGAGGGTCAAAGACATTGGGGGGCAGAACTTCACTGAGGTCAGCGAAGGTGCTGTTTAGGATGTTTGCTGTCACCAGGTGGTCTTGGGTACTTATCTCACCAGTAGATAGTTGAGCAGGGGGTGGGGATGTGGTTTTCCCACTGAGTTCTTTGATTTTTTTTTTACCAATTATTTTACCAGGTGAGACACACTAAGCTGAAAGCTTGTTTGCAGGTGCAACCTGAGAGCACAAGGAAGTTAAGTGACTTGCTCAGGGTCACACAGTATGCACCTAGGGGGCTGTGGGATTCAAACCCAGGTCTCCAGATTTGCAACTCAGAGCCTTAACCCACTGCGCCATACTGCCTCCTTATGTTTTTCCAAAAATCCTGACCAGAGTCACAAGAGAAGGTAAGGGCTGCTTTATAGTGGGTTGGCTTGGTCTGGCGAATGGCCCAGGTGCACACATTTCTGGCCTCTCAGTAGAGAGCTGCCTATCCCTCGGGAAATGAGTTTCAATGGCTTTGTGCCAAAGATTATCATGGTGCTGTATATTGACTAGGAGGGCCTGAGAGATCCAGGGGGTGTCCCGATTTTTGGCGAAGAACTTTGTGAGGGGGCGTACCGGTCACAGGCTGCATTGAAAGTGGTGATGCAGTGTGACAGAGCAGTGTCAGCACATTTGGCCTTATCAATTGGGGTCCAGTCACATGCCCAAAGGTGGGACTTGAGCCGGGAGAGGGAGCCTCTTTTTAATCATTGCTGGTAGGAGGGGATCGGGGGCAGGTAGGGATTTTTGTTAGACCCCAGCAGGCAACTGAAGAGTGGTCACTAATAGCGTTAGGAAGCACCTTGACTTGAGAGATATTTTGGGGTCTGTTACTAAAGGTGAGGTCAAGTAGGGTAGCATTGCCTATTGTGTCATTCAGCCTGGTAGGGGATTGAACAACTTGGTGAAGTTGAGTTCTAAGGCAGAGTAACTGAAGTGAGAGGAGGAGGGTGAAAGCCAGCTGATGTTGAAGTCGCCAACGAGGAAGACTTCATTTTTGGGGCGGAACTGTACAATGTAGTTTAAGACGGTTTTAAACACAAGCTTTTGGTTGTGGGGAGAGATATAGGCCACTGAAATGTATAGGGTTTTCCCTTGGTCTCCAAGGAGCAATTTGACGATAAGAATTTGGGCCTCCTGCTATAGGGAGGGGAGGATAACTTGGGTGGCTTGCAGAGTATTTTTTATGTAAAGGGCACAGCTGCCATCTCTTTATGTGAGTCGGTCAGCACGGAAAAATGAGTAGCCATCTAAGGCGACTGCAGAATCAGGGGTGCCCTTGGTAAGCTAGGTTTCTGTTAGTGGCTGGATATCAGGGGTGTGCTGCACAAGCCAGTCTTGGAGGAAGGAGAATTTCTTTTTGCAAGCTGCTGATATTAAGAGAGGCTATTAGGAGCCCATTTTGATTGACACTATAAGAGTTGAGTTGAGATAGGGGGCTGGGACTGGGGTGGACATTGCCAGAGAGTGGAAGAAGAAGAAGGGTATACTGTAGGATGACATATTTTGGGACCTCCAATTTACAGTGGTTAAGACTAGAGGGTGGGGGGTTTTGTATTACAGTAGGGCTGGGTAGTGTTCTAAGGCCATGAGCTATCCATGTGAGTGGGGGAACCTCGGGCTCAAGGTAGCGAGGGCTGGAGGTGGGAGATGTGCTGTGCAAGAGGATGACACAGCAGGTGGTACCTTGCATTACATCTAGGGAGATTCGGGGCAGCTGTAAAGATTGGCGGGGGGGTGAGAGTATTGAGGGGATAGGGAAGGGGCCTAGGGCCAGCAGTGAGGAGGAGGAGTAGCCAAAATGATTCTTTGTTATAATAGTGAAAAATAAATAGTGCCGTACAAAATAGCGGCTTTAATTGAGCGACTGCATGTTTAGTGATGCAAAATATTACCATGGCTGTCAGTATAGCGAACAGACCACTCACTGCATCCTCTTAGCGATGGGTCCTGATCGCCAGCATACCTTGCAATTCTGGTTTGTTGAATCTTACCACTGTCACTCCCATTCTCACTGCCTGCCTAACACCAACACAGCAAGGACCATACTGACCACTAAGTACATTTTTCCCCTCTTTCTTTATCTTTGAGAACCAGGTAGCCAGAAAACAACACCAATGGCTTACCTTTCTGGCTGGTAACATATTCAATCAACATGCTACAGTCCTTTCCTTCAGAATCAACAATCCATAGTCCTAATACTGCAGAAACAATGCAGAAGTAAAGCACTTTAATTATCAAGAATATGACCAATCATGGCAAAGGTGAGGTATCTATGGTAGATAGTGATAGGTCAGGCAGTCAACGTGATGTGTCAACGGGTAAACACCTCAAGCAGTGATGCTAGGAGGAGGGGTGTCTTTATCTCTTGGCTGCTCCACGGCCACTTCCTTTGTTCAGGTGAGTTCAGTGAGGCCCCTGGGTCCTGGGCTTGTGTGTCGGTCAGTGGCCGACTAGCATGTGAGGTAGAGGGGGGGTTCGGTGAGGCCTAAGGGGAGAGACAGAACAAAAGGGCTCAAGTTACAGGTGGGAAGAAACACAAAGGAGATGGTCACAACTACGCATGCGCGACAGTCGCAAGGGCTGCAGGAGAAGCACAGATCAGCAGTCAGGTAAGAAACATGAAATATCACCAGTAAATAACAAAATGCTAAACTGTTAGACATGGACTAGAAAGTGATCACATCCCCTCACCCCCTAGGTAGTCAGTATCACCCCTCAAACACTTCCCCAGAAAGTGCACAAACAAGCAGAAATAGTCCCCAGGTGCTTACAGCACTACCTTCCAAACAGCAAGATCTGTGGTTGTGGTTCTTAAAGTAACACTCCGGAAAGTTTAAAATGGCAGCGTGCTACAAGAGTAGCAGAGTCAATCAGTCAATGTTAGCCAAATGCCTGGAAGTCCTAGAAACACCTCAAGCAGCGATGCTAGGAGGAGGGGTGCCTTTACCTTTTGGCTGCCCCACATCCACTCCCGATGTCCTGGTGGGTTCAGTGAGGCCCCTGGGTCCTGGGCCTGTGTGTCCAGTGGTATCTGACTAGTGTGTGAGGCAGAGGGGGGTTCGGTGAGGCCTCTTGGCTGCCCCACATCCACTTCCGATGTCCTGGTGAGTTCAACGAGGCCTATGGGTTCTGGGCCTGTGTGTTGATCAGTGGCCGACTGGGGTGTGAGGCAGAGGGGGGTTCAGTGAGGCCTCTTGGCTGCCCCATGTCCACTCCTGATGTCTGGATGAGTTCAGTGAGGCCACTGGGTCCTAAGCCTGTGGGTCAGTCAGTGGCTGACTAGCGTGTGTATACTAGTTCACCTCTTTTCCCTGATTGCCTTCCTTCTTTTTTCACCTGGCCTTTTGCCTTTGTAGCATTCTGTATTTTGTATTTTGTGCTCACTTTCATTTGCCTGGTATTTGCACTGTGTACTCCTTTTGCACCATTGGCACTTCGGACTGTGACTATTTACTTACCTGTATTTTTGAGTGTAGTACAGTCCCCTTTTCACATTATATCTACTACGTGCTGTCTCCCACATGCCCCTTCCCCCTGAGCTGCAGCTAGAAAAGAGCCTTGGTATAGTACGCCTTACCTGGTCACCAATCAGTAAATAAATGAATAGTTTGATCACTTGCCCTTAGATTCCCAGAGGTTATCCCAGTGGCAGGTTTCATCCTCATTATGCTTACGTTCACACAGTTTACCGGTTTCCAATAAGAAATGTCTCAAATTATTTTTGATGGAATGTAATGCCAAAGATGCCAGGACTACAGGAGGTGATTATGACGCACCTTTGGAATTTGTGTCATCCGGATTTTCTTAGGCTCCTGTGTCCCTATGGCCAGTATTTCAGGAAAACATTACAAATTATATTCAGTTTTAAGTCTAGCCCAAACCAATTAGCATCAAATCTTTTCAGGCATACACCGTATATGAGTAAAAGTCAAAGCAAATATCCTGAGAGACCTTTAATTTCTGTGTACAAAATTAATTCTTATCATAGCTGATGAAACTGAGATAAGATTAGTCAAAAACAATTCATGTTTCCAGCGAGAGCATTAAATAAATAAATTCAAATCCTTTCTTTACACAGTAGGTAGTTAATGAATAATTAACTTTGCCTAATGCAACAAATGAATGTGAACTCCTTCACAAGCTTCTATTGCTATGGAAATCTCTTGGTTATTATAGCTACATATCTTAGAAGTCTTAATAATTTATAGACAGTTGATTAAAATTAAATGTGTTATTTAGGACAGAATAACTATCATATGGGTGAAATCAATTATAAAGTGGCTTTGTTGTTTGCATGTGAGAAGTAGTTCAAATGCATAAAATATGAAATATAATTAAGCAATAAGGCATGACCAAGGGTTATGTTAATGGTCTGTTAATCACGTTCTAGGGGTGTACTGTGGCACGAGGTGTAGCCGAGTGCCACATGCCCCTAGAGAGTGATTAACTGACCATTAACATAATCCTTGGCAGTGTCTTATTGCTATTATAATAAAAAATGTTTTTAAACAATGTTAAACCTTGTTCAGCATTTGGCTAAGCTCTACATGTATGTTAATAAAAGATTAACATAAGGCTGTTAGAATGTTTGAAGCCAATCAGAAAGTTCCATTTCTCAGACCCTTTTTATAATTATTTTTGAGGTGGCTCCACCATGTCCAGGCTTACTGTTTTACTTGTTGGCACAGCTTGCTGGTCCGCTTCAGAATATATGGAGAGTATAAAAGTGACATTTGAAAGCATGAAACTGCTGTCTGAAAGGGTAGTCAGCATTTCACCACATCAGTAACCTCAACAATATACAGTATAGCCTAGAGATTAGATTGACAAACTCTGAATGAGGTTAGCGTATCTTGCAGACCTGGGTTTGATTCCCACAACCTCCACTTGCATACTGTGTCACCCTGAGCAAGTCACCTAATCACCCTGTGCTCCCAGGATGCACCTGGAAATGATTTATTGGTAACAATTGTTAATGAGTACCTGATTCAATTGTGTATCTGTTTCTCATGAATCAAAATAAATTATTGGGGGTAGCTCCAAAAGACTGAAAGGTAGTGGATGTAGTTCCACTCCATATGGGGGGTTGGGGGCAAGGAGCAAGTTGGGAACTGTAAACCTGTCAGTTGTGGCTAAACTGACACAGTCACTAATCATTGAGGGTCTCTTGGATTACCTGGAAAGCAACAAACCTTTTATTAAGCACAGAGCAGTTGTGCAGGACTGTTAAGCCTTCAGAGGATGAGGTCACTTTATCCCTTCAGAACTGGCTAGTCCCACGGTTATATGGAGTACCAGTGCACCTCATTAATAGCCCTAACTCACGGCCTGATCTCCCTAATAATGAACTTACAGCTATGGTGACATTTGACGAAAGCTACAGCAATACTCAATCTCTCTGTGTCACCAGGGGAATCCCCAAGCCCAAACCTCATAAGAAAAAACCTTGCAGTCTGAGAGATTGCCGAAGGGCGTCCAGAAGGTTCACAGTCCCACTACTTCTACTCCTGTCTGATAATGTCCACCCTAATCCTGGCCCTCTACTCAGTTCTGACTGGGTCCCAGCTTCCAAGGGAAACATATACAGTATAGACATTGACTGCAGATAAGGACCACTTGGCACACCCAGTCTGCCCATTTTCTCTACCTACTGTAACACCGCAGACCCTACTTGATTTCCAGCTTTACCTCCCCTTTCCCTACCTCTAAGGTTCCCTTACTTTTTTTTCTATATAGGTGTTTACACTTCTTGAAGGGCTGCAGCTACCAGACTCTGGGGTAGTTCGGGAACTTGTAATGCTGTGCGTGTCCTGGCAGAACCCCGGAGTCAGCCCAGAGGCACCATCCTGCCGTGGCCCCTGACCTTTTTCATTGTTTTTTTTAACCAGTTACCTGGGGCTGCAGACACAGAGGCACATGTGCGTGGAGGCACACATGTGCCCTCTTGCTCTGGTAATGGCCCCTTCCTCCCACCACATTGGCCTACCGCCCCTGGCTCAGCTGCACTTCCTTCTGGCCTCCACCGCGAGGCAGCCAAGCACAGAGGGAAGCTCAGGTCCCTCTCTGGAGAGGAAATCTAGCTGTCAGCAGCTCATCCTGCACCACTCCCTCCCTCCCCCCGCCCCCCCAAGCAGCCCTCAGATGGCCAGTGCTGCTCTCCCAAACACGGGTCGCCAGATGGCAAGAGGTAAGGCATCAAGCACCTCAGCCCTCTGTGCCACTGGGCCAACATTACGGTTCCCTCATGGCCATCCCATGAATTCTTGAAACCTGTTACCATTTTTACCTGCACCACCTCCGCTAGAAGGCTGTTCCAGGCATCCACCACTCTTTCTGTGAAGAAGTACTTCCTCACATCTCCCCTGAATCTCCCCCCTCCAGCTTCATAGCATGTCTCCTTGTTTTTGAGCATCTTTTCTTCTGAAAAATATTTCCCTTTTAAGCTTTATTTGTACCTGTGAGGTGTTTCAATGTTTTCATCATATCTCCCCTCTCCCTTCTTTCCTCCAGGGTGTACATATTGAGGACCTTCAATCTCTCCTCATGAGGCTTTTGATGCAGACCCTGTACCATTTTAGTTGCCCTCCTCTGGACCACCTCCACTCTGTCTATGTCCTTCCAGAGATATGGTCTCCAGAACTGGACTCAGTATTCTACAGTACAAGTCACATTAAACTGTTCCCTCAACTCACTGGTGTAGCATTGTTCAATGAGTTTCCTAATTTGTGCAGTGTTTAATTCAGTGAATTATTAAAAGTTTAGTATTGGTTTGCAACTAGCTGTTAGGACTATAAGCTTTATTTTCAGCTGAGTGCTTACGAGTTTCATTTCAGAAGGCAGACTAAACAACTCTTAAGGAATGCTGTGATATTGATAAACAATGCTCTTAAAGAATGCTGTGATATTTATAAACAATGCTCTTAAGGAATGTTGTGATATTTATGAACAATGTTCTTAAGGAATGCTGTGATATTTATAAGCAATGCCATGAAAATGCATTGCAAAAACACTGCAAAACAGCTACTGCCATATCACTAAACAGGTACAAGAGAGTTCAATAGGCAGTGAAGAATGATTGGAAAAGAATTAAAAGCTTCAACAATTCAAGCTGCCACTGCAGCAGAATCACAAAAAAAAAATGCTACACCTGTGAGTTGATGGAACAGTTTAACACGACTTGTACTGTAGGTGAGGGCTCACCAGTGATCTATACAGCGGTAACACCACCTCTCTCATTCTGCTGGTGATACCCCTTCCTATGCACCCTAGCATCCCAGTAGCTCTCCCCACTGCTTTATCACACTGTTTGGCCATTTTTAGATCATCAGATATGCTTGCTCCCAGGTCCCTTTCCTGTTTGGAGGTGGTTAATATTACCCCCCTCCCCCAATTTGTACTCTTCTGCTGGGTTTCTGTGCCCCAAATGCATGATTTCGCACTTCTTCACATTGAAACCTAGCTGCTACACCCTTAAACACTCCCTCTAACTTTCCTAGATCACTAGTCATTCTTTCCACCCCTCCTGGAGCGTCTACCTATTACAGATTTTAGCATCATGAAACTTAACATTGTCTTTTTAAATATTGGTACTCTTTTTGTCAAATTCCCTCAGTTTGAAACCTGGGTAGGGTCAGTGCAACCTGACATTATATCTTTCAATGACACATGGCTTACACCTAAAATATCTGATGCTGCCATCTCCCTGCCAGTACCTCTTTAGAGAGGATTGACTAGGTAAGCAAGGAGGGGTGTTGCCTAGTTTTTTTTTCTTGAAAGGTCTGACCAACAAGGTTCCAAAGTATAATTTAATGATCCTGATAAACACTGCTGTAAGCCCTCCTCCCCCCAATCTTGAGGGGCTTATTGCTCACCTTTAGGGTCCCCCTGCCCCTTCCCCTGGTACTTAGGGATGTTTAGTGCATGGGGGGAGTGTTTTTCAGCTTGCCTCCATGTGGGGCACCAGAGAGTTTTTCCTATATTAGGGGAGGGGAAAGCTGTAATCAGGGTTGTCTAGAGGGACAAGGATAGGAGACCGCTCAGGCACTGTGGTAGGGCAGTGTGGGGAGGGGGCCTCTTTAGGCAATTCAGCAGCTTCAGCAGTGATGCACCAGATCCCTGGGTGGGCATCCAGAGGAGGGCTTCAGAGAGGCAGTTTGCAGTCACTTGGGTCGTGGGTCTGTGGGGGACTGGGTGTGAGAGCATCCAGGGAGTGAGTTGCGGGTAGGTACAGTAGGCCCCAGGGGACATTTTTGGGCCAAGGTTGGTGGTGTGGTGTTTCTCAAGCTGTCGGTGCTGCGGAGATGGTGGCAGGGTCTCTGCAGGAGGTTGGGGTCTGGTGGCAGGGTCCTGATTCCATGGCTTGGGAGGAAAGACGGTGGAGTGGGTGCAGGCTTCACTCAATTTGGGGCCTGCTTGGAGGGGCAGGTCCCAAGGCTCTGGGATAGAGACTCGAGGTGGGTCCTCAAGATGTGGGGTATTGAGACTTTCACCCTGAGGCAGGGGTGTAGCCAGGGATTTCAGATCTGCACACCAAGTGGACTTACTGCTACCCCACCCCTTGTTAGGGCGAGCTATCCGCCCCCGGGGTGTAGCCAGACAATATATAAATGTACATCAGCACTGTGTTTGCTGCCTCATTTGGCACAATAAATACAACTTTTGTATCTCATGACAGTGGTTGTTGCCATGCATGGGTAAATACAAATGCCATGCATTGTTCCCTAAGACACCCACATACCAGCCAAAAGCCTGTAAAGTTGTATTGTCCTTGGGATGCAAGGAGAGTATTAGTGACCAGTCCTTCTAGTTTCGACTTCTATGATTAAAATTACAGAAAGGTTCAGTATTTTCTTTGTTAGTTTTCATTGAAAACGGAAGCAGTCCAGAGCCTATTTGCTACCCCGCTGAAATAAAATTGCACACCATGGAGTGCTTGGGGTATGCCTGCCTACACCCATGCCCTGAGGACTTTTAGGCTATGGCCCATATCACTGCAAAAATCGGGCAACACAGAAGAAATTTAAAGAAATGGTGCCACTGTGACTGCTGTTTTTTGGGGGAAGTGTTCATAGAAACATAGAAACATAGAAGTTGACGGCAGATAAGGACCGCAAGGCCCATCCAGTCTGCCCATTTCTTTTTCTACCTTATAAATGTGCCATCGGCCTTTGCTCTGTCAGTGACCTATCTATTCATAGTCATTTGTATTGCTCCCTTATGCCTATCCCATGCCTGTTTGAAGCCCTGCACTGTATTCATAGCCACCACTTCTTGTGGTAAGCCATTCCATGCATCTACCACCCTTTCTGTGAAAAAATTTCTCCATTCCCCTTAATCGGCCTCCCTCTAATCTCATGCTGTGTCCTCTTGTCCTGCTATTTTTCTTATATTTAAACATGTTAGACTCTTTCACCTTGTTTATGCCCTTAAGGTGTTTAAATGTCTCGATCATATCACCTCTCTCCCTCCTTTGCTCAGGGTATACATATTGAGCTCCGTTAATCTGTCCTCATATATATTTACTGATGCAGTCCCTGCACCATTTTGGTTGCCCTTCTCTGGACTGCCCTCAATTTGATATAGCTTGTGAAGGTGTGGCCTCAATACTGCCTTGAGTACTCCAGATGAGGCCTAACCAATGTCTTGTACAGAGGATTATTACCTCCCTCTTACGACTTGTGATACCCCTACTAATACACCCTAACACCCCCTAGCCTTACCTACTGCTTTAGGGTCTGCTTGGATGATTTTAGGTCATCAGTGATGATGATGCCCAAGTCTCTTTCTTCCTTTGTGACTGCTAGCAACTCCCTCCCAGCCTATAAGTGGCTTCAGGGTTTCTCTTCCCTATGTGCATGATTTTGCACTTCTTTGCATTAAATCCAGTTGCCACTCTTCTGACCATTCTGCTAGTTTATCCAGATCTCTTCTCATTCTGCCCACCCCATCTGGATCATCTACTCTGTTGCAGATCTTGGTGTCATCTGCAAACAGACAAGCCTTACCCTCTAGTCCATCTGCGGGTCACTAATGAAGATGTTGAATAGGACTGGCCCCAGGACTGATCCTGAGGTACCCACTTGTGACTTGCATCTCTTCTGACTGTATACCATTTACCACCACTCTCTGTTTTCTGCCAGTCAACCAGTTTGCCACCCAGTTGACCAACTTCTGACCCACCCCAGCCTACCTAGCTTATTTATCAATCTTCTATGTGGAACAGTGTCAAAAGCTTTGCTGAAGTCAAGGTAGGCGACATCAACTGCTCCCCTTGGTCCACCACTCTGGTTACCCAGTCAAAGAAATCTATGAGATTAGTTTGACAGGACCTTCCTTTGTAAACCCATGCTGTCTTGGATCCTGTGCCCTATGGATTCCAGGTTTTGCACTATCCTTTCCTTAAGGAGTGCCTCCATAATCTTGCCCACTACTGAGGTAAGACTGACCGGTCTGTAGTTCCCGCCTCCTCCTGCTACCACTCTTGTGGAGTGGGATCACATGAGCCCTTCTCCAGTCTTCTGGGACCTCCTGTGCTCAGAGACTCACTAAACAATTCTGCTAAAGGCTCTGCTAGTTCCTCCTTTAGCTCCTTAAGTACCCTGGGATGTATGCCATCAGGTCCCATTGCCTTATCCACCCTGAGCTTAGCAAGCTCTTGTGGGACCCTTTCTTTTGTGAAGGGAGTAGTGCTCACCTCCCTCCCCCTGTGTCCATGATGCTTGAGCTGTGGGCCCTGCCCTACCTTCTCTTCAGTAAATACTGAGCAAAAGTATCTATTTAGGATAGATGCCTTTACAGGGTCCTCCTCCTCCATGCCCCTTTTCTCCATTAAACTTAGCAATACCCCTCTGGACTTTCTCCTTTCACTAATGTATCTATAGAAAGTCTTGTCACCTTCTTTTACTGTCCGTGCTAGTGTTTCCTCAGTTTGGGACTTTGCCTGCCTTACTGCCTTACCTGCTTCCCTTAGGGCAGTTTGGTATGCCTCTATCTTCATCCGCTGTGTTCCCTTATATTTTCTGAAGGCCAGCCTTTTGGCTCTGACCTTTTCTGCTACTGTATTTGAGAACCAAGTGGTTTCCTTCTTCTTTTACACTTCCTTTTCTGTCTAACACAATGGGATGTTGCTTCAAGTATTGTATCCTTAATGCTTGCCACTTTGCCTGTACTTCCTCACCTGTGTTTCTTTTTGCCAGGGCTAGCTTAACTCTGTTGGCCATCTTATCAAAGTCAGCTCCTCTGAAGTCCCATATTTTGCCTGAGATGGGATGATTTAGATGTAGTAGCCAAATTGAACCATACCATGTGATGGTCACTGGCCCCAGGTGACCTTCTACCTGGAGATCTGTGATCCCTTCTTTGTTAGTCAGTACTAGATCTAGGATAGCCCTGTCTCTTGTGGGTTGCTGTACCAGTTGTTTGAGGCCCTCCCCTGCAGGGAATCCACTATGTGTCTAGTTCTGGCCGATGTTCCTGCTGGTATTGACCAATCTGTATCTGGCATGTTGAAGTCTCCCATTATCAGAACTCCCCTTTAGCTGTCATGTTTTGTATATCTTCTAACAGTAATGTGTCTATGTCCTCCCTCTGGTCTGGGGGCCTGTAGACAACCCCAGTTCTTATGGCTGTCCCATTTCCTGTTTCCAGGGTGACCCACAGTTCTTCTGGCTCCTTATGTGTATTCTGAATTTCTGTAGCTTTGATATTTTCATTAACATACAGGGCCACTCCTCCCCCCTTTTTGCACCTTGGTCTCTTCTGAACAATACATAGCCAGGTACTGAAGTCTCCCAAGTGTGGTTACTGGTAAACCACGTCTCACTAATTGCTACTATGTCCAGTTTAGCCTCTGACATTATTGCCTGCAGGTCTGGGATCTTATTTCCCAGGCTGTGAGCATTTGTGTACATGATTTTCCATTGGCCAGATTTTGGTGTGTTAGTTGTTGGGTGAAGTTTGGCATTAACCCTGTGCGTCGTATGGGGAGACAAACCTTTTTCTTACCTGGTGATGCAAATGAACGGCAAACACGCTGAATTCTGTTTGACCACTAGCTGAGGGGGAGGGGTGTTCTTCCATTCGACGAGTGCTGGGGTGCTGCACCCTCTCATTTGCAGTTTTAAATATTCTGCAAAGACGCCAAACTTCTGCCCTAATGCACTGACTCCTCTTAGTCAGATGCAGTCCATCAAATTTAAAGAACTTTCGCTCCCAGAACTGTTGCCAGTTCCCTACAAATCTGTGTCCTTTTTTCTGGCACCAGTCCTTGAGCCACGTGTTTAGCTCCCATATCTCCCCTTCTCTGACCTTCCGTCCATCTGCTCCCTTCTCCCAGACTGGCAGGATCTCAGAGAAGGAGATGCCGGACGAAATAGATGATAGTTTGTCACCCAGCCTAGTCAGGTGTTCCTTGGTCTCCACAATCAGTTCAGATCTAGGAAAAGTGATGTGGAAGCCATCTAAGAGGGAGAGAAGCCTTAGGGACCAGGCAGAACAAGGGGGCTAGAGTGAGGCGGAAAGCCGAGTTTGGGAAGATGCAGCTGAATAACTAGCAGGCTGCCTTAGAGGCTGTGTCTGAGTATGGGAGTGTTTGGGATGAGGGTACAAAACCTGCCTAAAGACATGATATGGTAGAGTCAGAAATTTCAGGTACTTACCAGTGCCAGTGAGAATTGGGAGCTTTATGCTTCTGGGTCCAGAGGAGTAATCTGGATCCTGAGTAAAGGTCTTGCTGCTTTAGTCTGTATGCCCGAAATGTCCCTCTTGAAAAATTGGATTATGTAAAAAGGTTAGCCCCATGGAGCTGTATACAGTATTTTTTCCTTTAAGCAATTGGGATCCCTGAGCCCTGTTAATTATGGGCTCAAGAGAATAAACCTGATTTGTTTGGGAGAAAAACAGATTCCAGTGTGATTAAATATACAAGGATCCAAATGAAATAATTAGTCCTTATTTTTTTCAGGAATTCCGTGGTTTTCTCTCGGGCCTAAAAGCAATCCAGTTATCCTGCACTCTCTCACTCTGGGTCTCGGGGGTGGAGTTCCAAGAAGCCTGAGGCTGAATTGCTTGGGGTCTACTCTTCCTGGTTTCAGCTGCTGGGGGAAAAATGAAATGTTGTTTGGGGCACCGAGATGTGTAGCTAGAAGACATCTCAAGGTAAGAGCATTTGAGTTCTTGTTTTTATCGCTCAGAGAAATGCTTGGTGACATTCTTTGTCTGGGACCCCCTTCCCCAGAACACCTAGTCCCTAGACATTTTGGGGGGGGGGGGTTCTACACTGCAAATGCCTGGTTGTTAAATGCCTGTCTTCTGGGAAGAGGTTGTAAATCCCTTGTTCTCATGGCAACTTGTATCCCTCCAGGTAAGTAGCAAAAGGGCCTAGACTCTTTCGCCTGCTACTACAAACAAATGAACCAGAACTGAGAAACCATTGTCTCTGGTGATTTCAATATTAACTGAAATGCTAAGACCAATATGGGCCACAGATATTCAATTGTTAGCCTATTCCTTTCCCAGATGGTCTCTGAAATTACAAGAACCAATTATAAAATAGGATTCTTGAGCCCAGATATTCAAGAGGGTTGCACATGGTGCAACAGTGTTGCGCCATGCACGACCCACTGATGCGCCCCGGTGCGATATTCAAAAGGGAAAATTGCGCAGCACAAATCTCGATGCGCCAGAGTGCATCAGTAATGTATGCAGGCACAGTTGGGGGGGCATGCCCATGCATAACCTGCACAGCCGGATATTCAGCCCGGGATGTGCAGAGTCATGCATGCGCAACCCCTACCTGCACCTTCACAAAGTTAAGCCAAAAAAAAAGGAACAAATGATGGCCACCCACAGGTGAGCTGCCGCATCGCAGGGCGCAACACGTCAGCTGCCACCTGTGGATGGCCACCCGACTTCCTGATGCACTTGGTGGCACCCCCCCCATGCCCCATCGTGGCCATCTGTGTAAATAAACCCCTACCTCCTATGTCCCTGGTGGTCCAGTGGACCACTATGTGCCCGATCACGGGCATTTGTCTCCAAAACACATCCCTGTCCAATATCCCTGGTGGTCCAGTGGACAGATCGGTGCCTGATCGCGGGCATCTTTTTAAATCACCCCCCTCCACCAATATCCCTGGTGCAGTCCACTGGATCACTCTGCCCGATTGCGGACATCTGTAAAACATAAAAAAGTCCTATTACCCTGGTGGTCTAGTGTACCCTCCTCCCCACCCGCCCAATGAGCCCCACCACCCTGCTCCCCGGTCAGCTGGCGGAGGCAGCACCCCACCCGCCTACCACCCCGCCCGCCAGCCGACTGACAGCTCAGTAGGGCTGCACGTCCATTGGTTCTGGCGTGAGCCAATGGGCATCCCCAGCATATACCCATTACTCAGTCCAGATATGTGAGTGATTCACATATTCACAGCGTGAGCCATGGGCATGTAGTCCATATCAGATGAGTCAGTCCAGATATGTGAATGATTCACATATCTGACTGAGAAGACGTATGGTTGCATGCCCATTGGCTCACGCCAGAACCATCGGCGTGCAGCCTACCGAGCTGTCAGTCAGCAGGCAGTGGGGCGGCAGGCGGTGGTGCTGCCGCCCGCTGGCTGACCGGGGCGGGCGTGGGCTCCAGTGGGCAGGTGGGGAGGGGGTATACTAGATCACCAGGGTGATAGGACTTTTTTATGTTTTACAGATGCCCGCGATCGGGCAGAGTGCGGTCCACTGGACCACCAGGGATATTGGCAGGGGGGTGATTTAAAAAGATGCCCACGATCGGGCAGTGATCAGTCCACTGGACCACCAGGGATATTGGATGGGGGGGTATTATACCGATGCCCACGATCAGGCACATAGCGGTCCACTGGACCACCAGGGATGTTGGACGGGGATGTGTTTTGGAGACAAATGCCCACGATCGGGCACATAGCGGTCCTCTGGGCCACCATGGATATTGGACGGGGATGTGTTTTGGAGACAAATGCCTGCGATCGGGCACATAGCGGTCCACTGGACCACCAGGGATATTGGACAGGGATGTGTTTTGGAGACAAATGCCTGCGATCGGGCACATAGCCGTCCACTGGACCACCAGGGATATTGGACGGGGATGTGTTTTGGAGACAAATGCCCACGATCGGGCACATAGCGGTCCTCTGGGCCACCATGGATATTGGACAGGGATTATATTTTAGACAAATGCCTGTGATCAGGTTGCAGGGGGCGTCGGTCCCCGATGGCTGCTACCTGGCAGGGCGCGAGGCGCAAGTCATCGGGGATCAGTGCACCTGCTTGCTAATGGGATGCAAATGGGGCCATAATGACATGCAAATGGCCCCATGTGTGCCTTGCATAAATTATGGCCCTGTTTGCATGTCCCTTTTAAATATCGCAGGTGCTGTGCATGGTAAAATGGCACTTGCGCTAGCGCATCTCCATGCACCACTCTGGCCACTTGCGCAGGCGCAGTGCCACTGCACCATGCACAGTGGGGGTGGCCAGGGTGCGATATTCAAAGCTGCTGTGTCCTAGCGCAGCTCCATTGAATATTGCCCAGGCCACACCCCTGCACAACCATGTTGAGCTGCGCCCAGGCTTGCACCACAGCCTGGTGCAGTTTGAATATTCGGCCCTTGACTCTAATAGTCTGGATATTAGCTAGCCATCCAGCCAGAGCTGAACATGTCAGGCTTCTTTCTCACACATTAAGCGACTAGTCAGCAGTGCAATACTCGGGGGCAGTTAAACAGCCAAAGGCCCCTCCCCAATTTACCACTGATCGAGTCCTCATCAAAGCTAAGGTGTCTGCCTTTAAATCACACGTGGCTGTAAATGACTAGAGTAACCTGGACAGAATTCTGGACATTGATGCGACCCTCAGATTCTTTATTACAGAATGTAACAACATCTTTGACAAAGTTGCCCTTCTAAAAAAAATATAAGGTGAGAGGTACTGCCACAGAATGGGCCTCTGCAGAACTCCCAGCCCCAATAAAAGAGAAGGACAATCTTTGGGCCCTAGCCAGAGAATTAGGGTCCCCAGTATGCCTCCAAAAATACAGGGAATCCTGTAACAAATGTTCTGTGAGGATCCAAGCAGAAAAATCAGAATACTGCAAGGCCCAACAAACACAAACTGGAGTAATGGCAAAAAAGTTTGGGGAAAATGTTTCTGAGCTCCTGACTAAGGAAGAAAAAAAAGCCACCTAAAATACTCAAAATAGATGAGATGGAGATGTTAGATCCAATTGTAATTGCCAGCTGTTTTATAGTACATGGTTGATTAGCCCCTACTGTGTATCGATTTCCATACATATAACTTTCTTGTTGGGGTACAGTTCAAAGGTCATGGAAAGTTGTTGTTGTCTGATGGCATAATGACACCACAACTTTTCAGCCATGATGTCTGCAGCATGGCCGATGATTGACTGAAGATGCAGGCTTTCTTGGAAAATGTTAAGGGAAAATGGCAGCACTGTTTAGAGAGTGGATGTCCAAGGCAGTATAGATAATAAAATAATAATAATAACTTTATTTTTAAAGCGCTTTTCAAGATTTCAAAGCGCTTTACAAGTCAAAAAACACTATATAAAATATCACATAAAACATATAAATACAATAAATACATAACAAGCTCACATATTAAAAACCTACAATAAAAACATCCATACTATCCAAAGAATAATATTAACACTCAAATATCAGCTAATCATCCAAGAAGGCGTTCCGCCACAGGTCGGTTTTCAAATTTTTCTTAAATACCTCCAAGGAGGTGCACTCCCTTAACTGGCGAGGTAGAGAATTCCAAAGAGTTGGAGCTACATAAGAAAAAGCTCTATTACCAGAAGTTTTTAAACTCACTCTTGGAATCTCTAACAACCCCTCGTCAGCCAAGCGTAGCAATCGGCCGGGGCAATAAGGCACCAGAAGTTCTTTCAGATAGGTCGGACCCTGATCGTGAAGGGCTTTAAAAGTCAATAAAATTACTTTAAAGGTGATCCGACACCGTATAGGAAGCCAGTGCAGTTGGCGCAGTACCAGGGTGATATGACTGGATCTCCTTGTCCCAGTCAACACCCTGGCTGCAGCGTTCTGCACCAGCTGAAGGTGACAGATTTCAACCCCAGAAAGCCCAAAGTAAAGGACGTTGCAGTAGTCCAACCGCGAGGACACAAAGGCATGGACCAACGTCGGCAAAGAGTCAGATGGAACAAGGTGACGCACCCTGGCAATGTTCCTAAGATGATAAAAGGAAGTCCTGCCAACGGCTGACACTTGAGATTGAAAGGTCAGCCAGTCATCTAGGACAATCCCCAGGTTGCACACCCGTTCGGAGGTCGGAAGGGCGAGCCATCTTTTGGCCTCTTTATCCAACCACCAGGGTCCACCACCAATACCTCTGTCTTCTCTGAGTTCAACTTCAACCAACTAGAATCCATCCATCCTCGGATTTCTTCCAGACAGTTATTAAACACTGAGAGAGCTCCATCCTGGTCAGGCGCAAAAAGACAGGTATAGCTGGGTGTCATCTGCATAGCAGTGAAACCTCAGCCCATACCATCTTATAATGTCTCCGAGGGGTAGCATATACACTGAGAATAACATGGGTGACAGCACTGAACCCTGAGGCACCCCACACAACAAAGAAGTTGGGGCAGAGGAATGAACCCCCGACACGACTCTCTGTGATATCCTGGTAAGGAATGAAGTGAACCATTTTAAAACAGTTCCCGACATTCCACATATTTGCCTCAGGCGTGCTAACAACACCAGGTGCTCCACAGTGTCAAAAGCTGACGAGAGATCAAGAAGAACTAGAATAGAACACCTCTTCTGATCCCAGCACCTATTCTGATCCCTCGCCCTCAGAAGATCATTAAGCACCCGAACCAGCAGAGTCTCGGTGCTATGTCTTTTTCCGAAAACCATCCTGGAAGGATTCGTAGATAGTATGGATGGTTAAATGGTCTTCCAATTGGGCTGCCACTACCTTCTCAATAACCTTCCCCAAAAAGGGAAAGTTAGAGATAGGTCTGTAGTTTGAAAAACAGTCTGGGTCCAAAGTAACTTTCTTCAGTAGAGGTGTAACCACTGCTTTCAGGGAGTTAGGAAACTCACCTGACTCTAAGGAACACCAGACTATCTGCACCATAATTGATCCTCATAATATTCATGACCTCCGGTTGGCAAAATGAACCCCAAGAAAAACTAGGCATTGTGAGCTCGCACTGTTCCATAACATCACCCTTAGAGATTGCTAGGCGCAAGCCCGCTCTGATGTTGGCCACCTTATTTGCAAAGAACCGAGCGAGCTCCTCGCACTCCATTTGCGAAAAAGCTTTCCGAACTTGTAGAGACTGGGTTGCACAGTCTGTCCACCATCCGAAACAGCTGAGCCAGTTGATTCTGTGCAACTGCAATCTCCCTGGACAGAAATTCTGCCTTCTTATGGGTGATCGCAGATTGATAGACAAAATAATGTTCCATCAATCTAAGGCGGTCAGCATCAAGGGCGTACTTGTGCCAGCACCGCTGTAACCTTCGCCCCTGTCTCCGTAACTCCCTCAGTGTCCCATCAAACCAGGGGGACCTGGGACAAAGGGGTAGGGGGTGCTCACAAACAGGAGCAATAAAATCCAGGGCCACTTTAACGGACGTATTATAAGCCAACACCAGTTCCCCTGGATTACTGCTAGCCAGCACGGGGGATGAGAGATCAAGGACCACAGCAAGGCCTTGAGAAGTAACATTTCGCAATGGGCAGTACCTGACCATCTCCACAGGGGAAGGCCTTCTAAGGGGGGGTGCAAAAATTGAACCTCACAGTGTGGTGGTCAGACCACATGACTGGTTCCACCCCCACGTTGGATGAGCCAATCCCTAAAAGGAAGACTAAATCCAGAGAGTGCCCAGATCTATGTGGTGCAGAGGAAACTACCTGTGTAAAGCCCAAAGAAGACATAAATTGGAGGAAGTGGTTTCCAAATTGTGAGAGTTCATCGTCGATCCAGGCGTTAAAGTCACCCAGAACCATCAATCTGGGAGACTCAAACGACATATCGATGAGGAAGTCTGCTACTTCTTGTAAGAAACGTTTCCCATCTCCGGGTGGACGGTAGATGAGAACAATTCGAACGCCTACACCTGCTACAACTATGCACTCAAAAGATTCAGCCTCACCTACTACCACATTTGTGAGGCTCAATTTAGTCTTGAAACAGACTGCAACATCCCCCTTCCCTGCGGTCCAATCTCAGGCGGTGTATCACCAAATACCCAGCCAGAACCATGGCCTCTAATATGGGGCCAGAGTTTTCATCCAGCTAGGTCTCGGTGATGCAAACCAGGTCAGCTGAGCCAACAAGATCTGCAATAATAGCGGTCTTATTCCTAACAGCCCTGGCATTGCATAACACTGCCCGAGTTGGACAAACCTCGGAGGTTGTCTGACCTATCTGCCCGACAAATTCAGCAGTGCCCTTGGGTATGGGCACCACACATGGGAAACCCCTGTCTGGATTCCATTTCACCCCAGGGCACCTTCTGGACTTAATAACCCTGATACGATGGCCACGCTCCATTCATCCTCCACCTGTTAAGCCCACCCCCACCCTCCCACTCTCTTAACAATCCCCAGTGCTCTACAGTGCTGGTAGATCTCAAATTGCAAAGGAGGGGTATAAAAGGCCAAGGGCATGAAGAGAAGAGGATGAATAGCACACCCCCGTGGAACCTACAGGCCAACACATATTACTGCTAAAAAATACGTCAAATTAAACAAAAACTAATCCTCAAAACCCATACAAAACACACATAAAATAAATAATAAACATAAAAATAATAAACAAAACAATAGAATAAATTTAATAAAAAAAAAAGTAAATATAAAAATAAAAATAATAATAATAATAGGGAGACCCTTGGATGGTTGTGCTGCCCTAAAGTTTATTTGTTGTGGTTTAATTGTTTTTAAATGGTGTGGCTGTGGAGCATGGATATCAAGCAATGGAGCGAGGGTTTTCAGTTTTTGGAAAATGGAATGCCAAAGTGAATGGGAGAGATGAAGTAACATTTGACAATAAAGTAACGCTCGGTAAGACCCTCATGCATTTTTATGTGCTGTTGTACTAGATCTGGTTTTACAATAGGGGCTAACCATATACTATATAAAAGAGTGTATGGTTGACCATATACAAGTAAGACGGCAATTCCATCTTGGGGGTGTGATGACATCATACAGCCCTCTCGAGCTTCGCTCTTGAGAGCTGTATGATGTCATCACATCCCCTGGATGGAAACACAGCCTTGTTGTGTATTTTCACCCATACACTATTCTATATAGTGTAGCCTTCACAGATGTAAGCTCCTACTTCTCAACTGACCCTTCTCAACAGCCCAGTCATGGATCTGGTGTTGACACGAACCAACTGGTGAACCTGGACCCAGGTCACCCTAAATTTTATTTCAGGCCCATCTTGGCAAGGGATACTCTAAAATATGTTAAAAAGGTTATACAAAATCAGGGTGAGGTGGCCATACACTCAAAATGAAGCTACTGGCTATTGCCCTGGAGGAACTTTCCTACCTGATAATTCACAATAACTCAAATTTTCGATTTCATTCAGATCAGGAATCACTCCTGCCTGTCAAACTACAGACTATTTCAATCCTCTCCCCTCTAGCTAAGGCTTTTGAGAGAATTGTATCTGACCAATTTATCACCAAACTGGAAACCTGCGATATCCAGTGTTCCCAGCAGCATGGATTTAGTAAGTAGCATAGCACCAGCACTGTGCTGATTGAGTATACCAACAATATTCATAAAGTACTTGACAGCAGTGACAAGTGGAGCCCTCTATATAGACTTAATAAAGGCCATTGACCTTGTAAACCACAAGTTACTGCTTTGCAAACTTTATAGCTTGTCTCTGTCACTGGACACTGTAGCCTGGTTCCAGAGCTACCTGTCTAGCTGCTCACAGTGAGTGAAGATAGAGGGCGCAACCTCTGATGACAAAAATGTTTCCACTGGAGTACCCCAAGGCTCTAATCTAGGACCCCTCCTATTCAGCCTTTTTATCAACTGGCTGCCGGATGCCTGCCAGTCCACCAAGGTACTACTGTAGTCTGACAATACAGTAATCCATGCTAACACTTCTGGCATCAGCAGATTCACTTCCGATCATTAACGCAATTTCAAATCTGTTGAAGAATAGTTCTCTGACAACAAATTGGTCTCCCACTACAAAAAAAACTAAAACAATATTCTTCTCCTGTCCACAACTGAAAAAAAAAAGTCCCCCTTAACATCTTTAATGCCACATCATACTTTTCAATGATTGTCAGTGTTGTTCTGTTCTTTATCTCACACCTTTTAACCGCTGTGATTTTTCTGTACTGCACTGTCTAAACCAAGATCTCCTTGCAAATGATCCTTGCACAGTGGAGCTCTTCCTGGTAAAACAAGCAGTTGTCGATGTCAAATGTTTGCTTGCTGGCATTGGCATTGGTAGTGTAGGAGTTAGAGAGATGCACATTAGGAATGGCAGTGAAGTATTGAACTGAAGCCAACCCCACTACCACCCTGCAGAGAGTGACAGGCATTGGGGTGTGCCTTTGGGTCATCGGCCATAACGCCCACTTCATTTCACCACACCCTACCCTACAGACACCGACAAGTGTCACAGTGTGCCTTGGGGTATTTGGGCCTTACACTTACCCCATTCCATAAGGAAATATGGTGAAATGGGTGCAATATAGGAGAATGGGGTGCACTTTGGGGCCGAAGAGTCCAAGGCATACCTTGATGCCTGTCACTGGCTGCAGGGTGTGGGTGGGGGTGGAATGGCATGGGCATTACAGGTGACAATCCCAAGTCACACACCCAGATGCCTGTCAGTCTCTACAGGGTAGGGCGTTATGGTTGGAAACCCTAATGCCCCGGGCGTTCCTTGGTATTTTCACTCCAAATTTTCAACATGGGTTTTTTGTGACCCCACTTCATGAACAGTGGCAATATCTGTTCATTGGTCAAAAGCTGATTTTGCAGAGTGAGAACGCCATTTGGCACCACAGGTGCGAAAACACATTTCGAACATGATGTGAAAAATGACAGCTGTACTGTTCATGGGGAGGTGTAAAAAATGGCAATGTTGAAAATCTGGAGTGAAAATTTAAAAAAACTGGTGAAGTCATGAGTGTGCGTAGAAACTGCGCAACGCACACCCGTAATGTAATTAGTTTGGGGATTGTTTATGGCAGATTGTCAATACAGGCATTTTGGAGCCTCCGCTCATGAACAGTGTCACTGTGATTTTCTTAATCTGTCCCGAACACTGATTTCCCACAGCGACCGCGCATGTCTGACCTGGAAGTATGAAAACAAATTTCAGCCAGGGTGTGAAAAATGACAGCTGTACTGTTCATAAGGAGGTGTGGAAAAATGCCAGTGTTGAAAATCTGGACTGAACATATTACAAATTCGTGAACTTACGAGGGTGCATGGAAACTGCGCAATGCACGCTTGTAACACAGTCATTTTATGGACTTTTGTCACCAAATTTTCAACACAGCCATTTTAAGATCTCTGCTCATGAACAGTGTCACTGTGATTTTCTTAATCTGTCCCAAACATTGATTTCGCACACCGACCGAGCCATTGTGTGCTACATGCACGAAAACACATTTTGGGTAAGATGTGAAGCATGACAGCTGTACTGCTCATAAGGAGGTATGGTAAAATGGCAAGGTTGAAAATCTGGAGTGAAAATAGTAAAAATTCTCGAAGTTACAAGCGTACGTAGGAACTGCGCAATGTACGTTTGTAAAACAGTCATTTTGGGAATTTTTCACCAAATTTTCAACATAGGGTTTTGAGGGGCCTACCTCATGATCAGACACTGTCATTTCATTACTGAGCCTGAAAGGTGATTTGCCAAGTAGTGACTGCAAAATCACCTTTCGGGACCAAATAACAAAATGACAGTGGCTGAATTCATGAGGTGGGGTCCCAAGAATCCCACGTTGAAAATTTGTTGAAAAAATTCCCCCAAATGGCTGTGATATGCACCAAAGTTGAAAAAAAAAACAAAAAAAAACCCATTTATGTCATTATACAGCTTACCTGCATTTCTTCAGTTCGCGATCGGCTTTGAAGAGTGCAGACGTGTTCCTGGTCCACTGATGATCATCGCACCGGCCTCCGGAGGTAAGTATGGGGTGAGGGTGTGTTTGTGGGGAGGTGGGGTACGCAGAGGGTGGATGCAGGTTTGGGGGAAGGGGCAAGAGAGTCAACGAGGAAGTTTTCTTTTGTTCTAAGTGTTTTTTTTTTTTACAAAGACGACATGGGACTTTTGCCACACTGGGATGGGCTCCCAGCATGGCACCTGGAAGTTTGTTGCGGGGCAGTGGACAACATGGGACTTTTGCCACACTGGCATGGGCTCCTAGCATGGCACCTTGAACTTTGTTGGGAGGGGGCAGTGGAGCCGATGGGGGAATGGTCACCCCCCGTGGGCCACAGACTTTAGCCACACTGGGGTGGGCTCCCAGCATGGCACTTGGAAGTTTGCTTTTGATGGGGGTAACAGTGGAGCCGACGGGGGATTCAGCACCCCATCGATCATACAGTGTGCAGAGGTGGAGGACATGAGCACTGGGGTGGGCTCCCAGCCGCGCATACCTAGATGTTCGTGGGGGGGAACTGGATCTGATGGGGATCAGAAACTGTCTATGACAGTTTAGATGCAATGCTGACATGTATGCAATTTGCTTACTGCCGTCAGCAGTATGTAAATTGCCTGCCGACGGCAGTATGCAAATTGCCTACACATTACCACCACTGATTGTAGCTGTGGTTTTCTTAGAACTGTACAGCACTGCATCTGAACAGCTATCATAGACAGCTCGGACATTCATTGGTGCGATGTGGCTGCGCCTGCAAAAAGGAGCAGGGCATTGGAAGTGGAGGTGGCACATCTATGAAAATTCGTATGTCGGCACTATGTTTCTTGCACATGAGTGCAAGCAAACATAACAAATGAATAAAATGAAAAAAAAATGAAATGAAATTAAATGAAGGGATTAAAACTAGAGCAGATGGAAGGTTTTAAATACATTACGGTAATACTTGATGATACCCTATTCTTCTTCCCTCATGTGGACAACCTGGTATTGATAGTTATAATGACCTTGACATAGAACCTTTGTAAATGAGCCCCATATCACCACCCGTTGTCTCCTGCCCGAGAGATAGGACTCAAATCAATGGATGACAGTTCCGGTGAGTCCACTCTCTAAGGTGATCCAAAAGCACGATGTGGTCCATGGTGTCAAATGCTGATGAGAGATGGAGGAGGAACGAGAATAGACCATTCCCCTCTATCTCTATCTCTAGCCCTAAGGAGGTCGTTTTGCACCACACCAATGCCGTCTCCATGCTATGCCTTGCCCTAAATCTGGACTGGAATGGGACATAAATGTCAAAGGCCACAAGGTGTGCCTCGAGCTGCAGAGCCACCACTTTCTCTACAACTTTCCCTAAAAATTGGCGGTTGGAGATAGGTCTATAATTCACCAGGATGTCAGGGTTGAGTGGTGGTTTCTTCAGAAGTGGTATCACGAATGCCTCTTTCAAGGCATCAAGGAAGAACCCTTCTGAGAGAACACTGGACTATATCTGGACCAATGGCCTCGGCACATCCCACTAGGAGATGAGTCAGGCCAGAGTCCAACTCACAAAAGGTGGGCCACAACTTCGAAATCACCTCAACAACCTCAGCCGCCTCCACCGGGCAAAACTCCCCAGACACTAGAAGTAGAGATGTTGCAAAATTATATTTTGCCGGTGAAATCAGCAATTTCGTTCTGAAAAATATTTTGTAAAATGTGCTCATTATGCGAAATATTTTGCCAGGTGCTAAATGTGGAATTTTGCCTGCTAAATGTGAAATTCCATGTTAAAGACACGAAATTTCACCGTTGACAGGCAAATTTCACCTTCTGTTGCTGAAATTTTGTCTTCCGCAGGTGACAATTTCACATTCTACAGGCAAAATTTTACCTTCTGCTGGCGAAATTCTGAATTCTGCAGGTGAAATTTTGCATTATGCAGGTGAAATTTTGAATTTTCCTTCGGTGAAAAATGTCATGAAATGGGTGAATTTTGCAAAGTATTTCGCTGAACAAAATATGTCAATTTCGCACACCTCTAAATAGGAGTGCCCCTTTTTCCAACCAGGCCCCCCACTATGGGGCTGATCTTGCCCCACTTGCGAGACCCTGGCCTGAATAGAGGATACCCTGTCAGAGAAGAACAGAGCAAACTTTTCACAAAAGTGTCTGAAAAAGCCCTTTTCAGCTGTAGGCGGACTGGATGAAGTAGTCTTTCAACAGTCCAAAAGACCTGAGCTTGTTTGTTCTTCCCTGCAGCAATCTCCCTGGACAGGAATTCTGCCTTCTTACAGTTGATTGCCCTTTAATAATCATTATAATGATTTCTCAAAGCCAGTCTATCCTCCATGAACTGTGTCCTTCGCCAGCAATGCTCCAACTTCTGATCCCTGGTCTTCATCTTCTTGAGAGCCCCATCAAACCACGGGGGTCTCAAGCAAGAAGACTTGGATCATATACAGACTGGTGCAATGGCTTTGAGTGGCTAGGAAACAGCTCCATTATAGGCTGCCACCTCCTCACCTGAGCCAATCGCACATGCAGCACTCACACCAGAAAAGTCAACTATCACCAAAAGGGGACAATGCCCTTAAAAGGCAATAGCTGACCATCTCAACAGGTGAGGGACCATCGGGAAGGGGGCCCTAACGAGAACTCCACAGTACAATGATTGGACCAAGCAACCTGATCAATCCTGAGGTCAGTGACCTTGAGGCCCAGTGAGAATACCAAGTCCAGGGTGTGGCCATGATGGTGGGTCGCACGTAGACTTCAACAGGCTGAGGGAGCTGGTCAGGGAAAAGTTAGTTGGGGTGGGCAACATAGATGAGCTAGCAGAGAGATGGGAAGCAATCAGGGGGCTATTCTCGAGGCATCCATTATGCGTGAGAATGGTAATGAAAAAGAACAGCTTTAGGAAACCGTTATGGTTCTCGGCCAAAGTCAGGGATGCAGGGAGGGCCAAGAGAAAGCCCTTCTATAAGTAAAAGAAAGGCAGGGGGAGGAAGAGCGGGGAGAACATTCACTGAAAAATAGGGAGGCAAAAGGAGCATTTAGGGAGGCAAAAGGAGCATTTAGGGAGGCAAAAAGAGCATTTAGGGAGGCAAAAGGAGCATTTAGGGAGGCAAAAGAGCATTTAGGGAGGCAAAAGGAGCATTTAGGGAGGCAAAAAGGAGCATTTAGGGAGGCAAAAGGAGCATTTAGGGAGGCAAAAGGAGCATTTAGGGAGGCAAAAGGAGCATTTAGGGAGGCAAAAGGAGCATTTAGGGAGGCAAAGGAGCATTTAGGAGGCAAAGGAGCATTTAGGAGGCAAAAAGAGCATTTAGGAGGCAAAAGGAGCATTTAGGGAGGCAAAGGAGCATTTAGGAGGCAAAAGGAGCATTTAGGAGGCAAAAGGAGCATTTAGGGAGGCAAAAGGAGCATTTAGGGAGGCAAAGGAGCATTTAGGAGGCAAAAGAGCATTTAGGGAGGCAAAAGGAGCATTTAGGGAGGCAAAAGGAGCATTTAGGAGGCAAAGGAGCATTTAGGAGGCAAAAGAGCATTTAGGAGGCAAAAGGAGCATTTAGGAGGCAAAAGGAGCATTTAGGAGGCAAAAGGAGCATTTAGGGAGGCAAAAGGAGCATTTAGGAGGCAAAAGAGCATTTAGGGAGGCAAAGGAGCATTTAGGAGGCAAAAGGAGCATTTAGGAGGCAAAAGGAGCATTTAGGAGGCAAAAGGAGCATTTAGGAGGCAAAAGAGCATTTAGGAGGCAAAAGAGCATTTAGGAGGCAAAAGGAGCATTTAGGGAGGCAAAAGGAGCATTTAGGAGGCAAAGGAGCATTTAGGGAGGCAAAAGGAGCATTTAGGGAGGCAAAAGGAGCATTTAGGAGGCAAAAGGAGCATTTAGGGAGGCAAAAGAGCATTTAGGAGGCAAAAGAGCATTTAGGAGGCAAAAGAGCATTTAGGGAGGCAAAAGGAGCATTTAGGAGGCAAAAGGAGCATTTAGGAGGCAAAAGGAGCATTTAGGAGGCAAAAGAGCATTTAGGAGGCAAAAGGAGCATTTAGGAGGCAAAAGAGCATTTAGGAGGCAAAGGAGCATTTAGGAGGCAAAAGGAGCATTTAGGAGGCAAAAGGAGCATTTAGGGAGGCAAAAGGAGCATTTAGGGAGGCAAAAGGAGCATTTAGGGAGGCAAAAGAGCATTTAGGAGGCAAAAGGAGCATTTAGGAGGCAAAAGAGCATTTAGGAGGCAAAAGGAGCATTTAGGAGGCAAAAGGAGCATTTAGGAGGCAAAAGGAGCATTTAGGAGGCAAAAGGAGCATTTAGGGAGGCAAAAGAGCATTTAGGAGGCAAAGGAGCATTTAGGAGGCAAAAGGACCATTTAGGGAGGCAAAAGAGCATTTAGGGAGGCAAAAGGAGCATTTAGGAGGCAAAAGAGCATTTAGGAGGCAAAAGGAGCATTTAGGGAGGCAAAAGGAGCATTTAGGGAGGCAAAAGGAGCATTTAGGGAGGCAAAAGGAGCATTTAGGGAGGCAAAAGGAGCATTTAGGGAGGCAAAAGGAGCATTTAGGGAGGCAAAAGAGCATTTAGGGAGGCAAAAGGAGCATTTAGGAGGCAAAAGAGCATTTAGGGGGCAAAAGAGCATTTAGGAGGCAAAAGGAGCATTTAGGGAGGCAAAAGGAGCATTTAGGGAGGCAAAAAGAGCATTTAGGGAGGCAAAAAGAGCATTTAGGGAGGCAAAAGCAGACACAGGGCTGCATATGGCTGAGGGGATCAAAGTGGAGAAAAACAGTTCTTCTGCTATATTACAGTAAAAAGGAAGAAAGGAGGGGGAATTATAAGGCTAGCGAGGGGTAGGGTGATAGGTGAGGACAGGAAAAAGGTCGCCTTCCTTAATGATTACTTTTGCTTAGTTTTCGGTTTTAAGGTATACAAACTAATGGGCTTGTAGTGTGTACTGTAAGCGGTCAGTCACAGTTCAGTCGGCAGCAGCCGTGGAAGTGTGAGGAGGACTGTGCTGCTCACCAAGTGGCTGCTGGGGGGTGGGGGAGGTGGTCTAGGTCTGTGAGTGGGTGGGGGGTTGGGGGGACCATTACACTATGGAAAGCCATTCAGTTTCATAATAGGTGTGCTATCGGGCAACAGGGAGCGACCCTACACTATGGAAATCTCTTTTTATTTTCAGGTGGGCCACTGGGGACTGAGGTGGGACCCTGCACTATGGAAAATAAGTTATTGTCATAACGGATGGGCAATCGGGTGATCATGGACCAGGATGGGACCACTACACGATGGAAATCAGATTATTTTATTATTGGGTGGGTAATTGGGCAATTGGGGACTGGGGTGGGACCCTACACTATGGAAAATAATTAATTTTCATAACAGGTGGTTAATCAGGCAATTGGGGACTGGAGTGGGACCACACACTATGGAAAATAATTTATTTTCATAACGGGTGGGTAATCAGGTGATTGGGGACTGTGGGTGGGACCCCACACTATGGAAAATATTTTATTTGCATTACAGGTGGTTAATTAGGTGATCGGGGACTGGGGTTGGACACCACACTATGGAAAATAAGTTATTTTCATAACGGGTGGGTCATCGGGCAATTGGGGATCAGGGTGGGACCACTACACTATGGAAATTAGATTATCTTATTATCAGGTGGGTAACTGGCCAGGCAATCAGGTGACTGGGGACTGGGGTGAGACCCCACACTACAGAAAATAATTTATTTTAATAACAGGTGGTTAATCGGGTGATCGTGGATCAGGTGGGACCACTACACTATGGAAAAAAGTTCATTTTCATAATGGGTAGGTAATCTGGCAATTGGGGACTGCGGTGGGACCCTACGCTTTGGAAAATAATTTATTTTGTTAAAGGGTGGGTGATCCGGTGATCAGGGACTGTGGTGGGACTGTACATTATGGAAAATAAGTTATTTTCCTAATGGGTGGGTAATCAGGTGATCCTGGACCATGGTGGGACCACTACACTATAGAAATTAGATTTTATTTATTACTGGGTGGGTAATCGGGCTTTTGGGGACTGTGGTGGGACCCTACACTATGGAAAATTAATTTATTTTCATAGCAGATGGGTAATTGGGTGATCGGGGACCGGGTTGGGACCACTACGCCATGGAAGAACTTTTATTTTATTACTGGGTGGGTACTCGGGTGATCGGGGACTGGGGAGAGGGTGGGGGGCTGCAGTATGTCTGCCATCTTCTAGGGTTTCCTGGATTACTGCCAGGTTTTTTCAGCGTTAATTTGCTCCACGCAAGGACCTTCGCAAAGGTCCTTGCATGGAGCAAATCCTTTGTGAACGGGTTTGTGGGGATATGCAGGTCCCTCCTCATTTGCATTATGGCCCCCACGCCCACAACACCAGCTCACCAGAACCCCATGGCACCACCCTCACATGCCATCCTGCCCACGTCCGCCAGGCTCGCCCCCACCCCCACTGCATATAACCATGCAACATCCTGTCGCTTCATGACAACCCCATCCAGTCACCTACCCCACAACCCTGCCGTCAGTGTACTATCCAAAAGTGGGTCACCATTTTGACAGGCGCCCACTCACTAGTGCCCCATATCACAGGATACCATAATCACCCAAACCACACAAAAAAATCTGTAACATACAGTCAAGTGCTTCAATATCATTGTATCTGTTCAAGTGAAGAAGACAGAGATACACATTTGGCTATACTGAAAAACCTTTATTGAGCAGGGACACTTCCAGAGAATTTGACAGAGTAGTAGAACGTGCAAGACAGGTACCAAGGGAACAACTACTTCAGTGTAAAGAAAGGACTGCTACCAATGGAATACCCTTAGTAGTTACATATCATCCTGACCGGGAACTTCTGCATAAGATTATTAAGGACCTCCACACAATATTTAGTGAGGATGAGATCCTAAATTTTATTTTTCAAGAACTAACACTTCTATCTTTGAAACAACCACCTAATTTAGCCAGCCTGATTATTAGGAGTAAACTTGCACAGAGCAGAATACCATGACACTAAATAGTACTAAATAGCAAGCTACACTGGCTCTCGCCTACAAAGTACATTGACTTTGTCCTTGGTTGCTTCACTGGTAAGTTCCTCAACACGGGTACCCCTCCAGGGGTGGCAAGCTTGCTGGCCCAAACTGCCGCCTCATCATATCACCTTAGGTCTTAGGGGTCTGCCACACTCAAGGTACCTGTGACTAGGACCAAGATGGGTGAAAGGGACTTACGCAGCATGTGCCCTAAACTTTGAATACCTTCCCAACCCAGGTCCATTGCCAGAACCAGCCTGCGCCTCTTCCCTATGGAGCCATCTTAAAAGTGCATCGGCCTGCGGTTGTCAAAAACCCCCATGACGTGTTTAGCACCTGCACCCATGTTTAGCACTTGCACCCATACAAAACTGCCGGCCCTTAAAATGTAGTATTTCTGTACTGTCCCAAACTTGATGCAAGATGTGTAATCTTACCTGTAGTCTCTTGACGTGTAACCTGTTCCTAATCATGGGATGCGTAATCTTACCTTGTAGTCTCATGATGTGTAACCTGTTCCTAATTATGTGATGTGTAATCTTACCTTGTAGTCTCATGTTGACCTGTTCTTAATTATGTACCATGTTGTCCCAAGTGTGTAAGTATGTAATTTCCTGTACTCTCCCGGGTCGTACCTGAAAATAGGCAAATTGCGTGTCTAGTGTACTTACCTGGTTAACAAAAGCTATATAAAATAAATAAATAAATAGTATAGGACCCTGCAATCACCCCAGATGTAAGACTTGTGAGCACATTTCCAAGTCAGATTGTGTAGTTACTTCCCAAAACAGACAATTCAGGATACAGGGGAGTTATATATATGCATCATGGAATGTTGTTTATTTTGTTCAGTGCAAGAGTTGTCCACAAACAGGGTATGTGGGAGAGACAGGGCAATCTCTTTGCATTAGAATGAACTAATACTATTTATATGAAGATGCCTGAAAAGCCAGCAGGGCAGCACTGCTCTCAGACTGATCATTCCATCTCAGATATGTCAGTAATGGTCTTAAACGGACATTTCAGAAATACACAGCAGAGACTAGCTTTTGAGGTCAGGCTTATTTTACCTCTCAATATGGTAGAAGATGGCATGAACATTGATTTGTGTTTTATGACACATTACCCTACTTGAACTTGCACAGTCCTTAAGTACAAAGGATGGGCATATAACGAGACTTCAGTGGGTTTTTGTTTTAATATTGCACGATCACAGGGACCCTTTTATCTGGTCATCAATATGTTGGTTTCTCTCTACTAACTTTTTGTGGGGGAAGGGTGACAGTGTGTTAGTTTGGTGGGGGTTTGTGTAGGTGGGGGGTTGGAGTTATGGTTTCATGAGGTAAGACTTATATTCAGGTACATGACATTATGATGTTACAGTGTGTTAGGACCTGGTTCATATACATAGTGAATTTACACTTCCTCCCTACTAGTTATCTATATTATGATGTTACCGGGGTTATTCTTTAGTTTTTGATTCAGATTCCTAAGTCTTTTGCAGTTCATATAGTAGATTGATTATTTACTGACACATTATATATTTTTTTACGTTATTCTGTTTCTCCTCCTTCAGACCGGCCCCCTTCCACCAGCTCCCCCCCCCCAGCCCCATCACCCCAGCATCCACTGTATTCACCTCTACTCCTACTAGGTGCCAGCTGGCCAGGTGCGGTGCCTTTGGGGGTCAACATCATCCAGCCGGTCAAAGTTTTTTCTGGATTTTCTTCCCCAACCCTGAGCATGGAGCGAAGGCGTGCAGTGACACCAATATCCAAGCTGCACACGCTTCCACGTGTGACACGCTGGGTGCCTGCCCTGCATCCGCTCCTATGTTATGGGTCCATTGCGCCAGCCCCCAGCCACCACCAGGGGCCAGTCATGCAGTGGACTCTCCCCCCCCCCCAGAAGAGGAGAGCTTTCCTCTGGATGCTCTATCCTCTCCCTCCCTGGCCAACCCCCGGTGGCAAGCTCACACTGTGAACATGGGTTACCAGTGAGGCAGGAGGTAAGGCATGGATATCTCATCCCTCCATGCCACTGGGCCGGCCTATTGATACATTATTAAACACTAAACATATTACAATGGAAGGGAACATTGTTTAACCAGGAGTAGCACACTAAGCTGAAACTTGTTTCCAGATGCGACCTGGGAGCACAAGGAAGTTAAATGACTTGCTCAGAATCACACAGTATGCACCTAGGTGGCTGTGGGATTCAAACGCAGGTCTCTAGATCTGCAGCTCAGAGCCTTAACCAACTGCGCTATACTGCCTCCTTATTAGGAAGCATGATCTCATTTTCCAGGGGTCCTTGGTAGTCTTTTTTTTTTTTTTTTTTATTGGGCTCTAATTCTGACAACTGATATTTCTTGTAAAAAAAATCTTTGTTACGGCACTGAAGGTTTTAATGTTTATAAAATGTTTTTTATCTGGTAGAGTATATAGTTGATAAATTGTCTCCTGATAGGTTTAATACTATATGAATTCCTGAAAAAGTTCGTTCACTCTAGGGAAACTTTTCTTTTTACCTTCCAATTGCCATAGATAGTATTCCATGTTAAAAACTATAAAATGGGTGTTTACTCACCTGGTAAAGGTGATTGTGTTGGTTGACATCCATGGCACTTCAGACATTACCTCATGGGTTGTAACCCCACCTGATAGGCTAGTGATGCACATGATTCAGGATCAGATTTCTCCCATATCCCGGTCCCAGAAGCCCCTGCTCTCCAGTTTGAATCTTCCAAAGCTGAAAATAAGGTTAGCGAAAATGGAACAGCAAGAAATGACCCCCATACATAGTGTAATGGAAATAAGGCGAGAATACGTGGAGATAAATGAAATCGAGCTAGGGCCCTAATTTATTCCCCTGATGATACAATCTAGATTCAATCCCCTAAGGGGTCGACGGTGGACATCCTGGATGTCGAATGCATGGAAATGAACATTCAGCTCAGTGTAATGTTGTCTGCCCCCTAGTCTGACTACTCTGACTACTATGTCAGGTGGGCCGTGGAGTGCCATGGATGTCAACCAACACAATCACCTTTACCAGGTGAGTAAACACCCATTGTGATTGGTTGACATCCATGGCACTCCAGACATTACCTCATGGGTAGATAAGAAACAGTACTGTGTAAGTGGGAGGGAGACAAGTGGTCTAGTGGTGGAAAGAATCGGTGTTGGAAGTGGCCGCAGAGCGGACTTGGGTTGCAAAGGTAGGTTGCAACTGAGACAGGTGATCTAGGCGGTAGTGTCTGGCAAAGGTGTGGATAGAGGTCCATGTGGCTGCCTTGCAGATGTCCTCTGCTGACACGTTGGCCGTCTCCACCCAGGATGTGGCAACCACACGAGTGGAGTGGGCCTTGATACCCTGGGGAGGTACCTGCTGCTTCGCCAAGTAGGTCTCCTGGATAGTTCTCCGCAGCCAGCCAGCGATGGTGGTCTTGGAGGCTGCTTTACCCTGTTTCTGTCCCTTTGAGACTATGAACAGTCTTTCTGTCTTTCGGATAGGTTGCATCCTGGACAAGTAGGTGGCTAGAGTGTTGCCCACATCCAGGCTTTTAGGGACGGTAGCGTCTCCCGAGTGGGAGTCTCCCTGAAAGGTGGGTAACTCGATACTCTGTTCCCTGTGGAAGGGGGATGAGACCTTGGGTCGAAAGGCCAGGACAGTCCGGGAAGGCATCCGTGGGGCGTGAACACCGTAGGGGTCCCTGCAGGACAGAGCGCCTAATTCACCGATTCTGGCGGGCTGAGCATATCACCACGAGGAAGCAGGTCTTTAACCCAACCCAGAACAAATCTACGTCTGGAGGAGTTCGAAGGGGCAGTTAAGGGAGTCCAACACCAGGGAAGATTTCCAGGAGGCGGCGGTTAGAAGCGCACTCGTAGCGTAGCATCTCGGCCGCCCTTAGGAAGTGCAGGGTGTGCGGGTGGGCCCCGGGGCTGTGTCGTCTATGGGTCCCACAGCTGCTCCAATGGCTGATAGCTGTACCCTGAAAGATGAGTGCGCCAGACCCCTGTCCAGTCCTCGCTGGAGGAATAACAAGATAGTGGGCATGTCGGTGCGTTCCGGGTCCACCGCCCGATCATGGCACCATCTGGTGAACACCGCCCATTGCCTGCTGTAGGTGGAGGTGGTTGATGAGCATCTGGACTGCAGCATTGTAGTGACGACCGAGTCGTGGTAGCCCGCGTTCCTTAGTCTTCTCCTCTCAGGAGCCATGCTGTGAGCTTCAGGGTCCCGGGGTTCGGATGTAGGAGTGGACCCTGATTCAGCATGTTGAGATGGTAGGGCAGTCTGAAGGAGGCCATCGTCACCGAAAGAATTGTGGCAAACCACGTCCTCCGCGGCCAGTAAGGATCTACCAGTATGATGGTCCGTCTCGAGGAGCGAATTTTGGTCAGTACCTGAGGTAATGGGGGAGAGGGGGAAAGACGAAGGAGTGGTCCTGGGACCAAGGTTGTGACAGGGAGTCGGTTCCCCGTGACTGGTTGTCCCTGTACCTCGAGAAGTAGTCCCTGACTTGTGTGTTCTGAGCCGTGGCCATGAGGTCCGTGGGGATGGGTCCCCAGGTGTCCTGTATCATTTGAAAAAGGCTGGTGTGGAGATGCCACTCTCCTGGGTGAATTTGCTGCCGGCTCAGCCAGTCTGCTCGAATGTTGAGCTTTCCAGCGAGGTGGACCGAGCTGAGATGAGTGAGGTGTGTCTGGGCCCAGTTGAGGACTCGTGCCGCCTCCCTCAGCATTGCTCTGCTTTGGGTGCCTCCTTGTTTGGCAAAGTATGCCACTGTTACCCGGTTGTCGGATCGGATCAGGACTGATTGTCCCAAGATGTTGGGTTTGAAGGCTGTTAGTGCATGGTAAACTGCCCGCATCTCCAGGATGTTGATTGATAGCCTGGACTCTGTGTGGGTCCATAGGCCCTGAGCTGTCCTGTTGGCCAGGCAAGCACCCCATCCCTGAAGACTTGCGTCTGTCTCGATGGAGACCTGGGGAAGGGCCTCCAGCGGGACACCCCTGGTTAGGTGTGATCTGACTGTCCACCAGGTTAGTGACTTTTTCACCGCTGGGGGTAACAGGAGGAAGGTCCCTAGGTTGTGTTCGTCTGGGGATCCCCTTCTGAGGACGTGGGTCTGTAATGGCCGCATGTGCCATCTGGCCCATGGGACGAGGTCGATACATGAAGCCATGCAACCTAGTAGCTGTGCCAGGGTAGCCATGGATGCCTGGCGGCTGGCGCAAACTGTGCGTGCCAGGAGGAGTAGGTTGAGGATCCTTGCCTCGGACGGTCTTGCCCACCTCTGAGCTGTGTCTAGGCTGGCGCCAAGATGCTCTATTTGTTGTGTTGGCGTTAGGTGCCTCTTGTCCCGGTTCACTACCCAGCCATGTTGCTCTAGGGCCCCTAGAGCTAGGATGGTGTGACGGAGAGAGGTCTCCCTTGAGCGGGCCCGGATCAGCCAGTCGTCGAGGTAGGGGATGATGTCGAGACCCTGTTCTCGGAGTCTGGCTACTAGTACCACCAACACTTTGGTGAAGACTCTCGGGGCCGAAGAGAGTCCAAATGGTAGGGTCTGGTATTGGAAGTGTTGGACGAGGATGTGAAAACGGAGGTACTGTCTGTGGGCTGACCTGATGGGTATGTGGAGGTACGCGTCCTTGAGGTCTATGGAAGTCAGGAAATCGCCCACCTGAAGACTGCAGAGAGTTGACCTCAGGGTGTCCATTTTGAACATCTGGGGCATCACGTGTTGGTTTAGGTGCTTGAGATCCAGGATGGGGCGGAGGTCTCCATTCTTCTTTGGTACCAGGAAGAAGATGGAGTATACTCCCAATCCCTGCTCGTGTGGTGGTACTGGTTGGATTGCCCTGTTGTCGATCAGGTCCCACAGGATCTGTTGTACCTGATGAGCGGTGGCCCTCTTTTTCAACACCGGTGAGGTGACGAACCTGTGTGTCAGGGGGGTCCCCGATAACTCTATCGAGTATCCCTTGGACATGACTTCATGAACCCATCTGTCGGAGGTGGTGTGGAACCACTGGTGACTGAAGAGCGCTAATCTTTGACCCACGGGAGGGGAGCGGCCTTGTTCTAGGGGGGTCTGGCGAGAGTAGTCATTGCGGCTTGCCTCGCTGGGCTCTGCCTCTTCCTCCAAATCTCGAGCCACGGGCTTTGAAGGATGAGGTGTAGTAGGAGTGGGTGGAGGGAGCACGAGTTAAAGTGTAATGGCCTCTACCTCGAAAGGGAGTGGTCGGGTGAGTGTCCCTGCGGGTTTGGTATGACCTCTGGCTCCCCCGAAATCTCCGCCTATTGGAGGGGAGATAGGAGTGCCTACTCTTGTTTCTGAGAAGTTCCTTGCCCTCCTCTTTCTGTTTCAGGAACTCTAAAAGAACCTCCCCAAAAACATGTTTGCCCTTCAAGGGTAGATTTTGCAGTAAGGTCTTGGACTCGTTGTCAGCCTCCCATAACTTAAGCCACAAGGCCCGTCTGGCTCTGTTTGAGATGGCTGTGGCCCTATGCTCAGTCTGAGGGTGTCAACAGCCATGTCGGCTAGGTACCTTTGCCGATCGATGGTGCACTCTAGTAGCTCTGTTTCTCTCGATTTGGGGTTGCTGCTCAAGGAGCCCTCCAACCAACGTATTGTGCCTTTGCTGTGTAGATGGCTGCTGTGGACACTCTCGCCGCCATGCCCTCTGTTTCAAGGCCTTCTTAACATGTCCTCGACCTCTTGTCTGTAGGGTCCTTTAGAGAGATTGTTCCACAGGGTAGGATAGTCCGTCTGCTGGGGCGGCCACCTGGGGGTCGACCATTGGGGCGGAGCACCAGGTGGTTGCTTTGTCCTCCTGCACGGGGTACATGCTGTCCAGGTTTCTTCTGTTGGGCATTCGGCCTGGGTCGGCAGATTGCCACTCCTGGTTGACAATGTCCTCGATGGCCGGACAGACGGGGAAGGACTCTCTAACGGTGGATCTCTGTTGGATCAGAGGATCTAGCTTGGATTGAGGTTTGTCTTCCTCCATCTCGAACCCCATGGTGGTCTTGACGATCTTGATGAGGCCTGGAACCATGTCGAAGGAACATAGCTTGGAAGTAAGCGACGGGATGGCCTGTTGCTCCACATCTTCTTCATCGTCGGAGATGGCCCCGTCTTCCTCTTCCGGTAGGTCAGTGTCCTCCCCGGTGTCGGGTTTGTGGATATCCAGGCTAGGTTCCGTCAGATCCGTGCTATCTTCGTTGGCCCCTCCCCCGACGTCTTGATCCAGAGGTGGGTTCGCAGGTAATCTCTGTTGGGTGAGGGACTCCAATTTTTCCATCACCTTCAGCATAAAGTTCTGCTGACTCTCCATCATGGCCACGGTCGCCTGTTGGTTCTGCAGAAGAAGGGCGCCTGGGTCCAACCAAGATGAGCCGCTAGGGCCAGGGTTGCTGGGGCCCATGGCAGTGGACTGTCCCAAGGATAGGTCATCGTCATCATGCAGACAAGCAGGGCACAGGGGCACAGGGGCCCAGGGGCGTGGAGCAGGAGGTTGGAGCTGCACGCTGTGCACTTCTTGGCCTTGACCATCTGGGGAAGACAAAAGACGAAGCGTTACCATGGGTGCCAACTGGGCCTGCACCGGGCGGTGGGGCCCTGATAGGCTTAGCAGAGACACGCTCTGTACATAGGATAGAGAGAGATAGAGAGAGAGCGAGAGGGTGTGTGATGGCCTCAAATGGGTGTCGCTGTGGTGAGGGACCCACATGGAGGCTGAGACTCTGGGGATCGCTATAGAGAGGGACCCCAGATGGTGATGTTGCTGGTGGCTCACATGGGCTGCTGTGGGAGGAGCCCATATGGGTGCACAGGGTACACCAGCCTTCCGCTGCTATATATTTTTTTTTTCTCTCTCTCTGTCCAAGAAGCGGGGGCGGGGGGTGAAGCGTGCCAGGGCTCCTGGGGCTAGATCAGCGTCCTGCCAGCTGATAATGCTGGGTTTGAACCGCGGTCAGCCATCTCACAGCCATTCACGGCTTGCTCCCCAACTGCTGTGCCATGAAGTCAATACCTCTTAGGTCCCCCGCGGAAACACTCCTGTTGAGGCTTCGATCCCAGTAAGTGAAGGGGAGGATACCTGGGCCGTCACGATGGAGCTTGGCCCGCGAGAGAGAGAGAGGGGGATCCCTCCCCTGTAGACTCCTGCCATGGGGGGGAGGGAGCGAAGCAGCGTGGCTGCGATCCAGGGGGGCGCTGGTCGTGATTCCGGAGCTCGGCGGTGTCCACCCTCGCTAAGCAGGCGAGGGGGAATAGGGCAGAACCAGAAGAGTTCTGCAGGCTTCCCAGGGGAAAACTCGAGGGGCTTGTGAGCGCCCTGGGCGAATGAACAGCAGCAAACAACTTGGCAGTCTGAAAACACGAGGGGCTGTTTCAGCAGAATAAGGCCCTCTCGGGCAAAACTCGATATTTAGACGTAGAGCAGACTCAAGGCTAGATAGAACAAACAATTCGGCAGTATAAAACAACAAAAACCATAGAAAGCTTGCTTTAAACATGAGAAGGCCCTCTGTTAGATAAACCCCTATAACTATGAAAAGGCAAGGGTTTCTCCATGGAATTACAATGGAAAAAACGAATTTAAAAAGGCATTAGCTCTTTATATTTATGCCTGGTTTGCTTCTTGCTAAATAGTGGGATTATGTAGCTTGAACAATTATGATTTAAAAGTGGCTTACCTTGTAATTAGGACAGCAGGGACCCTGGTGTGCTAGCCTGATCAGATGCAAAGTTTGAACTGGAGAGCAGGGGCTTCCGGGACCGGGATATGGGAGAAATCTGATCCTGAGTCATGTGCATCACTAGCCTATCAGGTGGGGTTACAACCCATGAGGTAATGTCTGGAGTGCCATGGATGTCAACCAATCACAATAGAAATTTTCTATCACATTTTTAACATGTACTTAAGTGGGTATTAAATCTAAAGGTCTTTTGTGTAATTAAGAGTGTATTCTCATAACATTATCACTCTTTCATAATGTAAGTTATTGTAACTGCCTGGCCTCTTGAAGGATTTCTCTTATCTGGCTCTGTTGACATTTGACCTTGAAGTGCTTTACAGCAGCCAGCCGAGTTAAATTAATTTCTTGCATGTAAACCTCAGTTATTTTAAAAAAAAAGGTATTTTAAACCAATGAAAATTATTTTTTTTTATGTAAAAGTTGGGTGTTAATAGAACATGCTTTTACAAATAACTGGCATCAGCTATCGAGGAAGGACTTGGTTGGTCCAAAAGCTTAAGCACTGTTTTCTTTTGTTACATCTGTTGTATGTAGGTACAATAAAAGGTATCAAACCATTTGTTTCTGGATCTGTTCTTACAAGGACCAATATGGCAATTAACTAATTCTGTATGTCGGGGTGGAGTCAGTCACTAAGAAATGCTGTTTAAATACCCTACATAATTACTCAATTTCCATACACCAATACTTGGTTAATTATATCAACAGTGAATTTGGCAGAGAAAACGTGATACTGAATTCTTATTCTCTACCTCTCTACTCTGCCCCCACACACTTGCATACATAACACCCGATTTTCATGCTGTATATTTATTTTATGAGTCACGTAGATATATCTTGTTGGTTCAAAAGCTTAAGCACTGTTTTCTTTTGTTACCTTTTACTGGACCAACATAAACGTATCAAACCATCTGCTTTGGATCCACCCTCTGAGGAAGACCCACGAGGTTGAGTTTCTACGTAGGGGTGTTGGTCCTGGCAATGACATGCCAATTTTTTTTTATCATGGCATATTTCTGCGCCTTTTCCCCGGACAGGTCCCATCTGACCGCCCCCCACCAGCCTCATCACCCAGAATTACCGGGGCTCACCTCACGCCCGGCTCGGGAGTGGTGCCTGCAGGGAGTCAGTCACCATCCTGACATCGGTGAAGATTTTCTCCTCCATTTACTCCCAGGGGCCCCAGGAGTGGGTACGCATATGTGTGGAGGTACGAATTAGTCCCACGGCCCCAGTAACAGCCCCTTTCCTCCCAGCCCATTGGCCTAGCGCCTGGCTCCTCCATGGCCTGTGCTGTCCCCAGCCTCCACCAGGTGGCAGCCATTAGCCGGAGGCAGCCCCTACACTTCCCCGGAGAGGAGAGTTTGCCTGTTGGTAGCTCCATCCAGTTCCACCCTCCCCCCCCACCATTGCTGACCTCCAATGGCCCGGGCTCATTCCCAAACCCGGGTCGCTGGCATGTTGTGAGGTAAGGCATCCAGAGCCTTAGCCTTCAGCACCACCTGGCCGGCAAATGACATACTAATTTAAAATAAAATAATAAACTACTTGATTCATCTCAGCGTATGGATCTGTGCCCAGTTTCTTTTTTGGGCACAGAGTGGAGAGGTGAAGACTCCTGATTGTGTCAGATCTTGTCCCGTGCCTGTCCCTGCCAGTGACAACATATTTCTTTTCAAGTTTTGGTACAAACCAAGCAGAGCACAGATGCAGAGGGAGGTGGCTAGGAGTGCTAGGTAGTTTTAGCAGCATCATGGGCTGAGAACAGCCACAGCGTTCAAATAGCTGAGAATGGAGTTGACCTAGTAATAGTGCTGATGGGAAGCTGTGGAATCAGTGAACCTATGGTCATTTGTAATTCTGATTCTTTAATAAATAAGTAAATAAATAATTAAAAATCCAAAATAAAAAAAAAAGTATATATTTATTTTTATTCCAGCACTGGGGCAGTAGGACAGGGATAGGCAAAGTGCTCCCTCTCCCCTGGAGGAGAAGGGTGGTTGTGGTTGACGAGAGGCAGGATGTGTGAGCCACCGGTTCTCGGCATCATCATCCGCAGGGCAGGCAGGAGGTGAGACTGCGCTGACTCTAAGGAACACGAGGAAGACAAGAGAGTCTGCCACAGGTCTCGGAGGACGAACCAGCACACAGCAGTGGTCCAGGGATGTCAAGAAATAAGGCAGCCCTGCAGCAGGATTGCAATAACTCATGAGGTGAGTTAAGTGAGTAGTGAATGAATAATTTAAAATAAAGTGAATCTGTTTGCTCTTCTTCCCCCATCCTGTAAGCAGAGAAAAGAAAAAAATGTAGAAATGTACCTCCAGCAGTGTTTCGTGTGGAGGAGGAGGAGGAGGGAGAAGGATTCGGCCTCAGTCTGTACCCCAGCCCCCCGCCCCACACACACACACACAGTTCAGGTGTATCGGTGTGTGCCGATACCTAGTGGAAGTCTGAAGGGTTAGCCTGGTATAGTTCCCCTGAAGCTGTGATTGTAAGCACTGTCTACTGGTAAAGGAGCCTTTTAAATAAATGTTTCCCTTTTTCTATTTTAAAATGCAGTCCCAGACGGATGACTGAATATGTGATTTTTGTACACTGAAGTTGCAAAAAATGAATCATAATTCCCAGATTTTACAATAAAGACATCTCTCGTTTACTGATGATTTAAGTGTTATAGCCATTGTCTTAATTAACCTTTTTTATGATTGTGGGAAATATTCCTTAAAGTCATTAAACAAAAATTAATATCTTTTGCAAAATAATTGCTTTAGATTTATTTTGTTTAGAATTTGCAACAGGAGTTCAGAATAATCTACAAAGATTTCGTTCTGCAGTTGATAAGCAGTTCACCCCTGTTGGTTTTAGGACACCATAATAAACAGATTTCATATCATTTGGCATACACATAGCTGGAGGTGCAAATGCCTGTACTTTCTCTTTTACTATAAATACCAGTATATCCGCATCTTATTTGCATGAGTCCCAAAAATATGGTTCATTCCATATGGAAATGCTAACCTGCATGGATGCCCCCTAGCTAGAAAAGTGGTGTTGGTACTGGTTGTTGACTCCAGACTTGAGTACCGTAACTGTCATGTGCCATTTTTTGGGTGGGTAGAAAGAAGATTTAAAACGAAGAGTATTCAGGGGGTGCCATCTGCAAGTTCGCCTGGGGAGCCACTTACCCTAAGGCCAGCCCTGCCAAGAAGGAAGGTAGGTCCTTGCCAGGAAGTGGCGTCAAAGCGGCCACTAAGAGGGCCCCGGAGACTAGGCAGCCAATATTTACAAGTGAGAGGGTCCAGAAAGGACTGGCAGCCCTAATGATATATAAGGTCCTGGAACCAGATGGTTTGCCTTCCGAGATTACTCAGGGGACTGGCAGCGGAACTGACCAAACCCCTGGTAGATCTGTTCAACAGCTCACTAATGACTGGGGTAGTTCTGAAGGATTGGAGGGCGGCAGATGTTATTCTGCTCAATAAGGGGGATATAGAGCAAGCAGGGAACTATAGACTTGTCAGTCTTGCCTCTATTGTAGTGAAGCTTATGGAGTCGCTGATCAAACAGGACCTCATGGACTACTAGGAGAGCAATGGTCTCCAGGATAGTAAGCAGCATGGAGTTGTGGCAGGATGGTCTTGTCAGACTAACCTGATAGCTTGCTTTGACTGGGTGACAAGAGAATTAGGAGAATAAGGATGGCTCTGTCACTTCAACTTCAAAGGCTTTCAACTCAGTGCCTCACAGATGCTTGCTGAAGAAGATGGAGGATCTGGGTGTGGCTAAGGTCATAGTAAACTGGGTAGGTAACTGGCTAAAGGGGAGACAGCAGAGGGGTGTGGTCAATGGGGTCAAATCTGAAGAGAGGGTGGTCATGAGCGACGTACCACAGGGCTCTGTCCTCAGTCCAGTCCAGTCCTCCATCCGGTCCTCTTCAATACATTCATCAGCATCATGGGTGAGGGAATCCAGGGAAGGTTGTTTCTCTTCACAGATGAAACTAAGCTCTGTGGAGGCCGGATAGAGATGAAGGAATCAAGGAAATACAGTGTGACTTACAAAAGCTAGAGGGGTAGTCTAAGGTTTGGCAGTTGAAATACAATGCCAAAAAGTACAAGATATTGCATCTAGGGAACAAGAACTCCAAGACAGAGTACTGGATGGGGGGTGAGATTTAGCACTATGGCTGTGGAACAAGAACTTGGAGTTACTCCCTCAAAGAATCAAGATTATGCAACAAATGCCCTGTATGTCAGAGAGGGTATAAAGGCAACACAGGTACAGGGTACACAGGGGAGGCCAAGACACTGTGGGTCACCCTTCAACCTGGAAATGGCACAGCGATATGCACAGGGGTGATATACAGGCCTCCAGGACAGGAAGAGGAACTGGACAGGGGGCTAGTGGAGGAAATACACGAGATGGCAATGAAAGGTGAAATTCTACTGATGGGGGATTTCAATATGCCGGACGTGGATTGGAACACCAGTGTACCTGCTTCAGCCAGAAGCAGAGGCATCCTTGAGTCACTCCAGGAGGCTGGACTCAGGCAGCTTGTGCTTGATCCCACCAGAGACAAGGCAGTTCTAGATCAAGGAATGACCAATGGGGATCGAATCACAGATGTCCAGGTAGGACAACTGGGATCCAGTGATCACAACATTGTGTGGTTCAGCATAAGGACGGAGACTCACTCAAGTCATACTAGGACAAAGGCTTTGTATTTCAAAAATGCTGACTTCGCTGAAATGGGGAGGGGTATTAAAAGAGCCCTGGAGAGAACGGGGGCAGGAGGGGGAGTGGAAGAACAGTGGAAGCATCTAAAGGAAGCCTTACTGGAAGTAACAAACCAATGTATCAGATTGGTATCCAAAGGCAAGAGAAGGAGAAAGTCACTGTGGTTCTCAAGAGAGGTGGTGGTAAAGGTCCGGGCAAGAAGAAAAGGGTTCAGGAAATATGAGAAGACCCAAAGGGAGGAGGACAGGGAGGAGTACCTAGAGTGTCTAAGGAAAGCAGGAAAGGCAGTAAGGAGAGGAAAGGCACAGACTGAGGAAGGTTTAGCACAGTCAGTTAAGAAAGGGGACAAGACATTCTTCAGGTACATCAGCGAAAGAAGGAAAAACAAAGGGGGGATTGCAAGGCTCAAGGGAGAGGGAGGAGAATGTAATGAGGGTGACATGGAAAAAGCAGAAATATTAAATATTTCTGTTCAGCATTCACAGAAGAGGGTGAGGGGCAGGGGCCACAGCAGTACAGCAGTTGCCAAGGGTGTGAAGAGGTGGAGAGTAGTCCATTCACAGGGGGAAGAGTCCTGCAGGAGCTCACTAAATTGAAGGTAGACAAAGCAATGGGACCAGATGGCACACACCCAAGAATATTAAGAGAACTGTGAAGGGAGATAGCAGAACCTCTGGCAGCCATGTTCACTGAGTCATTCAACACAGGGGTGGTACCAGAGGAGTGGAGGAGGGCACCTGTGATCCCTCTACACAAATCCGGCAGCAGGGAGGAGGTGGGGAACTAAAGGCTGGTCAGCCTCATCTCAGTAGTGGGAAGATCATGGAGACGTTGCTTAAAGAAAGGATAGTGGGGTATCTAGAAGCCATCGGAGCCAGGACCATAGGCAACATGGATTCACAGCAGGGAGGTCATATCAGACAAATCTGGTTGATTTCTTCGACTGGGTGACAAAGGAAGTAAATCAGGGTGGGGCAGTGGATGTCGCTGACCTTGAGTTCAACAAAACCTTTGGGACCATCCCACATAGGAGGCTGATAAACAAGCTGGGCAGGCTGGGCATGGGGACAAGGTGGTAAACTGGGTTATACATTGGCTAACAGACAGGAGGCAGAGCGTCGTGGTAAATAGGGTGCTGTCTGGGGAGAGGGGGGCAACCAGTGGGGTGCCTCAGGGATCGGTCCTGGGGCCAGCCCTGTTCTGACTGGAGGGAATGGTCTGCCTGTTTGCAGATGACACCAAGATCTGTAACTGAGTGGATACCCCAGAGGGGGTGGAGAAAATGAGGAGGGACCTGGGGAAGCTTGAAAAATGGTCCGAGGACTGGCAACTGAAGTTTAATTCAAAAAAGAGCAAAATTATGCACCTGGGACACAGAAACCCTGGGGAAAGCTACAGAATGGGAGGGGAGTTGTTGACAGTCACAAAGGAGGAAAGGGACCTGGGGGTTATTATTTCAGATGACCTGAAAATATCAAAGCAGAGTGCTAAGGCAGCTGGAAGAGCCAGTGGCATGCTGGGTTGCATATGCAGGGGTATCACCAGCAGAAGGAGGGGGGGAGGTCGTGATGCCATCATATAATACCATGCTCAGGCCTCACATGGAGTACTGCGTGCAGTTCTGTAGGCCGCACCTTTGTAAGGATATTAACAGGCTGGAGACGGTTCAGAGAAGGGTAACTAAGATGGTACAGGGCTTGCAACACAAGACTTAGGAGGAGCAATTAAGGGACCTCAATATGTACTCACTGGAAGAGAGGAGGGAAAGAGGAGACATGATAGAAATATTCAAGTACTTCAAGATTATAAACAAGGTGCAGGGGGAGACATTTTCCAATACACGAGGAGCACAAGAATGAGGGGGCATGACAAGAAACTGAAAGTTGGGAGGTTAAAAGGGAATGTGAGGAAGCTGTTCTTCACAGAGAGGGTGGTAGACACATGGAATGGTCTGCCTCAGGAGGTGGTGGGAGCGAGCACAGTGGATGGATTCAAGCATGCTTGGGACAGGCATAGGGGAACCATAGAAGTACAGCAGAGGGTGGGTTGGAAGCAGTAATCCAGTGCAAGGGCTTACAGGCAGACTAGATGGGCCAGGCAGTCCTTATCTGCTGACAATTTCTATGTTTCTAAGTCATACAGCAAAGTGAGTAGGATGCTGGGATGTATTAGTAGGGATACTGATAGCAGAAGTGAAGAGGTAATACCTCCCCTATATAGATACCTGGTGAGGCCACACCCGGAGTTCTGCTCCCAGTTCTGGAGATGGACCTCACCTCACCTCACCTCAATAAAGATAGGGACAGGCTGGAGACGGTGCAACACACGTTCACAAAGATGATTCAGGGTGAACAGGGCATGTCCTACAAGGAATGCCTCGAGGCACTGAACATGTATTCACTGGAGACCAGAAGGTGATATGATAGAGACCTTCAAGTTTCTGTAGGGAATTAACATGGTGAACTGTGGGGAGCTTTTTAGCTTGCGGTCATGTTGACATGAGTGGAAATTGACAGGAGGGAGGGAGGGAGGTTCATGAGGGACACGAGGAACTATTATTTTCAGAAAGAGTGGTGGAACGGGGGCATGGTTTATCCACCGAGAAGATGGCATCCTAATCCGAGAGCTTTCTCCATACCGAAGTCGATCTGTGCTTAAACGTCACGATTACCCCACTTCTACAACTTCATGCACAGGTGATATCAGTGCCAGATCTTATCGCACTACTGGCATAGGTAGGCCACGCAGGTCAGACGTTTTATAGTGGTCTCAGTTACCACTACTCTCAGTGCCCTTCCTATACTGGGTGAACAAACGGATGGGGAACACAGTCTCAACTGGTTACCTGCACAATGAACCCCTCGATGGCCACCCCTCTGGTGCCTACAATCAATCTGAGCACAGACCAGCCTGCAGCCATGGGGGAATCCTTACAGCATATCATTAAGTTATTAGAGGTTCTGCTCTCGAGAGTTGGCAACATCAGCCTTTCCCTGTCGGGCACTGTCATGGAGGTCAGACAACTTCAGGATAGGATGAGCGTTGTTGAAACGAAGGCAGAAACCTGTGAATCTCAGCAATTTCAACTGTAGCATTTGTAACTTGGGCCTTAGGCCCTGTGGTGCAGGCAAGAGGCCCGCGAAAAATAAGCCACCCAATAATTTGCAGATTGTTGGGCTGCCAGAGGGGGCAGAAGGGCAGTTGATGGAGAAATTCCTCAGCGATAATCTCCCTCACATGCTGGGTGAATGCTGGTGGGGACCAATAGAAGTTGAAAGGGCTCACAGGGTTTCTACTCACCTTAACAGACAGGCCGATGCTCCCAGACCAGTGGTGGCCTATCTACTTTGCTACTCGACTAAAGAGAGGATCCTCTGTGCTGCAAGGGACATAGGGGAGCTTAAATGGCAGAGTGCCCAAATAGCTATCTATCTGGACTTTGCCCAGGAGACCTTGGCAAAAAGAAGAGCTTTTGGTCCCATTAAACGCTTCTTATATCATTATGACTTTAGATTCCAGTTCAAAAATCTTACCAGGCTCTGCGTCTCCAAAGAGGGACATGAAATCACTGTAGATCACCCTGTTGAGCTTGAATGCTGGCTTGCAAGATCCTGGCCAGGCCTTCAATTTCCAACTACAAATCCCAGGAGGCTATGGGAGCCTTCTCAGGCAGAACCTCAGCAGGAACCTTTCTTCTGCCCCTAGAGCTCCAAGGGGCCCCTTAATAGCTGGACCAGCCATCTGCCAATCTAGTCCCCCATTGACTAATGGCTCCTTGCCAACACAAACTACTGTTGTGTCCCAATAATTCCAGCATAACCAGCCCTCTTTGCCTCATCGCTCTGATAATTCTTTCTCCAAGGCTCGACAGCGACCCAGGAGTGGACCTGGGAAGGCAGTCAGAACAGCAAAGGCCCAAACCGAGGAAAAGATAGCCAACTCAGTTAAGAAGGGGGATAAAACCTTTTATAGGTACATCAGGGAGCGGAGGAAGACCAAGGGAGAGATAGTGAGGCTTAATAAAGGAGAGGGAGGGTGGGCAGAGGGAGACTGTGAAAAGGCAGAGATACTAAACAAATATTTTGCTCAGTATTTACAAATGAAGAGGGGAGGTACCTAAAACAAACAGTAGAAACACTCTGGATACAGAAGTTGATACCAGCCCATTTACAGAAAAAGGGTTCTGAAAGAACTCTTAAAACTGAAGATGGACAAAGCAATGGGGCCTGATGGGATTCATCCCAGAATTTAAAAGAACTAGGGTAGAACTAGTGACACCACTGACTACCCTCTTTAACAAATCATGGGAGGATGGGTGGTACCTGAGGACTGAGGAGCAGATGTATTCCCTTCACAAAAGTGGGAGCAAGGCAGAAGCAGGAAACTACAGACCTGTTAGTTTGACCTCAGTGATAGGGAAATGATGGAATCACTTGAAGGAAAGAATTATCGAGTATCTAGAGGCCAGAGGGCACAGGACCCAAGGCAGCATGGATTCACAGCGGGAAGGTCATGCCAGACGAATCTGATAGATTTCTTTGACTGGGTGACCAAAGTAGTAGATCAGGGAGGGGTGTGGACATGGCCTACCTAGACTTTAGCAAGGCATTTGACACAGTCCCACGCAAAAGATTAATATACAAGTTAGCCAGCCTGGGAGTGGGTCCCAAGATGACAGCCTGGGTAAAGAATTGGCTGGAGAATAGCACACAGAGAGTAATAGTAAATGGAGTCCACTCTGAAAAAGGGGGGTTACTAGTGGGGTACCGCAGGGTTCAGTATTAGGACCGGTCCTCTTCAATGTCTTTATAAGCGACATTGCAGAGGGACTGGAAGGAAAAGTATGTCTCTTTGCAGATGACACAAAGATCTGCAACAGAGTTGATGCACAAGGTGGGGTGGAAAGGATGAGAAGGGACTTGGCAAGGTTAGAGGAATGGTCAAATGTATGGCAGCTTAGATTCAATGCTAAGAAGTGCAAGGTAATGCACCTGGGAAACAAAAACCCAGGGGAAGAGTACACAATGGGGGTTGAGATGCTAACAACAAAAATGGAAAGGGACCTGGGGGTAGTCATATCAGATGACCTAAAGGTGGGCAAGCAATGTGAGAGGGTAGCAAGGAGGGCTGGAGGGATTATGGGATGCATAGGGAGAGGCATCACCAGTAGAAAACAGGAAGTTATTATCCCTGTTTACAGACAGCTAGTCAGAACCCATCTGGAGTACTGTGTGCAGTTCTGGAGACCCAATCTCCGCAAAGACATAGACAGGATAGAAGCTGTCCAGAGGAGGGCAACTAAAATGGTGCAGGGTCTGCACCGGAAGACATATGAAGAGAGACTAAAAGAGCTTAATATGTATAGCCTCGAGGAAAGGAGGGAGAGGGGGGACATGATAGAAACTTTCAAGTACCTCACGGGAATCAACAAAGTCCAAGAGGGTAGCATCTTTCAAAAAAGAGGTGTGCAAGAACAAGGGGGCATAATTTGAAGATGGGGGGTGCGGCTCAGAGGTAATTTAAGGAAGTATTTTTTCACAGAGAGGGTTGTGAATGCATGGAACGGCCTTCCGGAGGAGGTTGTGCAGTCAAAAACAGTGCTGGAATTCAAGCATGCATGGCACAGTCATAAGGCCATTCTAGGGGGTGGGGGTAGGAAGAAGTAGGCTGCTGGTTAACTAGGATCTGCAGCTTATCCAGTAGGTAGGGAAATGGGCAGACTGGGTGGGCCAAGCGGTCCTTATCTGCCATCAAATTCTATGTTTCTATGTTTCAGCATTCATCTAGTAAATATTTCACAGCTCCACCTGCAAAAATTTATAGAGAAGACTCTTCCTGTGTGCTGGATGCCTTGGACTCGGAATTACCTGACTCTCAGGAGATGGACACGTTGCAACCAGACGACTGGGCTGATTTCCCAGATGCCTCATTGGTTGAAGCAGCGGACACTGTCTCCCCTATTAAACCTGGACTTATCACTTATGCAGCAGCCATTGCCGGAGCACCTGTGGATTCTGGTGATACCCCTCGGTGCTGCCCCGAGCTGGTCGAAGGCCAAACCACATGAACTTTTCCAGGTTTCCTTTGTCTCTCATAGTTCTCATTACTGCCATAATAGATGAAGGGGAGCCATGTCAGCTACAGCCCCCCTTCCCCATCGGGGTTTCCCCTTTATAGCCCCCCCATAGCTCAACTTTATGGAGCCAGCCCTCTGAGATCTTGGGCTCCCCCCTCCTTACTACCTTTTAACCCGATTGTTGGATCAGGGTACTCAACCTCCAGAGCCACATCCAGGCTATTTCTTTCAGAGTCCTCTTTCTGATTACAGGGCCTGCTGCCCTAAAAATGCTGGAATCTTATCCAGTGAGCGGATACCCCACCCTCTCCTCTCCCTCCCCACCGCAACCCCCACCTAGCCACGCCCTTCCTTTTTCTTCCCTTCCCCTTTACTTTTTTTTCCTTACTTTCCTCCCTCCTTCTCTCAACCTTCCTCTCCCTCCTCCTCCCCTTCCCCACTCATCCCCACTCACGGGGTCGGGTCACTCGACCCCGGGTGACCTTCTGGTTTAGGATGACTCTACCTGGTTGGTCACCCACATAATACCCTTGTACTGAGCGCTGGGGGTAGTATAGCTGCAGGGTAACTTTCTACCCTCGTTTGCCGTGACCTCCTTCCTCATAGCGGTTTGTAGCACTGTTGTGTCATTTTCTGACATCTGTTTGTTAAATTGTTGGGCTATTTAGCCCGTAATAGTGATTTCTTGTATTTGCTTGTTAATTTGTTTTTGTCTTTACTCCTCTTGCAGCCTTCTCTCATACAAAGGACAAGCTCTTTGATTCCTTGCTTACACCTCCTCTACTTTTAAGGTTCAGATTTGCAGCACTGGTCTGTCTCAGATACCTCATCACTCCAGGTACAGCTATTCCCTTACCCCTTCCTCCTCAGGAACCACAGTAAGTACCTCTTTTTATTTGATGGGTGGGAGTATGGCTTCGGACACCCCCCAAACCTAGGGGTTATTGTTGGATATCCTGGAATGTCAAAGAGCTTAATCACCCAATCAAATATACAAAAGTACTACAATATCTAAGGTCCTTAAGGGCTGATGTTGCACTTCTTCAAGAAACGCATCTCTTGGCTAAATCAGCCACCTGGTTGAAGAAATCCTGGGTGGGGGAGGTCCTAACTAGCCCTCCCACCACCAAGTCCAAAGGGGTGGCTATCCTTTTTCAATGCGCATCCCCTTGGAAAGTGGAGGGTGTCAGGAAGGATACCCACGGTAGATGGCTGATGGTCAGACTGTCCTCACCGGAGGGTTCTATATTGCTGGGTAAAATATATGTCCCCAACACTGAGCATACGGATTTGTTCCCTGTGATTAGCCAAGCTCTGTCCGAGTTGCAGCCTGATGGCCAGCCGCTCCCTATTATTCTGGGTGGGGATTTCAACATGGTAGGTGACATTTTCCTGGACAAATCCCATGCCACCCCATATTCCACTCCTAAAGCTAGGCAGTCCCTCCAGGACTTAATGGATGAATGAGCTCTCACTGATGTTTAGCGTAGAGACCACCCTACTGGTAGAGATTACTTTCTCCTCTACGCCCTACCAGACACATAGTCGTATAGACTACTGGCTGGCCAATGAATTGGCAACCAGGGGTCTTTCTGACTCCTGTATTGGCTCAATCCTGATTTCGCATCATTCCCCTGTATCCCTCACATATACCCCCCTGGCCACCACCCCTCAGTAGTTCATTGGCGTTGCAACCTGCTCCTTTTCCAGGATCCTGACTTCCACCTCATGCTAACACAGGCCACCAAAGACTACTTTTCGCTTAACTCCGAGTGCGGAGTATCCCCTGGCACGGTCTGGGAGGCCTTCAAAGTGGTCCTACGTGGTCACATTATTGCCTTCTCTGCAGCTCGGGACAAAGCCCGCAAGGCAACTCTGTCCAAATTGCAGGCCGACCTAGCCGCTCTGGAATGACACTTTAAGATCACTCCCCGGACCAGGCCCGATAGTACCCTGCATCGCCAAATTGAGGGCCTCAAGTACCAGATCAATACTATACTGCATCAGAAAGCCAAATAGCTACTTCTTAAATCAAAACAGACCTACTGGGCTGGCGGAGAAAGATCTGGCAAGCTCCTTGCTTTCCATCTCTGCAAACAACAAGCAGCTACACGGATCCACACCCTCCGTATCCCAACGGGCTCCATAGCCTTCAATCCCAAAGCTATCAATACAACTGTGAGCCAGGTTCATGAATCCCTTTATCAATCCTGCTCTACCAATACTGACCCTGAGTCACAACAAGGGGTTCCAAGTTTCTGTCAACACGCCTCTCTCCCGGCCCTTACTCTTGAGCAGGTAGCTCCTATTTCATGTGAGGAGCTTCGGCTAGCACTCTCGAAAATGGCTCGAGGGAAAGCTCCGGGCCGCGATGGCATGTCCGTGGAATTGTATCAGGCCATCAGCCCTGACATTTGTCGCCCTCTCCAACTCACTCTGCAGGCTTCCCCTGAAGTTGGTTCTCTCCCTCCTGCTAAGAGGGATGAGCTCATTACCCTCCTTCCTGAAAAATCCAAAGACCCATTAGATTGTGCCAGTTTCAGGCCAATCTCTCTACTATCCGTTGACACAAAGATTCTAGCCAAGGCCCTGGCTACCAGAATGATGTCTGTTCTCCCGTCGATCGCCCACCCCACTCAGGTGGGTTTTATGCAGGGGAAGGCCGGGGTTGACAACACCTAAAGCTATCAACAGTCCCTATTTTCCCAGGACAGTCCCTGTTTTAGGCAGCATGTCCCAGTGTCCCGACAAGTTTTGCAAAATGTCACTTTTGTCCACATTTTTGCTTACTTGTCCCAGTTTTGTCCCTTTTTTTGCTGACTGCTAATCCAAGAGTGACAGTTATTTCAGCACCACTGTAGCACTGCTTGAGCTGGACAGCAGTTTGCAACTTTAACCTCTGCGCCTGTGTTGCACCGCAAGTATGTCAGTGGAAGCACAGTAAAGCATGTTCCTTCCTGTTAGGTTAGACTGGGTAGGAATGCAAACAAGTGCATGTGGACGTCTCCCTGACAGCAGCGGAGAGGGACTCCAGACAGAAGAGACCAGCAGCAGTGAGCTAAGGTACCCAAACCCCATCAGTGCAGGGAAGTGTTGAAAACAATCTGATGTGGTGGTGGGAGTCACTGAAGTGAAGTTTACTCAGCAAATGAGGGTAGTGTAAGCGGGTTGGGATGGGACTGTCAGGAGGAGCAATACATGCAGTTCGAGTGTCTGAACACAATTCAATGCATGTTTCCTTCTAATGAACCTTCCGTACATCATGATTTGGAGCTTGCTGCAGCAGAATGATGTATTGTTTTAATCTGGATGTTTGCTGCTGGTGTTACTGTGGGGCGGCATGGCCAGAGCAAGCAGCAAAAATTTAATAGTGTGCAGCGATGTCTGCGGCGGTGCCCGTGGGAGTGGCATGGTGGGGGAAGGGGCCATGGTCAGGATGGACCCTGTCCCAGTTTTAGGCCTTGGAAAGTTGGTAGCTTTAACACCAGACTCTTGCTCAGCCTTAAATGGTTTTCCTCTAAAGCCTCCCACCCCATGGCTGCCTTGGCGATTGATTTCTCTAAGGCGTTCGATTCTATAGAGTGGGACTATCTACATGAAGTCCTCCACCTTTATGGATTGGGGTACATTTCAGACAATAGGTACACACACTTTATTGTTCTCCTATGGCCTGCATCCTCACTAACAGTGATATTTCCTCTCCATTCCCTCTACATAGGGGCACCAGGCAAGGCTGCCCCCTTTCCCCTCTTCTATTTCTAGTTGCCTTGGACCCCCTTATTTGGGCCTTTATTGCCTCACCACTGATCCAGGGCATTGTAGTAGCTGGCCACCCTTACCTGGTGGTGGCATATGTGGATGATCTCCTTCTAACCCTGTCGAACCCCCAGCAGTCCATACAAGAAGTGCTCCAGATCCTGGACAATTTTGCGGACCTATCCGGTTTGCGAATCAGTCAGAAAGAGACCACCCTGACCCCTTTAAATGCTCACTGCACCAGAGCCTGTATCCAGGGCACCAGCATCTCTTGGGCTGAACAAGATTTTGTCTATCTCAGGGTCCAATTACCAACTAAGTGGTCTGCCCTCGAATCTGCTAACTTTTCCCCCTTATTGGCACAATTGTCCACGGAAGTGGAGAGGTGGCATAAGTTACAACTGTCGTTACCTGGCAGAGTGGTGGCAGTTCATATGCTTCTCCGTCCTCGTGTCCTATACCTTTTTAATAATTTACTCATCCCTCTCTCTCTCCTAAACTGTTTGCTACTCTGGAACAGTCAACTTCTCGCTTCCGCTGGGATCATAAATCTCCTAGATGGAGGAAGCAGAAATTGAGAGCACATTGGTCACGTGGGGGCCTTAATGTACCCTGGTTTTTGGGCTATCATCTGGCCTGTATGGCGGCCCATGCAACCAGATGGATTGTGCCCCACTCTATGGGCGCCCCCCTTTGGGTCCAGCTGGAATCAGACCTAGTAAGCACCACAGCCCCTTAAGTCCTTCTTACACCTTGTGCATGTTCACCCCAACACCTCCCACCCACAGTGATAGGTACCTCTCGTGCTTGGAAATGTCTCATGTCCAAATCCCATGTATCTAAACAAGCCTGGTACCCCCCAACACAATATGCCCCACTCTGGTGCAATAACCTTATTCAAATTGACAAAGCCCCAGTTCAGTGGCCTTCCTGGCAATAGTGTGGCATCCAGACGATACAGGATCTCTCTCCTTCAGGTACTACTCCCCTGTTACCCTTCACCCAGTTGCAAGCTAATTTTCCCCGACACATAAAGATCTTTGGCGATATCTGCAGATCCGCAGTGCCCTACAACCCCTCCTTACCAGCTGTGTCAATACTTCATCATGAAGTGGCTAACTCGTCTGCATACCCTTCCCACATCCAAAGGCCTCATGGGCCATTTCTATAACAGATTGAGGGACTCACATCCGAATGCCACTTTGTCCTGTAGGTTGAAATGGGTCAAGCATCTGGGCTCCCCCATCTCTGGAGGCCAGTGGAACTCCTATTTTAAAGGTACCTATTGGACTCACAGTGACACTAATAGTCACTTTCTACAGCTAAAAATTCAGTTATTCTGGTATTGCACCCCTGCAACCCTTCACACACGAGGATTGCTCAGCCACAGCTAATGCTGGAGATGTTCTCAACCTGATGCGCACCACATGCATGTACTTTGGTCATGCCCCCACCTTGCTACATTTTGGAAAATGGTAGCATTTGACCTTTGTAAAGTACTGAACTCCTAAATTACCCTCACTGATCCCAAACTGCTCCTAGGTGACACAACATCATTGGTCAGCCTACCTAGACCTCTTCAAGACTGGTCTTTGTCTGCCCTACTAGAAGCCAAATGCCTCCTCCTCAGGTTCTGGTGCCAACCTTCTTTGCCCACTCAGAAGGCGTGGCATGCAGCTTTAGCCCTCCTCTCCCTTTTTGAAAGACTATCCCAGCTCCAAAGGAATAGCATGCGGCTCTACCATGCCAAATGGGGCCCATACCTATAATCTGACTTCTGTAAACCCCCAGCACCACCTGCAAATCCCCCTTCATGATGGTTAGGCCATCTTGTGTCCAGCTTAGTATCTTTTTCTGTTATTGCACTACTGTAAAGGGTGTATAGATCCAGAAGCAAATGATTTGATACCTTTTAATGGACCAACATAGATATAACAAGAAGAAGGGTGTAAGCACTTGCCTTTTCCGTTACCTTTGCCTCTATCTTGAATATGCTCATCAGACAAATGTTCATGTCTCCACTTTGTTTCTAGTGGTACTCAAGAGTTCCTGAATGTTAATGTCAGATATAGTACTATGCTTATCCTTGATGGTGTTTGAATATATACATGTATATGGCTGCATTACGCGCTGTGTAATGTCTTAAAGAAAACTCAATAAAAAAAAAATTTCTATGATAAAAAAAAGAAAGAAAGGGAGGTAGAACTGTGGAACAGTCTGCCAGCCGAGATGGCAGGTACCAAAACTGTTGGTGGTGTCATGCATGGTTGGGACAGAATGAATGGTATAGTGGATGCTCGGGGTAGCAGAAACTGGGAGGTGAATGGAAGGGAGGAGGGTGGGAGGGCTAGGACATGGAGAGACAATAGGTCTCAGGGCTAAATAGGGAACTTGGGCAGACTAGATGGACCACTGGCCTTTTGCCATCATTGTCTGTTTTCTATGTATCCATCAGCAACATTGGAAAAGGAATCTGGGGCAAGCGGTGTCTCTTTGCAGAAAACATGAAGCTCTGTGGGATGGTAGATAAGAATAAGATAATAAGGGGGATGCACAGTGACCTCTACAGGCTAGAGAGGTGGACTAAGGTTTGGCAGTTGAAATTCAAGACCAAACAAGCATTTGTCAATGCCGAATGTTTGCTTGCTGGCATTGGCAGTGGTAGTGTAGAAGTTACAGAGCTGCGTAATAGGAATGGCAGTGAAGTATTGAACTGAAGCCAACCCCACCACCACCCTGCAGAGAGTGACAGGCATTGGGGTGTGTCTTTGGGTCGTCAGGCATAACGGCCACGCCATTTCACCACACCCCACCCTGCAGACACTGACAAGTGTCACGGTGTGCCTTGGGGTCTTTGGCCCTTATGCGCACCCCATTCCATCAGGAAATACGGTGAGATGGGTGCTGTATAGGAGAATGGGGTGAACTTTGGGGCCAAAGAGTCCAAGGCATACCTCGATGCCTCTCACTGGCTGCAGGGTGTGGAATGGTATGCATTGCAGGCAAGAATCCAAGTCACATCCCTGATGCCTGTCATTCTGTACGGGATTGGGCGTTATGGCTGGAAACCGTAATACCTCAGGCATTCGTTGGTATTTTCACTCCAAATTTTCAACATGTTTTTTTTGTGACCCCACCTCATGTACATTGGCAATATCAGTTTGTTAGCCGAAAGCTGCTTATGCACAGCGACTACAGCATTTAGCACCACAGGTGCAAACACATTCCGAACAGGATGTAGAAAATGACAGCTGGACTGTTCATGGGGAGGTGTAAAAAAATGGCAATGTTGCAAATCTGCAGTAAAAATATTAAAAAAACTGGTGAAGTCACGAGCGAGCATAGAAACTGTGCAATGCACACCCGTAATGTAATTAGTTTGGGGATTTTTTACAGCAGATTGTTAACTGAGGCATTTTGGGACCTCCGATCATGAACAGTGTCACTGTGATTTTCTTTATCTGTCCCAAACAATGATTTGCCACAGTGACCATGCATCTCTGCGCTGAAAGTGTGAAAACACATTTCGGCCATGTTGTGAAAAATGACAGCTGTATGGTTCATAAGGAAGTGTGGAAAAATGCCACTGGTGAAAATCTGGACTGAAAATATTACAAAGTCATGAACTTACGAGGGTGCGTGGAAACTGCGCAATGCTCACTCGTAACACAGTCATTTTATGGACGTTTGTCACCAAATTTTCAACATAGCCATTTTAAGACCTCTGCTCATGAACAGTGTAACTGTGATTTTCTTAATCTCTCCCAAACATTGCTTTCGCACACTGACTGCACCATAGTACGCTACATGTGCGAAAACACATTTTGGGTGACATGTGAAAAATGGCAGCTGTACTTTTCATAAGGAAGTGTTATAAAATGGCAATGTTGAAAATCTGGAGTGAAAATATTGAAAATTCGCAACTTATGAGCGCTGAGAACCGCAAGAACACACGCCAGAACGGTCATTTTTAGTGTTCACTTACACATGCGCAAGGAACGCCTTGGGAGAATGGGACACTGGAGGTGTGCCCCTCCCCTGCATTCCCTGCTCCATTGAGCAGGCGTGGCAGTCCTGCATCATCGATAAGGTGTTGTGGGCGACAGTGGTGGTCTTCTTCTGGAAGAAACCACTGCTGTCATACACAGCACCGCGTCGTGCCGCCCCCAATTTTGCTGCCACACTGGGAGTCCACCCCAGCATGGCCAACTTCCCACGCCGTCGCCGACGGGGTGCCCAACTTCCGCCGGCTCCAGGCCCCTCAGCCATCCTTCTGCCATGCTAGGAGCCCACCCCAGCGTGGCAAACGCCCCGCCCCATGTCGCTGCAGACGGGTGCCCAATCTCCCGTAGCTCCATCCCCCCTCCTTCCTTCTGCCATGCTGCGAGCCCATCCCTGCATGGCAAACGTCCAACGTCGTCTTTTTTTTAAACCTGTAAATTGAAGCGGTCCCACGGCGTCCCAGCCTTTCAACCCGCACTCACCCATCGCGCCACTCTCCTCCCACCCCTCATCCTATACTTACCGAGGCACGATCTATCTGTGGCAAGCTGAATGCCTGCACTCTTCAAAGCCGACCACCTAACCGAGGAAATGCCGTAAGCTGTATAGTGGCTAGATAGGGGTTTCAACTTTATTGCATATCTTAGCATTTTTATTGACACATATTCTTTCAACATGGGTTTGGGACCTTTCAGAACGATGTCACTGTCATGGTAGGTACGGTCAACGCGGGTGATTTCGCAGTCACTGTGCTAAAACATCTTCGGCCTGAATAATGCCATGACAGTGACATCATTCATGAGAAGGGGTCCCAAAACCCCATGTTGAAAATTTGCGAAAAATTCCTAAATGACTGTTTTACTTAGCATTATCGCAGTTCCTACGCATGTCTGATGTTTGCGAATTTTCAATATTTTCACTCCAGATTTTCAACATTGCCATTTTACCACACCTCCTCATGAGCAGTACAGCTGTCATTTTTCACATCCTGCCCAAAACGTGTTTCCGCCCATGTAGCGCACAATGGCGCAGTCGGAGTGCGAACTCAATGTATGGGACATATTAAGTAAAATCAGCAGTGACACTGTTCATGAGCAGAGGTCTTAAAATGGCTGTGTTGAAAATGTGGTGAAAAAATTCCTAAAAATGACTGTTTTATAGCGTAGTTGCGCAGTTCCTACGCACGCTCGTAAGTTCGCAAATTTTCAATATTTGCACTCCAATGACTTCCAAATACCTAAACAGCACATAGAAGCAAGCAACATTCATCATTGACAAATGCTTGTACTTTAGTCACTGATTTTTTAAGCCATGTCCAGTGCCAAATACTACTGCAAATACCTGTGTTAACGTCTCGCATTGACAAATGCTTGTTAGATTTTTTTCACCAAATTTTCAACATAGCCATTTTAAGACCTCTGCTCATGAACAGTGTCACTGTGATTTTCTTAATGTGTCCATACATTGATTTCAGACACCGACTGCGCCATTGTGCGCTATATGGCAGAAATACATTTTGGGCAAATGTGAAAATGACAGCTGTACTGCTCATAAGGAGGTGTGGTAAATGGCAATGTTGAAAATCTAGAGTGAAAATATTGAAAATTAGGAATTTACGAGCCTGCGAGAACCGCGAACGACGTCAGAAACAGATATTTTAGGAATTTTTCCACCAAATTTTCAAAATAGGCTTCTTGAGAGCCCACCTTATGAACACTGGCAGTGTTGTTTCATTAATCGGCCTTTGGGGCAGATTTCGCCGCAGTGACTGCGAATCAACTCTTTGGGCCTGAATAACGCCATGACAGTGACATCATTCATGAGAAGGGGTCCCAAAACCCCATGTTGAAAATTTGGTGCAAAATTCCAAAAATGCCTGAGATATGCAACAAAGTTGAAAAGCCCTATCTATCCCATTATACAGCTTACCGGCATTTCCTCAGTTCGGCGGTCAGCTTTGAAGAGTGCAGACGGTTCCGGTCCACTAAAGATCGCCGCTGGACTGGAGAGGCATGGGGTGAGAGGTGGTGGGGAGGCAGGGTGCGAGTGGGTGGGTGCGGGTTGTGGAGGGGGCAGGGAGAAGGCCGAGGGACAGTTTTAATTTTCAGGTTTTTTATCAAAATGACGACGCTGGATGTTTGCCACGCTGGGGTGGGCTCCCAGCTGGCACAAGGACAGCTGGTTGGGGCGGAGCCGACGAGGGATTGGGCACCCCTGCTGGCTACAGCATCAGCTGGCTACGCTGGGTGGGCTCCCCAGCGTGGCACCCTGTACTCCGGGGAGGACAGTGAGCCATGGGATTGGCACCCCCATCAGCTATACAGTGTGTGCATGGGGGTGCAGCATGCAGTGCATGCGCGGTGTTTGTGTGTATGTGTGTGTAGAGCCATGAGCAGGCGATATCTGATCGCTGCTCACTGAAGTGTAGCTCCTCTTCAACTGTACGCCTTGCATTTTGGAGCTGCATAGACAGCTCCAGCATGCATTGGAGGACTGGGACCGCGCCTCCCAACACACTGACTGAATTGGAAGAGGGGGTGACACACCTCCAAAAACTCGGATGATGGCACTATGTTTCTTGCACATGCGTGCAAGCAAACATAAAAATGCAAGGTGATGCACCTAGGGAACAAAAACCCAAGAACAGAGTACTGGATGTGAGGGGTAAGGCTGAGTCCTAAGGCTGAGGAAAGGAATGTAGGTGTTATCATCAGTGACTGCCTTAAACAGTCAAGCCAGATCTGGGATGTATCAGAAGAGGTGCTGGCAGTAGAAGAAAAGCGGTATTACTACCTCTTTATAGATCACTGGTGAGGTTGCACCTGGAGTACTGTCCCCAATTCTGGAGTTCTCACCTCAGGAAATATGAGGACATGCTAGAGACAATGCAGCAAATGGTGACCCTGATGATTTGGGGCGAGCGGGACAAATTTTATGAGGATGACAGATTTTAACTGTACTGTATAATTTTGTTGTGACTGCAGCACTGGTTTTAAACTGTTTTAACTTGTACTGCACCTTGTCATCTGAAAGGCGCATTCAAAATAAAGCTTATCATTGTTATCATTATTATATTAAAAGTCAATGAACATGTACTTGCTGGAAACCAGTTGAGAGAAGGGTCATGTGATAGAGACCCTCAAGTCCCTGAAAGGAATAAACAAGGTGAACTGCTAAGAACAAGCAACAATTCAACGACATGAGGCAGGGGCAGCATGAGTGGAACTGATAGGAGGGAGGTCCAAGAGGGATATAAGAAAGTTTTATTTGACAGCTAGGTTGGTGGAACCGTGGAACAGTCTGCCAGCTGTGGTGGTGGGAGCCAAAACCATAAATGGTTTCAAACATGACTGGAACAGGGTTATAGAGGTTACTCAGGGCAGTAGCAGTAGGCAAGGGGGGAAAGGGTGATTGACAGTGCAGGCTAGTACCCAACATGGACAGTAGGTCTCAGGGTTTGTTAGGGAACTACAGGCAGACTGGGTGGTCCATTCATTGGTCTTTTTCTGCCATTATTGTTTGTGTTTCAGCCAGCGGAGTTGTTAATGTGTGACTGTCAAGGTGCTGGGATGGAGGTTTTTAAGCAGGACAGGAAATGTGTGTGAATCTGCAGCTGTTTGTAATGTTCCTTTTTTTAGAAATTATTATTTAAACCAATGTGAATTTATCTGCCGACACTGTCTATGTATCTATGTATCTATGTATGAATTTAAACTTTACTGGTGAAGATGGTACAAAGTTTTCATCTATTGGGCCAACCTTTTGGCCAATTTCGCTCAGCAAATTTTTAAAAGCCTTTTCTGTATAACTCCACATTGTAAATGGGGAGTTAATACATATGGGTAATGACCACCTGCACTGTAATGACCACCTGTACTGAGGTAGTTGCACAGCCCAAAGCTGTCAATCAGCATAGAACCCTGGACACATGAACATTCTGAAAGCTGAGAGTTCTCCAGTCTTTGCTGTGCCACTCACGGCTAGACAGTGTAGGAGTACACTAAGCAGTTCCAGAGGAAATCTGGTTAAGTCAGACTCAAAGCACATATGTATGAACATACGAATTAGTCAGCAGAAAAAGGCCACTAGGTCTATCTAGTCTGCTTGTAATTGCAGGGTCCATAGCTTGAGCTACTAACCCTGCCGCCTTCCTAATTCTCCCAAGTTTCCACCCACCCCTCCCATAACTTTTACTTCCCCGTTATGTCTACCCCACCCTTTTTGAAGATGCCCACCATTGTCAATGAGACCGTCTCTTCCAGCAGTGCATTCCAACTGTCCACCACACTCTCAGTGAAGAATTGCCTTCTAAATTCCCTTCTAAACTTTCCGCCATCCAATTTAAGACAATGCCCCCTTGTATTATGGTTTCCACTTAGCCTAAAGAGAGCCTCCGCATCCACCCTATTTATTCCTTTCAAGTCTTTGAACATTTCTATCATGTCCCCTCTCTCCCTCCTCTCCTCCAGTGAGTACATGTTTAGATCTTTCAGCCTTTCCATATAGGTTTTCCCTTGGTGACCTGCCATCAGTTTAATTGCCTTCCTCAGTACCTTCGCCAGCATGATAATGGTCTCGATTTTCAAAGCCCCTTGAGTAATGCAAGGAGCTTGTGTCAATCAGAATTGACGCAAGTAGCTCCTTGCGTCGCAGTATGTGCCTATCCCGATTTTCTATTGGGGGCTGTGACCCACCTGGGACCCCTTGCCCTGAAGTGTCCCTGTGCCACCCTTGTGCCCAACATGGTGGTGTGCCTGGTCGCAAGGGGGCATGCTCCACAGTGGGGATGCAACATCCACATTTGTTGGAATTCAAAAGCCCCACTGTAGATGCAACAAAGGGCACCACATAGACCAGCCAGGAGGGGGTCTAAGTGGCTTGTGCTAGTGGGAGAGGATCAGACAATGGCTGCTGGCTGCAGTTGGGGCAGGGGAGGTGGCATAGGGGGAGTCAGCGGGACAGCTGGGTAGCAGCAGCACCGTTGGCACCGGCCAGGTGTGTGTGTACAGGACTGTATGTACAGTCCAGTAATGGTACCATGAGTAAAGTAGGTAACTTCCCTGGTAGTCTAGCGGCCCCCAGTCCGCGATCACCCCCATGTCATAGTCCCTGGTGGTGTAGTGGACCCCCCCCCCCAGCTCATAAATGAACAAGTTAAGAAATTCATTCCCTTGTGATCTAGCAACTCTTCCCCAGCCCCGAAATGTCTATAAATGAACATGTTACGAAATTCATTCCCTGGTGATCTAGCTGGACCCCCCATCCTGAAACGCCCATAAATTAACAGGTACATGAAACCATTCCCTGGTGGTCTAGTAGACCCCTCACCCCCCACCCCCGGTAGGTAGTGTCCACCACCCTACTCCCCCATCCCAAACCCTGAGCCGCAACCCGCACAGCCCTCCTCTCACCACCACAGCCAGTCGCTGACTGAGCTGTCACTTTTCTACAGAATCGGGCACAGGTTCCCTGGTGCACACAGAGTATGCCATATCCCTGGAGTGACACAACTTCCATCGCTCTGAGGAATGTTGGAAAATCTATCCCAATGTCTTTTTTGAGGTAAGGGCACCAGAATTGTACTCCATACTCCATATGTGGCCTCACCAGTGACCAATACAAGGGAAGAGTGACCTCCTATCACATACTGCTAAACCCCCTAACAATGCACCAAAACATCTTGTTTGCCTTAGTTGCTGCTGTTCTGCACTATGTGGAGTGCTTCAGGTCACTAGTTATTATCCCACCCAGATCCTTTTCCTCTTCTGTTATAGATAAGTGGACTCCTCCCAGATAGTACTCCATCTTGGGATTGCTGGTTCCCAGATGCATAACCTTGAATTTTGTGACATTGAATCCAAGCTGCCAAATCCCTGACCACCTCTCAAGCTAATTTCAGATCCTCCCTTAGGTCCTGTGTCCATTCAGCCAAGTCCATCCTCCTGCAGAACTTGGTGTCATCCACAAAATGGCACATTTTGCACTTAATGCCATCTCCAACATCATTAATAAAGACACTGAACAACACCAGCCCTCTCACCAAGCTGTGTGGAACCCCACTCAAGATCTCTCTAGTGTTAGATAATTCACCCCCCAGTTATACCTTCTGGGTTCTACTCCCCAGCCAATTTTCCACCCATCCTATTATCTTTTCTCCAACCCCTAGATCCGCCAATTTTCTAATTAGCCTTTGTGGGGAACAGACTCAGAGGTCTTACTAAAATCTAGGTGCAGGATGTCCAATGCCTGACCTTTATCCACTGTTTTGGTGACCCAGTCAAAAATTAAATCAGATTTGTTTGACCTGACCTCCCTCCCATAAACCCATACTGCTCAGCATCATGAAGACCCTGATCCTCTACATACTTAACCAACCATTCTTTAAGTAAAGTTTCCAGGAGCTTGTACAGTATCGAAGTCAGACTGACTGGTCTGTAGTTTCCAGGGTCATCCTTAGGACCACTCTTATGAAGGAGTGCCACATGGGCCATCCTCCAATCCTGTGACATCAGACCTGACTCAAGTGAGCTATTGAACATGTTCTGCCAGTGGTTCCACAAGTTCATCTGCCAGCTCCTTCAGCACCCATGGATGTACTCCATCTAGACCTGAGATTTGTCCACCTTTAACCCCTGTTATTACTATCTCCATGTTTCCTTCTCCTCGTGCACATCTTCTCCCCCCCCCCCTTGTTGGCATAGGTCCATCATTCTGCTTGGTGAAGACAGAGCAGAAATATTCATTTAGCACTTCTGCCTTTTCACCATTTTCCTCCACCCACCCATTCCCTTTTCAAAGCCTACCTATCTCGTCTTCCTTATTCCTTTTTTCACTTATGCAATGAAAAAAAGACTTTCTTTCCCTTCTCAGATCCCTCTGGTAATTGTCATTCATTCTTAGCTTAAGCTCACCTGACTACTTTACTTGTTTCATTGGCCATCTTTAGATAAATATCCCGGTCCTCTTCCCTATTAGTTTTCTTGAGTTTCCTAAAAGCTAACCTTTTGTCGCTTACTGTCTGGGAAACCTCTATACTAAACCACTTTGGTTTTATGACCCTTCAGTTTTTTTCACCTGAGCCTCACACATAATCTGTTGCTGCTAATATCCCTTCATTAAAGATGGATCACTTTTGGTCAACCCCCATATCTGCCCTAATGCCCATCGGGCACATTCTTAACAAATCGACCATCTTCCTAAAGTCCACCCTTCTAATTTCCAGTACTTTAGTCTTAGTGGGTATGTTTTCCTTACCCATATCCAGCTGGAACCACACTGTGTTACGATCACTGCTACCCAGGGGCTCCTTGACTTTTATGTCTTGTACATGCTCCCCACTTGTGAGTACTAGATAAAATTTTGCTCCCTCCTGGATGTGTTCTAAGACTTCATGAGTTAGGAGCTCATTCTGCAAAGCTTCAACAAGCACCTGACTTCTGACACATGTTGTGGACTATTTGCTCCAGTCTATCTTGGGCAGGTTGAAGTCTCCCAGTATTACCACCTCTCCCTTCCCTGCAGCTTTCAATATTTGTGAGCATGATTCCCTGTCCCTCTCCTCATCTTGATTGGGAGATCTCTATACCACCCTCAGCCTTACCTTACATTACTTTTCCTCTCCTTCCCTTCCCATCCCTCTCTCTCCCCTTCTTTTCTTCCTCTCTCTACTGGTCATTAACTTGAACCCACAATATTTCTGCCTTCCCTTCATCTGACTCCTCCCTCATACATAATATACCTTCTGTGATGTAAACTGTCACCCAGACCCCTTTCCCTATCACCCTGTCATAGAAACATAGACTTTGATGGCAGATAAGGACCGCATGGCTCACCCAGTCTGCCCATTTCCCTATCTATTGGATAAGCTGCATATCCTAGTTAACCAGCAGCCTACTTCCTCCTATCCCCCCACTATAATTGTCTTATATCTGCCCCATGCATTCTTGAATTCCCCCACTGTTTTTGACCCCACAACCTCCTCAGGAAGGCCGTTCCATGTGTCCACCACCCTCTCCATGAAAAAAATTCTTCCTTATGTTGCCCCATAGCCATCCCCTCTCTATCTTCAAATTGTGCCCCCTTGTTCTTGCACATTTTTTTTCCTGAAAGATGCTACTCACTTGGACTTTGTTGATTTCCTTGAGATACTTGAAAGTTTCTATCATGTCCCCCCTCTCCCTCCTTTCCTCGAGGGTATACATATTAAGCTGCTTTAGTCTCTCTTCATATGGTTTCTGGTGCAGACTCTGCACCATTTTAGTTGCCCTCCTCTGGACTGCCTCCATCCTGTCTATGTCCTTGCAGAGATTCGGTCTCCAGAATTGCACATAGCACTCCAGATGGGGTCTCACCAACTGTCTGTACAGAGGGATAACAACTTCCTGTTTTCTACTGGTGATGCCGTTCCCTATGAATCCCAGTATCCCCCCAGCCCTCCTTCCTGCCTTCCCACATTGCTTGCCTACCTTTAGGTCATCTGATAATGACTACCCCCAGGTCCCTTTTCATTTTTGTTGTTGTTAGTACCTCCCCCCACTGTGTACTCTTCCCCTGGGTTTTTTGTTTCCCAAGTGCATTATTTTGCATTTCTTTGCATTGAATCTAAGCTGCCATACTTCTGACCATTCCTCCAACCTTGCTAAGTCCCTTCTTATCCTTTTCACACCCCCCCTTGTGTATCAACCCTGTTGCAGATCTTTGTGTCATCTACAAAGAGGCACACTTTTCCTTCCAGTCCCTTTGCAATGTCACCTATAAAGACATTAAAGAGGACTGGTCCTAGTACTGAACCCTGCGGTACCCTGCTAGTAACCCCCCCTCTTTCTTCTGAGTGGACTCTGTTTACTATTACCCTCTGGGTCCTGTTGTCCAGCCAATTTTTTACCCTGGCTACCACCCTGGAACCCACTCCCAGGCTGGCTAACTTGTTTATTAATCTTTTGTGCGGGACTGTGTCAAATGCCTTGCTAAAGTCTTGGTAGTCTATGTCCACAGCCCCTCCTTGGTGTACTACTTTGGTCACCCAGTCAATGAAATCTATTAGATTCGTCTAACATGACCTTCCCACTGTGAATCTATACTGCCTTGGGTCCTGTGCCCTGCTGGCCTCTAAGTACTCAACAATTCTTTCTTTCAGAAGTGATTCCATCATTTTCCCTACCACTGAGGCCAAACTGACAGGTCTGTAGTTTCCTGCCTCTGTCTTGCTCCCACATTTGTGAAGGTGAATCATATTCGCCTTCCTCCAGTCCTCAGGTACCACACCATCCTCCCATGATTTATTAAAAAGGTGAATCCCATCAGGCCCCATTGCTTTGTCCACCTTTAGTTTTAGGAGTTCTTTCTGCACTCTTTCTTCTGTGAATGGACTGGTATCGACACCTCCCCCCCAAATCCAGAGTGCTTCTATTGCTTAGTTTAGGTACCTTCTCCTCCTCTTCTTTTGTGAATACTGAGCAAAAGTATTCGTTCAGTATCCCTGCTTTTTCACTGTCACCCTCTACCCATCCCTTTCCCTTTATTAAGCCTCACTATCCCTCCCTTGGTCTTTCTTCACTCCCTAACGTACCTATAGTACAAAATGTTTTATCCCCCTTCTTAACTGAGTTAGCTATCTTTTCCTCGGCTTGGGTCTTTGCTATTCTTACTGACTTCCCCACTTCCTTCTGCTTTACCTGGTACAGTTCTCTGTCCTGCTCCTTCTGTGTTTCCTTACACTTCCTGAATGCTGTCTTTTTCTCCCTAACCTTCCCCACCACTTCTTTTGAGAACCAAAGTGATTTTTTCCTTCATTTTATTTTGTTTATTTGCTTCACATAAAGGCTTGTTGCCTTTGTGATGGCAGTTTTGATTCTTCTCCATTGTTCATTCACCCCTCCTTCTTGCCCATTTGCTAGTGCTTTTTTGAGGCACTCTCTCATTTTTGCCAGAGTCAGCCCTCCTAAAGTCCAGTACCCTCGCTTTTGCATGTCTTGACTCTACGGCTGTGTTTATCATGAACCACACTGTTTGGTGGTCACTTGTTCCCAGATGGCTACCCACTTCTAAATCTGAGATCCTCTCTCTATCCCCATTTGAGAGTTCCAGATCTAAGATTGCTCCCTCCTGAGTGGGTTCCAACACTAGCTATCTGAGGCATGCCCCTGTAGGGCATCGAGAATGACCCTGCTCTTGGATGTGGCTGCAGCAAAGGTGCTCCAGTTAACATCTGGCATACTCAGGTCCTCAATCAACAATGTCTCTCTTTTTCTGCCATTCTAAGAATGCCTTCTGCCATTTCCTTTTCCATTTCCTCCCACTGAGATGGGGGTCTGTATGCAACCCCTGTGCGTATTGTGGTGCCATTTCCTATCTCCAGGGTGACCCACAGTACCTCCTCTCCTCTCCTCCCTGTTTACCCTTTGGTACTGTTGCTTTGATCCCTTCCCTTATGTAGAGAGCTACTCCTCCTCCTCCTCTTTTACCCTCTCTGTCCCTCCTGTAGCTTGTGTACTCTGGTATTCATTCATTCATTTTATTTTTTATACTTGTAAGCAAAATAAGCACGCTTGCCTGTTTTCATTTGCGAAAAGTGTACAAAAAACATCAAACATTGCAAAATACATCATACAATAGATACATCACAAAAAGACAAACAAATTGGCAACAATTAGAACCTATAATATAGCCATAGTACTCCTATCAGAATCAATGAGCCATTTTAAAAAAGTTGTTTTAGATAGGTGGAGAGAATAACTATTAGCAATATTGGAAGGAAGTGCGTTAAACAATAAAGGAGCTTTGTATAATAGTGACCTTTAACCAAGAGATGTTTTACATAGGGGGACTGAAAAAGTGAGCTTGCTCTGGGATTGAGTCCTATGACCATTAAAAACCCTTGAAAATAGGGCATAAGTAGATGAGGGTAACAAGCCCAGAGTACCCTTTAAAATGAAGAGCCTAGACTTAAAACGTACTCTATTTTGAAAGGACAAACAACCTGACAATTTCAAAAGTTCACACAGATGAGTACAGTGTGTTGATCCTGTCATGAATCTCAAAATTTAATTATAAGTAACACTAAGCTTATCCAGAATTGTATTGGTACAGTAGTAGCAGTATAAACAATCAGACCATAATCTATTAAATTCAACAATAAACTATGTGCTAGAAGTATACATGATTCATTTATGAGAAATGGTCTAACCCTATATAATGAACCTATTTTCTGATTCAATTTTTTCTTTAAAGATAGGAGGTGAGGCTCAAAAGACAAACGAGAATCCAAAAGAATACCCAAATATTTAAAGGTCTCGACACACTAAATGGCCTCACGTCCAAGATCAACTATTGGGGTAAAAGATTGGGGTTTCATCCTGGGCACCATGAAAAACACCATCTTAGTCTTTATTGAATTCAGTCCCATGCCCCTAGACTCGAGATGAGCCAGTTCTGAAAGTGCAGAAAATGGTATGTTGACATACCAGGCATGGGTCTCTGTGTACCATGTTTCTGTGACTACTATGATATCCAGGGATCCCTCTTCCATCCAGACCACCAGTTCAGGGAGCTTGTTACCCAGACTATGGGCATTGGTACTCATTGCCCTCCATTTTTTGATGGCCTTACCCCTTTTAGCCCCATCCCTGTCCTTACTGGCTTGGATCACAAAGACCTGGCTGAATGAAAATGCTGGTCAAGTTTTGGCTTCAGAAATTCCGTCCAGGTGCTCGGTGAAACACCGCCCCAGGATGGATTGTAGAGATGGGGCTGTAGCCATTTGATTTAGATCGGAATTGGGCCTTGTGGGTGTTCCAGTGGGAACCACCAGATCCTTTGAGTGCATCATGGGCACGGGTGTACGGTGCAGGATATTGCTCGTCTACCGTCCACCCAGTGATTAGAAAGAATTACTGCAGGAAGTCGCAGACTACATCATCGACGGGGTGTTGGGATCCCCAGATGGCTAATTCTAGGGATTTCAATGCCTGGATCGATGATGAACTCTCGCAGTTTGGTCAAGACTTTCTCCAACTGATGACTTTGTCAGGCCTTACACAGGTTGTTACCTCTGCGGCCCACATTTGTGGTTACTCATTGGACCTGGTGTTCTTCCTGGGGATGGAGATCTCCGATTTGGTGGTGGAACCAGTTGGGTGGTCTGAACATCACACCATGGGATTCAGTTTCGTGGCTCCCCCAACATGCCTGCCCCCACAGAGATGGTCCGGTACCACCCTTTGAGGAGTGTTACCCCAGATGGCCTAATGGCAGTGCTGGACCTATCAGGTGTACCGAGTGAAAGCTTGGATCCAGGGGATCTGGTACTTGCTTATAATAAGGCAGTGACAGAGGCCCTGAATTCCATAGCTCCAGTTTGAGTTCACCCCTTCACTCTTTGTCCAAGGTCCCCATGGTTTAATGGGACTCTGAAGGAGTTGAGGAAAGTGGGCCGAAGTCTGCAGAGGTGCTGTCAAATCGGGCCTGGAGGCTAACAGGCTTAGAGTGATGGACCACTATACAGTCTATCAATTGGCAATCACCTGTAAGAAGGCAGAATTCCTGTCCAGGGAGATTGCTGCTCTGCAAAATTGACCAGCTTAGCTCTTCTAGACTGTCGACAGATTGTGCAATCCAATCTGTCTTCAGTCTGGTGGAGCTTTTTCCCAAGAGAAGTGTGATGAGTTTGCTTTGTATTTTGCAGATAAGGTTACCACCATCAGGTCCAGGACCTGCTCAGCCCCCTCTATTGGGTGTTGCAGAGGTCGGCAGGAGGTTGCGAGCACCCAGCTTGCTTGGGCTGACCGGAAATCACTGACATCATGAGGATCATCCAGACTTTATGGCCAACCTGCTGTAGTTTGGACCCAGGCCCAACGTGACTCCTTGTTGGGTACGTTGGTGAAATTGGCCTGGTCCTGGCCAAGATAATCTAGAGGTCTCTGGAGAGGGGGGTCTTTCCTGACCTCCCTAAAGGAAACAGTGGTACAACCGCTCCTTAAAAAGCCCTCCCTTGACCAGGACTGTCTGACCAACTACAGATCTGTCTCTAACCTGCCTTTTGTGGGTAAGGTTATTGAGAAAGTGGTTGCACTGCAACTGGATGGTCATTTGTCCACCCACAATGTCTATGATTCTGTCCAGTCTGGATTTAGAAGAGGCATAGTACTGAGATGGCCCTTGTTAGGGTGCAAAATGATCTAATAGCGAGGGATTGGAGGACTCTTTCTATCTTGGTCCTCCTTGCAACATTTAACACTGTGGACCATGGTGTGCTTTTTTTCACCCCTGTCCTGCTCCCTGTCAACTTTTCTACTTTGTTATTTACCTCGCTGACTACCCTGCTTTGTTTGGGGGGGCTGGGATTTCTCTGCTCCTTTTCAGTGCCTCCCCCCCTTGGCTAGTTTAAATGTTTGCTAGTGAAGCATTTAAACCTATCACCTAGGATGCTGGTTCCCCTCCCAGACAGATGCAGACCATCGCGTCAGTATGTGCTTGTATCCCTCCAGGTGGATCACCAGTACCCAATGAAGCCAAAACCCTGAGCTCTCTACCAGTTTTTCAACTATTCATTGAATCCCATGGTGTGGAGTAGCCTAGCCTCACCCATGACATAGACAGACAGCACCTTCAAGAAGGTTATCATGCGTACTACTTGTCTAAGGCCCCTTCTCAATTCCACAAACTCCTCCTATACTGCTCTGATCCCATTCCCAGCCAGATCATTTGTCCCTAGGCCTAGGTGGACAACAATGTCCATCTCTCTCTCCCATGCTGCTGCTCTCATGATCCTGAGGATTCGCTTCCTGTCCCTCCAAGCCATGGCACTGGTCAGGCACCTTACCTCCCTCTCCCCTCCTTCCCCCAGTTCTACCCCGCTAATGATTGAGTCCCCCACCAGGAGTTGTTTCCTTCCCCCTGTGAAATCATGTGCCACCCTCCTGTGGGTCTCCTTTGTGGAGGTTCCCAGCTTCCTCCTTGGTCTCTACTGTGGGTGCTTCCATAAAGTAACCACGCTCCACCAGAACAGCATATGAGTTGTGGAGATGTACAACTGGGAGGATGTGCCTTTGTTCCACCACCCTTATCCTCCCTGAGCCCACAGTAGTCCAACCGCTCCTCTTTCTTGGCAAGCTCTGAGGCAGCAGCAGAAGCCCTGGTGTTCCCTGGGTGGGGGAGGAGGTGTCCTGATTCCTCGCCAGGTCAGCCTTGAGATGAGCAACCTCCTCCCTCAGACCAGAGAGGTGCCTGCAAATAGGGCAGCATCACAGCCTACAGAACATCTCCTGGAAGACTGCTGCCCCACAGCCAGTGCATTGCATCACTCCCCACATCTCTCTCTTTTTCTGTTCAAATTTATTTTTGTTAGTGTGTGCGAGCGTGTGCATACATTTAACCCTTATGCAGCGTGCTGGACTGTTAAGGATATGACAGGTGTATGTCCTTTGCCCTTTTGGGGAAGTGATGTCAGAACCTCTGGCATAAAGGAAATGACACTCTTAGAGTGGGTGAGGTGAGGGGCAGGGTGGGTGGACCAAACCCATGCCTTCAAGAAACAACCTGCTATAGCTCTGACCCACCACCCCAGTTGAGTGCTTTCCTTCCTTTCAGCAAGACAACCTGCACAACAACTTAACAGAAAATATACTCTGCAAAAAATTATTTTAATCAGAGAAAAATAAAGCAGTTGATCCCAAACCCTGTGTTCTGCCCTCCGATGCTCCTGCATCTAGCCATGAGGGAGAACCACCTTAGGAACCACTACACTATTCTTTTTAAATTGACATTATTCCTTTTAAGTTATCACCTGGAAGAGGCCCCAGCCCAAATAATCAGGCCAAACAATTCTCACCTAGCCCCCAAACTACAGGGTAAAGACACAGATCTGGTATAAGGCCCTTAAAATGTTGGCTGCCGTGCTTTCAATTTACTTTGCAGACAAAAAGAAAAACACAAGCTCAGCAAGTTTCTCCTTCCTGTCTGTGAGTAACACACACACTCTGTTTCTCCGCTATAAATTATACACAGGGATAAGAGGTCCCAGTCGTGGTAAGGGTTCGCCCAAGTCTCAGTTACAGCCACAGTGTCTACCCTTCCTCCAGTTAATAGCAAGTGCAAATTGTATTACTGAGACTTTGAGTTCAGGGGCACTACCCTCCACCTGAAATCAGAGCCCACTTTCTTTCTGCTACTACTTCCCTTCCCCTTTCTCCCCCTTTGAGTGTTCACCTCTGCCTCCTATTTCTGAATACATTTCTCCCACTCCACCCTCCAGACACTCCAGATCTCTTTTGTTATTATGGGGAGTAGGTCTGCTGTCCCCCTCTTCTCCAGGGAGACATTGGGCCTAATGGCCCACCTCCCCCTAGAATTTTCAGAAATTAATTTTCTGACCCCCCACAACTTATCCCTGAGTACTCAATCTCTTCCTGCTGAGGTGTAATCTGTCAGGTGCATAAAGTGATTTATCTAACCAGGTATCCCCGATACATATAAACTCTTCTTCCTTGCACTATTCTCTTAGCCAGACATTGAAATGCTCTACCCTTTTCTTCCAGACTGTACAGGCTCTTGGCATTGGTAGTACTTCTAAGAATGCAAATGATCTTGCTATCACCCTGCAGGTGCTCCCTAGCACCCTGAATCTACCTTTTACTAATTCCACCTCCTCCCCAGCTAGATCACTGGTACCTAGGTGTATGTTTGGTTCCCCCCTTATAATTTCCCCTATTCTTGGGCACACCTTCCCAGCTGTCATCCCAGGCAGGCAGATTACCTTCCTTCTAACATTCTGGCACCCCTTCAATCCCCCAACGAATTCCCTTCATTGCACAGTCTCCCAGGATTACTACCATTCCATCCCCTCCATTCATGACTCCCATTTTTCCCTCCTTGACTGCTCTACTAGTTATCCCCCATCTAATTTCCAACCAACTCCTCTGGATAATATCCCACCACAGTCTCTACTTATCCCTCCAGTTATGTCTCCATTCCCCTGTATGCCTTCCCTTTCTGATTAAGTATGCGTGCCTCCACTGTACTCTTACTTTCACCTACTATAGCCTCTCCCTCCCCTTCACTGTCTTCCCCACTATGTCTTATTCTTATTCCCACCCCACCCTGTGTACCTTGCATAATCTCATTCTGCTTCACCCGTCTTTTAGTTCCTAACCTCATTGCTTTAATTTGATCAATTACTCTACATCCTGTTGCCCCTCCCCCTTTCAAGATAGTGCATTGAAACTATTCATCAGACACCCCTTCAAAAGTTCCCACTACTGATGCCTCCATAGCAGTTTTACTCTTTCCCCCTACCATTTACCATTCACCATCCCATGGCTCCCTTGCCCTCTGAGGAAGAGGTGCCCCCGATACTGGGTAATCCTACAAGCACTATTTTCCTGCCAGAGACCATCATTCCTCTGTGTAAATCCCTTGTGCCTTTCTCTCCATTGTTCTGCTTCTCTGACTCTCCACTCCATCCTTCCCAGTTCCCATTTGAGCTGTCTAACTTCTGCCATTAGCTGATTCTGGCTCCCACACAGTGGACACATACCTGTACTCCACATTGTCCCTAGAAAGATTGCTGCTCCACAGTTATTAAAGCTAACCACTCTGCTCCCCCATCTTGATACTCATGCATGTTCCTTTTCCCCCACATCACCTGGCCCCAGCTTCACCTAACTGCTACATAAATATCTTCATACTGAACCAAATTAGGAATATCTACCGCTAACCCTAATCTTCCTTGTTCCACCCTCTTCCTCCTGTTTCACCGATGCTCAGAACAGATTATTAACTGACCCTTGATAGGAATCAGCTGTAGTCCCCTCCAACTATATACTGAATTCTGTACTAGTTTATATTTAGATTAAACCCTGAAAATGTGAATTAAATAGAACTTATCTAAAACTAGCTACACTGAATAATTACATTTACACTTAAAGTAGAACAATGACATACAGTTTGAACATACGAACATACGAAGAAGCCAGCAGAATATAGTCATTTTGTTTATTTAATCTGCTCAAATTGCAGGGTCCTCAGCTTACTCTATTGACCCTCCCCCCCATCCTCCCATCCTTTCCATCTGCCCCTCCCATGACCCATAATTCCCCTTATGTCTATCACAGCCTGTTTTGAAGCTGCCCACTATCTTCATTGAGACCACCGCTTCCGGCAGTGCATTCCAACTTACTACCACCCTCTCTATGAAAAAGTGTTTTCTAACCTCCATCCTAACACTTCCACCCCAGCTTAAGACTGTTCTCTCATGCTCTCGCCGCTACTAGCTTAAAAACATAGAATTTGATGGCAGATAAGGACCGCTTGGCCCACCTAGTCTGCCCATTTCCCTACTAATGAATAAGCTGCAGATCCTAATTAACCAACAGCCTACTTCCTCCTACCCCCTAGTAGAATTGCCTTATGTCTGTCCCATGCATTCTTGAATTCCCCCACTGTTTTTGACTCCACAACCTCCTCAGGAAGGCTGTTCCATGCATCCACAACCCTCTCCATGAAAAAATACTTCCTTACATTACCTCTGAGCCATCCCTCCTCTGTCTTCAAATTGTGCCCACTTGTTCTTGCACATCTCTTTTTCTGAAAAATGCTACACTCTTGGACTTTGTTGATTCCCTTGAAGTACTTGAAAGTTTCTATGATGCCCCCCCCCCTTTCCTCCAGGGTATACATATTAAGCTCCTTGAGTCTCTCTTCGTATGTGTTCTGGTACAGACCCTGCACCTTTTGGTTGCCTCCTCTGGACAGCCTCAACCCTGTCTATGTCTTTATGGACATGGGGTCTCCAGAACTGCACACAATACTCAGATGGGGTCTCACCAACTGTCTGTACAGAGGGATAACAACTTCCTGTTTTCTACTGGTGATGCCACTCTCTATGCATCCCAGTATCCCCCCAGCCCTCCTTACTGCCTTCTCACATTGCTTGCCCACCTTTAGGTCGTCTGATATAACTACTCCCAGATCCCTTTCCATTGTTGTTGTTGTCAGTATCTCACCCCCCATTGTGTACTCTTCCCCTGGGTTTTTATTTCCCAGGTGCATTACTTTGCACTTCTTTGCATTGAGTCTAAGCTGCCATACATTTGACCATTCCTCTAACCTTGCCAAGTCCCTTCTTATCCATTCCACCCCACCTTGTGTATCAACCCTGTTGCAGGTCTTTGTGTCATCTACAAAAGACATACTCTGCAATGTCACTTATAAAGACATTAAAAAGGACCGGACCCAGTCCTGAACCCTGCGGTACCCCACTAGTAACCCGCCTTTCTTCACTGTGGACTCTGTTTACTATTACCCTCTGCATCCTATTGTCCAGCCAATGTTTTATCCAGGCTACCACCCTGGGACCCACTCCCAGGCTGGCTAATTTGTTTATTAATCTTTTGTGCAGGACTGCATCAAATGCCTTGCTAAAGTCTAGGTAGGCCATGTCCACAGCCCCTCCATGGTCTACTACTTTGGTCACCCAGTCAAAGAACCCAATTAGATTTGTCTGACATGGCCTTCCCACTGTGGATCCATACTGTCTCAGGTCCTGTGCCCCACTGGCCTCTAGGTACTCAACAATTCTTTCCTTCAGAAGTATTTCCATCATTTTCCCTGCCACTGAGGTCAAACTGACAGGTCTCAGGTACCACACTATCTTCTCATGATTTGTTAAAAAGGGTAGTCAGTGGTGTCACTAGCTCTCCCCTTAGTTCTTTTAGAATTCTGTGGGTGAATCCCATCAGGCCCCATTGCTTTGTCCACCTTCAGTTTTAGGAGTTCTTCCACCTCCAGTTTTAGGAGTTCTTTGAGAACCCTTCTTCTGTGAAAGGACTGATATTGACTCCTTATCCAGAGTGCTTCCATTGACTGGATTAGGTACCTCCCCCTCCTCTTCCTTTTTAAATACTGAGCAGAAAAGTATTCGTTCAGTATCTCTGCTTTTTCACTGTTCCTCTCTGCCCACCCAGCCTCCTCTTTGATTAGCCTCACTATCCCTTCCTTGGTCTTTCTTCACCCCTAATGTACCTATAAAAGGTTTTATCCCCCTTCTTAACCAAGTTGACTATCTTTTCCTTGGTCTGGGCCTTTGCTATTCTGACTGCCTTCCCCGCTTCCTTCTGCTTTAACTGGTACAGTTCTCTGTCCTTCTCCTTCCTTATACTTCGTGAATGCTATCTTTTTCTCCCTAACCTTCCCCGCCATCTCTTTTGAGAACCATAGTGTTTTTCTTTCATTTTGATTTGTTTATTTGCTTCACACTAAGGCTTGTTGCCTCTGTGATGGCAGTTTTGATTTTCCCCATTGTTGCTCCACCCCTCCTTCTTGCCTGTTTGCTAGTGCTTTTCTGAGGCACTGCTTCCATTTTGACAAAATCAGCCCTCCTGAAGTCCAGTACCTTCACTTTTGTATGGCTTGACCCTACAGCTGAGTTTATCGTGAACCACACTGTTTGGTGGTCACTTGTTCCCAGATGGCTACACACTTCTAGATCTGAGATCCTCTCTCCAGCCCTATTTGAGAGTACCAGATCTAAGACTGCTCCCTCCCGAGTAGGTTCCAACACCAGCTGTCTGATGCATGCCCCCTGTAGGGCATCAAGAATGACCCTGATTTTGGATGTCGCTGCAGCCAAGGTGCTCCAGTTAACATCTGACATATTCAGGTTCCCCATTAGCAATATCTCCCCTTTCCTTGCCATCCTAAGAATGCCTTCTATCATTTCCTTGTCCATTTCCTCCCCCTGAGACGGGGGTCTGTATGCAACCCCTGTGCGGATTGCGGTGCCATTTACAGTCTCCAGGGTGACTCACAGTACCTCCTCTCCTCCCTGTTTACCCTTTAATTCAGTTGCTTTGATCCCTTCCCTACATAGAGAGCTACTCCTCCTTCTACCCTCCCTGTCCCTCCCAGATTGTGTGCCCTGGTATGTTGACATCCAAGTCATGGTTCTCTGTGTACCATGTTTCTGTGACTGCCACGATATCCAGGCATCCCTCTTCCATCAAGGCCATCAGTTCAGGGAGCTTGTTACCTAGACTACGGGCATAAAGAGACCCTCCTTATCCACTCTATTTATTAGGGCTGGGCAAAATGTATATTCTGCCAGTGGAATTCTGGCAAAATGCTGATTAAGCTTCTGTGACATTTCATGAAATTTCCAAGAAAACTTCACATTTTGCCAAAATTGTGGTTTCAGTTATTTCCATCTCACCATCTGACAATGCACCAAATTTGTTACTGTGACTTTAGCAATGCCCATACAAATGTGTACCAAGTTTCAAATTTCTGTCTTTAAAGATGCCTTAGTTATAAGCCTCCAAACATTCGGAAATTTTAAAATTACAGTTAACAACTATGTCAACTAAAAGTGTTTGGTTCAAATTGCATTACATTTAGTATGATGACTATCAATGCCCATACATATGTGTGCCATGTTTCTGATCTCTAGCTTTAAATGTGACTAAGTTATAAGCCTCAAACTTTCAGAAATGTTAACATTAAATTTCACAATTATGTAAATTAATTGTAAGCCCCTGTAAGTTTAAAGCTAGAGAATGGAATATCACCAATGTTTTTAGGTTCACTGACCTTAAATACTAGGCTTTAAGGCACCCCCCCATGGCCCAGCATTAGAACGTCCTGCTGCCATGCTGACGACCTGCATTCGGAAGCGAGCCAGGGAAGTCGTGTCAGGAGGCAGGTCATGGCTAAAACTTACAATTTATATAACCAGTACTTCTCTATTTAGCAGTTTTTATGACTCTTCCAAGACAGTATGCATCTAAGTTTTCAATTATCTAGCTCCAAAGGTGGCTATGTTGTAAGCACATAAATATTTTCAGACATTTTCATATGAATATTAAATTGCCTGATTTTGAGCCCCTATGACTTATCCACCCTGCATCCAAATGTTACGAAATGTGGCATGCACTTAGGGTGCATACCAGGTAGCAAGCATGCCAATTTCCATACCTCTATCTACAACAGGGACCAAGTTATAGACAATTAAGCACACTTGGAAAATTCACCAAAAATTTGAAATTGCACAAAATTTCAGGGAATTTTACGAAAATTTGGCAAATTTGAAATTTGCTAATTTCTCCTAGCTCTACTATTTATCCCTTTTAAGTACTTGAAGGTCTCTATCCTGTCCCCTCTCTCTCTCTCTCCTCTGCTCCAGAGAGTACATATTCAGGGCCCCCAACCTCTCTTCATATGTTTTACCCTGCTGACCCGCAGTCATCTTTATTGCCCTCCTGTGGACCATCTCCAGCAGGTTGATGTCTTTTTTATAGTGTGGGCACCAGTATCTTAGTCCATGCTCTGGATGTGGTCTCAGCAGCGACCTATACAAGGGCAATATAACCTCCTTCTGCCTACTGCTGATTTCCTCTGGCAGTACAACCCAGCATCTTGTCTGCGCTTGGTGCTGCTTTTCTGCACTGCTTGGAGTGCTTCAGGTTGCCAGTGATCATCAGTCTTAGACCCTTTTCCTTCTCTGTTGCTACTACCTGGACCCCTCCCAGGTAGTACTCCATCACTGGATTCCTGGCTCCAGTGTGCATTACTTCACATTTCTTGGCATTGAAGTCAAGCTGCCAAATCCTGGACCACCTCTCAAGCTTTGTCAGGTCCCCCTGTAGGTCTTATATTCCTTCAATTGTGTCCACTCTCCCACAGAGTTTGGTGCCATCTGTGAATAGGAGCATTTTGCCCTTAATGTCATCCCCAGTGTCCCTGATGAAGACACTGAACAACAATGGGCCTAGTGCTGAGCCCTGCGGGACCCCGCTGGTGACTTCCCTGGTACTAGCCAACTCTCCCACCAACACCACCCTCAGGGTCCTGTCCCTCAGCCAGTTTTCGACCCACCTGGTCATCTGCCAACTTCCTGATCAACCTCTTGAGGGGCACAGAGTCATAGGCCTTGCTGAAATCCAGATAAAGGATGTCCATTGCCTGGCCCCTGTCCACTATCTTAGTGACCCAGTAAAGGAAGTCGATTAGATTTGTTTGACATGATCTCCCTCCCATAAACCTATGCTGCCTCACATCCTAAAGACCATTCTCTTCTAGATACCCTACCAACCTTTCCTTAAGTATGGTCTCCATGAGCTTGCACACGATTGAAGTCAGACTAACTGGTCTGTAATTCCCTGGGTCATCCTTGGGACCACTCTTATGGAGGGGCACCACATGTGCCATTCTCCAATCCTGCGGTACCATGCCTGACTCCAGTGAACTATTGAACAGGCCCGGTAGTGGCCTCACAAGCTCCCCTGCCAGCTCCCTCAGTAACCTTCTGTGTAAGTCATCCATTCCTTCCCCCCCTGCTCCCCTTCTCCCCGCTATAGGCACCCATCTGTCTTTTTCCCCAGTAAAGACCGAGCAGCAGTATTCATTCAGTACCTCAGCCTTTCCCCCATTTTTCATCTATTCATTCTTCCCTTTCCAAAGCTTTATAATCCTGTCCTTCTTGTCCATTTTCTCACTTACTGAAAGAAGGCCTTCTCCCCATTTTTAATTTCCTCCGCTATCTGTAGTTCTTTTTGTGCCTTAGCCTGCTGGACTACCTTGCTTGCCACACTGGAAAGACCTTAGATAATTTTCCCTATCCACCTTTCTCTTTGTTGTTCTGAATCTCCTACAGGTTGACCGCTTGCCTCTCACTACCTGGGTGACCTCAGAACTGGACAAGCTAGGTGCTTTGACCCTTGACTTCTTACCCTTAAGTCTAACGCACTCATCTGTTGGTGCCAATATTCCACCCTTAATGATGGAACATTTTTGGTCCACCCCCATATCCACTGCGATGCCCACCAGGTGCCTCTTCAGCACTTAACCCATCTTTCTGAAGTCCACCCTCCTAAAATCCAGGATTTTGGTCTTAGTGGGGATTCTTTCCCTGCCCATATCTAACCAGAACCACACTGTGCAATGGTCACTACCACCTAGGAGATCCTTAACTGTTATTTCTTATACATGCTCCCCATTCCTGAGCACTAGATCAATGATTGCCTTCTCCCCCATGAGCTCTGTGACACCCTGAGTCAGAAACCCACTCTGCAACCATTGCAGGATTACCTGACTCCTGGCATATGTTGTGGATAGTACGCCCCAGTCTACTTTGGGAAGGTTGAAGTCCCCTACTGTTACCACCTCTCCCTTCCCTGCAGCTTCCAATATTTGTGTGCTCAGTTTCCTGTTCCTTTTCTCTTCCTGGTTGAGGTGGTCTGCTGACCACCTCCAACCTCAGTCCCACTGTGTCCTTGCACTTGAGCACAAAAATATACAAGTACTGCTGCTATTTGAATAATAACTGCTTTAATGCATATTTAAAAGCACAGAAAGTGCTGTGATGGACTACAGATGCCCACTACTTGCCCCGACCTCATATTTCTCCCTCTATTAGACTGTAATTCAACCCAAAATGCTTCTACCCTCCTCTTCTCTAACTCCTCCCTTGTGCATGTTATACTCTGTCTGATATAAACCACTACCCTCCTTCCCTATTGCCTTGTCCCTCCTGAATAGTTTATATCGAGGTATCGAGAGGTCCCAGTGGTGGTGTGTTGTGCCCAAGTCTCAGTTATTGATGCAATGTCCACCTTCCATTCACCTAATAGCACCTACAGGTCTTCCATCTTTTTCCCAAGAATGCGAGCTCAGCGACACCATCCCCCACCTCGAACCTGAGCCTCCTTTTCTTCCTTCCCTTACATTTCTCCCTGTGTGTGCCCCCTTCCCCCATTGCTAACTGCTCCACTTCCACTCCAGATCCACCCTCCAGTCCAGTTCTACCAGTATGGAGGGGGGGGTCCATTGTCCTCCTCCTCCTCCTCCTCCCAGTGTCTTTGGGCCTACAGGCCCACCTCCCCCTCAGTCGTTTCATCTTGTTGGTAAGCCCCAGTTTGTACCTGAGTTCTCTCAAGCGTTCCCTAATGAGGTGTAGCCTATCTGGTGAAAAGAGTGTTTTATTCAACCAGTTCTCCCCCAGTCCCCAATACAGGGGAACCCTTCCTCCCTGCACCAGTTGCTTAGCCAGTTATTGGAGTCTGTTATCCTTTTCTTCCTGACTGTACTGGCTGTTGGAACTGGTATCACGTCTGAAAAAAACAGAGAACTTACTTCTATGTTTCTATGTTTCTATGCCTGCAGGTCTCTGCTAACTCCCTGAACCTGCCTTGCACTACCTCAGGCTACGTTGTTGGTTTCCATGTGGATGACTAAGTTTGGTTTCCCACCACTCTCCCTTACAAATTCCATGATTCTTGGGCACACCTTCCCCACTGTCATCCCTGGCATGCAAACCACCCTCTTTCTTGCATTTGAGTCTCCCTCCCTTCCTTCCCCAGTGCATACCCTTAATTATGGAGTCACCAAGGATTACCACCCTTCTGACCCCTGCAACTGTGCTTCCCCACCTCCCTCCCTCCCTTCCTCAACTAAGGTACCAGCTGCTCCCCCACCCAACTGCATCCCTTCTGCCCTGATTAGCTCTTTGCCGTATCCACTACTCCCCCCCCAGCTACTTACCCATTCCCCTCTATGCCCTTCCCTGCTAGCCATGATTGCTATCACTTTTCCTTCCCCTTCTTACCCTTTTCTCTCCCTCCTCCCTCCCTCCGTCCCATCCTCAGCTCCACCTGGACTGAATCTTTCCCTGCCCTCCCAGACTAGTCCTCCCTTTACACCTTATCTTCTACCTCAACCCTGGCTTATCCTGACCTTCTACCCCACCATTTGATGCCCCCTCACCTATACTGTACCAGACAATGATACATATCTGTTCATTAAGGGCACCCCTTCAACAGATCCTGTCACTGATGTTCCTCTCACATTCCCACCCCTTCCCCCACACCACTTGCCATTCCTCTATTCTGGGCTCCCTGGTTCTCCAAGGAAGATATATCCCTGGATACTGGGTGATCCTCCCTGCTCCCTTCCCCTGCCTACTGCCCTCGTGTGACTGGACACCACCCACCTGCCCTCATCTCCACTGCTGTGCTCCCCTAACTCTCCACACCTTGTTCCCCAGCTCCCATCTGAGCAGTCTTACTTCTGCCCTAAGCTGCTCCAGGCTCCTGCACACTAGACAGCCCCTTGCACTCCACACTGTCCCCAGGAAGACTGCCGCCCCACAACCATTACAGCTTACCACTCTCCTCCCACAATCCAGACTCCTACATGCTCCTCTTCCCCACATCTTGCTGTTCCAGCTTGTTCCAGCCTCTAGTTATGCATCCCTGTATGTGACTTGGTCAGTACTATTACAGCGGTCCCCCAAATCACCTCCAATCCCATAACCCCTCCTGCCTCCTTGACGTCTTTTTACAGTGTAAGCTGACCTCAGATGGGGATCAGCTGCATTCCCCTTTCACCCCCATGCTGTACTCCCATCCCCCTTCCTTGTTTCCTTATTCAAATTGTAGGCTGGCTGACCCTGGATAGGGATCAGTTTATCCCCTTTTCAACCCCTGCAGTGTACTTCCTACCTCCATTTTTCACTTACCTCTTCTGCCATGACTAGCAGGTGTAACCCCCCCAAATGGGGGTTCCCAAAAAGTCTTCCTTGAGCTTGCCTAAATGCTCACTGCCAGGATGGTGTCCTGCATTTTAGCAATTTAAATGTGATTACCAGAGCCTGTATAGCCTCTGTGTACTGTCTCTTTAAGAGCTGCCTGATTGCAGCTTAAGTAATCTGAGAGGGAGCTCTGTTGAAAGATGTAACTATTTACTGAAAATCATTTAGAGTGATAATGATGATGTAGTTTGTCTAACCTGCTTTCTTTGTAGCAAGGACTGTTTTGTTTGTCTCCACAATCTTGGTCCTGGACTGCAAATTGGACCAATCAGTTCTGTTGAGACCTAAAATGTAGCTGGACTACAGGAGCTATCTGAATTCAAAATCTGTAGGAACTGTGGTTTGAGCTTTTTGCACCTTTTTTGCTACTGAAGGGGGAGCCCTTGCTTTGACTGACAGCCAAATCAGCCAACCAAATCTTTTGGATCTTGGGGAAGTCCCAGGCTGCTTGCAGTTTTCAGTTAGTTCTGAGCTGGGAACCGAAATGAGAGGAGCTGAAGTGATTTTGGGCAGCAGTCCTGAGTAGATTTGCATGGGAAAACTGAAAAGGCTAAGTTTTTGGCCTGCATGTCGGTGTGCTGCTCCTGAGAGGGAGAGAAGAGAATTATTTTGGACTAAATCCAAGTTTGTGTGACTAAAGTAAGCTACTGAAGTGGGCCAGGCTCAACCTGAAGAAGACCGAAGATTTTGCTGAATGCGATCGGCCTGTCAGTAGTTCCAGCTACCCCTAAGCTCCCGGTGTGTGCAGAGACTTTGTGATTGTGACCAGGGAGTGCTTTGCCTGGTACAGTAGAATTCCCTTACATGTATGTGCTATGTGCTGCTAGTGGGTCGTGAGTTAGTCCCTCACTGTGTGAACTGTGTTCTGGTTGCTGGAAGCTGTATCCAGCCCAAAACGGACTGCATCCGAATTTGTCTCCATGCGGTCTGGGCCTTGCCAGACTGGTCCAGCCAGACTACCCACTGCACAGAGAAGCCATCGACGAGAGACCTGCCTGGGGATCAGCCCCCTGCTCCATGCTTGAACAGGAATGACGCCTCTGCAACTCATGTGGGCCCTGCTTCTCCCGGCATTCCAGATCAACTACCTGCAGTCTCGATTTTTGTCCAGCCTGTGTCCAGTCTTGGGTATCGTGAGTAAATACCAGGGTAGCTCCCTGCAACAACAGCTTAATCTGAGTGTGTCATCTGATTGTCTTGTTGTTTCATTTCCTTTACGAACTGAGCCCTCTGGCTCTGGATTACTAATATTGTGTACTGTGCATGTTGTGTTTTCCATCGCAGGGCCCCAACCAGCTGCAACCCTGGGCATCGGTCCTGGCTAGCCCACCTCTTCTCCACCTGGGTACCCAGAGGTGGACTGTGTGGAGGGAATCAAAGCGCATGTATAACTGCTTGATTGATATAACCTTTAAGCTAATTAACCTGATTTTGCCCCTCCCTTGTTCAAGTCCCCTGAATAAATCAGATCTAATTTTTTCTGCAAGTAATCAAACTGTGGTCCCAGTTTGTGTTCAAAGTACTGTGCTGTTGCTATTTGCTGTGCATAACCTTGTTTTACAGGGGGTTCCCAGGGTCAAGCCAAAGGAACCAGCCCTGGTGGTAAGTGCAAACAGTGTGGGTACTTGTGTGGTGTACCAGGGGTATTGTGAAAGTGATTAGTGTACAGTGTTCAGGCCACTAGAGGGGAAAGAGGGGGTTACAGTGTCCCAGAGGGCTGTGCCCAGGTTAGCTTGACCACTACCAACTCTGACCTCCGGGTGGAGGCACCTGTTTCAGAACTCAGGCCCCTTAACCTGCTACTAGCTAAGCAGGCAGGGGTAGTAGCCCTTGGGATAGCACCACATAGGGGTTACATCTTGGAGACTCACTGCTGGGATTAGCTTCCCCTAGAGGCCAAATTTGTGAATTGCTGTTAAAAATAAATGGCTACCCCATCAGAAGTGGCTGTACACCAGTTGGTGGGGTGGTGTACTGGGCAGGAGATTGATCCCCAAAATGCTATACTTATCCTGGATATTCCCCTGTGTACCAATAAGGACACTATAGAGGGAGTACTTTCCAAGGTTGAATGTTTACAAAACCCTGTGGTGGTGGGTCGACAGGCTAATCTGCTCACCCAAAGTTTCATGGTGTTAGTAGAGTGTAAGGACCCAGTAGACAGTTCCAAAGTGCCATGGACTATAACTCCCGAAGGAGCCCTCACTGCCTGGAAAGTGATAACTAATGACAGTAAAGACCCCTGGGAGAATGAGGCCCCCCCCCACTATCTGAGACTTTTGAGGAGAAATTTGCTAAGTTGTTGCTGGAAGAAGGGAAAACTGTGGAGGACTTAAAGAAACTATTCCTGCCACCTGGGGATGTTCCTCCCCCCAACACCCCCTCTTGCATTGTTTAGAGTACAAGAAGTTATTACATGATTCTGTCTAGTAATGTTCAATTTACCTGTGTGAAATATACATAATGTATTGTCAGAATGGAAATGATATAGTAGAGTACATTGAAATGTATAGTAAAGTGACAAGTTATGCCAATTGATGAATCAGATAGTACTTGTATAGCATGCTAATGGTATAAATATCTTGTATATGTTGCACTTTCAATGTTATGATGGTACAGACTTGACGCGGATGCCAAGTTTTCCCAGGCAGGGAAGGGTGTAACCCCCCTAAAAATGGGGGTTCCCAAAAAGTCTTCCTTGAGCTTGCCTAAATGCTCACTGCCAGGCTGGTGTCCTGCGTTTTAGCAATTTAAATGTGATTACCAGAGCCTGTATAGCCTCTCTGTACTGTCTCTTTAAGAGCTGCCTGATTGCAGCTTAAATAATCTGAGAGGGAGCTCTGTTGAAAGATGTAACTATTTACTGAAAATCATTTAGAGTGATAATGATAATGTAGTTTGTCTAACCTGCTTTCTTTGTAGCAAGGACTGTTTTGTTTGTCTCCACAATCTTGGTCCTGGACTGCAAATTGGACCAATCAGTTCTGGTGAGACCTAAAATGTAGCTGGACTACAGGAGCTGTCTGAATTCAAAATCTGTAGGAACTGTGGTTTGAGCTTTTTGCACCTTTTTTGCTACTGAAGGGGGAACCCTTGCTTTGACTGACAGCCAAATCAGCCAACCAAATCTTTTGGATCTTGGGGAAGTCCCAGGCTGCTTGCAGTTTTCAGTTAGTTCTGAGCTGGGAAGTGAAATGAGAGGAGCTGAAGTAATTTTGGGCAGCAATCCTGAGTGGATTCGCATGGGAAAACTGAAAAGGCTAAGTTTTTGGCCTGCATGTCGGTGTGCTGCTCCTGAGAGGGAGAGAAGAGAATTATTTTGGACTAAATCCAAGTTTGTGTGACTAAAGTAAGCTACTGAAGTGGGCCAGGCTCAACCTGAAGAAGACCGAAGATTTTGCTGAATGCGATCGGCCTGTTAGGAGTTCCAGCTACCCCTAAGCTCCCGGTGTGTGCAGAGACTTTGCGATTGTGACCGGGGAGGAGCGCTTTGCCTGGTACAGTAGAATTCCCTTACATGTAAATGTGCTATGAGCTGCTAGTGGGTCGTGTATTAGTCCCTCATTGTGTGAACTGTGTTCTGCTTGCTGGAAGCTGTATCCAGTCCAAAACGGACTGCATCCGAATTTGTCTCCATGCAGTCTGGGTCTTGCCAGACTGGTCCAGCCAGACTACCCACTGCACAGAGAAGCCATCGACGGAGAGACCTGCCTGGGAATCAGCCCCCTGCTCCGCACTTGAACAGGAACGATGCCTCTGCAACTCATGTGGGCCCTGCTTCTCCTGGCATTCCAGATCAACCACCTGTAGCCTCAATTTTCCTCCAGTCTGTGTCCAGTCTTGGGTATCGTGAGTAAATACCAGGGTAGCTCCCTGCAAGAACAGCTTAATCTGAGTGTGTCATCTGATTGTCTTGTTGTTTCATTTCCTTTACGAACTGAGCCCTCTGGCTCCAGATTACTAATATTGTGTATTGTGCATGTTGTGTTTTCCATCACAGGGCCCCAACCAGCTGCAACCCTGGGCATCGGTCCTGGCTAGCCCACCTCTTCTCCACCTGGGTACCCAGAGGTGGACTGTGTGGGGGGGACTCAAAGCACATGCATAACTGCTTGATTGATATAACCTTTAAGCTAATTAACCTGATTTTGCCCCTCCCTTGTTCAAGTCCCCTGAATAAATCAGATCTAACTTTTTCTGCATGTATTATGACTGTGGTTCCAGTTTGTGCTCAAAGTACTGTACTGTTGCTATTTGCTGTGCATAACCTTTGTTTTACAGGGGTCCACAGGGTCGAGCCAAAGGAACCAGCCCTGATGGTAAGTGCAAACAGTGTGGGTACTTGTGTGGTGTACCAGGGGTATTGTGAAAGTGATTATTGTACAGTGTTCAGGCCATTAGAGGGGAAAGAGGGGTGTTACAGTGTCCCAGAGGGCTGTGCCCAGGTTAGCTTGACCACTATCAACCCTGACCTCTGGGTGGAGGCACCTGTTTCAGAACTCAGGCCCCTTAACCTGCTACTAGCTAAGCAGGCAGGGGTAGTAGCCCTTGGAATAGCGCCACATAGGGGTTACACATGGCTTGTGGCCTTCGGTCATCTCTGCAGATACCTTTTTGAAGCCCCAGGCACCATTGAGTCATACACCACCCTCCTGCTTCGTGGTGGCTAACACTTCAGGGTCGCTTGGACCTCTGGGAATTGACATGAGACTGCAGCTGTGCAACTGGCTGGCTGCAGTCATGATACCCGGACCTCTCTAACAATGGCGCTGAAACTGGCAGCCAAACAATACCTCTTCTTCCTCCCACAATGCTTCACCTCCCTTCTTCCCCCTTCCCTTTCATCAGGCAGTCATCTTGGTTGTGGTTTTTAATGTGAAAAAAGGACAAACACAAGCCCCAGCAATGTTCTCAGATACCAAGCCCCAGGTTTTACAAAAAAAAAAAAAAATATCCACACAGATCATTGTATAACGAGTCAAGGGTAATGCGCAGAGAGAAACCAAATACAACTGTTTAATGGTTGCAGTTGAATTGGACTGTAAAGTTATACCACAAAGATCTCTTAAACTGATTGAACTCGGGGAGATTCAGCAGTGTATCAGACAATTTTATTTCATTTATTTTTATTTATTTCAGGTTTCAGAAGACACCTTTGACCACAGCCAGTTTGCAAAGGTTCCACATCAGAATAATATTAAGATGATAATATGGAAATAATATTACAAAATAAATAGCAACACCAGCAAGGTAAAAATAACAGCAACACATGGCATTGTCACGGAATACGTAAAGTGGTGCACAGTGAGAGGAGGTGTGTAGCATAGAGGCAAGTAGTCAGATTTTCACCGGCTGGAGTTTACTGACATTGTGAAGATCATCCGAACATTGCTACCAACCAGTTGTAGTTTGGATCCGGGTCCTACACCCCTTTTAGTAGGATGTGTAGAAGTTATCTGCCCGATCCTTGCTGACATTATCTGGAAATCCTTGGAGAGGGGGGTCTTTCCTTATCCCCTCAAGGAGGCGGTAGTTCGACCACTCCTTAAAAAACCCTCCTTGGATCTAGATTGTCTAGCTAACTACCAGCCTATCTCTAACCTGCCTTTTGTTGGTATGGTTATTGAAAAGGCGGTTGCGTTACAATTGGATGATCATCTTACAACTCACAATGTCTATGATACTCTCCAATCTGGTTTTAGGAAGAAGCATAGCATGGAGACTGCCCTTGTTCGGGTGTTGAATGATCTCCTAATGGCTAGAGATTGAAAGGCATGTACCATCTTGGTCCTTCTCGATCTCTCTGCAGCATTTGACACTGTAGACCATGGTGTGTGTTGGAGCGCTAGTGTGATTTATTGTGGGCTGTCTGGAACAGTCCTCAAATGGTTTCAGTCTTACCTCACAGACAGGTTTCAGAGAGTTGCCACTGGAATTTATTCCTCTGGCGCTCACTCCCTGCCTTGTGGGGTACTGCAGGGTTCCATTCTAGCACCCATGTTGTTTACAGTGTATATGCTGCCATTGGGAGATATCATCAGGCAATACAGTCTGGGTTTTCACTGCTATGCAGATGATACTCAACTGTATTTGTCTTTTCCGCCCGGGCAAGATGATGCTCTCTCCATACTAAATAATTGCCTTGCTGAAATCAGATTATGGATGAGTTCTAGCTGGCTGAGACTGAACCCTGATAAGACTGAGGTGTTGGTAGTGGACCCAGGTCATCCGGTGGTGGGTTTGGGGGCTAGACAACCATCGGGCTTATTGCTCGGTGGTATGTCGCTCACTACCTCTGATCGGGTATGGAACCTGCGCGTTATTTTTGACAATGGCTTGACCTTAAAATCTCAGGTATCAGCCGTAGTTAAATCCTCTTTTTATCATCTGAGGAATATCGCCCGGATGAAATATCTGGTCCCACCGGGTGATCTACCAACATTGGTCCATGCCTTTATCACTACCCATCTTGATTACTGTAATTCCCTCTACCTAGGGCTACCTGGGGTTGATATTCACCTGCAGCTGGTGCAGAATGCAGCGGCCAGGCTTTTGACTGGGATCTCTAGATCCAGCCATATTATGCCTGTGCTCCATGAACTGCACTGGCTGCCTGTTAGGTGGCGCATCACCTTTAAGGTTGGTTTACTAACCTTTAAAGCCCTACATGATCAGGGACCCGGTTACCTGAAAGATCTCTTGGTACCCTATTGCCCCCTTCGTCATCTCTGCTCCACCAACGAGGGATTGCTGGAGATTCCCAGGGTTCGATTAAAAACATCAGGATCTCGTGCTTTTGCTTTCTCAGCATCAACCCTGTGGAATTCTCTACCTCGTTGGTTGAGAGAATGTCCAACCATCAAGAGATTTAAAATGGAGTTAAAGATGTATTTATTTAGTTTAGCATATCCTAGTCATGGTTGATTAATTTATGACTGTTTTAATTTATATGTATGTATGATCTTTTTATACAGCGCCTTGGTTTTGAAAGGCGCTTTAGAAATAAAGATGATTTGATTTGATTTAAACAGAGAGTCACCTAAAACCATGAAGAGGCAGGGACAGAGTCAGAGAACTGAGCTGGGAGCTCTGTAAGGGATAGGAGTACATAGAGTCAAGAGGAGCAGTCACAAGATTCTTTAAAATGGAGTGAATGTAAAGATGTGAAAGCTGCTAGACTAATAGGGTAATTAATTTTTAGTTTTTTTTTTTGTATCTTGTTCCACAAAAGGGACCATACATGACTAATAGATGCCCTGCCAAACCGAGATTTGGCCTTGGAAACCTTCAGCGAAATGTAAGAGGCACTTCTCAAGGCATACTTGCATATTGGGCAGAATGGTAAGCAGTCCGAGATGTAATCTGACAGTTTGTTTATGATGACTTTGTAGGTTCAGATCGCAGCATTTCTCTGGCATCTAAAGCTAAGGGATGACCAACCTACCACCAAGTACAGAGAGCAATGATGGGTGGAATAGGAAAGGCCCGGTTATAAACCTTAGAGCTCTATGGTATAAATATGGTATGGTGGAGAGCATCTGCAGGACCCTGGCTGTAGAGGAAGTTGGTGTAGTCTAATAAGGAGAGAAAGGTAGTTTGGACTAGCCTCAATTTTGCATCCCTAGGGAGGATATTTTTTATCCTGTAGAAGAGGCCAAGTCTCATTCTAAGTTTCTTTATCAGCTCTTCTATATGAACAAAGAAGGAGGATCTAGAATCCAAGCAAACCCCCAAATATTTAAATGTTGATACATACTCCAACTGTTCACCCAGAATAGTGGTAATTGGGGGGGGGGGGGGGAGTAACCCCACCACAGCTGGATTTGCTAAGTTAGGAAAGGGTGACAGGAACATAGCTTTTGTTTTCTTGGCATTTAGGAGCAACTTCTGGTTTAGGAGCTGAGTCTGTAGCCGACTGAAGTCATCCTGGAGTTCTGAGCATGCCATTTGAGGGGAAGATCTGCTAGAGTAAAGCACTGTATCATCTGCAAATAGGTGTATATGGGCCTTTTTGATGGTGGCATTGAATATGTTGATATAAAGTGCAAAAAGCAAGGGACCCAGAATGGAACCTTGGGGAATGCCCCCTCTGAAGGGGTTTCAGAAGTGAGACTTCACCATCCACTTTTACTTGCTGTGAACGGCCTGAGAGGTAGTTACCGAACCATCTAAGAGAAAGAGCACCCAGTCTGATAGTTTGAAGGGTTGTGAGGTACAGACTATGATCAACAGTATTGAAGGCCTTACTTAGGTCCAGGAACTGCTCAAAGTTCTCATTGTCCAATTCACGCTGCCAATTATTAGTAACCTTGGCCAAAGCGGAAATTGTGCTGTGTTGTGCTCTGAACTCTGATTGTAATGGGTTGAGAAGCTTTGACGATTCCAGATGGCTCCTGAGCTTGGTGTTCATAATTTTTTCCAACAACTTAGACAAGATAGGGATATCAGTCTGGCTTCAGGAAAAAACACTTCATGGTATCCTCCCTACATAGGGTTACAGACGTCATTCTTACTGGTATGGACCGAGGACACCTTACCTCTGCTATATTTATAGACCTGGCTAAAGTTTTTGACTCTGTCTCCCATCCTGTCCTTCTTTCCAAGCTCAAACACACTGGTCTCTCCCCCCTTCATCAAATGGTTCAGCTTCTACCTCACCAGCCGCTCTCAATGTGTCCTAGTCGGTGTCGTACTCCCCCCCCATCCTAGCTGGTGTACCGCAAGGGTCCATCCTTGGCCCCATCCTTGTTTCCATTTTTCTCAATGACCTCCCCCATGTATGCACCTCCTCCCACATACACCTCTATGCCAACCAAATTCACCTATGTCCTTAACTTTTTTGAGGCTAATCAACTGAAGGTTAACACATCTAAAACTGTCTCTATGAACTTCGGCACCACTTACAAACTGGCCAAACTCCTCTCACCCCTACCTTCTCCACCCTCGATGGCAAATCTCTGGACATAGTCCTGGCCTACAAATACCTCGGTGTCTGGCTGGACAGCCACCTGGATTATGCGACTCATATAAACCACATGCATGCCAAGCTCTGCCCTAAACTCGGGGCCCTCTACAGAAACAAAGATGCCCTCTCCCCCTCTGTTCACCAGAGCCTCCTCACTAAACCTGTCCTCCCTCTCTTTGACTATGATGACATTGTGTACAGATCTGCCTCTGCATCCACCCTCTCCAAGCTGGACATCCTCTTTAACGCCTTTTGCCGCTTCACTCTGAATGACCTCCCCAGAACCCATCACTGCACCCTCTACTCCTAACTCTCACTCCCCTCTCTTACATTCCGCCAAAACCACCACACTTCCATGATCTCTGCAAAATGCCAGTTCAGCTCGCTCCCCCCACCTAGCCACCCTCCTTTCCCCCTCCATCCATAGCTCCTTTAGTCTCCACTCCCAAGATCCCACTCTTTTGCCCTACCCTGCCCTCACTCTAACTCTGGCAGGGTTGCCTTCTCCTTCCACTTCCCCTGTGAGTGGAACTCCCTCCACCTCCACTCTGCACACATTGCTTCCTCTAGGCCCCTTTAAATATATGCTGCATCTATCTCCCACTCCCACTTGCTCATGCCCTCAACCTGACTAATCCTAGATTGTGCCTACATTTCTCGGCTCTTTCATCCTTGGATCCTTCCCCACCCTCTTTTTATTGTCTTTAATGTTTTATGTCATTGTCATCTTCAGTTCACTGCATTATTTTTGTACCCACCTGACACCAACACAGCCGTGTACTACCTGTTACCCAACTGACTCTGCAGTATGAATTTGAATCAATGTACTTGTTGCAAAACTGTACTGTACTATTCATCCTACTACGTTCTGCACTACTTTGTAATTATCTGATGCTATTTTACGTCCATGTACTATCTGTAACCTTACTGAGTGTAAGTACTTTGCTTTTTGTATATTTTTGTTCCACTGTATTGTACTTTTACCCTCCCCCTGGATTGCACCTGCAAACGAGTCTCAGCTCAGTGTGCCTCTCCTAGTTACCAATCTTTAAATAAAATAAAATGTTCCAGGTGTTGTATCGGTTGGAGATGGTGAGGAAGTGATTTGTTAAAGCAGGGGGTGTTAGGCCCTAGAGCATCTTTTTGGCTAACAAACAGGTCTGGAGCTTTATTCTGCTGGGTAAAGGTAGCCAGTTAGTGAGTGCATAAAGGGTACAGCTCTGTAAGTGCAGTTATCTGTACCAAGTACAAAGTATCTATGGCTGGCTTGTTATGTTTCTTGTCCAGAGTTGTCCTACTGTGAAGCAGGTTGGGGCTACCTGTTCTCAGGGGATACCCTAAAATTTCAAAATTGTGCTGGTTAAGTTGTGGTTTTCAAATTGAATAACCTGCTATCCTTTTACCCCATTTTCCCTACTTATTGTGCATGAATTGGGCGCCGCATGCTTATATTTTAACAGGTGTTTTGCAGGTCTCCCTAATTTTTCCATAGTCTGGTGCATTTTCTGGTAAGTATTTAGTTAATTTTTTTCTCCTCTTGGTGTGGTACAGTTACTACAGGGTTAGGGGGTTCTGTCCTAACCTGTCTCTTTTTTGTTTTCTAGATCCTGCATTCTTGGGCAATGGACTCTCCCTTCCTTCTCACTTTCTTTAGGTTTTCTGCTATTTAATATTGTTTCTGCTAGGTATGGGGTCATGATGTTGCTGACAAAAACAGTGTGTCAATAAATGCTGCAGGCAACACAGCGTGCCCTGAAATAAGGTCGGAAAAAACACTGACTGCTACACAAACAGCACGCCCCATTGAAAATAATGGGACTTTCTTTTTTGGGGGGAATGTCACCCCCTGCACCCCCCCGACATGGGGAGCAGCTTTGCCCTCTACATCACCCAGACTTTAAATAACAAATTCTGAGGGGGTGTGGACTTTGGGGATGGTGCAAAACTCGGAGAAGGAGGAAAAATTAAGTTCTCCCCCAAAAAACAAACAAACAAAAAAGGTGCAACACCAGGAGACCTGGGGGGAACCAAATTATGGTCCCAGGTCTCCAACCCTGCCATGTGCTAGTGCCTTAGCCACTCTACCACAGCAGCAGCTCAACCAGGCACCCCACACAGGACAACTTGATTCCTTACTAGTAAGAGTGCAGAGTGACAGGGGTAGCACGGAGTACATACACTGTGTGCAAAGATATACCTGAGCCAATAGGTATACCTAATGAAGTGCTGTGTTACATGTATTTTGTGATTTTAAACTGTGTATTATAATACTGTATGTACTGAGCCCTGTTCCCTATCCAGGAAACAGGAAGCGGGGCGTTAACTGTAGTTCAACAACAACCCTAGGTGAACTACATGCTCAAACAGGAGCCTTTGTTTTTACTTAGCAGCAATTGGGTACACCAGTAACGCTCAGTGTAGCATTGTACAGCTAGTCTTGGGGTAAAATCTTAGTAAACACCTAAAATCTGTACAGCTAGGAAGCCGTGACTCTACACTGCTTCGGGTCACTACACACATTTAGCTGCCCTGCTGCAAGCAAGGTGAGCACATGCAGGGCGCGCACGTTCGCGCATGCAGAGACATGCATAGAAACATGCGTGTCTGCATGTGTTATGCGTGTTGAGTGGGTTAAGAGGGGATAATACCTGTTTACAACACATTTGACATATTCTAAGTGAATGTTAGTAAGTACCTGTTGTACTAATAACTTACATTGTGATATGGATCTAAGTCAGTTACTAAAAGACAAAATGGGGACACAGTGCGTTGAATGTGATATGTACTTGTTCTCTGAGGTACCTGTGTTAGAAAGGTCCTTTGTTTAAAGTGTAAGCAAAAGAAAGAGATGCAAGCAGAATTATCTCTCTTTAATACAAGACTAAAAGCATTGGAAATAAGTCCGCAAGGTTTAATACAAAGAATGCAAAGTGGAGAGTTAGACACTGACCACATTGAGACTCCTGGGGACAAAATTCAGGGAGAGCAAGTCCCAATATCAGATTCCATACATAACTCATTATACCCTAAAATGGCTAGTCAAGAAGTGGAACTAAACTTCAGTGAACCCCCTAACATTATATCTAGTAGAAAAAGAATTCAAGAAAATGAAATACAGGAGAATTCTGACGTAGATTGGTATGAAGTACAGTATAGATGACCAGCCACAAAAAAAAAAGAGGTAGAAAGGCAGAAGCTTTCAATTTACCACTTTACAATACTTTCAACCCACTAACAGCGGAAATAGAAAAAGAGATTACCATTTCAACAAGTCTAGTACCACAAATAAGCAAGAACATTGAAATAGAAAAAAATGTAGTAAATACACAGGGTCAAAATGAATCAGATACCCCTCTATTGCCCACTCAAATGGCTGAACGAAACCTAAGCACCCAGGAACAAGAAATGGAACGTAACAGTCAGGTCATTAACAATATTATTAATGAACAGGAGGAACATTTAATCACTACTGACATTTCTAGACCAGAACAAATCTTCATATTAGGGGACTTTATTACTAAATTCACTGATAGATACACCACAAGGAATAATAAAGAGAATGTGACAACTTGCAGCTATAGTGGAGCAACTATAGAAGATATTACTCAATTACTCCCAGGAATATTTAATAATGTTCCTGAACCAAAAACAGTGGTGTTGCATGTAGGAACAAATAACTTCAGTAAACAAGAGGTGGGAGAAGTTATAAGCAATATGGAAAAGGTAATAAAAACAATACAAGATTTAAACGCTACGCCAACAATATCTGAGGTACTTCTAGTACCTAGGGCAACCTACAGAAGAACAAAAAATATTAAAGTATTTAATAATTGGTTACGAAGATGGAGTTGCAAAAATAATATACACTGCATAAAAACTTGGGAACGATTCGAAAGTGACCTCTCACTGTACGGGTATGATGGATAGCACTTAAGCAGGAAAGGGTCAAGGGTACTAGGCTGTATCAAGCATAGTGCATTAAACCAAACAAAAAACTAAGAAATATGGGGCAAGGGGAAAGTAACAACAAAAATATCAATAACAGAACAAATAACAGACAGAAACAGTTGATAAACAAAACATTACATAACAGGACAACTTTACACAATTCTAGAACAGGTTTGTCTATTCTACTAACTAATGCTAGAAGTTTACACGGTACTAAATTAGAACTTCAATTAATATTAAACAAAGATAAAATAGACATTGCTGCTGTTACTGAAACAAGGTGGAATAACAAATCTGAATGGATTACAAACATACCTGGTTATACCACCTTTTACAAAAATAGAAAAGACAAAGTAGGGGGAGGTGTAGCGTTATTTATAAAAAAATAATATTAAAGCAAAATATACCATAGACCAACCGAAGAATCATCATGTGAAATAATATGGGTGGACATACTGGGTGAAAAACAACCCAAACTATTAATAGGACTATGCTATAGACCTCCAAATGCCAGTTCAGCACTTACCCAGGAAATCTATGACAGTATTTGCAATAAATCTAACTACTGTATAAAGAAACCATATTACTGGGTGATTTCAACTTTCCAGGCATAAATCGGAAAGACAATAAGGGTAGTAACGATCAAGAAAATACCTTTTTGAATATATGTTTCACAAATGGTCTGAGTCAGCTAATTACAAAACCTACTAGGAAAAATAACATCCTTAATTTACTCTTGACAGACATCCAGGATAAAATTAGTAATATACAGAAAAAGGCAACCATTTCTAACAATGGCCACATGACTATAACATTTGACATAAATATAAAAGTATAACCTGTAATGGAAAACTGTCTTTAAAAATGATAATGAAGCCAAATTTGACCTGATAAAACAGGATTTGTTAAACTGGAATTGGGAAGATGGGACACTGTCTGTAAATGAACTTTGGAATAGAGTTAAACACAAACTATTAGAGACAGAAGCTAAATTCGTGCCAAATAAGAAAATCTATAATAAAAGGGGAAGGATACCCCCGTGGATAACACCTGCAATATTCAAATTAATAAGGCAAAAAAGGAGGGCATAGAGAAGTATGAAGAGAGATGGAAATAACTTCAATAAATGGAGGTATAAGATGTTATTAAAAAAATGTAAAATCAAAATAAAAGAAGAAAAAAGAGGTTTGAATATAGATTGCTGTACATTAAGGATGGGGTAAAAGTTTTTTCTCCTTCATTAACAATAAAAAGCAAACACCAAGGAATGTAGGACCCTTAACAATAAATACAAATGTTGTGACAGCCCCTCAGGATATTGCAGAAGAATTCAATACATATTTTTGCTCTGTTTATAATAACAAAACAAATAATAAAAAGATAAACACTACCCCTTTTATAACACAACATATAATGGGTGGGAAATTTCCAAAGATGAGATCAAGACAAAGTTAAATAAAATTAACATAAACAAATCACCACGGCCAGACAAACTCCACCTGAGATTACTAAAAGAGCTTAAAGATTGGCTAGTGGAACCCCTCTATGCACTCTTTAATTTGTCCCTATCATCTTATAAAATACCAAATGACTGGAAAAAGGCAATTATTACACCGATCTTTAGAAAGGGAACCTTACAGACATATCTAATTATAGACCAATCAGTTTGACCAGCATAATAGGAAAAATCTTTGAGTCCCTGCTTAAAATAAGATTGGAGGACGATTTAATCACCAAAGGGTTGATGGACCATACATAACATGGCTTTAGAAAGAATAGATACTGTATGACTGGAAATTTGGTCTTTTATGAACACATTAATAGATCTCTAGAAGACAATATACCTATGGATGTGTTTTACCTTGATTTTAGTAAAGCTTTTGACAAGGTACCACATGAACAGTTAATTAACAAAATGAGAGACTTCTAGGGATAAATAATGTCATTACCAGCTGGGTTGAGGAATGGTTAAATGACCGCACCCAACAGGCCTGTATAAGAGGACATATCTCAAAATCACGACCAATAAATAGTGGAATCCCACAAGGATCTGTCTCGGGCCCAATACTTTTCAATATATTTATATCAGATCTAGCCAATAATGTTGATAATTTTGTGGTTAAGTTTGCTGATGACACAAAAATGGTGTCTCCAGTAAAAACACAAGAAGACATCTGTAAAGTCACTAAAGATCTGGAAAGTTTGGAGACATGGGCAGTAGAAAACCAGATGGCCTTTAATGTAGGACAATGTGTGGTTATGCACTTGGGAATTACTAACCCACAGAATCAGTATAAAATAAATGGACAGGTATTAACACAAACAGTGAAGCATAATGACTTAGGTATTATAATTAATTCTGACTTAACATCTTAGTGTCATTGTAACTATATCATTAGTAGAGCTAATAGATTAATTGGATGCATTAAGAGGGGTTTTACCACAAGAGATAGAGGATGTATCATGCCACTTTACAGATCATATGTTAGACCGCACTTAGACTACTGTTCACCCTTGTGGAGTTCATATCTCAGGAGGGATGTTAATAGGATAGAGGGGGTCCTGTGGAGAGTAACAAAACTTGTCACAAACATGTGGGACAAGAATTAGGAAACAAGATTAAATGAACTCAGCCTGTTTACACTAGAACAGAGAAGAAAGAGAGGGGATCTGTTACTAATGTATACAATCCACACTGATATGGATTTATTAACACAGTTGGGGGTGAATTATAGTCATAGAAATTGTATCCTTAGAAGTCATGACTACTAATTGGCACTGACATTTCCTAGAAGCATCAAAAGGGGATCCTTTTTCACTCAAAGAATCATTCCATCATGGAATGCACTTCCCAGACCCATGCTGGAAAATACAAATTATTTAAAATTCAAGCAGAACCTTGATCAACTCCTTTACAGTATGGGACAATGAACCAGCTTTGCTGGAGACATATTCAAATGGGCTACAGCCCTTTGCATGCCTACTACTTCCTAGTATGAGTCCTAGTATGAATCCTTACTATCAATACCCCTATCACTCTAAATGCTTTAGCGCTTTATACAGCGTGGCTATTGCCACCCCCTTGGTTTTCAGGTTCCTCAACCACAACCACACAATACTAAGGGTCCTGGACTTCAGAATGACTAATTTTACTAAGATGGGTGAATGCCTCAGGAAAGACCTGGCAGGAGAAGAAGACCTGGAGAAGGTGGAGGAAAAGTGGACCAAAATGAAAGAGGGCATAGTGAAGGGCAATGAATCTCTGTGTCAAGCAGGTAAGCAAAAGTAAAATAAAAAAGCGGCTGCTATGGGTCTCAAAAGAGGTAGCAGAAAAGGTAGAGGCACAAAAGGTAGCACATTCAGAAGATGTAAGAAGAACCAGAGAGAGGAGACTAAAGAAGTGTACATCGGAAAACAGGTGGGCAGGTAAAGTATTAAGGAGCACAAAGGCGTAAACTGAGGTAAGAACAGCTCAGGGAGTATCAAAAGGGGAAAAGACTTGTTTAAGGTATGTTAGCAAGAAAAGGAAGACAAAAGGAGGGATTGTACAGTTAGAGGAAGGGGGTGGCTAGCCTGCTGGCACAGCGGTAGTGCTACCACTTACAGCGCAGATAACCACAGGTCAGGCGCGAGCTCGGGAGTCAGATGGTCAGTGGGGGGGTCAAGCATCCTAAGGAGTACTCTCCTCCTCTGGGGAGGGAGGGAATCAGTGGCCAGTGCTAGCCTGGCTCCTAGAGGAGGCTAGGGGTTGGTGCAATGACATTGCACAATGAAAGGATGGAGGCAAGGCAGACACCCAGTGTGCCGCATGTGGGAGCATGCACAGCACCACCATTGGTGCCATTGCATTCCATTTCCTTTGCACCAGGGGGAGGAAACCAGAAAAGACTGCTGACCAGAAGAATGACACCGGTTTCCTGCAGGTTCCATGACCTGCTCTTTGGGCACATCTTGGCATTCTGGATCCTGTTCCCAGTGGGGCTATAGTGGGGCCCCACCGACACTGCCATGGGACGCAAGCCCTGGGGGAAGAGCCAGACTAGGTAAGTCCCAATGGATGCCAGGGTGACAAGGCTTGGGGAACTGGAGGATGGGGGCTGATCAACATGGGGGAGCATAAAAAATTAACAAAAAAACAAGAGGAAGGGGTAACTGCATGGATGGGGCTCAAGAAAAGGCAAACATCTTGAACAAATACTTCTGCTCAGTATTCACACAATAAAAAGGGAGGGGGAGGGACCACAAAAAGACACAAAGGAGCATTGAGGGGAAGGAAGTGGACACCAGTCTGTTTTCTGAGGAGAAAGTCCAGAAAGCACTAGCTAACCTGAACATGGACAAAGCTATGAGACCAGACAGGGTACATGCAAGGGTGCTCAGAGAGTGCTCAGGGAGGTACTGACTGCACCTCTGACAAATCTATTTAACAGATCATTGGAGACTGGTGTGGTCCCAGGGGACTGGAGAGGGACAGAGGTTGTCCCACTTCACAAAAGTGGTAGCAGGGAGGAGGTGGGAAATGATAGTCCTGTCAGCCTGCCATCGGTGTTAGTAAGTTAGTGGAAACATTGCTAAAGGAAAGGAATGCAGAATATCTGGTATCCAGTGGATTACAGGATCAAAGGCAGCATGGCTTCACAGGGGGAAGGTCATGCCAAACAAATCTGACAGATTTCTTTGACTGGGTGACCAAGAAGTTGGATCAGGGAAGGGCAATAGATGTATCCTACCTGGACTTCAGCAAGACTTTCAACACCGCTCCTCATAGGAGACTGGTAAACATGTTGGAGAACTTGGAGGTGGGTATTAAGGTGGTAACCTTGATTAAAAAAAACTGGTTATGGGACAGGACACAGAAGGTAGTGGTAAACAGAGTTTGCTCTGAGGAAGGGAGGGTGACCAGCAGGGTATCTCAAGGATTAGTTCTGGGACCAGTCCTCTTCAATGTCTTTATAAGTGACATACAGCAGCAGAGTAACTGGAAGGAAAGGTCTGCTTCTTTGCAGATGACTCCAAGATCTGCAACAGAGTGAACACTCTGGGAGGGGCAAGGATGGGTAGGGATCTGAAAAGACTGGAGTAGTGGTCTAGGGTATGGCTTCTGGGTTTTAATGCAAAAAAGTGCAAAAAATGCTTTGGGTCATAGAAATCCAGGAGCAGAATACAAAGTGGGTGGAGTGATACTGTCAAAGACAAAGCAGAAAGGAGACCTGGGGGTAATCATATCAGATGACCTAAATGTGGCCAAGCAGTGTGACAAAGCAGTCTGAAGGGTGAGTGGGATGCTGGGGTGCACGGAAATGGGTATCACCAGAAGGAAGAGGGAGGTAGTGTTGCCCCTATATAGCTCATTGGTTAAGACCTCACCTTGAGTACTGTGTCCAGTTCTGGAGACCACATCTCAGGAAGGACATAGAGTGAAGGCAGTCCAGAGGAGGTCTACCAAAATGGTGCAGGGTCTGCATCAGAAGCCCAAAGAGGTAAGGCTAAAGGAGCAAAATATGTAGACCCTGGAGGAGAGGAAGGAAGGAGGTGGGATATGATAGAAACCTTTAAATACCTTGTGGGGGTTAAGGTACAGGAGAGGGGTATTTTTTAATAGAAAAAGGTGCTCTAGAACAAGGGGACATGCTATGAAGCTGGAGGGGAGAAGATTCAGGAGGTATGTGAGGAAGTACTACTTAAAAGAAATGGTGGTGGATGCCTGGAACAGTCTTCCAGTAGAGGCAGTGGGGGAAAAACAGTTGTGGGATTCAAAAATGCCTGGGACAGGCACAAGGGAATCATAACAGTACAGAAAGGAGAGGAAGAGATGGCATTGTAGATCAAGTAAGCTCTTTGGCATAGACCCAGCAGCCCTTATCTGCCATCACATTCTATGTTTCTCAGCTCACCGTCAAACCATGGTGAGCCAAGGTGCAAAACCAGAGGGTGTACATGAACCAGGGCCAGAAGGTCAAAGGCCTCCATCACAGCCCTATGATAGGCTGCCATTGGTGCCTCCAGATCACTAGCTCAAGCTGTCAACACTTCTGAGGTGTCCAGAACTGTCAAAAGTCCTTCTGGCTGAAGCCCTCTCAGAAAGCATAACTAGAACACCTCCACAATGGGTAGACTACAAAGGGTGTCCCTTAAATTTAACCTGATAGCGCAGTGATCCGACCAACTAACCGGATCACTCTCAAGATTGTTGATATCGAGCCCCAGAGTGAAAACCAAGACCAAGACATGGCCATGTTGGTTGGTCACAGAAGTAATAACTTGTACGAGACCCAGGGATTCCATACTCTGGAGGGAGAGGGGGTATGTACAGTAATAGGAACCTTAAAATACCTCATGGAGGGGTAAATAAGGTACAGGAGGAAAGTATTTTTCAGAAAAAAGGTGCTCAAGAACAAGGGAACATCACATCCTATGAAGTCAGAGAGGGTAAGATTTGGAAGTACTTCTTCACAGTAAGAGTGGTGGATTCCTGGAATAGCCTTCCCATGAGACAGTGGGTTGCAAAAATGGTGGGCTTCAAGAGTGCATGGGACGCATAGTGGAAAGGAAGGGGGAGGAGTGGAAAGGAAGGGAGAGGGAGAAAGCTGTAGATCAAGTAGGTCTGCAGTAATAATTTAGGTAGGGAAAAATGGGCAGACTGGATGGGCCACACAATCCTTATCTGTCATCATATTCTATGTTTCCATGTTTCTATCTCCCTTGAAAGTGGACAATGGGAAGGAAAAACAATCTACCTTGGAGGCTCTTTGGAAAACTATTTAGAAAATCTTTGACTGGATCGATCTGTATGATAGAAGGTTTGAAGCTTCCCTGAGCAGCTGTGACTGACAACCCTAGCTGCAAACCCACATGCTGCCTCTCTCCTTCTCCTGCTATCCACCTCTCTCCTCACATAACCTCTGCCTCTACCACCCCTCTACCTATCCACCCTTCCTACCTCATACCTGTCCTAATCTCTCCCTCACCACTACCAACCACTCCCCTCACCCTTTTCTCCCACCTATTTTCACCCTCTCCCCTTCCCCTACCACTCTGGACAAAGTCTGTTCTTCTGGCTGGCTTCCAATTGCTGACCCCTGAGATTACCTGTTTTGTAACAAGTTGTACTCTGTAACCTTGCACTTATATTGTTCCTATGTCCCTGTGCCCTGGAATCTGCACTTTTATTGTAATGTCTGTCCACTTGCTACCTGTACGCATGTTCTGTTTTGTCTTTGATTGTATGGGATGGGAAGAAAAAATTACTCACCTTAGTAATGTTGTTTCTTCTAATGGAGTCTTGCTATATTATAGACATTAGCAGTTTGATCCAGCTCTAGAACTGCCCCGGAGTGAAATGGTTAAAACCATTCCAAAATAGAATTTTGGCACAAGAGCAGCTCTATCTGTGTCATTTCAAACTTGAACTGTCAGATCTTTACGAGCCAAACTCACTAAGGTCTGTGTGGAAGCTGTAACCTACACCTAGCCAAATGGTTACCTAAATAATAACAACCATTGATGGTCCCAACACCCAAGACTCAAGTCAGGGGACCAGAAATACTAACACCATTCTAATAATATGAAAATGGAACATAAGTATAATAAAACACACACCGTACACATACACACCCAAAAGTCCCAAGGGGACAAAATGCTAACAGGACATAAGTAGTGCCCACACTAAGTTGCCCGCACCCCACCAAGTAGAGGTTCTGAGAGGGGCAGGTTGGGGGGGAGGTCTATAATATAGCAAGACTCCATTAGAAGAAACAACATTACTAAGGTGAGTCATTTTTTCTTCAAACAACATGAAGTCTTGCTATATTATAGACATTAGCAGAATACACAGCAGTACCTCCATGGAGGAGGGGCAGAACCTACTTAGGGAATAGGCTCTGAAAAACAGCTGTGCCAAACCGAGCATCTCTCCTGGCCTGGACATCCAGGGAGTAATGCTTGGTAAAAGTGTGTACCGTTTTCCAAGTAGCAGCCTGGCAAATCTCTAATAAAGGATATCTCTGGCAGCAGCTAGAGGCATAGCTGTACCCCTGGTAGAATGAGCCCTCAAACCGGGGGGGGCTCTGCCCACTTTCTGATAACAAAATTGGATACAAGAGACAATCCACCTGGCTATTGATCTCTTAGTGGCAGGTTTGCCTTTCCCAACTTCACCATAGGTAAGGAAAAGTTGGAGGGATTCAAACCTGTGACCTTTGGTACGCTCTATATAATAACTAAGATCTCTCTTAACATCCAGGCTGTGCAATCTCCTCTCACCCGAAGAGGAGTGATCAGTGAAAAATACTGGAAGGGAGATAGATTAAGATGGAAATCTGAAACCACCTTAGGCAAAACGTCCCATTAGTCCTAAGGACTACCTTATCCCTGTGGAAAGAAATAAAGTCAGTCTCCACTGACAAGGCTTGCAATTCACTTATGCGTCTGGCAGAAGTGATAGCCACTAGAAAAACAGTTTTTCAAGTTAGGTACTTAAGCTCTGCAGAAGACAGAGGTTCAAAAGGGGGTTGCATTAACTGGGCAATGCAAACATTAAGGTCCCAAGCAGGGCCGGTTCCCGAAGGAGGATTAGTATGGAGTAATCCCTTAAAAACTTGGAAAACACAGGATGAGAGGAAAGGGGATGACTTTCCTGCTGACACAAAGCAGACACAGCTGCCAAATGAACTCTCAGGGTAGCGGTCTGAGACCCAAGGAATTAAGATGTACCATGTAATCTAACAAAATGGGCAATTCAGCAGATTCTGGGGAAATATTTTTCCCAGCACACCAAATGGAAAACCTTTTCCATTTAGAACTATAAGTAGCCCTAGTGGAAGGCTTTCTGGAAGCCTTTAGGATCTCAAGAACACCCTGAGAGAGGTGTAAATCAGCAAACTCTAACTCCTCAAGAGCCAGGCCTTGAGGTTGAGGATTTGAGGTCGGATACCAAACCCTTCCCTGGGCACAAGTCAACAGATTGTGATTCCTGGGAGGCACAGGGAAGATGGACTGTCAGAGACAGAAGGAGTGGGTACCAGGGCTGCCTGGCCCAATCCGGGGCAATCAGAATCACCCTGCAAGGCTGAGATCTGATTTTGACTAGTACTTTGAATAGAGAGGAAGGGGAAGCATAGAGAACTTCCCTCCCAATCCAGAAGAAAGGGCATCCAGGGAACTGAGCCCAGCACTGGAGGCCTGCAACAGAACAGAGGAAGTTTGTGATTGTCTGGGGCTGCAAAAGATCTATCTGAGGGATGCCCCACCTGGCAAAACTATCCCAGCACTTGAGGATCCAGGGACCATTCGTGATGGCCCTGGGAAATCCTGCTGAGGGCATCCGCTAGGACATTGCCCTTCCTGGAAGATGAACTGCTATGAGGAAGTGTTCGGGAATAGGCCAGAGACCACAACTTCATTGCCTCGGTGCACAAGGCCGAAGACCGAGTGCCCCCCTGTTTGTTGATGTACCACATTGTTGTGGTGTTGTCTGTTCTGACTTGTATCACCTTGTCGTGGACAGATGCAGAAAAAGCTTGAAGAGCTAAAAAGACAGCTCTGAGTTCCAGCAAATTGATGTGGAGCAGAGATTCCTGGGGACCAAACTCCCTGAGTGAAAAGGTCGCCCATGTGGCCCCAACCCAGAAGGAGAAGCATCTGTAGTGAGAGTCAAGTCGTGAGAAGGGAATGAAGGGGACCCCTCTTAAATTGCTCTGATCCTGCCACCACTGGAGAGCTAGGATCAAGGTTCGAGTCACTAGGACCAACTTGGAAGGGGTCTCTTCTCTGAGACCAAAAGGCTCTCAAGTGAAACTGAATGTCTCTTATCTGAAATCTGGCTCCCTGCACAACAGCTGTGGATGCAGCCATGTGCCCCAGGAGCTGCAGAGTGTCTTGCTGGTGAGAGACCTGCAGAGTGAAGGAAGAGGCCAGAGCCACTAAATTCCTTACCCTTTCTGGGGAAGAAAGGCCTAGCTAGCTTTGTGTCCAATTCTGCCTCTATAAAGGTGAGTACCTGGACTGGTTCCAGAACCGACTTTGGTAGGTTTAGCAGAAAACCCAGGAGGTGAGAAGCTGCTGGGTAACCTGCAGGTGAGATTTTACCTGTTCTGGGGACTGGCCTACAATGAACCAGTCGTCTAGATAGGGAAAACAGCAATCCTCTGCCTCCTTAAGTGGGCCACTGCCACTGCTAGACACTTTGTGAATACCCTTGGAGCAGAGGTAGGCAACGGCATTGCTCTGAACTGGTAATGACCTGAGGGCAGTTCGAATCTGAGGTACTTTCGATGGGATCTTCTGATTAGGACATGGAAATAGGCATCCTTGAGGTCCAGGGAGGCTAGCCAGTCCCCTGGCCTTAGGAAGGTAAAATCATTGCCAGAGTTACCATTTTGAACTTTGGTTTCAAAAGATGCTTGTTCAGATATCTGAGATCTAAAATGGGCCACCATTCTCCTGTCTTTTGGGGTAAGGAAGTATCTGGAATACAAACCCTGCCCTGATGCAGGGAGGAACCCTTTCTACTGCTCTGAGGCTAACAGGATGAGACCTCTGTTTCCAGAGCAGGGTCTCTGAAGCACTTGCAGGTAGAAAAGTCTGCTTCTCAACTTGGGAAACTTTTTGAAGCTGAGAACCAGACCCTGGCTTACTACTTCCAGAACCCACTTGTCTGAGGTTAAAGAAGCCCAGTTCTGACTGAAGTAAGCCAGCCTGCCCCCCACTGGTACAAGAGAATCGGCCCTGGGCACCCCATCAGGGTGCCTGTTTGGGAGCTTTAGGCTGGGGTGGGAGCAGGTCTGCCCACCCCTTGTCTGCCCCTGCCTCTGAAGAAGCCCCTCTGAACATAGGCAGAGGAGGCCTGAGTCTGGTAGAAAGGCCTGTGAAAAGGCCTACCCCACCCCTGGGGGCATGCCTTTGAGGAGTGGCTTGCCGCTCCTTAGCCTGGGCACTCTTGTAAGTAGTCCTATATTCATCCATCTTCTTCATGTAATTCTCTGTCTGCTCTCCAAACAGAGAATTTCCCACCACAGGAAAATCCATAGCCTTAGTCTGGGTATCCTGTGACAAACTAGTACACCTGAGCCAGGCCAACCTACGAAAAGCTACAGATGTGGCCATGACCCTAGAGGAAACATCATTAACTCATTCTATCCTATTGTCACTTAGAATGTTCAGGTACTCTCTGCCTGCTGCTAGAACACCTGTGTGCCTGAAGGGGTTTTAGATCTGCAGCATTCATACAAACGCACTGTGCTTAAACCTACACATCTTAAAAACCATACATCCAATTTTAAAACTGTAAAAAGAAAAGTTTTTCAGGACAAAAGTTTTGAAAATGAGTGAGGTTTGGTAATGTCTATTTAACTGGATTTAATGTTGTGTAAGGTTGTTTTCATATTTTAATAAATTCTGATGGTTTTATCTAAATATAATTATGCTCTGTTTACTTAGTCATGCAAAAATATTACATTTCTGTAAAATTGTTGATTAAAATAGTTAAAATATACAATAAACATCTGTCATTGTCTAAATATAAATTTTGCAAGTTTTTTACCATTTTTTTAGTCAGAAGTCAATATCTTAATCTCTTGCTATTACAGTTTGAGTTTTTTGTTCCACTCCACTGGTTGGAATTTTTGCAGTGTTTAATTCTTCTCATTCACTGATTTTAGTTTATGAATCTGATTATCAATTTTTTTGTTGTTCCCCTAGTTTAGTAAGAACATATTTACACATTACCTTAGAAGGACATATCAGGAAGTGATGCAGGAAGGAAGTGCTTTGTGAGGTCAAGTGATGTAAATAGGAAGAACACCTCCAGTGTAGGTCAGTGAGCTGACACAGGAAATGGAGACATTTGTTAGTGCTGGAGGTCTCTCTATGATTAATTGCATATGTGCTGTAGTTAAAATGTATAATTTCATTGAAATAAACTATTTTATTTTATTTTTGCAATAAAATCCCATGATAAGTATAGGAAACTGTATGTTATTTGTGCTGTTTGCTTTATCATACTGTAAATGAAGCATGATGTTGTTCATGTAAAGGTTCACAGTCTTTCAGTAAACATCATGTTACATAAATTTGTGTATTATTTAATTTCCTGGCATAGTTTATTTTTGGGGGTTGTATTATGGGATGGTTTAAGGTGAGGGAATGACTGTATGAGGAAGCACTGTGTGTTAGTGGTGGTGGTGAGGGGGGTCCTGCATTCATAATACAGGCTCAGATGCACTTCATATGTTCTGGGGAAATGAGAGGGGCTGTATGCATCTAATAATGGTGCTAACAGATACTGTAGATACATTATGGGTATACGTATAGGATGATGAAATTACTGAAAAGGCACTGGTAATTTGGGGTATACTGTGTCATGGGGAAGGGGGTGGGTGTGCCTGTACCAAGGAATGATGCTCATAGGCACTGCAGTCATTTTATGTCATGAATTGGCACCTGTCCTTGGTGTATACTCAGTTGTAGGGAAGCAGGTGGGGCTGCCTGCACCTGGTAATGGTGTTCATATGCCATGCAGAAACATTGTGGGTACACATACAGGGTGATGACATGTACACCTGTAAAGGTTGTGTGCTATGTGCTGTGTCTCATGGTTTGCCTGCATACACATGTAATATGTTGCAACATTCAGTATGGCGCACTGTGTGGGTGGGAAGGAGTGTGGGTGTGCCTGAACCATGGAGTGATGCTCATTGGTGCACATGTGTACTATGTGCTATGTTTCATTTGAATGGACTGTATACGTCATACACTGGCACTGATCACTTCACAGTGCATCAGAGGTAGGGGATGGTCTGAAGCATTATGAGCACAAGGGACTAAAGTGGTTGTGGAGCGATTCGAACTTGAATAGAACATTACAGTGCATCTGAGGGTAGTGTTGGAATGAATCTTGATGTGCACAATGGACTACACCATGATGACTGAGGAGGCATCCATACCAGTAATGCACATCACAGAGTGTCAGAGATAAAGGTTGGACTGAAGACTGATGAACAGATGGACTAAATCAGTGACTCTGGTGGGATTTGAACCTGAAAAGCACTTTACAGTGCAGTAGAGGTTGAGGCTGGACTGACACCAGATCAGTCAATGGACAACACCATTGGCTGTGGAGGATCTGAACCTGAAATGCACTTCACTGTTCACTACAGTTTGGAGCTCGATGGATGCATGATAAGGAGATGATTTTACAAGTGGCTGTGGAGGATTTGAGCCTGAAGAATACTTTACAGTGCATCAGAGATTGGGGCTGAACTGATGTCATATGAATTGATGGGCTACACCAGTGGATGTAGAGGGTTTTGAACATCAAATGCACTTCACAGTGCATTATGGGATTGGTCTGGACTGATACATGGTAAGTCGATGGACAACACCATCAGCTGTGGAGGGATCTGATCCTGAAATGCACTTCAGTGTTCACTACAGTTTGGGGCTCGAATGACACATGATAAGGAGACAGATCTTACAAATGGCTGTGGAGGATTTGACTGAAGAATACTTTACAGTGCATCACAGATTGGGGCTGAACTGATGGACCACACCAGTGGATGTGGAGGGTTTTGAACATGAAATGCACTTCACAGTGCATTATGGGATTGGTCTGGACTGATGCATGGTAAGTCGATGGACAACACCATCAGTTCAGGAGGGATCTGAACCTGAAATGCACTTCACTGTTCACTACAGTTTGGGCTCGACTGATGCATGGTAAGGAGCTAGATCTTAGAAGTGGCTGTGGAGGATTTTAACCTGAAGAACACTTTACAGTGCATCAGAGGTTGAGTCTGGACTGGCGTCACACAGTCGATGGACAACACCAGTGACTGTGGAGGATTCAAAACTGATTTGGCCTTTACAGTGCATCAGAGATTGGGGCTGGACTGATGCCAGATAAGTTGAAGGCAACCCCATTATTTTTTTTCATTTTAAACAATCAGCAACTGCGTATTAGGGAGAAAACTCAAGTGCAGAGCATGAGACAAACATGCTACTGATCCTAACCCACTTATCATCCATAATGCAGGGAGCAACATGCCACATAGATTTTAATATAGCCATAATCCGAACATAAACTCTTTATAAAGTAACAAAAGGTGCAGAATTCATGTGACCTCATCTAGTACATGCACAAGAAACACTCTCTCCCATCAGGAATGCCAACCGGATCCATAAGATGTGATCACACAGGATGACCAGAAATTATCCCAAAATGAACAAAGTAACAACTATGAAAACTTTTATCATAAATAAAAATAAAAACAAATAAAGTAAATACAGATTACAAATCGAGGTTTTGGCACCGAAATGAAGTGAGTATTTTAGGATAAGAGCAGCACCTCCATCTTGAAACTAAGTTTCTAGTCACCATGCTCTTCCTGCACCAGTGTGCGCTCTGACTGGTTAATGGAAATAGTGATGTGTACAATAAGCATAGAGCAAGCATGGCAACAGTGAGGATCAATATGACATAGTAGAGAGCTTGTTTTTTTTTTTATTTGGTTGTTTAACCAGGTATAGCACACTAAGCTGAAAGCTTTTTTACAGGAGCGATCTGGGAGCACAAGAAGGTTAAGTGACTTGCTCAGGGTCACACAGTATGCAAGTGGAAGCTGTGGGATTCAAACCGAGGTCTGGTCTGCTGGATGTCACCAGATTTGCAGCTCAGAGCCTTAGACCACTGCGCTATACTGCCAAGTGACCAAATGGTGATGCACTACAGAGCTAGGGAGGGTGCAGGTGAGGGCTGTCACCCTTAACTGAAACATCAAAAAAAAAAATCACTGTACACTCCAGAGCCCAGAGAGCCACTTTCCCTCCAGTGACGGTTGTAAAAAAATACGAGTCCTTGCTTGAATACAAAATAAGGATTTAGTCTAACGTTTCAGGCACACACATTGAATAGAATAGTGGAAGACACAACAAAAGATCTGCGTGCAGGTTCCCTGGCGTTTCAACAACTAAGGCTTTGTCAGTGGAATGGTGCCTGCATCTAAGACAATCCCTTTATACCAGTTAAATTCAGAATTGATGATGTCAGAAAATCCGACCAATCACAGAGCTCGGTTTTTAAATACAGAAATATTCAGCTCACTTAGTGGTATAAATGGACTAATAGTTATAACAATCATGATATCAGTGACAACATGTTATTGTAGAAAAATACCTGAAAAGACAAAAAAATACACCAAAGTGGTGACGCCAATCGGATTGCTCGAATAAAAAAAATTATGAAATTAATTATAGTGTAAACCTGATCAGCTATAAATGTTACACTAAAACAAGATGATTTGTTGTTACGATACAAACTAATGACAGAATGAACATAATACATTTTTCACAGCACATGCAAAAAATAGTAAATTTATTTATTTATGTATTAAGGCTTGTTTTCTCAAAAATAGCCAATGGGAACACATATATTAGGTAAAATCAGTAAGGGTACAATGTCCCCTATTAGCTGGTACAACTCAATTCATCAAATGTAAACAAATGCTTGAGCTGCACCAAGAGAAAGATATCAGGCACTACAGCAAATGATTTAGGACGCCATATGGCATCATCAGGAAAAAGAGGTATGTTTTTTTATGACGCCATATGGTGTCATCAGGAAGGAATGAGTTAACATCCACAGCAGCATGAAACTGAACCTTAGAGGCTTCAATGCCATCAGCAGCCACCTGTTCTAGTTCACTAGCCAGCTGGCCATGGGCCTGCTTGGCCAATTGCATAACAGTATCCCATCTAGATTTCTGATACCTAGCTACATAAGCCATATAATTTGCTTGCCTGAGTCCCAGAGAGGCTGCCATATACTGTTTTTTGCCATGGCATCAATCTTCCTGGAATCCTTGTCAGGAGGATGTGAAGCCAAGGAATATTGGCTTTATCACAGGCAGCAGCCTGAACTACTAACATGACTGCATTGCTAGAAAGAATTCTGTATCAGGGCCTGACAATGTATACCTTCTGTCCATCTTTTTATCTACAGGAGGCACAGAATTAGGAGCTTTTAAAATTTTAATTGTTTGTTTCCTAAAAGACTTATGTAAAGGAATAGACAATCTCCTAGACTCTGGAATATCCATCATTTCTACAAAATCAGGCTCCTCTTGCTCATCCACAGCCTCTTCTAAAGGAAGCTGGAGGGTTTCAGCAACTTTTTTATAAAACATAAAATGAGATGGGGACTCAGACAGCATAGGGGGAGATTCTAAAGGTCTGTCTGGGGAGATGTCCGGTTCAATGGGCACACCCAGACCTTCCCAGCCACATTCATACTGTTCATAATCCTCCTCCCCCTCCTCTGGTTCATAAAATTCCTCAATATCATAATCCTGAACCACTGGGACCGGACAAACCAACCTTTTACCAGATAGTGGTGGTTCGGACGGACCCTAAGACAGTGACTGGACAATTTGTATGGCTTTTGCTATCTCTGCAGCAGTTGGAGAAGGAATTTTGGACTCCAGACCTGCTGATTTTCTTGTTTTCTTTACTGGAATTGGTTCCTCAGAACCAACTTTTCTTTTGCCCGAGGAAGTCTGGCCCTGGTCAGAGGCACTCCCTCTGGTTTGGTGGGCACCGAACCGGCTGGCCATCGGGTCAGCGGACTTTTAGCCTCTCGTTCCTGAGCCTGCCCAATCTTTTTCCAGGGTGGCTGCAGGAAATTCTTACATATCTGGCAGTCTGACTGGAGGTGGTCAAACCCCAGACAATAAACACATGTAGTGTGTGGGTCAGCCTTGGCAAAGACTTCCCCACAAACATCACAGTGTTGAAACCCAGTGGGCCCGGTTTTTCTTTTGGGTTTCTCAGACATAATGCCAGCCTAACCAAAAACTTGCCCTTTTAACGGCAGTGCAAGGCAAGACACCCTTATCGGTTCCTAACCGTGTCACGGGTATTGGAAAAAAACGTAATAAATTCGTCTTTTTTAGAACCGATAAGAACCGGGAACCGCACTCTAAAATAGTAACTTTTAGTTTTAAATGAGTTTTAAACCCACTAATCGGTTCAAAACTGAACCGATAACTTACAAGTTCCACACAGACAAAACCTTCATTTACTTACGGTACCACAGATAGAACTTGAACCGAACGGTTTTACGGTTAAAATAAAACTATTCTCAGTTAAATCCAACCGAGAAAACACTTTTTAAACCGAGAAATGAACCGAGCAGAAGGAGAAATCTCCGGAGCGACTGTTCACTGAGGCGGAGTAAAGAATCTGACAGTTCAAGTTTGAAATGACACAGATAGAGCTGCTCTCGTGCCAAAATTCTATTTTGGAATGGTTTTAACCATTTCACTCCGGGGCAGTTCTAGAGTTGGATCAAACTGCTAATGTCTATAATATAGCAAGACTTCATGTTGTTTGAACATTGTTTAACCAGGAGTAGCACACTAAGCCAAAGCTTGTTTCCAGATGCGACCTGGAAGCACAAGGAAGTTTAGTGACTGGCTTAGGATCACACAGTATGCACCTAAGTGGCTGTGGGATTTAAACCCAGATCTCCAGATCTGCAGCTCAGAGCCTTAACCCACTGCGCTATACTGCCTCCTTGACGTGGAACCTTTGCAAATGAGCTTCCAGCTCAAAGGTTAATTTCCGAGATTGCAATAAATAAGCTTTAAATCAAAAGACAGACTTCATACACAAAGTAATGAAAAGTATTGAAGGGGGACAGTCAGCACTATGAATCCTGTAGCACTAGTCTGTACTGCTAATGTACTGTGACTGACAACAGGGAAGCTGGAGGAGAGACTTTCAGGTTAAGGAAGGGGAAGTTACCTAATGCCTACAAGATCATGCTGTGAGACTGTTGTTTATGGATGAGTCCCGCAACAAAAGTTATGATATGACTGTGACTCCATCTCTGCATAAAATAACCCTAACAAGACATTGTGTCAAAAGTGTCTGGAGTGTGAAGAGAGAACTGTTGGTGACTGCAGTTGGAACAACAGAACTAAGAGACAGGAACAAAAAAAGTAAGCATGGCTTTAGCAGCATCTGTTGTTATTTCTTGCACCTGTCACTTTAATGCACCATGTATGTAGAGGGACTACCACCAGCTATCGGACACCTTAACAAAGCACTCATCTGGCATGAAACATTGAGCAGCTTGTCCAGCCTGGGGTAGGACCCTTCACTGCACTGCCACTGCACCTTAAAATAAACTTTGAACAACCAAGAGATTACCAGCCTGCAGTTTTCTTATTTTAATGCGGTAAGTGCCTGGTTGTTTACTTGCATATTTTAAAGCCCACTCCTGGTTTCAATTTGATACATAATTCTAGAAAACTTTAGTAATTTGTTTGATGATTTATTCTGATTCATTTCTTTCATTTAAGGAAACACTTTTTGAACTGCAAGCCACAATGAAGTGTCTCAATACCTGAAACAATGTTTTTGAATATATTGCTGTCTCAGTAAAATACTTTTATGAAAGGGCGAGGGAGATGATGTGGTCCCTTGATTTTTTTCTGTAACTTGACAGACATTCCAGATTAGACTCCTCCACACTTTGCTTTATTTTTCAGGACCAGGTGAGACCCACCACTGCATCTTCAAAATATAGCACACCCATGCTGTCTCTCGGATTTGTTTCTGTAGACTTGGAGACCAGCCAAAGTAGAACACCAGTTATTTCGACACTTACTTTGAATGACCTCAGACACGCTACAATTGTGGGAACACCTATAACAAAGCTCTAAAATGAACTCCCCACGTTACACTGAACAAATCATATTTCATTCAGCAGACTGTTTCTGACCTCTACTGCTTCTGCTATTAATGATGTTATAACAATTTCTTCACCACAACTATAATGCTCATTTTTGGTTTTTCTTTTATCTGTTTTAGAGAGTGATATCATTTTGTGAACTGTATGAATTTCCAATTTATCCAATTGGAACAGAAGCAGTTGAGGTCATCCCTTGAATGAAATAATTTGAGTTCTACTTGGGCCGTTCTCCAGGAAGACAAATAGTGTGAGTGTTTACATGGGTGGTACAATAGACCTGCAACCCAATACAGTGAAAATGAACTTCTATACTGGTTACCAGTCCTTCATGCTCTTATATGTCTATATTATCTTTTACCCTTTCCAAGCATGTGCACTTTATTGGTTTAGGGTATTGTTCATTGTGCTCATAGCAGCCAGATAACATGGTTTATGATGCTGGGGATAATGTGTATTTAAACTAGCCCCCTACCTGACTGCCACACCTCTGACGTAGTTCTGGTGGGCAGAACAAAACATTAGGTGGGGGTCTGAGATGATTACAACCATCTAGCCAGAGGCACCCCTCTTGAACGATGTATTGGGAGTACCAGTGAACTACCTTTGCACCATTTTTGCTGGTTTACTTTGCACTACAATAAATGAAATTGGAGGCAAACAACATTGGCTAGTGCAATCTTTGAGTTACAACTGGATACGGACTACAGTTTGGTGAGTGCTGCCCATTTATTTTAAAGTTTTATTGCATTCCCCCTCATATCAGTGTTTGTGCTCAAGGCAAGTATAGCCTTGTAGTCTACCTTGTTACCCAATGCAGGTACTTGTAAGCCTCTATCATGACCCCCTCTCCCTCCTCTTCTCAAAGGAGTACATGTCAAGGTCCAGCAACCTCTATTTGCAAGTCACACTCCCCATACCCTGAATCATCTTTTTGCCCTGCACTGTCCTGCCTCCACCCTAATGTAATCCTTCTTGAGGTATGGACTCCAGAACTTTGTACAGTATTCTAGTTGTGGTATCACCAGTGATCTGCACATTGGAAGGATTACCTCCCAGCGTCTGCAGCTGATTCTTCCTATGCATCAAAGCATCCTATTCGCTTTCCCCACAGCTTTGTTACTGTGTGCCATGGATTTTATATTTCTGCTAAGATGCCAAGGTCCTTCTACCCTGTGCATTCTAGTCACCCCCATTGTGTGTTGCACCCTCAGGTTCTTTTATTGCATTGAAGTTCAATGACTAGATCTCAGACCATTTCTTCAGCCTACCCAGTTCCTCCCTTATTAAGCAATAAGGCACGACCAGGGGTTAGATTAACAGTCTGTTAATCACCCCCCTAGTGGTGTTGTGCTAAATTTAAAAGTGAGGGTTCTCTGGCCATGAACCACAGCCCCCAACCAGTAGGTGGGGGCCCCCCAGAAGCTATCAGGTTTTAGATGCATTCTGGTGTATTTTGAGGGTCATTTTGATGGTACCCCGTGTACAAGGCGACTGCGATTGAGCGCTTTCAAAAAGGGTGACTCAGCCACGGCACCTGTGCACAGGGCTACCTGGCAGGTGGGCGACTGGATGGGAGGGTGGGCGAATATAGTGACGGGAAGTTGCTATGTATACACACACGTGCAGGGGAGGGACCACGCGGTGCGATGGGCAGAAGGGGAGGGAGGGTTTGTGGGGTGTAGTGCAGAGGTGAACTGCTGACCTGGCCGTGTAGCATGGTGGGTTGGTGGCAGGCTGTGGTTGAGAGGGTGCCCGGTTCAGTTCTGGATGTTCTCATGTTTTTGTGCCGGGTCTTTTTTTTTTTTTTTTAAGTTTTGCAGCCCCCCCCCCAACATGCACCCTCCTGGAGCTGAGAATCCTTTAGTAGGGGGTTGCGGCAGGGCACATCCCCCTGCATAAAATAAATAACATAGATCTTGGGTGCCCTGTTGCAGTTCACCACGAATGTACATTGACAAAATTCATTTTCTGCAATGTACACTCGCTCAAACAGCGATCACAATTCTGCAATCGCCGTTATCACACGGAACAATTTTGATACTATTTGGCTGCTTTTAAAGCCTTCCTTGACTTGTTACAAACAACCAATATCACTAGTAAAATAACTTGTTTTTTATTTTCTTTAAAAAAATAGTCAAAACTAAAACAACTTCTTGATCAACATCAGGGAACAGAAACCGCGTACATCTCTAATCCAGAAAATTCAGCCACGAAATGTTCACATGGGCAACTTTATTGCACATAGGATGCTGCTAAAAAAAAAAAAAAAGGGAGACCAGACCATTTTGGAGATAAGATAGGCTGTCACCATTTATGAATTTTGTGTCTGTCACTGTGTCTCTTGTCTCACATAAAATAGTGGCTATTGGCTAGCAGGTGTCAGTGTGGCTCAGTTGGTAGCACCCCTCAGGCCAGATGGTTGTGTAAAGTAAAGTAAAAATGTATTTATATAAAGCACCCTTCCAAGGCTCAGGGTGCTTTTACAATAGCACACTTTTACAATATTCCATAGAACACCATAAATACAATACAATTTAAAACTAATAAAACCATAACAGCAGTCAATACAATTATTCACCAAATCTCTGAGAATGTCTGGTTAAATAGGAAGGCTTTCAACAACTTTTTGAAGCCTTCTATGGTCAGTCTATCTTGTATCTGGCGAGGTAGAGAATTCCACAGAGTAGGTGCCATAAAAGCAAACGATCTTCCTCCAGCTGTTTTTAAGAATACCCTGGGAATCTCTAGCAACCCCTCGTCAGAGGATCGGAGTGAGCGAGAGGGACAGTAAGGTGCCAAGAGTTCTTTCAGGTAGTGAGATCCCAAATCATGTAGGGCCTTATAGGTCAGCAATGCGGCCTTGAAGGTGATCCGCCACTGTATGGGCAGCCAGTGCAGTTTACTCAGCACAGGTGTTATATGACTTGATCTAGAGATTCCAGTCAACAACCTGGCTGTCGCGTTCTGTACTAGCTGCAAGTGGCAGATATCCACCCCCGGCAGCCCTAGATAGAGGGCATTGCAGTAGTCAAAGCAACTGGTAACAAAGGCATGAACCAAGATGGGAAGATCTTCAGGTGTGACCAGGTGTTTCACCCGAGCTATATTCCTTAGATGAAAAAAGGAAGGCTTGACTACGGCCGACACCTACGCCTTCAGGGTCAAGCCCTCATCAAATACCACACCCAGGTTACACACCTGGCCAGAGACCATAAGCAGGGCCCTCCCAAGGTGTAAACTTGAGGGTTTCCCCATCCACACCCCAGTTGTCCTAAAACCAAGGTCCACCACCAATACCTCTGTTTTACCTGAGTTCAACTGAAGCCAACTGGTACTCATCCAATCCTGTATCTCCAGGAGGCAGTTATTAAACACTGTGATGGAATCAGACTCCTGTTCAGGCACAAAAGACAGGTAGAGCTGAGAGTCATCTGCATAACAGTGAAAACCCAGCCCATAACATCTAATGTCTCCTAATGGAAGCATATACACCGTGAATAACATGGGGGACAGCAGCGAGCCCTGTGGAACCCCACAGGGCAGCCAGTGAGGGGCCGAGGAATAATTTCCTGACACCACTCTCTGTGATCTTCCCTCAAAGAAGGATCAAAACCAACTGTGGACTGCTCCCCTCAGTCCACAGAAGAACCACAGGTGCTTGAGCAACACCCCATGATCCATGGTGTCAAATGCTGCTGAAAGATCAAGGAGAACCAAGATGGAATGAGCTCTCCGATCTCTCACCATCAGGAGATCATTTAGTACCCGAACAAGTGCCGTCTCAGTGCTATGCCGTTTCCTGAAGCCAGACTGGAGCGGGTCATAGATATTATGGCTGGTCAAATGATCCTCCAGCTGCAGAGCAACCACCTTCTCAATAACTTTCCCTACAAAGGGCAAGTTAGAGACTGGTCTGTAGTTAGCTGGGCAGTCGGGATCCAGAGAGGGTTTTTTCACAAGGGGCATACTACCGACTCCTTTAAGGGATCTAGAAAAATCCCTCTCTCTAGTGACCCTGCCACTATCCCGCCCAGGACCGGGATGATGACCTCTACACACTCCACTAGTAGGCGAGTAGGCCCGGATCCAAACTACAGTAGGTAGGTCACAGAGTCTGGATGATCCTCACTATATCCATGACTGCCGGTTGGCTAAAGGTGAACCAGGTCAACTGGGCATCGGTACCACCTGATTGATCAGTGCAAGACCCAATGGGAAGGCACTGGCTGATCTCATCCCTTATTGTGGATACCTTAACAGTGAAGAATTTCGCAAACTCCTCACACTGTATTTGTGACAGCGCTCGACCAGCATGTAGACAGACTGGGTTGCACAGTCTGTCCACAGTCCGGAAGAGCTGGGCAGGTCTATTCCTCACTGTAGCAATTTCCCTGGACAGGAACTCTGTCTTCTAACAGGAAATTGCTGATTGGTAGATTCTATAATGATCTAGCAATCAAAGCCTATTCACCTCCAGGCGAGTTTTCCGCCAGAGTCTCCCCAGTCTTCAGCCTAACTTCTTCAGCCCGCCGATCTCCCCATTAAACCAGGGGGCCCCTGGGTGAAGAGTAAGAGGGCGAACACGAATTGGAGCAATGACATCCAGGGCCCTCACCACAGTCCTATTATAGGCCAGGACCAGGGGCCCTGGGTCAGTGCTATCCACCGGAAGTCCTGAGAAGTTGAGCTCCGTCGTTAGGCCTTCTGAGATAACCCCTCTCAAAGAATGGAGCTGCACCAACTCCTTAGGGGCAGGCCTATTTTGGGGGGCTATGAAACTGAACCTCAGTGCATGATGATCAGACCAACCGAGTGGCTCCACCTCCACGTCACAGATCTCCATCCCCAGATGGGACACCAAGTCCAATATGTGCCCTCCCTTGAGAGTTGCAGAGGTAAAACCCATGACAGGCCCAATGAATCCATCAATTGGAGGAGGTTTTGTACAAATGGCGAGAGTTCATCGTCGACCCAGGCATTGAAATCCCCCAGAATCAACCATCTGGGGGACTCCAATACCATCTCGGCGATGAAGTCCGCAACCTCCTTCAGGAACTCCCTCCCATCACCTGGTGGATGGTAAATGAGAAGGGTCTTGTAGCCTGCACCTGCACCCACTGTACACTCAAAAGAGTTGGTGCATCCAACTGGCACCTCCCTGAGATCGAGTTCCTGTCTAAAACAGACCACAATCCCCCCGCCCCTACGGTCCACTCTCGGGCGGTGAATCACCGAGAACCCAGCTGGAACTGCAGAATCCAGAATAGGGCCCGCATTTTCATCCAGCCAGGTCTCAGTGATGCAAGCCAGGTTGACAGAAGCAACAAGATCCGCAACCACTTTGGTCTTATTCATAATTGACCTGGCATTGCTTAACACTGCCCGAAAGGAATGAGAGTCCAGTGATGACCCCACTTCCTGCCCGGCAAAGTCGAAGCCCTTGGGTATGGGCACAAGGCAAGGCAAGGAGGACCTCACTCCTGAGCCCATTTTGCTCCAGGGCGTCTCCTGGTTCTCACTGTCCCTATCTGCCCACTCCTTCCCCATTCCCCCAAGAGGTCAGGGATCCCCGACCCCTACCGCTCCTTCGTCTCAAGATGCAGAAACCTCAACATCGATTATAAACTTCCAAATAAAGTGGAAGATGTTCAAAAAAACAGAGATCCCTAAGTCTTGAGGGAGAGTACTGCCTGACCATATCACTGACACCCCAGCACATAATTCAAACACTTCAATAACCCTACACATCCAATACCCTTACCCCCTGTTTACGTAAAACTTATAACCCCAGAAGATTCGGTGCTAATGTAATAACCAGAACATTTTCCCTTCAAATCCCTTTTAAAGACTGCTATTTTATTTCTCCCCTCTCTCCCCCACACACACACAGTGCTCTCACCACTGCAGAAAAGGGGCTTTTGGGTTCTAATCCTACTAGGGTTGAGCTTGTGCCATAAATGTTGTGGAGTGACATCATGAAAGGGTGAGGATCCAACAAAGAGAAATAATAACAGATAGTTACCTGCAGTTTGATTTTCCACTTCAGCTCCAGTTGTGTCTCCTATCGTCTCTCTGGTGTAACGCCACCTCCACCACTCTCAAGTGCCTCTCACAATACAGCAAACCACCAGTAGCCAGAGAGACAGGCAGATGGACAGACTGATTTTTAATTTAGTGTAGCACCCTTTCTGAGCCTGTCCCAAGGACTGAAACCTTTCATATTTTATATCTTGAGGGAGTCACCTGGCACCCTATCAATTAAACACCTCCCCCCCAATGCTAAACTTGTGCCTAGGACATTCACTACCTTTTTACTTCCAACAAGAAAAGAAGGTTTACACAAATGTATAAAACTCTGGCCAAACAATACACTACATGCAAACGCCACATGATTCAAACAACATGAAGTCTTGCTATATTATGACATATGCAGTTTGTCCCAGCCTTAGAACTGCTCCGGAGGTGAAAGAGTTAAAGTCCATGCCAGGCATGGAACTTAGAGCTCGAGCTCGGTTGAAAATTCTGTCTGTTGTTCTTCAAACTTAAACTGTCAGATTCTTTACTCCGCCTCACTGAACAGTCGCTCCGGAGATTCCTCCTTCTGCACGGTTCATTTTGTCGGTTAAAGTATACAAGTTTTCAGTTGTTTAACCGAAATTAAACCGCAACCGGTCAGTTCAAGCTCTATCTGTGGTATTGTAAGTACTAGATAGGTTTTACATTTATTTTCTGTGTTGAACTTGTAAACATTTTTATCAGTTCGGTTTGAACTGATCAAGTTACTTCTATTACATTACAGTCTTTTAGAAGTGCAGTTCCCCGGTTCTTATCAGTTCTAAAAAAAATGGATTTAATTACGTTTTTTTCCACGACCCGTGACACGGTTGGGAACCGATAAGGGAGTCTTGCTTGGCAGATTGCCGTAAAAGGGCAAGTTTTTGGTTAGGCTGGCACTATGTCTGAGAAACCCAAAAGAAAAACCGGGCCCACTGGGTTTCAGCACTATGTTGTATGTGGAGAAGCCTTTGCCAAGGCTGACCCCCACACCACATGTGTTTATTGTCTGGGGTTGACTACCTCAATTCAGACTGCCAGATTTGCATGGGTTTCCCTGCAGCTAAGCATCATCAGGTAAGCGCTCGGTTCGGTCGGTTCCTCCGGTTCAGGAGTATTATTTAAGTTTTATGAACCAGAGAAGGGAGAAGAGGAGTATGAGGAGAGTGAATGTGGTTTTGAAGTCTGGATGTGCCCATTGAACCGGACATCTCTCCAGACAGACCTTCAGGGTCTCCCCCTAGGCTTTCTGAGTCCCCTTCTCACTTCATGTTTAAAAAAAAAAAAAAAAAAAGTGGCTGAAACCCTCCGGCTTCCCTATGGAGGAAGCTGTGGATGATCAGAAGGAGCCTGATTTTGTAGAAATGATGGATATCCCAGAGTCTAGCAGACTGTCTATTCCTCTGCATAAATCTTTTTGGAAACAGACAGTAAAGATTTTAAAAGCTCCTCACACCATATCTCCTGTTGATAAAAGAATGGACAAAAGGTATGCATTATCAGGCTCTGGTACGGAGTTCCTTACACAACAATGCAGCCATGTGGGGGTTGTGCAGGCTGCAGCCTGTGACAAGGCAAATATTCCCTTAGCCTCTCACCCCCCCTGACAAGGACTCCAGAAAGATAGATGCCATGGCAAAGAAACAGTACATGGCAGCTTCCTTAGGACTCAGACAGGCTAATTATATGGCTTATGTTGCTAGATATCAAAATCCAAATGGGAGACTGTTTTAGCTCTAGCAAAGCAGGTTCCTGGCCAGCTGGCAGAAGAGCTGGAGCAGGTGGCCCCTGATGGTATTGAGGCATCCAAGGTGCAATTCCATGCTGCAGTGGACTCTAATGATGTATCATCCAGAGTCATGGCTACATCTGTGGCTCTCCATAGAATGGTTTGGCTCAGATGTACTAGCCTGTCATAGGATACCCAGACTAAGGCCATGGATTTCCCTGTTGTGGGCAACTCTCTGTTTGGGGAGCAAACAGAGAATTACATGAAGAAAATGGATGAATATAGGACCACCTATAGGAGTGCACAGGCCAAGGAAAGGCAAGTCACTTTCCAAAGGCAGCCTCCCAGGGGCAGGAGTAGGCCTTTTCATAGGCCTTTTTACCAAGCCCAGGCTTCCTCTTCAGCTTTTGCACAGAAGGGGTTCTTTAGAGGGAGAGGCAGACGGGGTGCAGGCAGGCCTGCTTCCACCCCTCAGCCTAAAGCCCCTGCCAAACAGGCACCCTGATGGGGCACCCAGGGCCGATTCTCCACTACCTGTAGGGGGCAGGCTGGCTTACTTTGTCCAGGACTGGGAGTCTCTAACGTCAGACAAGTGGTCCTGGAAGTAGTAAGCCAGGGACTGGTTCTCAGCTTCAAAAAATTTCCAAAGATGAGAATCAGATCCTCTCCACCTGCAAATCCTTCAGAGGCTCTTGCCCTGGAGGCAGAAGTCTCTACCTTCCTGGCTCTCAGAGCTGTGGAAAGGGTTCCACCCCTACACCAAGGCAAAGGGTTGTACTCCAAGTACTTCCTTACCCCAAAAAAGACAGGAGAATGGCGGCTCATCCTGGATCTCAGGTATCTAAACAAACACCTTTTAAAACTGAAATTCAAAATGGTGACTCTGGGAATTATTTTACCCTCTTTAAGGCCAGGGGACTGGCTAGTGTCCCTGGACCTCAAGGATGCCTATTTTCATGTTCTCATCAGAAGCTCCCATTGAAAGTCACAAAATGCCTGGCAGTAGCAGTTGCCCACTTAAGAAGGCAAAAAATTGCCATCTTTCCTTACTTGGACGACTGGCTTATAGTAGGCCAGTCCACAGACCAAGTCAGGTTACACCTTCAAGTAACTCAGCAACTGCTAACTTTTCTAGGTTTCCTTCTCAATCTTCCAAAGTCAGTCCTAGAGCCTGTCCAGCTTCTCACCTTCATAGGTGCAGAACTGAACACAAAAGAAGCCAGAGCCTTCCTTCCTCTGGAAAGGGCAAGTACCCTGATTTCTTCCTTCACCCTGCGGGTCTCTCGACCAGCAAGGCACTTTCTACAGCTCCTGGGACACATGGCTGCTTCGACAGTAGTAGTGCAGGGAGCCATATTTCAGATGAGGGACATCCAGTTCCATTTGAGAGCCTTTTGGTCTCAAAGAAAGGACCCTCTAACCAAATTAATTCCAGTGACTCGAACCCTGATCCAGGCCCTTCAGTGGGGGCAGGACCAGGGCAATTTGAGACAGGGGTCCCCTTACCCCTCAGTCTCACTCCTTAATCCTTACTACAGATGCATCCCTATTGGGGTGGGGAGCTCACATGGGCGACCTCACCACCCAGGGGTTGGGGTCCCCTCAGGAATCTCTGCTCCACATCAACCTGTTGGAACTCAGAGCAGTTTTTCTAGCACTTCAAGTTTTTTCCAAATCTGTTCAAAACAAGGTTATTCAAGTCAGAACAGACAATACCACCACAATATGGTACATCAACAAGCAAGGGGGCACTCGGTCTATGGCCTTGTGCACCGAAGCAACAAAGTTGTGGTCTCTGGCTTACTCCCTGAACACCTACCTTGTAGTAGTTCACCTCCCAGGCAAGGGCAATGTCCTGGCAGATGCGCTCAGCAGGATTTCCCAAGGCCATCACGAATGGGCTCTGGATCCCCTAGTTCTGGAGGTGGTAAGTGGTGGGGGCTGATACAATCACGGGATTTAAGAATGCATGGGATAGACATAAAGGAATTCTGGAGGTCAGGGGTAAGGGGCAACAGACTTCTTGGAAAACATAAACTGATCTTACAGACTTAAATGGGCAGACTGGGTGGGCCATAGGCCCTTATCTGCTGACACTGTCTATGTATCTATGTATCTATGTATTGCCAGATGGGGCACACCCCAGATAGATCTTTTTGCAGCCCCAGACAATCACCAACTTCCTCTTTTTTGTTGCAGGCCCCCAGTGTTGGGCTCAGTCCCCCTGGGTGCTTTCCTTCTCAGTTGGGAAGGGAAGTTTCTCTATACCTTTCCTCCCTTCCCTCTCCTGTTCAAAGTGCTAGCTAAAATCAGGTCTCAATCCTGCAAGATGTTTCTGATTGCTCCAGACTAGGCCACACAGCCCTGGTACCCACTCCTTATGTCCTTAGCAGTCCACCGTCCCCTGTGTCTCCCAGGAATCACAACTGGTTATCCTGTGCTCAGGAGAGGGTTTGGGTACCCGAACCTCAAATCTCTCAATCTCAAGGCCTGGCTTTTGAAGAGTTAGAGTTTGCTGACCTACACCTTTCCCAAGGTGTATTGGATATTCTGAAGGCTTCTAGGAAGCCTTCCACCAAGGCTACTTATAATTCCAAATGGAAGAGATTTTTCCATATGGTGCTCTGGGAAGCATATTTCCCCAGGATCTGCTGACTTACCCACAGTCCTGGATTATATGGTTCATTTAAATACTTTAGGGCTGAGACCAGCTACCCTAAAAGTGCACCTGGCAGCCGTGTCTGCTTTCTTGTCAGCAGGTAAGCCCTCTTCTCTTTCAGCTCATCCAGTATTCTCCTAGTTTTTCAAAGGGTTGCTTCACACCAACCCCCCATTTAGGGATCCTTCCCCTGCCTGGGATCTTAATATTTGCATTGCCCAACTTATGCAACACCCTTTTGAGCCCTCGTCCTCAGCAGAGCTCAAGTACTTGACTTGGAAAACTGTGTTTTTGGTAGCCATCACTTCTGCCAGGCGCACAAGTGAGTTACAAGCATTGTCAGTGGAGCCTGATTTTATCTCCTTTCACAGAGATAAGGTAGGCCTCAGGACTACCGAAAGTTCTTGCCTAAGGTGGTCTCAGATTTCCACCTTAATCAATCTATATCTCTCCCTGTGTACTTCACTGGCCATTCCTTTTCTGGTGAGAGGAGGTTGCACAGTTTAGATGTCAAAAGATCACTTAGCTACTACATAGATCGTACCAAAGGTCACAGGTTTAACTCCCTCCAACTGTTCCTCACTTATGATGAGGTTGGCAAAGGGAAACCTGCCACTAAAAGATCCATTGCCAGGTGGATCATCTCTTGTGTCCAATTCTGCTATGAAAAACAGGGTAAAGTTCCTCCCTCAGGTCTGAGGGCTCACTCCACCAGAGGTACAGCTGCGTCTCTGGCTACTGCCAGGGACATCTCTATCCTAGAGACATGTCAAGCAGCTACCTGGAAAACGGTGCACACTTTTACTAAGCATTACTCCCTGGACATCCAGGCTAGGAGTGATGCTCGTTTTAACACAGCTGTGCTTCAGAGCCTATTTCTAAGTAGGTTCTGTCCCTCCTCCATGGAGGTACTGCTGTGTAGTCTGCATATGTCATAATATAGCAAGACTTCATGTTGTTTGAAGAAAAAATTACTCACCTTAGCAATGTTGTTTCTTCTAATGGAGTCTTGCTATATTATGACCTCCCCCCCTGCCTGCCCCTCTCAGAACCTTACTTTTGGGGATGTGGGTGGGCAGGGCAGCATTGGCACTTTTTAGATGCCCATCTTGTTTTTCACCCCACCTTTTGGGGTGATCTTTGTTGTGTTGTCATTTTTTGGGTCTCCTGACTTGAGTCTTCTTTGTGGCACCAAAAAATGTGTTTATTTAATTAAGTAGCCAGTTGGCTAGTGTAGGTTTACAGCTTCCACACAGAGTCTTAGTGAGTTTTTGCTCGTAAAGATCTGGCAGTTTAAGTTTGAAGAACAACAGATAGAATTTTCAACCGAGCTGGAGCTCTAAGTTCCATGCCTGGCATGGACTTTAACTCTTTCACCTCCGGAGCAGTTCTAAGGCTGGGACAAACTGCATATGTCATAATATAGCAAGACTCCATTAGAAGAAACAACATTACTAAGGTGAGTAATTTTTTCTTAGGGTTGTCAGATGAGAGACTCTGGAGAGAAAGTAGAGCATGTATTCCCTGAGCTAAACCACAGGCCCTTCACTCCAAATCCTCCCACCCCCCAAGCTACACAAACAGGCCCTGTGCTCCAAAAACACTCCCACCAAGCCAGACCAAGAAGCCCATCTCCTCCCCCCCAACCAAACCACACTAGCAGGCTGTGCAGTCCCACGTCAGCTCTTCTGGCTGCTGAATTGAAGGGCTGGGGGGGTGAGGTGAGAGCAAACCAGTTTCCAAATACCAACTGAGACAAGGATGATAAACAGGATGCAAACAAATTAGAAAACAAAGTGTTGCACTACAAACTATTAAAAGCACATGTTTCAGAAATCTTTGGACAACTTATCACTTTTTTAACAATCTTAATGAGTTAGATTTGGACCAAGATGGTCTGGCTTTTGAAGTTAAATTAAGAGCTGGACGTGTAGCGTTTGGAGCACTGAGTCTGCTGGACAGGCTTGGGCATTTCTCAAGCCAGATCACAAAATGTCCAGTGATAGTGTACTCACCAAAAACAATACAGACTGCAGCACAAGTGAGGCAATTTTCTTTGACTGATTTGCAGAGTATTCACTGCTCCTTAGTGTAGAATAAATGCTCACAGTAGCAATTACAGCACTCTGCTCACCCTAAGCTCCAACTGTAGCCCAGCTTTTAAGCTCTAATGAGCCTTCATCATTGGTGACACATGTCAGGGAGAACCCAAGCCTGACCAGCAGGTCCGAAGCTCCAATTCCCCCTTCCCTCAACCTCCACAAGAAGCAGGACCCTTAGTCTGGAACCAGAGTGGGACATATCAGTTTGTGAGCTGCCGGTCAGCTGTGCCCCTAGCTTTTAAAAACTGGTAGCCAGGACATCCGGTGACGTCACCGCCATGATGGCCACCTAGTGGAAGAGCTCCGGGGCTGCTCAATTATAATTAAAACTTTCCGGTGGTTAATCCTCTCTCAGACAGCAAATATTCTTATTTGGATTGCAGGGCAATGGCAACTAGCCGACCCAGACACAGAACCTCACAAGCAGCCAAACTGAAAAGCCTGATGGATTCAGACAAAAAATTGGGCCCTCCACTAGACGCTCACTCAGCCTCCCTGGTGAATAGTCTGGCAGATTCAGAGGACAATTTTGATGGAGGGGATCAAGTAGCAATTCTATCAAAATTAGATGGCATTATCAAGGCAAACCATAGGGTCAAATCCTCAGTGGCAGACCTCAAAGCAGACCTACGAGCCATGGATAAACGAACTACAGCAGTAGAGGAGTATGTCGGAGGCCTAGCAGACTCCTCTGGCCAGCATGACTGGGCCATTCTTTACCTGCTTACAAGGGAACGGGAGCTTCAACTAAAATTAGATGATCAAGAGAACCGAGCATGTCGGAACAATTTCCATATTTACGGAGTTCCTGAGGACATGGAAAAGTCCTTTGAATCAGTTGAAGCGTTTGTCTTAAATATTTTATGAGATGTATTAAAAATTTCCGAAGATACCCCTCTCCCAATTGAAAGGCACACAGATCACTTGCCGCCAAACTGAAAGACCAAACAATCTATAATTGCCCGCATGTTAAATTATTAGGATCATCAAATGGTTCTCCAAACAGCCTGGAAAATGCGAGAGGTGAAAGTGGATGATCAAAGATTGTTCTTTGATCAGGACTTTTTGGATATACTCAATGAGAAGAGAAGGTTGATCCGAGGAGTTATTAAGCAAGACAAAGAAAAGAAAATACGCATACAGCTTTATTACCCAGCCAAGCTGCGCATACACACAGAAAAGGGTCCTGTTCTTTTTGATGATCTGTGGGATGCAGCACCCCTGCTGAAGCAACTAGGTCTCTATTGCCCTGAAATGCACGCCAATATGCTGGAACATGAAATCTCTCGCTCAGCTTGGCGGAGAGCAGGCAGACTCAGGAAAGCGCAACCCTCCACAATAACATGGTCTTCTCATTTAAACCAGGATCTGATGGCGATTTTAAGTAGAGAAAACAAGACTTCTCCTTCAGAGGCAGTAACGCAGTAAAATGACAACCCTGAACTTACTAAAGGTATTGCTTACTTTTACGCATCGTTTACAGCCTCGCTTGCTTGGTTTTCATCCTAAGCAGCAGCCATGCTGCACACCGCAGGGATTTTGGACTGCAAGCAATGATTCACTCACCTAATCTACATGGCTGGCCAATATTTTTGAACTGGATTTTATTGCACTGTACTAGTGTGGGTTTAACTGAACTTTAACAAGAAATTTTATTTCAGATGATCTGCTCAAATTTCGATCTCAAGGCTGGGGGGGGGGATACTCGTGGGCTTTAGGAATTAATATTCAAATAATCTTTTTTTATTTAGTCACCTTCTTTAAACATATTGAAATGGGCCTACGAGTAATAGGAACTACCATTTGGGTCTGTGTTTGTAGTTCAGAGGGGGGGGTGACACCCAAAGAATTAAGTACAAATAAACCACTGGCAAAAACATCGAAGGGGAGTTAGACCTCTCCTTATCTTTTAGTCTTTTTTTTTTAAGGACATGAGTGGCCCTGGGGACTTCGCTGGGAGGATCTCAGCATACTGAAGGTACTAAAAGCTTCACAGCTAACCTCAGTCCTACTGTGTTCATGTTCATTTTCTACTGATTCTAAGGAATCAGGCCTACAATTTGTAGGAGCTAGAGCCTCGGCTCAGTTCCCCCCGCGACTGCGGGGTAACACCAACCTTCTACACCTAGGAAGCAATTTTAAAGGGTTTTAAAAATGTATAACTTGTTAGTTATAATCTGCTGTTTAGAGTTGAGTTTTTTCACATTACCTTTATGTGTTGTTTATTAGGTAAATTTACCTATCGAGTTTATAGTTCATTTATTTACAATGCTGTTTTGAATGAACGATGCAATGGACTTTCTAAGGAAATGATGTTGCAGAAAACTGCTGGAGTGGGTTGGACAGAGCCAGATAAAATGGTAACACAAGTAATCTTAAAGAAAAGGAAAAATCATCTTCATCAGAAATGGGTACCCTTACGATAACATCCCTGAATGTTCAGGGTATCAACTCCCCAATTAAAAGGACAAAAATATTACATTACTTGAAATGGATAAATAAGGGATATGCAATGGAAGCAAGTGTAATAAATGATTTATCTGCACAAGAGCAGTTTGACCTCGGGTAACCTCACGAGTGGCATAAGCCACGAGTGTGGTGTCCGAGGTCAAACTGCTCGAGTGCAGATAAATCATTTATTACACAAGTTTTCCATCGCATATTCCATTTCTGCAATTCTTTTATTTTTGTTTTTGTAGGGGCCATTTGTTAGTCAAAAAATAGAATAAAAATTGAATTTGCTGCCATTTTTTGCTGATTATAGAAAATCTAAAGGAATCTAGAAACAAAGCACATCTCATTTTGTAGATATTTTTATGCTGCACAACTTTTGTGCTCAAAGTACTATACTAGCTTTTTTGTTTTTATGTTATTTGCTTTGTTTGATGAAACAGTGCACAAAAATGGAATTTTTTGCTGTTTTTCACTAATTCTGTAAAAACTAAAAAGTATCTATAAGTGAAACACCACTCATTTTGTAGATATTTCTGTGGCGAATAAACTTTGTGCTCACAGTACCATGCTATCATTTTTTATTTTAAAGTTATTTACATTTGTTTGCGGACAAAATGAAAAATAAATATGAATTTTCTGCTGTGTTTTTGCTAATTATCAAAAAATCTATAAGGTATCTATAAATGAAATACCACTCATTTTGTAGATAATTTTGTGCTGCACAACTTTCATGCTCATAGCACCATGCTGTCTTTTTTCATTTTTAAGTTATTTGCATTTGAATATAGTTAGTACTGGTACTGAGGCTGTACATTCTAAATAAGTTCCGGAGTGATTGTGACATATCTACTATGTGAATAAATCTGTGATGATTCGTCTACTATGTGGATAAATGTAAAATTTTGAATTTATCCCATAGTATCTCAGATTTATCTCATAGGATTTATGTCCATGCCTATTGCATAAAGACAGATATAGGCCTCATTCAAGAAACCAGACTTTCAGATCTCGAACATGAAAAACTGAAACGAAGCTGGGTGGGGGGGTAACATACTCATCGCATCCTTCGGGTAAACGAGCAGGGGTGGCAATTTTAATTCAGAGAGAGTTACCATTTAAAATCACCTCATAGTTAATGGTAGACAGGGGGAGAGGAGTAGTGATTACAGGGAAAATATTCTCTCAAGTGATTCACTTAATAAATCTATATGCCCCTAATAGGGATGACCCCTCCTTCTTTATTAGGTTGTTTGAGAACATAGCAGATCTAGGTGAAGGAATGATTTTAATAGGGGGTGATTTCAGTTCTGTTCCCAACCCACAGTTGGACTGCTCCTCTCAAAATGCATCCACAAATAAAGGTGTGAGTCAAGCTATTAGGGCTGGGATGAGGGAATTGGCTCTAACGGACATATGGAGAGATTTAAATAAGGCAGTTAGAGATTACTCATTCTACTCTTAGCCAAATGAAGTATATTCAAGAATTGATTATTTTCTGTGTAGCAGTTTAATTTTCACAAAGCCAAAAATTGTGACATCCTTCCGCATTTGGTCTCTGATTACTCTGCTGTAACATTGGCTTTAGAACTGGGAGATTGGCGAAGGGTGTGACACTGGTGGATGAACTCCTCCCTGCTAGACAGGGAGGAATTTCAAACCCTCATACAAGATACAGTCAAAGACTATCTCTTGCACAACCCAACTACAGGTCCTGACTCTACCAGTTTCTGGGATGGACTTATGGCAGTCGTGTGAGGAGCGATCATCTTGTTCGCATCTCACCTCAAAAAAGCTCAGCTAGAGAAACAAACAAATCTTGAAACTAAATTAAAACAGTTTGAACTGCAAGCTAAACAGGGTGGGAAGGGGGAGCAGCGCTTAAGAAAGAAATACAAGAAATCAGAAGACAATTACAAAACATTTTGGACTCCCAAATAGAGGGGAAATTAAGATATGGAAACCAAAAATATTACGAATTTGGCAATAGGGCTAGTAGGCTGCTTGCTTTTCAGCTAAGATGAGCACAAGCAGACTGATATGTTAAGGTCTTAAATACAACTAAACAAGCCCCCCCCCCAAGTATATACACCTATGAATATTGTGGATGCCTTTAAGGAATACTATGGAAAATTATATGACCCACCTCCCAAAACACCACAAACTAAGGATGTAATCCAAAGTTTTTTAGATAAAATATCCCTTCCGAGGTTAGCAGATGACCTCCAGATGTGGCTGCAATCTCCCATTACATTGTGTGAGGTGACCCTAGTCATTCAGAATTTGAAAGGGGGTAAGTCCCCTGGTCCTGATGGGTTTAACTCTGAATTTTACCAAAAATTTAGGAAAGTTTTGGTCCCTTCTCTGGTTCAGGTCTTTAATAAACAGAAACAAGAAGGTGGGTTTCCAGCATCATGGAAGGAAGCATATATCACTGTTATTCCTAAGGAAGGAAAACCCCCAGACTTATGTAGCTCTTATAGAGCAATCTCACTTCTGAATGTCTACTCTAAGATCTTTACAAAGATCTTAGCAAATAGGGTCAATACGGTACTTCCTGACTTGGTACACCCAGACCAGGTGGAATTTGTTTAAAATAGATATCATAAAGACAATATCAGATGCTGCCTGAATATACTACATTTGGGTAAAAGGGGACAGGAACAACAGGTGGCAATTGCCATCGATGCAGAAAAAGCATTTGACCGCTTGCACTGGGACTTCCTCCTAGAAGCATTATGGAAATTTGGATTTGAAAACCAGTTTGTAAGGTGGATAGAGGGAATTTATGATAATCCTATGGCCAAGGTGAAAGTGAATGGAACGATGTCACAACCACTGAAAATCAATCTGAGTATGAGGCAGGGGTGCCCCCTATCCTCTATCCTCTTTGCACTCAGTATGGAGCCATTAGCCCAACTAATTAGAGACCATAAAGAAGTAATGGGCATTACAGTGGGGGTGGGAGAAAATAAAATTTCACTGTATGCAGATGACACCATGCTATATTTAAGAGATCCACTACGGACCTTCCCTATCCTAAATCAGATACTAGAGAGTTACAGCCAGGTCTCCGGATTTAAAATAAAGCAGGATAAAACTGAAGTGATCCTAGTTAGTGGTCAACACACTAAGGAACCCGGAACAACTAATCCCTTTTAAATGGACCACCTCTCAAATTAGATACCTGGGAATTCATATCCCCACTGACTTAAAATACCTATATCATGTAAATTATAACAAACTGTTCCAAGAGGGTATCCACAGATCTGAAAAGATGGAGTATTCTTCCTCTGTCCTTACTAGGGAAAATTGAAACCGTAAAAATGAATATACTTCCCCGGTTTTTATTTTTGTTTAACACACTCCCATTACGGATTCCAAGAACAGAATGGCAAAAAATTACCAAAATTATACATCACTTTGTCTGGGGTGGAAAGCGAGCCAGAATTGCTGGGAGACATTACAAAGAATGAAGAAGAAAGGGAGGTCTTGGACTCCCCTAATCTTAGAATTTATTATCACATAGCATAGCTAGGAGCCTGGGTTAACTATCTTATGAATGACTGCAATAATTCCTGGGTATCTCAAGAAGGTAAAATAGCAACAAATGTTTCCATTTTGTTACCACTTTTAGTACACATAGCAGGGAAGTGGAACAAATAATTCTGAAACATTGGGATGTCCTATTTCATGAAAGGGGTTTGCAACACTATATATTTATCCAACAATGTCTTATAGACATGCTGCTACTTTAAAAGACACACTTGTAAAAAGTCATTTTCTGGAACAAGTGGGACACACCAACAGCTGGCTTAAGAAGAGCAAAGAATGTGTACAATGTAGAAACTGTGTAGCCTGTAGACATGTGGTGCAACGAAAATAATTTTTCACGAATGAAGGGAAGATTTTTGAAATTAGGCAATTGATAACATGTAATACTCAAGGGGTCATTTACCTAGCAAAATGCAACTGTGCAGCATTTTATGTGGGGAAGACAAAAAGGGCCTTCAAAGTGAGAGTATTGGAACATAGTCGAGCTATAGAGAGACGAGATATCACATATGCAACAGCTGCACATGTTTTAGATAATAAAAATGAGACACATATTTTAAAATTCATGGAAATTGAAAAAGTCTTTTTTGACCAAAGGGGTGGTAACTTTTGTAATAAGATTATGAAAAAAGAAAATGGGTGGATTCTTAGATTAAAGGCACATAAAAAATCTGGCATAAATGCAAGTTTGGAATTGAAGCCATATTTAGAGTAGATATTTCATGAAATCAAAGGTTTTTAAATATTTGGAATACAGTTCTATCATACTATTTAATAAAATTTGGAGATTGTATTGTTAGGATTTTTAGTTATCTATTTAACATTTGAGATATTTAAATGTATGAGACATTCCATGATAACCAATGAACTGTGGACATGTCATTATGATGTTATGCTTGAAAGAGTATTTAACTAACGTTTTTTGATTGCATGTTTCACTTTTGATAAAGGACTGATGTCCGAAATGCGTCAAGTGGTTTGGTGTCAGTGCAATAAAAGAGTTTTTTAGTAGCTCTGTGTTTCATTGTATTGGGATGGATGTGTGCCACAGCTTTTGGAAAAATAAGTACTTCAAAGAAATACAGGGCGAACCCGGCCTAACTCCACAATCAGATTTTAATGGTCCCCCTTGTTACCTTATTAAAAAAACAATAGAGAATCCCTGGGTTAAACAGACGTACAGAATTTGGGGTGAAATTAAAAAAGATCTGGTTATTTCAGACACTTTGACTAACAAAACAGAGATTACAGACTGTACAGATTTTCTCCCTCCAAAGATGGATCAGGTCTTTACTTATTGGAAAAGGAAGGGTTTGAGATTTTTTAACCAATTTACTGACTTAGGTCAACTTAAAACTTTTCAAACCCTGCAGAATGATTTCCAACTCCCCAATTCTCACTTTTTTAGATATCTTCAAGTAATATTGTTTCGTAAAACAGGGAACAATTTAACACTAGTGCAACAATTTATTTATTTATTTATTGGAACAACCCCCATCCCTGTTGACTCAGACCATCTGGGAATCAGCTGTCACACTGGGTAGGAAGAAATTAATTTCTAGACTGATGGAAACACACAGAGCCACTAAAGAACTACCACCGCTTCTTTGTTAATCTGAATGGGAATTGGAGTTACATACCCAGTGTGATGAAATTACTTGGCAGAGAGTTTGGGATGGGGTTAAACATACATCAGCATCTAACAACTGGAAAGAATTCAGATGGAAAATTATTTCTAGATTTTTTTATACACCTACCAGAACAAAACACTACTTAACAGACAGTTCAGACTTATGTTGGAGAGGTTGCAAGGGAATTGGGACTCATTTACATATATTTTGGGAATGTCCTATATTATAGCCCTATTGGGTGGAAATAGGCACCCATATAGGACATATGATGGAATGGGGAGGAAGAACAGACTTTGAAACTTTAGTACTTGGCATACTTCTGAAGGGATGCAGATCTAATAGTCAAAAATTATTTATTGGCATATTGTCAGCAGCAGCGTGCAAAGCCATTACCAGATGTTGGCTCTCCCAAATTATCCCCACAGCAGAAGATTGGATTAATATAGTTAAAGATATAGCAATAGTTGAAATGATCACAGCAGATCTATGACTACAGAAAGACAAATATAATCAGATCTGGCTTCCCTTCATGTATTTATTGGAAGAACTACAAGGTACCCCAGTTCTGGAACAATTTTCCCATGGATGCTAATTAATGAAACTGAGAAACAAAACAGCCCTACAACAAGTTATGTAGGTTTGACGTTGTTTTATTGAATAGTTGTTTGTTGAACTGTGCCAACTGGAGGTCTGGGAAATAGGCTGTTTTTGCTGTGGAACATACATCAATTAACTTTTTCGCAGGATACAACAATCTTCTTCAGTGGACTGTATAATGATAGTTTCCTTAGAAAATACCTAGAAGAGAAGAGACGTTGATATAAGCTTGTTAATTCAGTCCAACAAAAGTATTTGCCTGCAAAATTAACTCCTCTAATTTCATAGACCTGATCAAATGAATGTATAATTGTAATACGTACAGTATCTTATGCAATAAACTATAAAGTTTAAAACAAAACTGGTAGCCAGATCAATATTTTTTAATGTCCATCATTTAAAAAAAAATCAAGAATCATTTTCATGGGTAGGTAGCTTGTTTGCTGGTAACTTCTGAAATCTGATAGCCAAACCAATTTTTTAGTGGCCATTGGCTTCCTGATTTGTCTCACCCTGTCTGGAACACACAATGCAGTGTACTCTTCAATCAAAAACACTTCCAAGACTATGGCCTCCTACCCCCAAAAAGCTCAATTTCAAGCTGAACTTTTAATCTCCACACCCACAACCGCACAAGGTCCACATGCATTTTAACATCCCTAAACACAATGTTTAAATCTCAATCCCCACTCCCACACACAAATGCTACCCCCCAGCTTTTGAAGTGAAGGGTCATGGTTGATGGGAGGTTTGGAGTGAAGGACTGGTTGCCCTGGCTTGGTTGTTCCTCAAGACAGACCAACAGACCATTCAGTCCAAAATAACCCCCAGGCCACACCAGTAGTCTTTTCAATCCAAGTACCACCCCAGCCACACCAGTAGGCCCATCACTCCACCCCTCAAACAACCAGGAGGTCCATCCATCCAATCCTCCCCTCCAGCCACACTAACAGGCCAGATCCCAAAACCAGACCAGCATGCCTTAAGCTTTAAGCCCCCCCCAACACCAGCAGGTACCATTACTTCCACAACACCCAACACAACCCCCCAGCCACACCAGTAAGCCCTTTACTCCAAACTCTTCCCCCCAAGAAAGACCAGGAGGCACATTGCTCCACTTCTCCCACAAGTCACACCAACAGGCCAGGTTCCAAAGCTGGACCAGCTCCACTTGCTTCAAGCCTTCTCTTGTAGGCCCTTCACTCCACCTTCCCCCAACCAGGTAGGAGGTCCATCGATCCAAGCCCCTCCCCAAGCCACATTCAGGTTGGATCCCAAAGCTAGACCAGCAAGCTTGGCTTCAGCTCCAAGACCCCCCCCAGCGCACAATGCTAACAGGCACCATTACTTCCACAGTGCTCCTCCCACAACACAAACCCCCAGCTATACCAGTATGCCCTTCACTTCAAACCCTTCCCCCAGACAGACCAGGAGGCCAATTGCTCCACTTCCCCCACAAGCCATGCCAACAGGCCAGATTCCCAAGCTAGACCAGCTCCTCTAGCTTGAAGCCCCCCGTAGGCCCATCACTCTACCATCTTCCCACCAACCAACCAGGAGGCCCAGCAATCCCTCAAAGCAGGGCTATCTTTACAGTTTTGGGGCCCCCAGTGAATTGATGGCTCTGGGGCCCTAAATTTATGGAGAACCATGATATGCTCCACTATACGCACAGTTATCAGTATTGGCTCAGTAGCACTTAACGAAGTCAGAGCAAGGAACGGCATCTTAGAACATTTTGTTTATATAAAATATTGCACATTACTATGAACAGAATACTGCACATTATTAATTTACATATGGGTTGCAAGAAAGGTACACCAAGCCAAGGTTTGTTTCTCAACAGTGTAATGCCCCATAATAGTGCATTACAATGTCAGTACTGGATAGTAACCTAAGTTCCTGGTGTGGGACTAGAACCCATGACCTTCCTATCTTCAAGCCCTAGAGATAAGCATACCAACAGAACAACTAACGTTACTTTCTTTTTTGAATCAAGACTCAGTAGTGAATCTCTTTTTTTTCCTGGATCAGTAGTGAAGTAAGGCTTTAATATGTTTCCCTTTTCAAACTAGGATAGTCATTCAAAACTACAGACATGTCAGGTAGCTTAGGGCTTATATTTTCAATCCCATGTTACTGCACATTATCATATTACAAAATACAGTTTCTGTAATGACAGTGCTCAGTGTTTTTTAGGGTACATAATACCACAACCACACTCAGCAGGTCAGGCCCTCTGCTCCCACAGTGCCAACCTCTGAGTGCAGTATTGTGAGCAGGTAATAGACAGGGTAACCTTCCTGTCTGCCTGTGGGTCTGAATCACCTTTGGTCTCAAGTTCTGGGGGGATTCAAACTGTGAACCTTATGCTAGCATACCCAAATGTACAGGCGCAGATTCGTGCCCTGTTCGGGGATTGCAGTACAATCTTATACCAGGTGGCTCCAAACCAGGCTTCCAAAATGAACCCTTAAAACTCTATAAAAGACCTTAGGTATTTTCTTACCTTTTTCCAGTTTAGTAACACCATCAAGCTCTTGAACAGTTTTTTCAGTCTTAACCCTCTATACGTCATATGCAAAAGAAAGAACTTGGAAGACCCAGGCAGTATCTTTCAGATGACAGGTTTACTTAAAAATGGATAAAAATATGTTAAATATAAACACAGAACAATATATCAAAGAGCATACTATCACTTAAAAGAACAAGGTTAAAGTACAAAACATAAACTCCCACCACAATACAATGAGGGCCGGATATTCAGACTGCGCCGGGCAGTGGCGCAAGCCTGGGTGGAGTACAACTGGGCTGCACCAGGGCCAGGACCAGGCGATATTCAACAGAGATGCACCATGGCTCAGCACCATTGAATATGGCATGGAGGGTGCACACACTGCGCATGGTGCAGTGGTACTGTGTCAGCGCAAGACACAGAGAGGGAGCACGGGGATGCGCCAGCACAAGTGCAGTTGCGCTAGGGGCATCACCCATGATATTCAGCCGGGGGCATGCAAATGAGGCCATAATATATGCAAGGTGCAAATGGGTCATTTGCATGTCATTATGGACCCATTTGCATGCGATGCGCTGTGTCTCGGCCAATTGCGCCTAGTGCCCTGCCGAGCTGCTGCAGTTGGGGATCAGCACCCTGGTGGGCTATTGAAGCCCCTCCACCCCATACGCCTGATCATGGGCTGTTGTAATAAAAATGAAATCCTGGTGGTTTAACCATCCCCCCCCACACCAGATTGCGGGCAGGTGTTGCTTTCATAGACGTACCTGGTGGGCGAGTTGTACCTCCCTCCCCACCCTCCCAGAGAGGACCCCCAGCCACCTGGCACCCCCCCCGTCATCGGCGGGTGGCAGCACCCTGCCTGCATACTGCCCGGCTGCCCAACGAATGACAGGTGCAGTATGCTCCGTAAGCCTATTGGTCCATAGTGTGGACCAATGGGCTTGCAGACCATACTGTACTACACAGGGCCAGATATGTGAATGAACGCATTCATTCACATATTTGGTCATGTGTAGTACTGTTTTGTCCATTGGTCCATGCTGTGGCCCAATAGGCTCACGGAGCATACTGTACCTGTCATTCGACAGGCGGTATGGGTGGGTTGCTGCCACCCGCTGATGACAAGGGGGGCTGAGTGGCCAGGGTCCTCTGTGGGAGGGTGGGAGGTACCGCTACCCACCAGGTACGTCTATGAAACACCTGCCTGCAGTCGGCGTGGGGATCACTAGACCACCAGGATTTCATTTTTATTACAACAGCGCTATTGGGTGTGAAGGGAGCAGCTAGACCACCAGGGTTACTGTCATGTCATCAGATGCCCGCGATCAGGCTTACGGGGTGGGTGGGAGGTCCACTGGACCACCAGGGGGGTATGTGTGCTTGGCAACGGTGTTCTGGGTGGGCGGGTGGTCAGGCTGGCGGCTGCTGTATTGCACCTTGCAATACAGCAGCCCACCTGTGGGTGGCCGAGACTTGCTCCTGCTTTTCTGGAGCTCAACTTTGAGCCCCACTGTGTGGCGCAATGCAGGGTTGTGCCGGCACATGCCGCACATCCCAGGCTGAATACCGGGATGTGCCGCATATGCATGGTCACGCCCCCTGCATCTGCGCTGCATAGGATTACATTGTGCCCCAGCACATCAGGAATTGTGCTGCACCTGGCAGCCATTTGAATATTCCGGGGTGGTGCAATGTGGGGTTGCGCCAGCGCAACTCAGGTGTGCCAGGCGCAATCCCTTTGAATAACCCTGCCTTAGACTTTTTCTATCTAATGTATTACCTCTTTACAGTGCTTAAGTCAGATCAGAGATCTTGTTTCTTAAGAGTCCAAAAAGATGTATCACAAAGATCAGACACAAGTCCTAGTTAAACTCTGTCTCTCTCACACACCCCTTCTATGATGTCATCTAGCTCCTCCTTTTAGAATATAAAAAATATGCAAACTCCTGTCAGGAGATATTTTAAATACTGTGACTTCAGCAAAAACTAATTTCCCAAATTATGACAGTCTTTAATCAAGCCTTTCCTTTGATCCTGTGTGGTTTCCTGTTCCCAAGGCAGGTCAAAGATTTTACAACTTTTCACACCATAGTGGTATAACATGTTTTTCCTCTAAGACGTCATAAAAGTTTATATCCTGGCAGCTGGGTCAGTTCTAATTAAGATAGAAAAACAGGAGACCCTTAATTAAGTCTCTCTAGTCTTTTTATTGTCTCCTGGTTTCAGGTCACTTGTCACTCCACTGACCGGGGGGGACCATAGCACAGGATGTCTCATGTGAGACACTCACATACCACATTCTATACTACAAATATCATAGAACAATCATAACCAGCTGGCCAAGCGTCACAATCCTCCCACCTAGACTGAATCTGGGGGCTCTGTCTCCTGCATGGGATGAGCTTCCCAAATCAGTTCATGCCTCATACAGACGCGATAGGCCAGCGGCATTCTGATTGGTCACTCCAGCCCTATGTAAGATTGTCATGTCATACCCTTGCAAGGCAAGACTCCATCTTAATAGTCTGCCATTAGTTTTTCCCATTTGGGTCAGCCAAACCAGGGGGATGTGGTCCGTTTATACCTCAAAATGCTGCTCATATAAGTATGACTCTAACTTCTTTAGGGCCCACACTACGGCAAGACACTTTTTTTCCACAGTCGAGTAAGCCTGCTCCCTGAGAAGTAACTTTTTACTCAGGTACACTACAGGGTGATCTTTCCCTTGGTTGGATGTCTGACTCAGTACTGCCCCAATACCCACATCTCAGGCATCAGTCTGGAATATAAAGGGTCTGCTATAGTCGGGACTTGTCAACACAGGAGCACTGCACAGTGCCTCCTTCAGTCTAGTAAAGGATTTTTCACAGGTTGGTTCCCAAGTAATTTTCTTAGGCATCTTTTTCTTTACCAGGTCAGATATGGGAGCAGCCAGGGCACTGTAATTGGGTACAAATGTCCTATGTACCTTGCTGTCCATAGCAAACTCCTGACCTGCTTCTGCGTTTCTGGACTGGGCCATGCCTTAATCACCTCTATTTTTACTTGATTAGGACGGCACTGTCCCCAGCCTACAACATACCTGAGGTATGCCACTTCAGCCATGGCCACCTGGCACTTCTAAGCTTTGACAGTGAGCCCGGCCCTCTGTATCCTGCCCAGCACTTCCTTAAGGTGGGACAGGTGTTCCTCCTAATTGGCACTAAAGATGGCAATGTCATCCAGGTACACCACAGCATACTCCTCAGCACCATTTAACACCTGGTTCACCAACCTTTGGAAAGTGGCCAGGGGCGTTCTTCATTTCAAAAGGCATTACTTTAAATTCAAATAAGCCTATCGGAGTGATGAAAGCCGACCTCTCCCTAGCTCTGTCCGTTAACTCTACCTGTCAATACCCCTTTGTCAGGTCACTAGTCATAATGTATGTCGCCCCTCCCAACTTGTCAAGGAATTTCGTCCATCTGGGGCATCAGGTGGGCTTCTGACTTCGTTACTGCATTCAGTCCATGATAGTCCACACAGAAACAAATAGAGCCATCTGGCTTGGGCACAAGGACTACGGGTAAGGCCCAGGGACTGTGAGATCTCTGGATTACCCCTAAATCCAGGATTTCCTCCACCTCCCTCCTAATGTCCTTTTGGACAGCCTCTGACACCTGATATGCTGTATGCCGTATGGGCATCTGTGTCCCTGTCTCTACATCGTGTGTTTCTAAGGGGGTTAGTCCAGGCTTGGTGCTAAACAGTGGGGCAAAGTCTGCTAAAACCTCCCTTACTTCCTGGATCTTGTCCGGGACCAGCTGGGGAGATAATTTAACTGCTTCCACAGAGGACTCCTGCTTGCTTTCTTCCAGCAAGTCCAGAAGGGGGTCTTCTTCATCCGTCCTCTCCCCAGAACTACATACTGCAAACACCATGTCAGCCCTGTTAGCATATGGCTTCATCATGTTGACATGGTACATTCTTTCTGTCTGTCTTCTGTCAGGTAACTCTATGATATAATTCACGTCATTTACCTTCCTAACTACTTTGTACGGTCCTGCCCACTCAGCCTGCAGCTTATCTTTCCAGACCAGGATAAGGACCATGACTTTCTGACCCACCGTGTATGAGCGAGCTCTGGCTCTGCGGTCATACCACACTTTTTGTTTCTGTTGGGCAGCTGCCAGGTTGCTCTGGGCTGTTCCCATAAGCTCCTTCAGCCTTTCTCTAAACCTAAGGATGTAATCCACTATGGGAGTTCCCTGGGTGGGGTGGTTACCTTCCCAGTCCTCCCGGATCAAGTCTAGGAGCCCATGCACATGGCATTCATATAAGAGCTCAAAGGGGGAAAATCCTGTAGACTCTTGGGGCACCTCCCTGTATGCAAACAACAGATGGGGAAGGTATTTCTCCCAGTCCCTCCCATGCTGTTCAGCAAATGCTTGGAGCATTGATTTCAGGGTACCATTAAATCTTTTCACAAGCCCATTGGCTTGCGGGTGATAAGGTGTCGTGTGCCTCTGCACCACCCCACACTTCTCCCACAAACATTTCATCAGGTCCAACATGAAGGAACCTCCTCAATTGGTGATAACCGCCTGCGGAGACCCAACACAGGAGAAAATCCCAAGTAAGGCATCTGCCACTTTGTCTGTCCTCAGGGAGGATAGGGTGACTGCCTCGGGGTACCAGGTGGTATAATCCAGCACAGTCAGGATGAACCTCTTCCCAGAGGAGCTGGGGGTATTTAAAGTCCCCACAATATCCATTCCAACCCTCTGGTATGGCTCCTCCACTATGGGCAATGGAAACAGGGCAGCTTGGATTTTCTTACCTGCCTTCCCTATTTCTTGGCACTGGTGACAAGACATGCAATACTCCTTCACCTGCTGTGTGAAGATGGGCCATAGAAATTTTGGGCCAACCGCTGCATAGTGCGTGCGATTCCCAGATGACCAGACAAGGGAATATCATGTGCAATCTTGAGCTACTGCTCATGATATCCCTGGGGAATGACAAGCTGCATGCCTATCACCCCTCCTTCTGTCTTCACAGCCTGAGTATACATCAGTCCATTTCCCCAATAAACTTTATAGTTACCGTCACCTCCCTGTGCTCTGTCAGAGTCTGCCCAAGCTCTCAGCTTCTCTAGACTTTGGTCATTTTTCTGAGCAGCTGCAAACTCCATACACATTCCCAAGGCATAGGACAGGTCCCCTTCGGTCTCTACACTAGGGTCCCTAGCACTAGCGTCAGGGCACTCAGGATCACTGTCATCCCTAACCCTCTGACAATGGGTCACCCCTCCTTTGGAGTAACCCTCCGTAGCTGAATGGTTACTTTCTACTGGGGAAATTTCTACCCCCCTTCTCATTAGTCTCCCTATCAGGAGACACAGGCTGGGAAACCAGCCTCCCAGTGGTTTCCACAATGGCTTCTGTGGGGTCCAGGTAACTACAATTTTCCCTTGCCGCTTGGCTATGGGTAACTGCATACACCATCCCCTGTTTGAGACTGTTACCAAGGATGACGTCAACTGCTACAGTTTCAGCCACAGTGACCTCTTGCACAGTTTCCCCTGTTTCACCCCAGTCTAGGAGAACACTAGTGAGGGGTAATGTTTTCTCCTCACCAGTAAAGTCTTGTACAGTTACAAATTCATTGGGTATAAGCTGACCAGGCTGTACCAGATCCCTCTTTACCAATGTCAGAGATGCCCCTGTGTCCCTTAACCCTTGTGTCTGTACACCATTCACCATGACTGGGTGTATGTGTTCCCTCATGTTCACAGGCATGCTTCCAGGGACACACAAACAACTCACTTCTTTCCTAGCCCCATTCTGCATATTGCTCGCCCTTTTGGGACATTGCCTGGCAATACGTCCAGTTTCTTTACAAACCCAACATTCGTTTCTTTTCTCAGAGAAATATTTTCTCTGAAACCTGGGGCTAATTGGTTTTGGTGGAGGCAGTGAGGGTTTTAGGTGCCCTGAAGGCATGTTTTTCCATTTCTGTGCTGCCATGCCCACCCCATTCGCTCTCAGAGCAGGTCTGCTCTTGGCATAGCGGTCCAAGAGTTCAGCAGCCTCTTGTACTGTTTTGGGATCTTGGTCCTCCAGCCAGGTTTTCAGCTCTGCTGGGCATGCCCCAAAAAACTTTTCTAACAAAATAGCATTTTCAATTTTATCTACAGAATTTGTTTCAATTCCTTCGTACCAACGTTTAAAAACTGACATTGTTTCATGGCTAACTCCTCATAGCTCATATCAGGGCTTCTTCTGAGCTTACGAAATTTAGCTCTGTATGCTTCTGCAGTTAAATCAAACTTTTTTAAAAGTGCAGCTTTAAGTTTTCTGTAATCATTACTGTCTTCATTTTGCATTTGACCCGATGCATCTTGAGCTTTCCTGGTAAGCAGAAGGGATAGCTGGAAGCTCCAAGACATTCTACGAATTTAAGCCTGAATACAAACTTTTTCAAAGGAGTTTAAAAGGCATCCATATCCTCCCCCTCTTTAAATTCAGCTATCAATTTGGAATTCAATTTGTAACCCAGTCCTGTAGTTCCAGTTAAACCCAAGCCTTTATCTGCTCTGGTGCTGGTGGCTGGAGTCATAACTTCTCCAGTTCATGTCGCCTCTGGCACTCATGCTCTTCACAGTCTGCCTCTCGCTGTTCACGGTCTGCTTCTCACCATTCCTGCTCCCTCTTCTCCTCTGTGGCTCGCTGTTCTTGCTTCTCTTCTCTCTGGAACTCCAACTCCATTCTGTGCAACTCAATCTGTAGCCTGATTGCTTCTGACTCCAGAATGCTGGTGACCTTCCCCTGCTGCTGTGGCCCTTCGCTTGCACTGGCCCTGCTGTCCTTCCCACTGGATCTGGACACTGCACTGGCCACTAGCCCCTCCACACCCAAGGTTTGGTCTTTTACAGTCACAGTCTGTGACTCGATGCTCTGACCATCTGCTGCCATCAGGGCATCTACGAGGTTCTGCTTGGCGGCTCTCACCTCGTGCAGGACTCCTTTCTCCTGGCACAACTGCTTCAGGTAGTCTGCAGTGTGCTCACTGTAGTTGGAAGTCATCTTCTTCCCTAACTATGGCTACTCTAATTTGCACTTTAGAAAAAAAATAAAACAGGTAGGAACTTGACTGTTAGCAAAATGATATAGTTCTGTTTCCTTTTTAAAAATAAATCACTGCCTTACTTTGCAAGTGAGTTGTACAGTATTAAGCTGACACACTGAACAGTTAAAGCTTGTGTTACCAAATTTATCCGCACCGCTGCCTACCAAATCTATCACAACCACACTCAGCAGGTCAGGCCCTCTGCTCCCACTGTGTCAACCTCCGAGTGCAGTATTGTGAACAGGTAACAGACAGAGTAACCCTCCTGTCTGCTTGTGGGTCCGAATCACCTTTGGTCTCAAGCTCTGGGGAGATTCAAACTGTGAACCTGATGCTAGTGTACCCAAATGTACAGGTGCAGATGCGTACCCTCTTCAGGGATTGCGATACAATCTTATGCCGGGGTCACCAAGCCAGGCTTCCAAAATGAACCCTCAAAACTCTATAAAAGACCTTTGGTATTTTCTTACCTTTTTCCAGTTTAGTAACACCATCAAGCTCTTGAACAGTTTTTTCAGTCTTAACCCTCTATACGTCACATGCAAAAGAAAGAACTTGGAAGACCCAGGCAGTATCTTTCAGATGACAGGTTTACTTGAAAATAGATAAAAATATGTTAAATGTAAACACAGAACAATATATCAAAGAGCATACAATCACTTAAAAGAACAAGGTTAAAGTACAAAACATAAACTCCTACCACAATACAATTAGACTTTTTCTATCTAATGTACTACCGCTTTACAGTGCTTAAGTTAGATCAGAGATCTTGTTTCTTAAGAGTCCAAAAAGGTACATCACAAAGATCAGACACAAGTCCTAGTTAAACTGTGTCTCTCTCACACACCCCTTCTATGATGTCATCTAGCTCCTCCTTTTAGAATATAAAAATATACAAACAATGATCTTCCTGTCAGGAGATATTTTAAATATTGTGACTTCAGCAAAAACGAATTTCCCAAATTATCCCAGTCTTTAATCAAGCCTTTCCTTTGATCTTGTGTGGTTTCCTGTTCCCAAGGCAGGTCAAAGATTTTACAACTTTTCACACCATAGTGGTATAACATGTTTTTCCTCTAAGACATCCTAAAAGTTTATGAGCCCTATATCCTGGCAGCAGGTTTAGTTGTAATTAAGATAGAAAGACAGGAGACCCTTAATTAAGTCTCTCTAGTCTTTTTACTATCTCCTGGTTTCAGGTCACTTGTCACTCCACTGACCTGGGGGGGGCCATAGCACAGAATGTCTCATGTGAGACACTCACATACCACATTCTATATTACAAATATCATAGAACAATCATAACCAGCTGGCCAAGCGTCACACATAACAGAACAAAAAACTGCACATGAAACAAACAACTAAGCATATCAGTTTTCTCACGAATCCAAGCACCACACCAGTTAGAACAACTTTCTTCAAAATCAAGCCTATGTTCAACAAGCATTTGTCAATGCCGAATGTTTGCTTGCTGGCACTGGCATTGGTAGTGTAGAAGTTACAGAGCTGCATAATAGGAATGGCAGCGAAGTATTGAACTGAAGTCAACCCCACCACCACCCTGCAGAGAGTGGCAGGCATTGGGGTGTGCCTTTGGGTCGTCAGACATAACGACCACGCCATTTCACCACACCCTAGCCTGCAGACACTGACAAGTGTCACGGTGTGCCTTGGGGTCTTTGGCCCTTATGCGCACCCCATTCCATCAGGAAATACGGTGAGATGGGTGCGGTATAGGAGAATGGGGTGAAGTTTGGGCCCGAAGAGTCCGAGGCACACCTTGATGCCTCTCACTGGCTGCAGGGTGTGGATGGGGGTGGAATGGTATGAGCTTAACAGGCAAGAATCCCAAGTCACACCTCTGATGCCTGTCATACTCTACAGGGTGGGGCGTTATGGTCAGAAACCCCAACGCCTCAGGCATTCGTTGGTATTTTCACTCCAAATTTTCAACATGGTTTTTTGTGACCCCCTCCTCATGAACAGTGGCAATATTAGTTTGTTAGCCGAAAACTGCTTTTGCACAGCGACTATGGCATTTGGCACCACAGGTGCAAAAACACATTCTGAACAGGATGTGAAAAATGACAGCGGTACTGTTCATGGGGAGGTGTAAAAAATGGCAATGTTGAAAATCTGCTGTGAAAATCTTAAAAAATGGTGAAGTCACGAGCGTGCGTAGAAACTGTGCAACGCACACCCGTAATGTAACTAGTTTGGGGATTTTTTTTACAGTAGATTGTTAAAAGAGGCATTTTGGGACCTCCGATCATGAACAGTGTCAGTGTGATTTTCTTCATCTGTCCCGAACAATGATTTCCCACAGCGACCACACATCTCTGCACTGAAAGTGTGAAAACACATTTCGGCCATGTTGTGGAAAATGACAGCTGTACTGTTTATAAGGAGGTGTGGAAAAATGCCACTGGTGAAAATCTGGACTGAAAATATTACAAATTCATGAACCTACGAGGGTGCGTGGAAACTGCATAATGCTCACTCGTAACACAGTCATTTTATGGAGTTTTGTCACCAAATTTTCAACATAGCCATTTTAAGACCTCTGCTCATGACCAGTGTCACTGTGATTTTCTTAATCTGTTCCAAACATTGTTTTATGAACTGACTGTACCATTATGCGTTACATATGCGGAAACACATTTTGGGCTGAAATGTGCAAAATGGTAGCTGCACTATTCATAAGGAAGTGCGTAAAATGGCACTGTTGAAAATCTGGTGTGCAAATATTACAAATTCACAAACTTGCCAGCGTGCGTAGAAACTTCGCAATGTGCGCTCCTAAAACAGTCATTTTTGGGAATTTTTTCACCAAATTTTCAACATAGCCATTTTAACACCTCTGCTCATGACCAGTGTCACTGTGATTTTCTTAATCTGTCCCATACATTGATTTCGCACACTGACTGTGCCATTGTGCGTTACATGGGCAGAAACACGTTGTGGGCGAGATGTGAAAAATGACAACTGTACTGCTCATAAGGAGGTGTGGTAAAATGGCAATGTTGAAAATCTGGAGTGAAAATATTGAAATTCGCAAACTTACGAGCATGCGTAGGAACTGCGCAATGCACGCTTGTAAAACAGTCATTTTTAGGAATTTTTCACCAAATTTTCAACATAGCCATTTTAAGACCTCTGCTCATGAACAGTGTCACTGTGATTTTCTTAATGTGTCCCATACATTGATTTTCATACCGACTGCGCCATTGTGCGCTACATGGGAGGAAACACATTTTGGGTGAGATGTGAAAAATGACAGCTGTACTGCTCATAAGAAGGTGTGGTAAAATGGCAATGTTGAAAATCTGGAGTGAAAATATTGAAAATTCACGAATTTACGAGCGTGCGTAGGAACTGTGCAACGCATGCTCGTAAAACAGTCATTTTTAGGAATTTTTCCACCAAATTTTCAAAATAGGCTTTTTGAGAGCCCACCTTATGAACACTGGCAGTGTCATTTTGCTAATTGTTCCGGAAAGGTGATTTCGCACAGTGGCTGCGAAATCACCCTTTGGGCCCGAGTAACGCCATGACAGTGCAATAATTCATGAGGAGGGGTCCCAAAAACCCCATGTTGAAAATGTGGTGCAAAAATTCCAAAAAATGCCTGAGATGTGCAACAAAGTTGAAAAACCCCTATCTATCCCATTATACAGCTTACCGGCATTTCCTCAGTTCGCGGTCAGCTTTGAAGAGTGCAGGCGTGTTCCCGGTCCACCGAAGATCTCGCGCCAGACTCGAGGAGAGTAAGTATGGGGTGAGGGGTGTGTGGAGGCAGGGAGTGCGCAGTGGGTGGGTGTGGGTTGTGGGGGGCTGGGAGACTGTGAGGGACAGTTTTTCTTTACAGGTTTTTAAAAAGAGCATGGCGGACGTTTTCCACGCTGGGGTGGGCTCCCAGCATGGCAGAGATGGCTGGGGCGTGGAGCCGGCGAGGATTGGGCACCCCGTCGGCCATGGCATCTGTTGTTGCCACGCTGGGGTGGGCTCCCAGCGTGGCACCCTGTACTGGGGGGGGAGACAGTGAAGCCAACGGGGGTTTGGGCACCCTCGTCGGCGACAGCATGGGTGGGTGGGAGAGAGACAGTGGAGCCGACGGGGGATTGGGCACCCCCATCGGCCATTACATCATTTTGCCACACTGGGGTGGGCTCCCAGCATGGCACCTGGATGCTTTGGGGGGGCGTGGAGCTGACAGGGGATTGGGCACCTCCGTCGGCCCTACAGTGTGGAGGGGCAAGGCGCATGAGCATGCAGTGTGCGTGCGTGCATGTGTGTGGGGGGGAGCTCTGCTCACTCAAGCAGAGCTCTCCCTTTCAACTGTATGCCACTGCATTTTCCTGCTGTCATAGACAGCTGGAGCAGTGATTGGCACTCTGCGACTGCGCCTGCAAATACACTGACTGAATTGGAAGAGGCTGACACACCTCTGGAAAACTCGTATGATGGCATTATGTTGCTTGCATATGCGTGCAAGCAAACATAAAAAGGGGCCCCATGTGTGCCTTAACTCTCTCTATTCCTGACAAACTCCAGAACAGATGGTTTGATACCTTTTATTGGACCAACTACAGGTTTTGTAGTTTTGTTGCTTTGTACTTCACCACTGTCTTGGTTTTTTTGGGGTTTTTTTTGTTTGTTTTTGTAAACTGTATATTGCACTCTCCCAGGTCGTGCTTGAAAATAGGCAGGGTTTTGCCTAATACACCTACCTGGTCAACATAAGCTAATAAATAAATAAATAACAAGGAAGTTACAAAAATAATAAATTGCTTTAGCTGTTGGATCAAGAAGTCCTTCTTCAGAAGCTTAAGGCCATTAAGCTTCCAAAGAAGGACTTGTTTATCCGAAAGCTAAAGCAATTTGTTCTTTTTGTAACATCCTTGTTGGTCCAATAAAAGGTATCAAACCATCTGTTCTGGATTTGTTCTTACTAGGACCAATACGGCCTCAATGAGTTTATTTGTCTATTTCTGATAAGGATTTGACAGCTCAGAAGCAGACTGGGTGGGAGTGGGGGGCAACCATGCCTGAGTGTCAGACAGCAAAGGTAGGATGAGGGCAAGGGATACAGTTAATAGGACATGCAAGTTAACTAACTGCATGCTGTAGCCCTTTTATATCAGGTTAAGCAATGTATGGTTCAGACTTCAAAGGGAGCTATTAAGTGTTTTTGAGTTAACTGTCAGAAAATAGTCAGAGGGGCTGCATGCTTTTTTTTTGTCCTGATTGATACCGGCTGGTACAAACAACAATTAACTAAGTATATATGACTATGAGGAGTCCGGGGTCAATGCCTCCTCCCAAAACAAAGCAAGAGAACGGTGCTCCCTTGAGCCCCCCCAGGACTACACGTCTGATCACCGCCTATGGGCGAAATGTGGCACGAGGTGCAACTGAGTGCCATATTGCCCCCATGGGGTGATTAACTGCCTATTAACCCAACTCCTGTGAGTGCCTTATCGGTATTATAAAAAAATTATTCCAAAAGAAAAGTGCTAAAAGTATAGAAACATAGAAATATAGACTTTGACGGCAGATGAGGACCACTTGGCTCCCCCAATGGAATGTTTTCCTCATTTAGAGGGAGATTTTTAATAAAATAGTTCTTCCACCAAAAGTTTAAGAATGCTGATTTAAAATCAGAATGTATCATTCCAGTCATTCAGCAGTGCTAGAGGATGGAATGCTGAAAGGAAGAATCCATGTACCATGGTGATCAGGCTGTACATGACAGTGTAACAGAGATTAATGTAAGGCTGTTGGAATCCTAACAGCCAATCTGATTACAGCATTCTGGAGACCCTTTTTATAATTTTTCTTATCGTCTCCTCAGTGTCTATTCATGCACAGATCTTAATGTTGTCTACAAATGGTACAACTTGCCTGTATGGCTTCCTCTCTATGTGGTTATGTATTAATTATGACATTTATTACAGCTCCTTCAATGTGTGAGTCACAATATTTTTCTCCTTCAATGCATGAGTCACAGTATTTTTCTTAGGTTTAGATATAAGCAGTAAGTCAGAGCAGAGTGTTAGTTGTCTGGGGTTAATTCACACTAAGGTGTCACACTTATGCATCAGTGTCAATTATACAGCAGATTAAATTGGCTCCCATCTAAAGATCACTGGTACTATGCCCTTGGTACTCTGATAAACAGCATTGTTCTCTCAGGTACTCCCTCCTCCTTAGCTTGCATGCTCACTCCCCGAAATCCTCAATATGCTCTTCAATCAGGTCATATGACTCTTTTGTCAGTCCCCAGATGCAGTACCAACATAGGCTCCCAGGTCTTCTCCTTTCTTGCCCCTCGGTACTGGAACACTCTACCTGCACCTCTCTGGCACTGATCCACACATCCCAGTATCTAGTGCAATCTGCATAACCACTCCCTAGCCTCCAACCTATGCACCAGTTTCGTCCCCCAAGGCTCCCCATTGTACCCTCCAGCCCCACCTCAAGATGACTCTCCTAGCACTTCCATAGCTATTCATTAGTTCTCAACTCCCTCTATACCCTACCCTCCACTGGCTCATCATATGTTGCCCTACGGGGGTGATGTACTATTTCAGGCCTTTGTACTGTGTCTGCTTCTGAATTATTTATGGAGGTTGATGCCCATTTTGGGTTAGATATGTACCTCTGTATTGTATTTTGTATCTGCTTGTCGTTGTTAATTTATGTACTGCCATTTCTGTGTAAAATTGCTATCTCTATTTATGTATTGCCATTTCTGTGTAAAATTGCCATCTCTACTTATACTTTGGATGTAATGATAGTACCTGACTCCTGGTGTCTGCATATGTTCTTTACCTTTTGTAAATTGCCTGTATTTTATGTATCCTACCTTTGTAATGTTTGCCTGTATTTATTTATTTATTTAGTTTTTGTTAACCAGGTAAGTACACTAGACAAACACATGCCTATTTTCAGGTATGACCAGGGAGAGTACAGGAAATCAAAGAACATGCAGAGTACAATTTGAAGCAAGTAGGGCAGATACACTGATGTCAGGAGAAGCATAACAGACATAGTAAGATATCTCGGGTTACGACAGTAAGCATAGTCAATGTGATAAGGTACAGAGTCATTGACACAACGTCACCAGCAATATATATACAGATATATACAGAATTTACACATTTGCAAGATACATGGAATGAATACACTCAAGTATACTGTGCAGAGGACCAGGCTGATCAGGGAGGGTTAAGACAGTCACATACTGACAAGATCTTCAAGTGGTTCCACAGGGAGGTGCGTAGGCCTGACTGGGAAGGGGAGGTCTGGACCTGGACTGGAAAGGAGTTCCACAGTCTAGGGGCACATGATGCAAAGTCCCTGTCCCCTATTTTGGAACGTGTAGGAGGGACCTTAAGGCTAGCAGGGCCCAGTGACCTTAGGGGGTAGATAGCGGGGGCTGCTGGCACAAGGAGCTCCGCCAGTCCAGGGGGGGTGCCAGTACCCAGTACCTTACCCGTGAAACTGACCACAACAACATTCAAATAACTGGGCTGACAGAGCCAGTTGAGCTTACTGTATAGATCACAGTGGTGAGTGAGACGAGGGACTCCAAGAGCAAAACAGCAGATGTTATTATAGGCAACGGTCCATCTAGAGAGGTGGATCTTCGAGGTATTGTCAAACAAAAGGAGCCCATAACAGAGAGATGGTAGAAACACCCCTCTAGCCAGTGCTAGGCGAGCAGCCAGAGTAAGGTTATTCTTTGCCCTGTAAGCCAGACCCAATTTCCAGTTAACAGCTCTGCACGCATTTTGGATGTGGTGACCAAGATCGAGCTGAGGGTCAAGTGTCACCCCAAGGTATTTGACGGAATCAGTGCTGAGAACAGGAGTGCCATCAATACCCAAGATGCACATAGGAACAGAGCAGGCCTTTAGCTTGGCCAGGGAACTGAACAGCATGGCCTGGGCCTTTTTAAGATTTAGGACCAGCTTGTGGGACAATATCCAGGAATGAACACTCCTGAAACCCTCACTCAGTTGGTGGTTAATGACCCCAATATCCTTGGAATGAGTGAGGATAACAAGGTCATCAGCATACAGGATAGTCCTGCAGGAGGCCGCCGAGGAGGGAAGATCGTTGATGAATATGGAAAAAAAGCAGGGGCCCAAGGACTGACCCCTGGGGAACCCCTGAGGACACAGGGGTGGCGTCCGAGAGCACCTTACTATATTTGGTCAGCTGCTGCCTTCCTTGAAGGTAGTTGGAGAACCAACTCAGGGCTGGAAGGGACAAGCCCAAAGACCTAAGTTGAGAGCATAGCAAGGCATGGTCAACAAGGTCAAAGGCTTTAGAGAGATCAATAAAGATGGCCCCAGAGAGTCTGCCCTGGTCCATAGCAGCCCTTATCCCAGAAGTGACAGAGACCAGGGCAGAGGTGGTGCTGTGCCCTTTTTTTGAAAGCCATGCTGCAAGGGAGACAGAAGCTCATGAGCCTGGATATAATCCAAGAGTTGTCCCGCCACAACTTTCTCAAGGAGCTTGCTGATGGCAGCAGAATGGCAATCGGACGATAGTTGTCAAGAATCCTGGGGTTGCCCTGTTTGAGCACAGGGACAACCAGTGCTACCTTCCACAGGTCTGGGATAACCCCAGAGGCTAAGGATAGGTTGACGATATGGGCCACAGGGGAGGCAGTGTAGGCAGCGGCAAGGCAGAGAAGCTTTGGTTCCATGCCATCAAGGCCAGCACTAGAAAAGGGTGAGAGACCAGTTAGCAATCTCTGCATCTCTTTTGCCTTCACAGCCTTGAGATAGAATGGAGATTTGCTTTGTACTCTCCCAGGTCGTGCCTGAAAATAGGCATTTCTGATGTCTACTGCACTTAACCAATTATCAAAAACAAACAAATAAATAAATAAGGCATGAGGTCCTTGTGCCTTTATTTTTATTTATTTCATTTTTGTTGACCGGGTAGGGTGCACTAGCCATAGCAATGACTATTTTCAGGCACGACCCGGGAGAATACAGAAACAAACATTTTGAACAAATGACATAACAATCATATAAACAGTAGGTGCATAGAAAATAGCAATACAGTGCAAGTAGTGGGAAGAACTAGATACAAGTAGATACAACTGCTTCTGCAAGACAATATAACAATAGAAATATGGGAGGGCAACAGTAAAAATCATCAGGCAACATTTAGGTAGTCGTCCATTAAGCTAAAACAAGCAAAAGTGTCAACTAATAGTCGAGGAAGATGGAATGCCAAAGAAAAGAGTAATTGAGGTAGGGAGGAAGTGTATGGGGATGGGATAGGATATGAAAGGGAAGAAATAAGGTGAGGTAAGGGATTGAAGATTAGCTGTAATTAAAATGACATTGTAACAAGGTAAGAGACAGGACAGTACAGACCTATTCTGTTGAGGAAAGGAGCACAGAAAGGCTGTCGGGGTAGAGGATATTGTGATGAAGTGCTGGGCTAAGGGGGGTTGAAGTGGGAGCAAGAACATGAAGTGCATTAACACCAGAGAGCCAATGACCTGGAGTGTTTTATTGTACTTATAAAATGGGTCAACAATAAATTAAAAAAAATAAACAGAGTCCAAAGTCTAAGTGTTAAATTTGAAATAAATCTGGTCCATTAACTTTTATTTCTGAGGGAAAATAGGCCCTAAACTTGGGTTAACAGGCAAAATAAGAAAACTGTTTAATCCCAGGCTGCACTGTTATGGCAAGGGGCAGAAAACAATAAAAAGTGAGAAAAATATATATCTGAAAGTTAATTAACTCATTGTCTGGGGAAAGTGCAGTTATTCAGTACAAAGTGACCAGCTTGACAGCAGAGTGAAGTTACTTGTACTGTTCATTCTGCAAGATGTTTTATGGTTTGCCCAGTAGATGGCAGTGTTGCATTAGATACCATAGCCAAGCTGCGGTTGCTGTTTCCTCATTTGTGAGAGATAAGGTGGTGCTCCATTTCTCCCTGTTTGAGTACAAAACGCTCCTGTATGATGAGATGACTACAGGCTTGCCTCTTACCTATGCCCCGTAACTGCCATGATCTCCCTTGCCTGCAGTTGATAGCAGGTGCACTGCCGTCGCCCTCACACTGTGGGTGGTACGTCTCGTAGGCAATTCATCCTCTTTGCTTACTTGAGGCATCATCCCAGACAGGTGCTTAACCTGCCTGGATTTTCCTGAGCATCACACTTGGAGCAAATCGAGGTTTAACTTGGAGGGAGTGCAGGAGGGTTTTCGGACAGCTTGCTAATATACTTAAGAAATTAGATGACAGGGGGCATATGGGATCATTTAGCTGTTTGTACAGTAAATAAATTCCCTGTACTTGTCTGGTTTTTGGTTGCATCACTGAAACTGAGGCTTAGGAAATGTCTCCTGTTTTCCTCTGTGCGCAGTTTGAAACTCTGCAGCTCCAGCCCCCTGAGGCCTTCGTGCCACGGTGTGCCTGATCAACTGGATGCTGAGTCGGACTTTGCAAGAGTCCTGCTGTCATTAAGGAAGGGAGCTTCAGGGAGTCTTTGAGGTTCTGGGGGTCTGTTGGTGTAAATGGGGGATGGTGAGTGGCAGTGTCTTTTTTTTTTTACTTTGCCACCTCTTAGAAACTGGCAAGAAAACGTTGTTAGCTGGTTTCAGTCCGAGGACTGTTGGGATGCTAATACAGCAGTTCAGCACAGGACTATTTATTTATTGTATATATTTACTGAAAACTTCAGAGATTACCTGTGAGCACAAGTGCTCATCATGTCAAACACATAGTGACAAAAAGCATTGCAAGTACAATAAGCAGTTCCAGAAGAAATGCAGGTGAGTCAGGATCAAAACACGTAAGACAGAACAATTAGATATAGTTTTGAAAAACAAATCCATGTAGATCCGTGTATAAAAAGTCACAGGATACGTACAGAGAGAACCCGAATAAAAAAGTTTAACGGTAACATTTTCATTGCACTGCAAGGGCAGACCACAAAGATCTCTTAAACTGATTAATCTTGGGGAGATTCAGCAGTGTATCAAGCAGTTTGCTTTACCAGTTAGCTGCCCTGACTGCAAATAACCACTGGGCCAGCTGAGTATGCTGGAAAAGAAGCTTCAAGCAAGTTACCAAGTTTGGATATATGAACACATATACTGCAAGGTGGCTGCATATAGAACTGATTTGCAATGTATTTTGATAGATGCATAGCCTGTTTTAGCAAATTAAATCAAGTTTTCGCCCTCACAAACCAGGAGGTGTCATTTTGTGTATTGCAGCCTGTATTTGGTGACCTCTGACACTCATTACCTTTGCAATGTCACCACAGAGAGATCTGTGCTTTGCAATTAAAATGAGTTCTTGGTCACAGCAATTCTGTCTTGATAACAGAGCTCTTGGTCGCAGCATGCAGCACGACAATGGCAATGTCAAACAGTTCATTTTCAGGGTCCGATGATGAAAGCGTTATGTTGTCCTGCACTAACCGTGATCTGTCAGACACTGACATAGTGCCACAATTTGACAGCCGCTGCATAGTAGATCCCCACAGGCACTAGCGGCTCTAGCCACAAATGGTTACCAGGGCACAGCTGGGGCACAACAGATGGCAGCCAGGGCACTGATACATTGTTACTATGGGAAAGCTCTGCACCATATGGGGCACCAACTGGGGCACAGCATTCTTTTTACTAAACGCAGTTCTCATGGCCCCAGGTAGAGCCACATCACACCCACAGGAATGACTCTATGACAGCAGCGAGAATGATGTGGGCAGTAGCTCAGGCAGTCACAGCAGTAGTCCTGATCCATTCCAGTACAGCAGTGAGAGCAGACTTAGCAACACGGACTGTTAATATTATATTTTGCTACTTAGTGCTATGGTTTGGTTCCCATCAGTGCTGTCATTTTACTGTGCAAAATCAAGGTATGGTGTGTGTTCTGTTACTCCCAGCATCGATCTGCCCACACAAATGCTAGTGATAGTACCCTGGGTTTTTATATTTCTTTTTTTTTTTTGGGGGGGGGATTGCTTTCCCTATGTGAATGAGTTGTTGGCCACTCCAGCTTGACACTGAGAGCACGGCTCGATCTGGTGGCATTGCTTGAGCAGGATACATGGCTCACAATTTGTCCAAATCCAATTTGTCTAAATTCCTCACCTGGTACTAGTTAGTAGTGACCTCCCGCCAATTGATTTATAAGTCACTCACTCTGATGGAGCACATGGTAGAAATTACAAGCAGGCACCTTGTACCCCAACCACTCCAAACCCCCCAGCTGCACACATACACTTAGAAAAATGCTGCAGCAAAGAACTTTAATTATCTGTAAATTATTTATACTGTTTGGGTCTGTCATTGCCCTAGTGCCAACTGATCTACACTATAGCTTTCTTCTTTTTGTATGTGTGTGTTTGGGGGTTGGGGACCTGCTTGTACTTTCCCCTTTAGAGGTATCAGTGATTGAGTAACATGTTGAAGTCACCAGTTCCCCTGTTTACGGCATGCTATAAATTTAAAACTACAAATTATTGCACCAGCTTTGTGTTACCTTTAAGCGCTCAGGAACTATACAGACTGCAGCAGTCATTAGTGTCCGCGTAAGCATCTGTAATACCATCCTGGCATTGGCTTGTTGCCGCTACATGTGTGCCTCCAGGTGCATTATGAATTGAGCAAAAAATACACAGTGCAGCCGGTGATCATCCCCCACACCCCAAGGTTAAAAATGACACTGCCAATACCCTTCTCATGGAGAAAGAGACTGCATTTATGTTTAGATAGCCTAAGTACCATTTGATTGGTCCACTACAAAAAGGGACATATCCTTGCGGTAGGTACTCAAGTGTTAGACTGTATTTGAACCACCCTTCCTCACTTACGTCACCATATTTCATTACCACTTTGGTCTATGTCAAGCCGTTTGTGTTGTCCCATTTTTTCCATTACAGTGGATCTCTGATGCACATGCGTAAAGTGTACAGCAAATGCAACAGATGCTGCACTATACTGTCTCCCATGCCTTACCGATGTCATGGTGCATTGTGTAGACTCCCTGCATTCATTGCTGTGTAGCCCATATTTTGGTTCAGAAATTATTCCTAAGTATGCCGAACTGACTAGCATAGTTTGCAATATAACACCATAGAAGCCGTACACTGGTGCCACAGTGTCAGGAGAGGATGGCAACTGCAGTGTCTTCTTTTGCTGATGCTCCGGAGCACATTCAATGATGCTATAATCCTAATTATAAATAAAGACTGTATGTTAAAATGTTAAAAAACTAAGGTCTGGATTTTCAAACTGCGCTATTTTGTGGCGCAAGCCCTTTCACTGCACAAAATAGTTGTGCAGGGGTATGGCCAGGGTGATATTCAACAGAGTTGCGCTATTGAGCAACTCCTTTGAATATCACCCCCCTGGCCACAGCCATTGTGCATGGTGCAGTGGAACTTGCGCCACCGCAAGTGGTCAGAGTGGAGCATTCAAGTTGCGGTGGCGCAAGTACCATTGTGCCATGTGCAAATTTCTGATATTCAAAAGGTGACATGCAAATGGGGCCATAATTCATGCAAGGTGTAGGGGGGGCCATTTGCATCTATTTATGGCCCCATTTGCATGCCATTAGCATGCAGGTGCGCCGATCCCCGAGGACTTAAGCCTGCCGCCCTGCCAGGCAGCAGCCATCGGACTGGCGCTACTGCAGCCTGATCACAGGCAAAAGTGTAAAAATCCTCCCACCCCGACTGGCCCGATCGCGGGCAAAGCATAAAGTCCTCCATCCCCACCTGGCCAGATCGCGGGCAAGCGGCAAATAACCCCCATCAGCCCGATCGCGGGCAGCAAAGTGCCCCAGAACATATCCCTGGTGGTCCAGTGGACCGCTAAGATCGATCGCGGGCTGCATAATGTGGCTGAAACCCCCCTCCAAGACCACATCCCTGGTGATCTATGTCCTTCCACCCCACCAACCCACGAAGCCCCACCACGCTCCCCCAGCGGCGGCGGCAGCATCCCACCGCCTGCTGCCCGCCGCCCGACTGTCGGTAGGGCTGCACGCCCATTGGTGCAGGCAAGAGCTAATGGGCATGCAGCTTCTCCGTACAAGGCAGTCAGATATTGAATGAATTCATTCATTCACATATCTGAATTGTCTCTTGATATGAGCTACATGCCCATTGGCTCTTGCTCTGCACCAATGGCATGCAGCCCTACCGGACTGTCAGTCGGCGGGCGGCAGAGCGGCAGGCGGGTGGGATGCTGCCGCCCGCCGGCTGCTGGGGGGGGGGAGCGGGGTGGTGGGGCTTCGTAGGTGGGTGGGGTGGAAGGACACTAGATCACCAGGGATGTGGTCTTGGGGGGGTGTCGCCACATTATGCAGCCCGCGATCAGGCTTAGCGGTCCACTGGACCACCAGGGATATGTTCGGCGGGGGTTTAAACTTCTTCAGCCTGCGATCCAGAGCTAGCAGTCCACTGGACCACCAGGGATATCTTCTGGGGAGACACTTTGCTGCCGCAATCCGGGCTGGTGGGGGAAGATTGAAGAGTTTGCCCGCGATCGGGCCTAGTCGGGGGTGGGGGAATTTTACACTTTTGTCCAATCGGGCCGCAGGGGGCGCAGGGAGTAGGTTGAGGCCAGCCACAGGTGGCAGCTGCTGTGTTGTGCCCTGCAATGCGGCAGCTCACCTGTGGGTGGCCCTCGACTTACTCTCTTTTTGGTTCAAAGTTGTGCAGGCGCAGGTTGGGGTTGCGCTTGACTACTCTGCACAGTCTGCTTGAATATCAGGCTGTGCAGTCTGTCATGGTTCCTCCCCCTCCAGTTCAGCATGCATTCATTTGCATTGCGCTGTTGCTCAGCATGTTTTCAGTGGCGCAACTGCCTCCTGCTGAATATCACAGAATGGCGCAATTTCGGACTTGCGCAGGTGCAACCCTATTGCACATGGCACAACCCTTTTGACTATCCCACCCTCAGTGTTTAATTTTGAGATAATCTGTAAACTATATAAAGTTTAACTATGTACAGTATATAACTGATTTTATTGCATTCATTTATAAACTTAGCAAGGAGCTGGCAAGCTGGAGAAACAATTCAGTGCACCATGTCCCTTTTATACATACACATCTAGGCATACTTTGGTGATCAGTGTTATGGTGCTTGCATGAGAACACCAAATGAGCCCAAGAAAACACAGGAGCACAGGAAAAAATATAAACTATCTATAATGATGGTGACAATCAGAAATGCAATAGCAAAGGCAGTTTATTGAAGCAATCACACTGGAAGCAGCACTTGCCAAAAATACACAGTTTATTGCACTGTTCTCCTGGGATTGGACTGTGCAGCTCAGGGCTTATACTCTTACAGCACATTACAATTCTGAACTGTTGAAAAAGTCATCCATTTAGCACAGACCTCTATGTACCAATACTGAAAAGCTTACTGCAATTTATAGATCAGCCCAGTTCAAAAGTCGTCCTTTTGTGTCCTAATTCGCTACAGATTACAGCTCCACTCAGTTAAAACAAGCATTTGTCAATGCCGAATGTTTGCTTGCTGGCATTGGCATTGGTAGTGTAGAAGTTACAGAGCTGCGTAATAGGAATGGCAGTGAAGTATTGAACTGAAGCCAACCCACACCACCCTGCAGAAGTGGCAGGCATTGGGGTGTGCCATTGAAGTCGTCAGGCATAGCGGCCATGCCATTCAGTACACCCCACCCTGCAGACACTGGCAGGGTATCGCGAAAAGGTGTTCCTTAGGGTCTTTGGTCATATCGCGCCCCATTCCATTAGGAAATACAGTGGGATGGAGTGCGATAAGGAGAATGGGAGTGAACTTTGGGGCGAAAAGTCAAGCCATACCTCAATGAGCAATGCGGCTAAATAAAACCCGTTGTTCAAATATTTCCCACCAAATTTTCAAAAATAGGCTTTGAGAGCCCACCTTATGAATACTGGCAGTGTCATTTTGTTAATCGGTCCCGAAAGGTGATTTCGTGCAGTGACTGTGAAATCACCCTTCGGGCCCGAATAATGCCATGACAGAGACATCACTCATGAGAAGGGGTCCCAAAAACCCCATGTTGAAAATTTGGTGCAAAAATTCCAAAAAATGTCTGAGATATGCAACAAAGTTGAAAACCCCTATCTAGCCCATTATACAGCTTACCGGCATTTCCATAGCTCGCGGTCAGCTTTGAAGAGTGCAGACGTGTTCCCGGTCCACCGAAGATCATCGCGCCGAGTTCCGGAGGTAAGTATGGGGTGAGGGAGGGGTGTGGGGAGGCAGGGTGCACAGTGGGTTGTGGTAGGGGGGCCAGGGAGACTATGTGGGACTGTTTTTTCTTTACAGGTGTTCTTTTTGTTTCCAATGATGGCCGGGATGTTGCCACGCTGGGGTGAGCTCCCAGCGTAGCACAAGATGGTTAGGGGCATTCAGCGATGGGATTAAGGCACCGTAAAGCCCCAAGCATCGATTACTGCGTAGGGTGAGCCTCAGCGTGGCACCCAGTACTCTAGGGGAGGACAGTGGAGCCGGACGGGGATTGGGCACCCCCCGGCTATATCATGAGTTGCCACACTGGGGTGGGCACCCAGTGTGTCATTTGGAAGGCTTTGGGGGGCCGGGAGAGCACAGCAAACTGTCGGCTATACAGTGTGTGCGTGCGTGGGGGGGTGTGCACGCCTGCGTGTGCATGTGTGTGGGGGGGGCAGCTGCGCATGAGCAAGCGATATCTTATCGCTGCTCACTGAAGCATAGCTCCCCCTTTGAACTGTATGCCACTGCATTTTGGAGCTTGTTATAGACAGCTTCATCATGCATTGGCTTACAGGGGCCGCGCCTGCCAACACACTGATTGAATTGGAAGAGCAGGTGACACACCTCTGAAATCTCGGATGATGGCACTATGTTTCTTGCACATGCGTGCAAGCAAACATAACAAACATAAATGTATCTTAATTTTTGAAGACCTTTTTTTTTTCTGTGCGTGCATATGTGACATATGAATGAGGGATCCACTCACTGTAGATCAAGGGAGGATGTGAAATGGTGCAGGTACATGGGGGTGTGAACAAAGTGGTACACAGTAAGCCCTACCAGAGCTTCAGGCTGATGTAGCACAGCTGGACTAAGGCAAGGGAGGATGTGAAATGGTACAGGTACATGGGGGGGGTGAACAAAGTGATAGACAGTAAGCCCTACCTGAGCTTCAGGCTGATGTTGCACAGCTGGACTAAGGCACAAGCACCCACGGCATGTTCTTATAGTCCCCATTTATATTTCCATTTATGTTCTTACAGCGCTGATTGCCTAACTGAGCCAAGATGTAAAACAGACACTAAAATGTCAGGTTTATTTCAGGTGACCAGGATCGTAGTGGGGAGAGGGGGCAAGTGAAACAATGTCCTGAGAATGTGCTTAAACTTATTAACCATTGCTGTGCCATGGAGTGATACACCGGTCCAGAATCCCTATACGTTCAAATTATGTTTGCAGCCTGAAGGTGCTTAGGTGGATTGGCATTTACATTACTCAGCGGCAAATCTTTTTGATACTTTTTGTGATCATCGGTTAAGATATAACCACTAACTGATGAGACACTTGGGGGCATGAAACTGTGCTACCAGCAAAGTTGCATTTGCAAAGCCCTGAATATTTATCTGCTGTTAATGAAATGAAAACTGTCAGCTGATAACATTCAGCCACTGTCCATTGCACAGAATAGACATCTCACTGATAGATCTGGAGCAAAGGGACATGCACTTGCCATTAACACCACTACAGCTTCAGACACGGAAGAAAGAAGTTCATGCACTTTCATCGCTGTTAACTTTTTCAGCATTTTAAAACAGTTACTTAGCATCTGCACTAAGATGTTACACGTCGCTGAACTGAATTGTGACACCAGAATCCTGCGATCAACATTTGTCAGCAAAAGTGAATTGAAAAAATCAATAGATGTATAAAATGGTAAGTGACACGAGTCAATAACAACATATCTGCATGTAATACTTGGCTTAAAATTTGAGCACCACCATATTCCATACCACAACGTCAAACAGGGATGCCATTTATAATTCAGCTAATGTCAAGCAGTTTTCGAGCCATAAAAAGTATTACTGTATCAGCATGGTGGCAGTAACGGGATCAGGAAATTATGAAATAAAATGCAAAAGCACCCCCGTCGGCCATATGTTGTGCGGGTGGAGGGAGTGCATGAGCACCCAGGGGTGGGCTGTTAGGTGGCTTCAGATTCACCGGAGAAAAGGGTGGATTCGATTGTGAGCTACAGTTGAATTTGTGTTTTCTTATTCTATACCTAGTTTTCTCTATTTTGTTAGGGCACATGTCCAATCCTAAGATGTTATGGGTCACAAGGTGATGTGACTTCATTGAGCATCTGATCTGAGAAAGAGCTGTGTGATTCTATCTAAATGCCAGCTCATGGCAATTCAGAGAAAAAAAAAATATTTTGAAGCTGCATTACCAGACTAAGTGTGCAGTTTAGTGAATTACCACACAGGAGTGTGTATATGACAGCACTAAAAAGTGCATTAAAGTGCTTCAGTCATGAAAACCTCCCCCACTGGCTGCTGCTGAAATGCATAGCAGTATGTTCTCCTTTGTGCATTCTGGCAGTTCTTTGCTTCAGCTGCAGGTAGTACAGTATGCTCAAGTTCGTTTGCATAGGTTTTAGCAGCGGGGAGTTCACATTGACAGAGTCTAGTAAGAGAAAACACTTGGAATTACACATACAACGAAGTCTGAGTTTTCACATCAAATCCTGAGGTATTATTTTTCTGGAGGATTAGAATCCATGGAGTCCATGAAAGTGTGCTTTGGAGAGCTGGCGTGTGTAAGGACTGTTAGGCACCCACACATTTTGGTGGTCCTGCTTTGGCAGGGAACAGTTTATTAAAGTAATGATGTGTGGCTTCTCTCTCTAAGCTAGACAAGACTACACCATCCTATCAGGCAACTGACACAGTTGATCTGTGTGTGTGTGGGGGGAGCTGCTCACTGAAGCGTAGCTTCCTCTTTCAACTGTATGCCACTGCATTTTCAACTGCTGTCATAGACAGCTTCAGCAGTGATTGGAGAACTGTGACCACACCTGCAAACACACTGACTGAATTGGAAGATGCTGACACACCTCTGAAAAACTCAGATGATGGCACTATGTTTCTTGCACATGCATGCAAGCAAACATAAAAATGTATTTTTTATACAGACTTGTTGTTATAATAATGTACTTGCAGCACTTACTAAAACTGTAACACTGTACTCAAGCAATGTAGATTGTGATGTTCCTAGAACCGATGGACCTAGGACACAGAGCTTAGTCAGAAGAGTAAAATTGAAAATCAGGAGAAATTACCACTTCTGCAATCCCAAAAGCAAGTATCCGCCTCAGCTGCCAATATTACAAACAGTTTCAGTCATCAGTGCTGTAATTTTTGCCAGTTCAGTTTTGGATCTGCACTCACTGAGGCTGGGTCCAGGAAAGATGAATGAACAAGCAGTGAGAAAGGTGCAGTGGGAACACCTTCCCAGTGCTGATGTCACTCATGCATATGGATGCACTGCTCATGTGCAAACTTCAAACAAAGAAAAAAAAACATGCAGAGACAACTGTGGCACAAAAATGTTAAAAAACTAAGCATCTGAACATGTTTAATACTTAACTTCAGGGCAGCTGAGCTTTGCATCACTCAATGAAGGGAAGGTGATCTGCAAACATGACATCGGGGGGAAGTTGGTAAGTCACTTTAAAGCAGCGGTACTATGTGAAAAACAATTGCTCCTTTTTTTACAGTTTATTCCCTGTGCTCTGTTAAGCATGTCCCTGGTACTCTCTCACTATCATTGTACTATCACCTCATAATCTGCTTAGTTGTCCTTTGTTTTTGTTAACATTTCTGCCTCCCGCCATGTTGACAGCAGCAGTAAAAGATAGGCAAACAGGCAGGCTCCATATTTTATGCGGATCTACAGAAAATGGAAATTGATCACTCCCTGAATAGGTAGTACCGCTGCTTTTAAGGGGAATTCCTGGTGCTGTATTGGTTGGAGACGGTGGAAGCAATTTGTTAAAGTGAGGGGGGGGGGATGTTAGGCCCAGGAGCGCCTTTTTAGTTAGCAAACAGGTCCGGCACTTTATTCTGCAGGGTAAAGGCGCCAGGTTAAAGGGCACCCTCATACTGTTGATGGCACACCTGGTAGGTAATTATTAGTTATTAACTGATAGTTATTAAGCTATTAACTATTAGGAATTTTTTAGGCTATTAAGGTGTGTTCAGTCTTGCTCGAAGCCCAAGGTAGCTTTGTAGTGTGTCCTCCGAATTATCAGCTTGGTGAACCTCAGCACAGAATTTTCTGAATACCTGGGCTATAGTATACAGTAGCAGGAGGGAAAACTGCTTCATCCTCTCTCTCATCTCTGAAGGTTTCAACACAGCTTTCTGTCAGTAGCTGGAAATTAATGGGAGGCATATCAGACATTTTATTTCTCAGTTGGTGTTGTCAAAGAAGATGGCTGCCTTTCTTGGTGTGACTGTTTCGAGGAGGTGTTGCACACGCACATGTCGCTGCACTGTGTCCTGAGTGGTTAAAGAAGTTCCAGACCAGTGGCTGGTTGGCTCCGTGAAAAAGCATGAGTCTGGGACTATTTCAGCCAATCAGGGTACAGAAATTTCCAACCCATTTTATAAGTATTGTTAAGCACTGCTTTCCTTTTCAAACTGATGTAACCTTGTATGGAATTAAATTTAAATAGCACAGTGTATTTCATAAATCAATAAAAATAATTAAGTGAAAAAAAGGATACAGTCAACTGAGCACAAAGCTCATGGACAATGACTTTCCAAGGAGAACCAAGGAAAAATATTAAATAAATTATACATTATTATACACTGTAACAATTACATATATAGACTCATAAATAAAACTAGCCTTTTGCACAATTCAGATAGGGATTTCCTGAGATCTCTAAAACCCCCGTTTCAATGTGTCCGCTGGCGATGTATGAAGTTGTGTGTAGTGCTTAGAAGCATTACTTTGGCCATGCTCTCTCTGAGTATTTCCACCCTTGGAAGAGGTGCCAAGAGAAATGATTGATTTACTGATTTTATTTATTTAGTTTTTATTTACCAGATAAGTGCACTAGGCAAACAAGGACCTATTTTATTTTCAGGCACAACCTGTGAGGTTATATACAAAAATAAAATGATAGAGAATGATACGATAAAATCACAATTTGTGTAACAGTTATAGGCAAGAAAGTACAGTTATAGAAGAACTTACCGTAACAGTAGATCTTCAAGTGAATCCCTCTTTTTTTTTTTAATTTGTAATTTACGGCTCCTCCATGGAGCCAACAGGTGGCTGAGGCACTCCCTCGGAGGGGCTCTTTCCTCTGGCGTCCTCCGCTTGCTAACCCCTGTGATTCCCCTGTGGATTTCCCCCCATGGTGGAGCCAGGGTAAGGAGCGCAGGCTTACCCCCCCACCCCGAGCACAAATCCAGAAGTCAGGACAGCATTGCAGAGGAACTCACCAGGCCATCACGGGTCCTGTCGGCTCCCGGACATTTTCCCCAGTTTTTTGCCCTGAGCCCACATACGTGCAATGGGTGGAGTAGCTGTCTCCACCTCCGTGGATGCAGCCTAGCACCCTGTACGTGGGCCCACCCTGTGCTTGACTGTGCACCCGTGCTGACACCCAACCTCCACTGGGTGTCAGTCTACAGTGCACAGCACTAGTCCCCCCTCCCTGAGAAGGAGAGCTGTCTACAGATGCTCAATTCTTCCTCTCCCTGGCCAACCCCCGAGCAACCTGAGTCCATTCCCGAACCTGGGTGGCCGGTGTGGCATGAGGTGTGGCATCCATCGCCTCAACCATCAGCACCACCGGACCAGCTAGAGAATCTGTTTCCTCAGGCCACACCTATGGAACTAAAGATGCCAGGCACTAGGACCACATGGAAACTTTTTAGCTAGCAGTCTACTAGATGCCAGCCACGACGACATCAGCCGATGACATCCCTCCCATATAAATGTGGGTGGCCCTGTGCCCTCCTCAGTTCCCCTTCCAGAGATTATATACAGAGGATCTCCTCCTGGGGAACTGAAGGGGAGCTAGAAGTTCCCACCAGTAAGTGAATTGAAACAGAAGGTAGACCATCCTGAAGAGAAAGAGACAGGAACAGAGAAGCCTTGAGGCTAAGTGGGATAGAGGGTGGGATGACATGGCCTGAGGAAAGAGATTCTCTCGAAGATCTACTATTAATGTAAGTTCTTATGTAACTGTACTATTTTCTCTGAAGATATCTCTTTTCTCAGGCTACACCTATGGAACGAATCCCAAGCAGTTCTAACAGAGAGACAGTCTGGGTGGCCAGAGGCCAGAGGCCTAAGAAAGGGGGTCTTGGAGTACAACAAGGCCAAAGCCTGCCTTCTTCTAGAGGCAATGTCCAGACTGTACTGTTTAGTGAAAGTGTTAACAGAACTCCAAGTGGCAGCGGCACAGATTTCTGCAGCTGACACATTCCTGAAACTGGTGACAGAAGTGGCCATGCCTCTGGTTGAATGTCCACACACAACCCCAGGAAGTTCCTTACCATACATCCTGTAACAAAAAGTAATACAGTTGGCTAACCATTTGGACAGGCATTGTTTGGAAACCAGTATGCCCTCTTTTCCAGGGGCAAAGGAAACCAAAAGCTGCGAGGACTTTCTGCAGTCCCTCGTACAGTGAACATAATATCTAAGTATTCTATGTACATCTAAGATTTGGAGCAATGCTTCCCCTGATTGGCATACTTTGGAAAATAAACAGTCAGGTGGATGGCTTGACTCAGAGTAAACTCAGTTACTGCTTTTGGCAAAAAGTTAGGGTTGATACGCAGATACCCTGTCTTTGTGGAAAACCAATAAGAAGGCTCACACTTCAGAGCCTGAAGCTCGGAAATCCTTCAAGCAGAAGTAATGGCAACTAAAAATGATGCTTTCCATGACAGAAAGCATAGCTCACAACTTGTGGTTGACTCAAAAGGAGCCAAAGTAAGTTTCTCTAACACAAAATTTAAGTCCCAAGGAGGGACTGGATTATGGATGGGAGGCCTCAAGAAGGCCTCTCAAAAATGTATGGGACAGCTCCAATTGTGCTACTGTACATCTCTCATTGGGCACATGGGAAGCTGAAATGGCAGCCATGTGCACTGTAAAGGAGGAGTATTGCAGGCCAGTGTCTGAGAGGGACAGCAAGTACTCCAGAATCTGGTTCACTGGACAAGTGAAAGAATCTAAATTATTGGAAGCTGCCCACAGAGCAAAGCACCTCCACTTCATTGGCCCTGGTGGAAGGTTGTCTAGCAGCCACCAGGACATCAGTCGCCTTCTGGGATACCCAAATTTAGCCATGGCTATGTCTTCAGGAGCCAGGCATGGAGGTGGGGGGACTTGAGGTCCAGATGGACCAGGGTTCCTTGCTCCTGTGATAGCAAGCCTCTGCATAGGGGCAGGGGCACTGGTGGTTCCACTGCCAACTTCTACAGTAAGGGGAACCAGATATAACAAGGCCAGAAGGGAGCAATGAGTATCAGAGTCACTTCTTCCATCTGAAGCTTGATCAGCACCCTCTAAATTACTGGAAAGGGAGGAAAGGCATAGAAGAACATCCCTTTCCAAAAGGGGGACAACGTGTCTAACCAGAAAATCCCAGGCCCTGGAGTGAGCGAGCAGAAAAGTGGCAGTTTTACATTGAGTGAGGATGGAGGAAGGTCCAGCTCTGGATGACCCCACCTGTCAAACAGGTCTTCTACTATCGAGGTCTGCAGCTTCCACTCATGCATCTTGGACTGCTACCTGCTTAGGCTGTCTGCCAAGATGTTTTGTGCACCTGTAACATGGACTGCCAACAGTTCTAGAGCCCAGTACCAAACCCTTATTGCTTCTCTGCACAGAAGGTAAGAATGCATTCTCCCTTGCTTGTTTATGTAATGCACTATACTGATGTTGTCCATTGGCACTGACAGAGGCCCCAGGGACAAGTAATCCTGAAAGACTTGTAGGCTATACAGTATGGCCCTCATCTCTAGGACATTTATGTGGAGGGAACCCTCCACTGCGGTCCATGAATTCTGGCTCTGGTGAGGCCCCAAATGTGCCCACCAGCCCAACCCTGAGCATCCGTGGTGAGGATCTGATGAGGGGAAGGGATCAGGAAGGGAACCCCTCTTAGCAAACTGCTGGGTTCCATCTACCAACAAAGCACCTACTTTAGTGGAAAAGTTACTAGAATTTTCTGTTCTAGATCGTCAGTGCATTGGTCTCACTGGACTCTTAAAATCCACGAGGGGAACCACATGTGCAGCCTCACCAGGAGAAATGGCTGCAGCCATCAAGCCCAGCAGCCACAGTGATGTCCTGGCTGCAACGTCCTGGTTGCTGTAAAGCAGCTGGGCCTGTGCTGTCAGGTGCTGTGCCCTGTCTTGGGAAGGAAGGCCACTCCCTGAGCAGCGTCCAGTATAGCTTTGATGTACTGGAGGTGCAGGAAAGGATAAGTCAAGACTGACTTGGGCAGATTGACGGTAATTCCTAGTTCATGGAGCAACTGTCTGGTATGCACTAGGGTCTGGGACAGTTGCTTCTTGGACTCAGTCTTGAGCAACCAGTCATCCAGGTAAGAGAAGATGTACAGTCCCTCCCTCCTGAGGGCTGCTGCCACCACTGCTAAGCATTTGCTAAAGACCCGTGGCGCAGATGACAAGCCAAAGACCAAGACCCTGAACTGGTAGTGCTCCCCCTGAAACAGGAACCTGAGGTACTTCATAGAAACATAGAATTTGACAGCAGATAAGGACCGCTTGGCCCACCCAGTCTGCCCATTTCCCTACCTAATGGATAAGCTGCAGATCCTAGTTAACCAACAGCCTACTTCCTCCTACCCCCTCCCTAGAATTGCCTTTTGTCTTTTCCATGCATTTTTGAATTCCCTCACTGTTTTTGACTCCATGACCTCCTCAGGAAGGCCGTTCCATGCATCCACAACCCTCTCCCTGAAAAAATACTTCCTCACATTACCTCTGATCCATCCCTCTTCTATCTTCAAATTGTGTCCCCTTGTTCTTGCACATCTCTGTTTCTGAAAGATGCTACTCTCTTGGACTTTGTTGATTCCCTTGAGGTACCTGAAAGTTTCTATCATGTCCCATCTCTCCCTCCTTCCCTCATGGATATACATATTAAGCTCCTTTAGTCTCTCTTCATATGGCTTCTGGTGCAGACCCTGCACCATTTTAGTTGCCCTCTTCTGGACAGCCTCCATCCTGTCTGTGTCCTTGCAGAGATGGGGTCTCCAGAACTGCACACAGTACTCCAGATGAGATCTCACCAACTGTCTGTACAGAGAGATAACAACTTCTTGTTTTCTACTGGTGATGCCTCTCCCTATGCATCCCAGTATTATCCCAGCCCTCCTTACTGCCTTCTCACATTGCTTGCCCACCTTTAGGTCATCTGATATGACTGCCTTCAGGTCCCTTTTCATTTTTGTTGTTGTTAGTATCTCACCCCCCATTATGTACTCTTCCCCTGGGTTTTTGTTTCCCAGGTTCATTACAGATGTTACTCTCAATTTGTCTTCAGCTCCTGAACTAGTAAATCCTGAAAAAAAAAGAGAGATATTAGTGTTGGGAGATTCAATTATTAAACACCTAGACAGGGCAGTGTGTAATCCAGAGAAAACCTCCAGAACCCTATCTAGTTTTAAAGGAGCTAAAATAATTGATATAGCCAAAATGTCTGGTGATATATTAAAAAACACAGGACCCAACCCCTTAGTGATCTTACACGTTGGAGCAAATAAAATTTTTAAAGACTCCGAAGATAATATAAAAAAAGATTTTGTGGCAGTCACCAATAAATTAATACAGTTAGGAAGTGTCCCCGTACTATCTGAAATTCTACCAATTCCTAAAGCATCTCACTGTCATACTTTAAAACTTAGGGTCATTAATGAATGGATGAGGAAATGGGCACTAAAACAAATCAAAACTTGTATTACACATTGGGAGGAGTTTGCCCATCGGGAAGAGTTGTATTCCTGGGACGGATTACATCTAAGCTGCAGAGGGAGTGCTTTACTGGGAAAGCATATCACTGAGTTTATTGATAAGAATTTAAACTAATACCTCTGGGGGGAGGTCAACCTTTGTTTTGCCCTCCTAAAGCTAAACAACTGAGTACAGGAAAACTCAACTATGATGCTAAGGTAAAGTATCATCATAAACAAAAAGCAAGTAGTGATGAAGGAAAAATAACTATCCTGCTTGTTAAAGCACGGAGCCTAATTAATAAAATAGACAAACTTAAATATATTTTGGCAAAAGATAATGTGGCCATTTGTGGAGTCACAGAAACTTGGTTCACAGGCCATGAGTGGAATACTGAAATCCAAGATTATTCAATGTTTTGTAAGAACAGAATAGATTCCAGAGGTGGAGGGGTTGCACTTTATATATGAAACAAGTATAATACCCATAGTATAACTCCAGATGTTATTACGAACAGTAAAGTAGACGCAATATGGGTTCAAATCAATCTTATTCATGAATCTATAAGGGTAGCACTTTGTTATAGACCTCCTAATCTAAATCAGGCTGAAAATAATACACTACTAACATCATTACAAAATATGGAAACTAACCAAAATTATATTTTAATAGGTGACTTTAACTTTCCTAAAATTGATTGGACAACATTTGAAGGCCATGGTCATGTTGAATCCTCTTTTATTAATCTTACTAGTAATCAGAACGTATCACAAATAGTTCATAAGGGGACAAGACATGACAACATACTTGATATTATCCTTACTAACATGGAAGACAGGATGTCTACACCTATTATTGATGAACCACTGGGTGACAATGATTACAATATGGTGTCAATTAAGCTCAGTGTTAACAATGATGTTATAAATTGGGTATCCGTCTTTAAGGATTTTTTGAAGGCAAACTATAGAGAAGTAAATAAATATTTAAGAGATTGGGGCTGGGAATCAGACCTCCATGACCAAGAATTGAAAAAAATCTTGGAACATACAAGGATTAAACTTAATATTTGTATTGACAAATGGGTCCCAACTAGGTACAAATGTAACAAAGGCCTCAGAACACCAATATGGTGGAATAGGAATATAAAGAGGGTCATAAACAAGAAAAAGAATTACTACAGGAAATATAAATGGAATTCAACTATAAATTCATGGAATTCGTATAAAGAAAAAAACAAAGCACTGAAACATATCATTAAAAAAACAAAAAGAGAGTTTGAATTAAAACACTGGACAATTGTAAATCTTTCTATAATTATATTGGTTCCTTAAAAGGTAACCACTATGCTTTAGGGTCTACTGAAACCTGTAAAGGCATTACAAGTAATGAACTATCTATGGTAAATGAGTTTAATGAGTATTTAATAAGTGTGTTGACTCCTGTTGATAATCTGGTGAATGATGTGACATACAAACAGAAATCACATCTTTCACCTATCACCATAGTTGAACTGGAACATCTATTACAAACTCTTAGACCACACTCATCTCCTGGACCAGATAACATCCATCCTTGTTTTCTTAAAGAAATATCTAAGGTTATTAGTGGTCCCTTAACACTACTGTTTAATGCCTCTTTAAGTCAGGGTGAAACAATTCAGTCTTGGAATGAGGCCCATGTTACCGCGGTATATAAATCTGGAAATAAAAAAATGGTAACTAACTATACACCCATTAGTCTTACATCAGCTATTGGTAAACTCTTTGAAAGATTATTACTTGCTTGGATTGAAGGTCATATTTCTGGTAATAACTTATAGGATATAACTCAGCATGGTTTTACTCGAGGGAGATCCTGCTTAACTAATCTGTTGAACTTCTTTGACAATGTTAGTGTGTCTTTAGACCAAGGGTTCCCAGTAGATATTATTTTTCTGGATTTTTCAAAGGCTTTTAATAGGCAGACTAGGTGGGCCAAGCGGTCCTTATCTGCCATCAAAGTCTATGTTTCTGTTGACAATGTCTCTCATCAGGTACTGATCAATCTTTTGTATAAGCTAGACTTTCACCATAATATAATTTATTGGGTTTCGTCCTGGTTACAGAACAGACGCCAACGTGTTGTCATTAGAGGACATTGCTCTCAATGGGAAAGGGTTGATAGTGGGGTTCCACAGGGTTCTGTATTGAGACCTGTCCTTTTTAACATATTGATTTCTACAATGCAACCATCAAGCCATGTATGGATGACAAAATATACAGATGATTGTAAACTAGGATGCATAATTATTAATGCACAAGCTGCAAATCAATTTCAAAATGAATTGAATAAGTTGGGTACCTGGGCAAAAAATAATAAAATGTACTTCAACGAACAAAAGTGTAAAATTATGCATCTGAGTCACAACAATCAAAACTTCATTTATAAAATAAATAATGTCCAAGTTTCTGAAACAACCAATAAAATAGATCTAGAAGTTTTAGTGGATCACAAACTTTCCTTTGATACCCATACTATGGCTAAGGTCAAAAAGTGCCACAGAATCTTTGGTTGCATTTTTTAACATGTTAAAAGTAGGGATGCTGGAGTGATTCTTCCACATTACACTAGTCTAGTTAGACCATATCTAGATTATTGCTCCCCCTTTTGTGCACCAATTACAATAAAGGGAAAAAAAATTATAGAGGGAATACAAAGCAAAGTAACCCAACATGTTAGGGGCATGAATTGCCTAGAATATGAGGCATGGCTTCAAGTACTAGACCTCTTTTCTTTGGACTACAGACAACTTTGAGGTGATCTAAGCTTGGCTTATAAAGCTATTAAAGATCCATTTCTATTTGAAACCTTGGTTCTATTAAGGAATGATTCATGTACTATTACTAGAACCCATAGCCTCAAATTAAAAGGACATAATTATAAAACTCAGAAAAGAAGCCATTGGTTCACTCAAAGGGTGGTGACTGAATGGAATGCCTTTCCAAGAGAAATAGTAGAGAGTGATACCATGACTATATTTAAAAGACAACTGGAGAATTATACGGGGAGTAAAAAAAACATCTTACCTAAAGTAGAATTTTAATCTACCATATTGGTGGCGAGCTCTTAAAGGGCACTTGCCTCCTGAGCACGTTACTTTCTATGATTCTATGATACTCTGCACTTCTTTGCATTGAATCTAAGATGCCATACATTTGACCACTCCACCAACCATGCCAAGTCCCTTCTCATCCTTTCCACCCCACCTTGTGTATCAACCCTGTTGCAGATCTTTGTATCATCTGCAAAGAGATATTCTTTTCCTTCCAGTCTCTCCGCAATGTCACTTATAAAGACATTAAAGAGGACCGATCCCAGTACTGAACCCTGCGGTACCCCGCTAGTAACCCCTCTTTCTTCAGAATGGACTTCGTTTACTATTACCCTCTGCATCCTGTTGTCTAGACAATTTTTTACTGAAGCTACCACCTTGGGACCCACTCCAAGGTTGGCTAACTTGTTTATTAATCTTTTGTGTGGGACTGTGTCAAATGCCTTGCTAAAGTCTAGGTAGGCCATGTCCACAGCCCCTCCCTGGTCTACTACTTTGGCCACCCTGTCAAAGAAATCTATTAGATTCATCTGACTCAGCCTTCCTGCTGTGAATTCATGCTGCCTTGGATCCTGTGCCCCACTGGCCTCTAGGTACTCAACAATTCTTTCCTTCAGAAATGATTCCATCTTTTTACCTACCACTGAGGTCAAACTAACAGGTCTGTAGTTTCCTGCCTCTGCCTTGCTCCCACTTTTGTGAGGGAGAATCACATCCGCACTCCTCCAGTCCTCTGGTACCACCCCATCCTCCCATGATTTGTTAAAGAGGGTAGTCAGTGGTGTCACTAGTTCTCCCCTTAGTTCTTTTACAATTCTGGGGTGAATCCCGTCAGGCCCCATTGCTTTGTCCACCTTCAGTTTTAAGAGTTCTTTCAGAACCCTTTCTTCTGTGAATGGACTGGTATGAACCCCCCCATCCAGAGTGTTTCTATTGTTTGGTTTAGGCTCCTCCCCCTCCTCTTATTTTGTAAATACTGAGCAGAAGTATTCGTTCAGTAGCCCTTCTTTTTCACCGTCACCCTCTGCCCGAATTCCCTCCCCTTTATTAAGCCTCAGTATCCCTCCCTTGATCTTTCTTCACTCCCTAATGTACCTTTAAAAGGTTTCATCCCCCTTCTTAACAGAGTTGGCTATCTTTTCCTCAGTTTGGGCCTTTGCTATTCTGACTGCCTTCCCTGCCTCCTTCTGTTTTAACTGATATAGTTCTTTGTCCTACTCCTTCTGCGTTTCCTTATATTTCCTGAATGCTATCCTTTTCTCCTTAACCTCCCCTGCCACCTCTTTTGAGAACCATAGTGGCTTTTTCCTTCGTTTTGTTTTGTTGGTTTGCTTTACACAAAAGCTTGTTGCCTCTGTGATGGCAGTTTTGATTTTTCCCCATTGTTCTTCCACCCCTCCTTCTTGCCTGTTTGCTAGTACTTTTCTGAGGCACTCTCCCATTTTGCCAAAGTCAGCCCTCCTAAAATCCAACATCCTTGCTTTTGTATGGCTTGACTCTACAGCTGTGTTTATTATGAACCACACTATCCCCGTTTGAGTGTACCAGGTCTAAGATTGCTCCCTCCCGAGTGGGTTCCAACACTAGCTGTCTGAGGCATGCTCCCTGTAGGGCATCAAGAATGACCCTGCTCCTGGATGTGGCTATAGTAAAGGTGCTCCAGTTAACATTTGGCATATTCAGGTCCCCCATCAACAATATCTCTCCTTTTTCTGCCATTCTAAGGATTCCTTATATCATTTCCTTGTCCATTGCCTCCCCCCTGAGACGAGGGTCTGTAAACAACCCCTGTGTGGATTGTGGTGCCATTTCATGTCACCAGAGTAACCCACAGTACCTCCTTCCATCCCTGTTTACCTTTTAGTTCTGTTGCTTTGATTTTTTCAATTATATAGAGAGCTGCTCCTCCTCTTTTACCCTCCTGTTCTGCCTGTAGATTGTGTACCCTGGTTTGTTGACATCCCAGTCATGGTTCTCTTTGTACCATGTTTCTGTGACTGCCACGATATCCAGGCATCCCTCTTCCATCTAGGCCACTAGTTCATGGAGCTGTTACACAGACTATGGGCATTGGTACTCATTGCTTTCCATTGTTTGATGGCCTTACCCCTTTTAGGCCCATCCCTGTCCTTTCTGCCTTTGCCTTTTTCTGGATGTACCCCTGTCCTGCTCCCTATCGACTTCTCTACCTTTGTGTCTACTTCACTAACTACCCTGTTTTGTCTTGGGGGGGGCACTGAGATTTCCCTGCTTCTCTTCATTGCTTCCCCCTTGGCTAGTTTAAATGCTTGACAATGAAGCATTTAAACCTATCACCTAGGATCCTGATTCCCTCCCCAGACAGATATAGATCATCACACCAGTATAGGCCTACATCCCTCCAGGTCGATCCCCAGTCCCCAATGATGCCAAATCCCTGAGCTCCACACCAGCTTTTCAACCAGTCATTGAATCCCATGGTGCGGCGTACGCTAGCCTCACCCATGCCATAGACAGGCAACACTTCCAAGAAAGTTACTGTGCATTCTACTTGTCTAAGGCCCCTACCCAACTCCATAAACTCCTGCTGCACTGCTCTGATCCCATTTCCAGCCAGGTCATTTGTCCCTAGTTGGACAATGACATCCAGCTTCCTCCCCCATGCAGCTGCTCCGTGATCCTGAGGATTCACTTCCTGTGCCTCAGGCAAGCATCTTACTTCCCTCTCCCTTCCCCCAGTTCTACCCTCCTAATGACTGAGTCCCCCACCAGGAGTTATTTTCTTCCCCTGTGGGGTCCTGTGCCACCCTCCTGTGGGTCTCCTTTGTGGATGTTCCCAGCATTCTCCTTGGTCTCCACTGTGGGTGCCTCCATAGAGGAACCGAGCTCCACCAGAATGTTGAATGAATTGTGGAGAGGCACAACTGGAGGGATGTGCCTCTGTTCTACCACCCTCGCCCTCCCTGAGCCCACCCTGGTCCAACCACTCCACTTTCTTGGCAACCTCTCAGGCAGTGGTGGTGGCCTGGGTGGTTCCTGGGTGGGACAGGAAGTTTCTCAAATCCTCACCAGGTCAGCAGGGAGATGGGCAACCTCCTCCCTCAGACCAGAGAGGTGCCTGCAAATAGGGCAGCAACATAGCCTCCAGAACATCTCCTAGAAGACTGTTGCTCCACAGCCAGTGCATTGCACCATGTCCTACATGTCTGTCTCCTTTGTTGTTTAAGATTTTTTTGTTTGTTTTGTTTTTAGTGCATGTGAGTGTGTTTACCCCCTATTCAGTGTGCTGTGCTGTTAAGGATATGAACAGGTTTATGTCCTTTGCACTTTTGTGGAAGTGATGTCAGAACACCTGATATAAACATTCACTAAGAATGCCACCAACAGCTTAATCTGGTTCAAGGTCAGTTGGCATGCATCTGTATCCTCCTCCCCGGGTCGTGCCTGAAAATAGGCAGAATTTGTCTAGTGCACTTACCCGGTCAGCAAAACCTAAATAAGAAAATAAATAAATAAAGGAAATGATGCACTTGGGGTGGGTGGGGGAGGGGCAGGGTGGGTGGGACTAAGCTCGTGCCCTCCAGAAACAATCAACTACAACTCTGACCCAACACCCTGGTGAGTGCCTTCTTTCCTTTCAGACACCTATTTCACAGAGTTTAAGTAACAGGTCCAGTCACAAATGATTGCAATTATTCTCCCAGCTAGATTTCCTCCCTGGCAAACAAAAGTTACACTAATTCAAGTCAACCCAAAAACAGAAAACCAAAACACTGACTTCTACTTACTTACACAGGCCTCAAAATTAAGAATTCAGTTCAGTGTACTCTGTTAAATTGCCTCCTTGCTTTAAGGAAGCTGGTGGCTGCTCTCTGTCTCAACTACAGCAGACAGAGTCCACAACTCCTGTTTTGAATCCACAGCTCCTCAGGCCCCCTTCAGCTCTTCCCCTTATCAGACACCTATTTCACAGAGGTAAAATAACAGGTCTAGTCATAAATGACTGCAAATATTCTCCCAGCTAGAGTTCCTCCCTGGCAAATAAAAGTTACACTAAGTAAAGTCATCCCCAAAAACAGAGAACCAAAACGCTGACTTCTATTTAGTTACACAGGACTCAAAATTAAGAATTAAATTCAGTCTGCTCTAGTAAATCACCTCCTTGCTTTAAGGAAGCTGGTGGGTGCTCTCTGTCTCAGCTACAGCAGACTTTCTGTGGGGTGCACAAACCTTTATGTGCAGGTATGTATCCTGCATGTCTAGGGAGCATATCCAGTCTCCCTTGTGTAGTAGGGGCAGTAGGCCTTGTAAGGTTACCATCCTGAACTTCTTGTACAGGATGTAGAAATGCAAGTTTCTCAGGACCAGGATGGACCACAAACCCTCTGTGGATCTGGAGACTAGAAAGAAGTGGGAATAGAGCCCCCTGTTCCTCGAATCCTCGGAAACTGGCTCTATGGCCCTTTTCTACAGCAGTGTGCAAACTTCCTCCAGCAGCACTGGAATGTGGTCTGGAGGGTAGCTTGAATGGAACTGGAGGTAGAGCTGGAGGCCACTCCAAAAGTTCTAGAGTGTGGCCTTGCTCTATGAGCTGTAGGACCCAAGTATCTGTGGTGATCTCCTTCCACCTGTTCAGGTGCAGGGAGATGTGACCCCTTACCATCACCTCCTGTAGTACTGGAGGGAAGGGAGCCAGTTGTCACAAACCCACTCAGCAAGTCAGCCCTCTACTCCCAAAGTGCCAACCTCTGAGCGCAGTCTTGTGAACAGTTAACAGACACAGGGTAACCCTCCTGTCTGTTTTGTGGATTTGAATCAACCTTTGGTCTCAGTTCTGGAGGGATTCAAACTGTGAACCTCTTGCTAGCATATCCAAAGCACAGGCTCAGATAATTCTGTCTTCAGAGGGCCAGATATCTTTGCCTACAGGCACCTAACCAGGTGTACAGAAATGAACCCTTAAAAACTATAATAAAAGACTTCGGAGGGCCAGATATCTTTGCCTACGGGCACCTAACCAGGTGTACAGAAATGAACCCTTAAAAACTATAATAAAAGACCTCAGATTTCTCTTACCTTTTTCTAGTTTGGTATCACCATTCAAGCTTATGTACAGTGTCTGCTTTAACCATATATACTCCACTTGTAAAAGAAAAGAAATCAAAGACAGACCAAGTAGGCTCAAAAAACAGAGTTTTACTAAAATAGATAAAAGATATGTAAGACGTAAAATACAGAACTATATATCACAAAACATACAAATCTTTTAAAAGAAAAAGGTTTTAACAGTGCAATTCCTAATACAATACTTAGATTTGTATATCTCTCTAAATACCTGCTTAAAATGCTATTGCTTAGTTGGGACATTAGACAAAACAAAAAACTATAAATCTGAAGGCGCTATTAAATTAAACTTGGCTAAAGCAAATTTTTCTCATATTAGACAGGAATTGGCAGCTTGGGATTGGTATAAGGCTCTGGAAGGGAAGAATACAGATGATATGTGGAATATAATCCTAAACAAGCTTAATGAATTAATAGCCCAATATATTCCAATTACTAAACCTAAAACGAGTGGAGCAAAAACTAGTCCAATTTGGTTAAACAGGCAAATAAAACGTATAATTAACCGCAAGGATAAACTATTTAAAAAATATATGAAAGAAAAAATCCATAAAAATTACACAGCATATAAGGAATGCGCCAAATTGGTTAAATTAACAATTAAAAAAGCAAAAGCACAAATCGAGTTCACTCTAGCCAACAGGATTAAAGACAATAAAAAATCTTTTTTTTCATACATAAATAGCAAAAAAAATCAACAATCAATAATAGGACCCTTTAATGATAACAATGGGGTTATGCTAAATGAACAGGAGTTAGTAAATACACAAAATTACTATTTTTGTTTGGTTTTTAATCCTGGTAATACATCTGCGATTGTTAATAAGTATGCACTGTCACCTGGGGCTATTAAAATAACACCTGCTGAGGTAAAATGCAGACTGACTAAATTAGACATCAATAAATCTCCAGGCCCAGACAATATTCACCCTAGAATTCTACGGGAACTTGCAGATCAACTAGCTGAGCCTTTGAGCTTTTTATATCAATCATCTTTAGATAGAGCTGAGGTTCCTCAAGCCTGGAAGAATTGTTTTGTTGTACCCCTTCACAAAAAGGGATTTAGATCTGATCCAGCTAATTTTAGACCCATTAGCTTAACATCATTGTTGGGCAAAGTCATGGAGGGCATTTTAAAGGAAATTGTGACTGATTATATCTCATCAAACAATTTATCTGATCCTGTGCAGCATGGATTTATTAAATCTAAATCATGCCAAACAAATTTACTGTCCTTTTACGAAAATGTTAACTCAGAATTGGACCACGGGAGACCAGTGGATGTGGTCTTTATGGATTTTGCTAAGGCTTTTGATAAGCTACCACATACAGAACTAGTACAAAATCTGGCTAAAATTGGCATTCATCACAACATTGTGAAATGGATAGCTAATTGGCTGACCAACAGGAGGCAGAGGGTGGTGGTAAGGGGCGTGATGTCCGAGTGGTCTGCCGTGACTAGTGGGGTGCCACAGGGCTCGGTGCTGGGCCCGTGTCTTTTAATATATATATTCATCCTTACACCTTAGCAATCCTTCTATATGGATTTCAAAATTTGCAGATGATTGCAGACTAGAAGCGTCACAGTGTCTACTATGGTTGATTCGTTATCCTTACAACAAGCTATAAATGAAGTTTATGAGTGGACAAAAACTAGCAAATTGGAACTTAACATCTCCAAATGTAAAATTATGCACTTAGGTAGAACAAACAACAATCATTCACACAATATAGGGAACAACACTTTATTAACAACATCTGAAGAGCGGGACTTGGGCATTAAAATTACGTCAGATTTAAAGTTCAATTCACACTGCAATCAACAAGTTAAAAAAGCTAATCAGATTTTGAATTGCATTTTGAGGCACATTTCTAGTAGGCACCATAATGTTATCATGCCCTTGTACCAGGCCCTGGTGAGGCCTCACTTGGAGTATTGTGTACAGTTGTGGTCCCCACAGCAAAGAGAGGACATTGAGAGAGTGGAGGTTGTGCAGCGTAAAGTGACTAGATCAGTTTTCGGGCTAAAAAACTTACCCTACGAGGAGAGATTAACTAAGTTAAATTTATACTCACTGCACTATAGAAGACTAAGGGGAGACCTCTGCATGATGTACAAGATATCACATGATGATATATTAAGAGCAGACTTAAAAATTACCTATAACACAGGACGCTGTAGCACCAGAAAACACAAGTTGCAATTTGCATTGCCTAAGTGGAACACAAATAAAAGGAAGAACTGGTTTACTGTAAGGAGGAGGTGCCAGCATGGAACAACTTATCTGCAAGTATTGTGGGTAGCTCGAGCATTGATATATTTAAAACAAGCTTAGACAAACATCTCTTTTACAAAACTACTAAATTTTAGCTCAAACGGGCAAGCATAATGGACATAAGTCTCACTGCTTGAACTAACTTATGAAACTTATGAAAGATGTTTCTTTGTCAGAGTGTAGATAAAAGTGTCTCTCCGAAGGAAAACAGAATATTGTTTAAAAGCTGGCTTTGCCCACCTCTTTGCATGAGGTCACCTAGCTCCTCCCTGTCAGAATATATAAAAAAATATATCTATACAAAAACAGGATGTCTTTTCAAAGTATTAAATTCTGCAATCCTCAGCACAACTCATTTTCTTTTTCAAATGACATTTCTTTGATTTTATGATCAGTTTCCCTTTCCCAGGACATCAAAGCATCTTTTATGACTTCGCACTAAAACGTCACAACCTGCTCTTCTTCCTCTAAGTGTTATAAAAGTTTATGATTTTTCCTCTTAGCAACTACAGCTATAATTTACTTAGTTAAAGTCTGTAATTAGCTTCTGGCCTTCCAGCTAACACCTAGTATCTAAAATCTGTTTGTGTGTGTGTGTGTGTGTGTGTGTGTGTGATCTCACATGCTGTTTCAGCATCTCTCATGACACATTTTTATATTACAAAAAATAATACTGTGATCCGAACCAGCTGTCCAAGTGTCACAATTCCTCTCCACCTAGACTGAATATGGGGGCTCTATCCCCTGTATTGGATGAGCTTCCCAAATCAGTTCAGACCAGTTAGTTTAACCTAAGTGGTAGGGAAAATGATGGAATCACTTCTGAAGGAAATCATTTTTGAGTACCTAGAGGCCAGTGGGGCACAGGACCAAAGGCAGCGTGGATTCACGATGGGAAGGTTGTGTCAGATGAATCTAATAGATTTCTTTGACTGGGTGACCAAAGTAGTAGACCAGAGAGGGGCTGAGGACATGGCCTACCTAGATTTTAGCAAGGCATTTGATACAGTCCCACACAAAAGATTAATACACAAGTTAGCCAGCCTTGGAGTGGGTCCCAAGGTGGTAGCTTCGGTTAAAAATTGTCTGGACAACAGGATGCAGAGGGTAATAGTAAACGAAGTCCACTCTGAAGAAAGAGGGGTTACTAGTGGGGTACCACAGGGTTTAGTACTGGGATCGGTCCTCTTTAATGTCTTTATTAGTGACATTGCAGAGAGACTGGAAGGAAAATTATGTCTCTTTGCAGATGACACAAAGATCTGCAACAGGGTTGATACACAAGGTGGGGTGGAAAGGATGAGAAGGGACTTGGCATGGTTGGTGGAATGGTCAAATGTATGGCATCTTAGATTCAATGCAAAGAAGTGCAGAGTATCATAGAATCATAGAAAGTAACACACTCAGGACACAAGTTAGCCAGCCTTGGAGTGGATCCCAAGGTGGTAGCCTGGATAAAGAATTGGCTAGACAACAGGACGCAAAGGGTAGTAGTAAACGGAGTCCACAGTGAAGAAAGGAGGGTTACTAGTGGGGTACCGCAGGGTTCAGTACTGGGACCAGTCCTTTTTAATGTCTTTATAAGAGACACTGCAGAGGAACTGGAAGAAAAAGTATATCCCCTTGCAGATGACACAAAGATCTGCAACGGGGTTGATACACAAGATGGAGTAGAAAGGATGAGAAGGGACTTGGCAAGGTTGGAGGAATGGTCAAATGTATGGCAGCTCAGATTCAATGCAAAGAAGTGCAAGGTAATGCACCTGGGAAACAAAAACCCAGGGGAAGAGTACACAATGGGGGGTGAGATACTGACAACAGTAAAATGGAAGGGACCTAGGGGTAATTATATCAGATGACCTAAAGGTGGGCAAGCAATGTGACAAGGCAGCAAGGAAGGCTGGGGGGATACAGGGATGCATAGGGAGAGGCATCACCAGTAGAAAACAGGAAGTTGTTATCCCTCTGTACAGACAGTTGGTGAGACCCCATCTGGAGTACTGTGTGCAGTTCTGGAGATCCCATCTCTGCAAAGACATAGACAGAGTGGAGGCTGTCTAGAGGAGGGCAACCAAAATGGTGCAGGGTCTGCACCAGAAGACATACAAAGAAAGACTAAAGGAATTTAATATGTATACCCTTGGGGAAAGAAGGTAGAGAGGGGACATAATAAAAACTTTCAAGTACCTCAAGGGAATCAACAAAGTCCAGGAGGGTAGCATCTTTCAGAAAAAGAGATGTGCAAGAACAAGGGGGCACAATTTGAAGATAGAGGGGGGACGGCTCAGAAGTAATGTGAGGAAGCATTTTTTCTTGGAGAGGGTTGTGGATGCATGGAACAGCCTCCCTGAGGAGGTCATGGAGTCAAGAACAGTGGGGGAATTCAAGAATGCATGGGACAGACATAAGGCAGTCGTAGTGGGGGGTAGGAGGAAGTAGGCTGTTGGTTAACTAGGATCTGCAGCTCATCTGTTAGGTAGGAAAATCTGGCAGACTAGGTGGGCCAAGAGGTCCTTATCTGATGTCAAATTCTATGTTTCTATGTTTCACTCCTCATGGACCCTAGACAGCCCATCTGAGTTCTGATTTTTGGCTCCAGCCCTATGTAATATTGTCATAGCATACCCTTGCAAAGCAAGACTCCACCTTAGCAATCTCCCATTGTTCTTTCCCATCTAAGTCAGCCGAACCAGGGCGTTGTGGTCAGTCTGCACCACAAAATGCTGCCCATATAAGTATGGCTCAAACTTCTTTAGGGCCCACACTATGGCAAGACACTCTTTTTCCAGTGTGGAGTATGCCTCCTCCCTGGGAAGTAATTTCCTACTCAGGTACACTACTGGGTGATCTGTCCCTTGGCTGGCTATCTGACTCAGTACTGCCCCAATACCCACGTCTAAGGCATCAGTCTGAACTATAAAGGTTTTGCTATAGTCAGGACTCGTCAAAACAGGAGCACTGCACAGTAGTTTAGTTTGGAAAAGGCTTCCTCACAGGCTGGGCCCCAGGTAATTTTCTTGGGCATCCTTTTCTTTGTCAGGTCAGATAGGGGAGCAGCCAGGACACTGTAATTGGGTACAAATTTCCTGTAGTACCCTGCTGTCCCTATAAAACTCCTGACCTGTTTCTGTGTTTCTGGTCTGGGCCACGCCTGGATTACCTCTATTTTTGTTTGGTTAGGATGGAGCGGTCCCTGGTCTACCACATGCCTAAGGTATGCTACTCCTCCCATGGCCACCTGGCACTTCTAAGCTTTGACAGTGAGCCCGGCCCTCTGTATCCTGCCCAGCACTTCCCTAAGGTGGGATAGGTGTTCCTCCCAGCTGTTACTAAAGATGGCAATGTCATCCAGGTACGCCATGGTGTACTCCTCAGCACCAATTAACACCTGGTTCACCAACCTTTGGAAAGTGGCCTGGGCGTTCTTCATTCTGAAAGGCATTACTTTAAACTCAAATAAGCCTATCGGAGTAATGAAGGCCAACCTCTCCCTAGCTCTGTGTGTCAGCTCTACCTGCCAATACCCCTTGGTCAGGTCAATAGTCGTGAGATAGGTCGCCCTCCCAACTTGTCCAGGAGTTCATCCGTCCGGGGCATCGGGTGGACATCTGACTTTGTGACTGCATTCAGTCCACGACCGCCCACACAGAAATGAGTAGAGCCATCTGGCTTAGGCACAAGGACTATGGCAGAGGCCCAGGGGATGTGAGATCTCCTGATTACACCTAAATCCATCATCTACTCCACTTCCCTCCTAATGTCCTTTTGGACAGCCTCTGACACCCGATATTCTGTCCGCTGTATGGGTGTCTGTGTCCCTGTCTCCACATCATGAGTCACTAAGGGGGTTAGTCCAGACTTGGCACTAAACAATGGGGCAAAGTCTGCTAAAACCTCCCTTACTTTCTGGATCTGGTCCAGGGTCAGCTGGGGAGACAATTTAACTGCCTTCACAGAGGACTCCTGCTTACTTTCTTCCAGCAAGTCCAGAAGGGGGTCTCCTTCATCTGTCCCCTCCCCAGGACTACACACTGCAAACACCATGGCAGCCCTATTTGCATATGGCATCATCATGTTGACATGGTACATCCTTTCTGTCTGTCTTCAGTCAGATAACTCCACAATGTAGTTCACGTCATTTACCTTCCTAACCACTTTGTACAGTCCTGCCCACTCAGCCTGCAGCTTGTCTTTCTGGACTGGAATAAGGACCATGACTTCCTGACCCACCATGTATGAGCGAGCTCTGGCTCTGTGGTCATACCACACTTTTTGTTTCTTTTGGGCAGCTGCCAGGTTGCTCTGGGCTGTCCCCATAAGCTCCTTCAGCCTTTCCCTAAACCTAAGGACGTACTCTACAATGGGAGTTCCCTGGGTGGCGTGCTTGCCTTCCCAGTCCTCCCGGATCAAGTCTAGGGGCCCACATACCCGGTGTCCATATAAAAGTTCGAAGAGGGAAAATCCTGTCGACTCTTGGGGCACCTCCTTGTATGCAAACAACAGGTAGGGAAGGTATTTCTCCCAGTCCCTCCCATGCTGTTCAGCAAACGCCCGGAGCATTGACTTTAGGGTACCATTGAATCATTCCACAAGTCCATTGGTTTGTGGGTGATATGGTGTCTTGCATCTCTGCACCACCCCACACTTCTCCCATAAACATTTCATCAGGTCCAACATGAAGGAACCCCCTCAATTGCTGATTACCTCCTGCGGAAACCCAACATGGGAGAAAATCCCAAGTAAGGCATCTGCCACTTTGTCTGTCCTTAGTGAGGATAGGGTGACTGCCTCTGGGTACCGGGTGGCATAATCCACCACAGTCAGTATGAATCTCTTCCCTGAGGAGCTGGGGGTATTTAAAGGCCCCACAATATCCATTCCCACCCTCTGGAATGGCTCCTCCACTATGGGCAATGGAATCAGGGTGGCTTGGGTTTTTTTGCCCGCCTTCCCTATTTCTTGGCACCGGTGACAAAACCTGCAATACTCCTTCACCTGCTGGGTGAAGTTAGGCCAGTAGAAATTCTGGGCCAACCACTGCATCGTGCACGCGATTCCCAGATGACCAGACAAGGGAATATCATGTGCAATCTTGAGCAACTGCTCACGATACCCCTGGGAACGACAAGCTGCCTGCCTAGCATCCCTCCCTCTGTCTGTACTGCCTGAGTTTACATAAGTCCATTTTCCCAATCAACCTTATGTCTGCCGTCACCTCCCTGTGTGCCGTCCAAGTCTGCTCAAGCCCTCAGCTTCTCTAAACTAGGGTCACTTCTCTGAGCAGCTGCAAACCCCACACACATTCCCAAGGCATGGGACAGGTTCCCTTTAGTCACTAAACTAGGGTCCCTAGCACTAGCGTCAGGGCACTCAGGATCACTGTCAATCTCAACCCTCTGACAAGGGGTCACCCCTCCCTCTTTGGAGCAACCCTCTGTAGTTGTGTGGTTACTTGCTACTGGCAATTTCTAACCCCTCTTCATTAATCTGTATATCAGGAGACACAGGCTGGGGAACCAGCCTCTCAGTGGTTTCCACAATGGCTTCTGTGGGGTTTAGGGAACTACAATTTTACCTTGCCGCTTAGCTACGAGTAACTGCACATACCATCCCCTGTTGGAGATTGTTGCCCGGGATCACATCCACTGCTAATGTTTTGGCTACAGCCACCTGTTGCACAGTTCCCCCTGTTTCACCCCAGTCCAAGAGAACACTAGCGAGGGGCAACGCTTTCTCCCCACCCTAAAGTCCTGTACAGTGACATATTTATTAAGTATAAAGCTGACCAGGCTGTGCCAGATCCCCTTACCAAGGTCAGGGATGCCCTGTGTCCCTAACCCCTACTGCCTGTACACCATTCACCATGACTGGGTGCATGTGTTCCCTCATGTTCACTGGCATGCTTCCAGGGACACACAAACAGCCCACTTTTTTTCTAGTACCCGGTTGTGTATTATTGCTCGCCTTTTTGGGACACTATCTGGCAATATGCCCAGTTTCTTTACACAACCAACATTCATTTCTTCTCTCAGAGAAATCTTTTCTCTGAAACCTGGGGTTAACTGGTTTTGGTGGAGGCAGTGAGGGTTTTAGTTGCACTGAAGGCGCGCTTTTCCCTTTCTGTGCTGCCACACCCGGCCCGTTTGCTCTCAGAGCAGGTCTGCTCTTGGCATCGCGGTCGGAGAGTTCAGCAGCCTCTTGCACTGTTTTGGGATCTCGGTCCTCCAGCCAGGTTTTCAGCTCTGCTGGGCACGCCCAGAAAAACTGTTCTAACAGAATCACATTTTCAATTTTATCAACAGAGTTTGCCTCAATTCTTTCCCATCAACATTTTAAAAACTGATGTTGTTTCATGGCTAGCTCCTCGTAGCTCATGTCAGGGCTTCTCCTGAGTTTACAGAATTTAGTTCTATATGATTCAGCAGTTAATTCAAATTTCTTTAACAATGCAGCTTTAAGTTTGCTGTACTCATCACTGTCTTCATTGTCCATTTGACCCAATGCATCCTGAGCTTTCCTGGTAAGTAGCGGGGATAGCTGGAAGTTCTAGGACTCTCTAGGAATTTTAGCTTGAATACAAAATTTTTCAAAAGAATTTTGAAAGCATCCATATCCTCCCCCTCTTTAAATTCAGCTATTAATTTGGAATTCAATTTGTAACCCAGTCCTGTAGTCCCAGTTAAACCCAAGCCACTTACCTGCTCTGGTGCCGCTGGTCAGAGTTGTAGCTTCTCCAGTTCATGTTGCCTCTGGTGCTCCTGCTCCTCACAGCCTGCGTCTCGGTGTTCTCGCTCTCTCTTCTCTTCTGCAGCTCGCTGGCACTCCCGCTCCTCACAGTCTGCCTCTCGGTGTTCTTGCTCTGCCTCACGGTCCACCTCACATTTCTCTCGTTATCTCTTCTCCTGGAACTCCAGCTCCATCCAGCACAACTCAATTTGTAGCCTGAGTACCTCTGGATCCAGGATACTGGTGACCTTCCCCTGCTGCTATGGCCCTTCACTGACAGTGGCCCTGTTGCCCTCCTCATCGGACCTGGACACTGCACTGGCCACTAGCCCTGCCACACTCAAGGTTTGGTCCTTTTCAGTCATGGTCTGTGACTCGCTGTTTTGGGTATCTGCTACCATCAGGGCATCTATGAGGTTCTGCTTGCTGGCTTTCACCTCGAATGGGACTCCTCTGTCCCCGCACAACTGCCTTAAGTAGTCTACAGTGTGCCTGCTCTAGTTGGAAGCCATCTTCCCTCACTACTGCTACTCTGACTTGCACTTTAGAAAAAAAATAAAATGGGTAGGAACTTGACTGTACGCCAAGTGATATACAGTAGTTCTGTTTCCTTTTTTAAAAAAGAATTACTGCCTTTTTCTTTCTTTGCAACTGAAATGACAGTCTCAAGCTGACACGCTGAACAATACAAGCTTGCAATACCAACATTTATGCCACCGCTGCCAACCAATCTGTCATAAACCCACTCAGCAGGTCAGCCCTCTACAAAGTGCCAACCTCTGAGCGCAGTCTTGTAAACAGTTAACAGAAACAGGGTAACCCTCCTGTCTGTTTTGTGGATTCAAATCAACCTTTGGTCTCAGTTCTGGAGGGATTCAAACTGTGAACCTCTTGCTAGCATACCCAATGCACAGGCTCAGATAATTCTGTCATTTTGAGGGCCAGATATTTTTGCCTACGGGCACCTAACCAGGTGTACAGAAATGAACCCTTAAAAACTATAATAAAAGACCTCAGATTTCTCTTACCTTTTTCTAGTTTGGTATCACCATTCAAGCTTATGACAGTGTCTGCTTTAACCATATATACTCCACTTGTAAAAGAAAAGAAATCAAAGACAGACCAAGTAAGCTCTAAAAATAGGGTTTTACTAAAATAGATAAAAGATATGTAAAACATAAAATACAGAACTATATATCACAAAACATACAAATCTTTTAAAAGAACAAGGTTTTAACAGTGCAATTCCTACTACAGTACTTAGATTTCTCTCTCTCTCTCTCTCTCTAAATACCTGCTTAAAATGCTCAAAGATGTTTCTTTGTCAGAGTGTAGATAAAGGTGTCTCTCTGAAGGAAACAGAATATTGTTTAAAAGTTGGCTTTGCCCACCTCTTTGCATGAGGTCACCTAGCTCCTCCCTGTCAGAATATATAAAAAATATATCTATACAAAAACAGGATGTGTTTTCAAAATATTAAATTCTGCAATCCTCAGCACAACTCATTTTCTTTTTCAAATGACATTTCTTTGATCTTATGATCAGTTTCCCCTTCCCGGACATCGAAGTATCTTTCATGACTTCGCACTAAAACGTCACAACCTGCTCTTCTTCCTCTAAGCGTTATAAAAGTTTATGATTTTCCCTCTTAGCAGCTATAGCTATAATTAACTTAGTTAAAGTCTGTAATTAGCTTCTGACCTTCCAGGTAACACCTAGTATCTAAAACCTGTGTGTGTGTGTGTGTGTGTGTGTGTGTGTGTGTGTGTGTGTGTATGTGTGTGAGATGTCACATGCTGTTTCAGCATCTCTCATGACACATTTTTATATTACAAAAAATGATACAGTGATCAGAACCAGCTGTCCAAGTGTCATACCAGTAAGGAGTCAGCTGAGGTAGAACCCATGGCCAGGGCTGCACCCCCACCTCTAGGGATTTTCCTGGTGGTGGAGGTAGTGTAAAGCTCTTTGATGATGGTTGGGTGCTCAACTTGGATCTGTGGGAGGCCCGACAAAAAGGCACCCTCTGCCCACTTTTTAGCTGGTTATGGTAAAGCAAGTGGACTGACTGCAGGGTCCTCCCTGAAGCCTGTAGGTCAGAAAGGATGTCCTGCAGATCTGCCCCAAAGAGCTTGTAGCCCCTGCAGGGAACATTCAGGATGGACTATTGTACATCAGAAGCAAAGCCAGACACCCTGATCCAAGAAAGCTTTCTCAGGCAGATGCCAACCACAGCTGCTCTAGAGGAGGTATCTGAAATGTCATAGGAAGAGCTCTAAAGGTGCTTACTCACATCTGCCCTGGACTGGAGGGCTTTAAACAGCTCTTGTCTCTGAGGGCCCTCTGAAAGGGCCTGAGCTGTAACATTGGCCTTTTTCCAGAAAGTGTTCTGAAATTTGACCATCTGAGCAATGTAATTGATAATTCCGAGGGCCAGCATGGCAGAGGCATAGGCCCTCTTACCCACAAGATCCAGCTTTCTGGACTCCTTATTCTGGGGGAAAGAGAGATGAGGTGCAGGTCTCTTGGACTTATCGTGGGCAGCATTTTTCACCACTGAATCTGTCTGCAGTTGCCCTGCATAAAAAGGCTTCCCAGAGAGAGCCTGGTACAATCTGTCTGCCTTTGGAAATCACAGGGATCATATCTGGCCTGTACCAGGCAGCCATGGTGACATCCTTTAATGCAACCAGCAGGGGAGGAATAATCAAAGGGTGGTAAATCTGGTAATTCCAAATATTCAACCAGATTTCTCCTGGTAATATCCTGCTCCTCAGCATCAAATCCCATAGCTGTTTGCAGCTTCTTCATAACTGAGATGAAGGAAGGGTCATCGGGGGGACCTCGGGGTATATTTGGTGGAGTCTGCACCCCCTGAGGAGACAGTGGAAGTAGTCCTGGAGGGGCTCCTTGCCTCTTCTTCCTCGTACTTCTCCTCATGTGGGAGGAGATCAGGATTGTACTCATCCTTATCAACTGGCTCTGAATAGGATACAGAAGACATAGATGATCGAGAATGAGCAAGTCGCGTTGACATGGAAGATGTTGGTGTGGAAGCTGGCCTAGTAGGCCCCGGCGTCAATATGCCCAGAGGAGAAGTAATGTGGTGCTTGGGCTTCCAAAAGGAGGAGAGCATAGCTTGGAAGTCAATGGTGATCAGCATCACTGGAGTACCTTGCAGCGCTGATGGAGTGGGCTGGATCCCTGGCATTGATGGTACAGTCTGAAGCATCGACAAGAGAGGCTGAGGCCCCGGCATTGACATGACAGCCAGAGGCAACATCGGGGAGGCTGAATCCCCGGCATTGATGAAATGGCCGGAGGCATCAAATGGGGAGGCAGAAATCCCAATGTCAACTAGCCATCACTGGTCGAAGCAGGTCCAGCAGAACTTCCTGTTTGTAGCCCCTGTGCAAGAAGGGGTCTGAACAGCACGGCTTGAAACATCAGCGGGTGAGTAAGGAGGCCCAGCTTTGATGACCCAGTGCCAGCCAAAGAAGGACTGACAGGCAGCACTGCCAGAACCGACACTGTGGAAGAGAAGGTGTGTGAGGCAGTGGGGGTTGTTGCTGAAGTGGCTGACGACCCAGCAGAGGCCAGCGCTCGAAGAGGTGGCTGAGAGTGCACCAGGGGGATTTCTCCTTAGGTCTATCCCTCTCCCTCTGCTTGTGTTTACCAGCTGATTCGTCCCGGGCCTTGAAGGAGTGGGAGCCCATGGACAGAGCTGGAGAGGCAGAGGAGCTTCTTGCCTGGAGCTCCTTCTCCATTCTGGTGACGTTCTTTTCCAGGAGGAAGGACTCTAGGGCCTTCTGATGGCACCACCGGGAAGCCTGGTTGAAACCACGGCCCATCTTGCAGGCCTTAATCCAACCAACCAAACTTTATTTCTAGAATGCTATTCCACAGAAGATCATAGAGTTTTACATAGTGTAAACAACAATTTAAAAACAGAACCACATTTCTAAAACATAGCAGGAGTTTAAATATTAATATATGCCAACTTAAATACGTTTTCAAGGCAGATTTGAAGGACTCAAGGGAACGGGCATTTCCTTACCCGATGAGGTAGAGAATTCCACAGGGTCAGAGTAGCATAAGCAAATGACCTAGCTCCAGATGTTGTCAAAAAGACCCTGGGAATCTCCAGCAATCTCTCATTGATGGAGTGGAGAGGGCGAAGGGGGCAGTAGGGGCAAAGGAGCTCTTTTAGGTACTGCAGTCCCTGTCCGTGTAGGGCCTTATAGGTCAGCAATCTGATCTTGAAGGTGATCCTTCATCGCACTGGTAGTCAGTGCAGACTGCCAAGCACAGGCGTGACATGGTCAGATCTATGTAAACCCATCAACAACCTGGCAGCCACATTCTGCACCAACTGCAGTTGGTGGAGGTCCACCCCCGGTAGCCCTAGGTATAGGGCATTGCAGTAATCAAGGTGCGAGGTCACCAAGGTGTGGACCAGTGTTGGAAGGTCATTGGGTGTTACCAGGTGCTTTATCCAGGCAACATTCCTCAGATGATAAAATGAGGACTTTACACGGCTGACACTTGTTGTGGTTGGCACTGAGACAGTGAATGCAGGCGTCATGGTCATCCTTATTGCACAGCTTCTTACCATACCGGCAGTATCCGATAACTTTCTTGGGGTTGGTCAGCGTAAACAAAGGCAAAAATCACTTCAAAAAATAAAGTGATTAACAAAGTAGGGTGAGAAAAGAAAATAAAGTAGGAAATTGACTGAAGCGGCGGTGTCTCTGTGGAGTTCAACGTGTGATGGTGACAGCAGGAAAAGAACTGAGGAGGGCACAGGCTGCCCATGTTTTCACGAGAGGGACATCATCTGCTGATGTCATCATGGGTGGCCCTAGTAGACTGCCAGCTAAAAAGTTTCTGTGTGGTCCTAGTGCCTGATGGCTGTAGTTCCATAGGTGTGGCCTGAGGAAAGAGATGTCCTCGAAGAAGATCACGTCATACACACGTACATAACTACAGTGGTAGAAACTAGTATAACATACATTCACCATAAGCAATTGGGAACCAGTGCAAAATCAACACCATATCCACAGGGGACATGGAGACTTCAAACTGAAACAGTAATGATGGTAATAAAATTCATATATGTAGGATGACACGATTATACGCAATAACAATACACATATATAAGTACTGCAATCGAAGGGCAGGAGCACTTCAACACACTAAATAGGTATTTATGGTGCCTACTGCAAAACAAGGCTGCCAAAGGATATAGAATCATGGAAAGTGTCAGCACAAAAGGACCTGTACACCTATCCAGTGTAACCGATTTTCTCTGTCTAACACTACACCCTGGATCCTACTTGGTCACAGGTGTCCCACCTCCCCCCTTACCTCTTTCTATAATGCCCATGTGCCTATCCCATGAATGTTTGAAGCTCCCCACTGTCTTCACTCCTACCACCTCTTCTGGCAAGTTTTTCCAGGTGTCTATCAACCCTTTCTGTCAAGAAGTATTTCCTTACGTCCCTCTTAAACTCTCCCCTCCAAGTTTTATAGCATGCCCCGTGTAGTGGTGCTCCTCTCCTTTGAAAATGGCCCCTGCCTGCACTTTGTTCACCTCCATGAGGTACTTAAAAGTCTCAGTCATGTCTCCTCTCTGCTCTCTTCTTTTCCAGGGAGTAGATTTATTTATTTATTTAAAAGTTTTATCAGGAAGGCATACTGAGTGGAGTACCACTCAATTCCAGATGCATCCTGGGGGTTGGGGAGTGGAGAATAAACAATATAATAACATGGAAATACAATACAATAACTGTAGTGGTTACAGCAGAGATGAGCAGCAAGCATGGGAAAGCAGCATAAACCATGAGCGATGGATTATACATTTTGTTGTACGTATAATATTTACTTAGTAAAACATAGAATACAGTAGCCAGAGTCCCAAAATAGTACAGATAGTTAATGGTAGCACAGAGGGTAAGTACATGCCGAGCTCCTGCAGTCCCTCCTCAAATGGCTTCTCTTGCAAACCTCACACTATTTTCGTAGCCCTCTTCTTGACTTCTTCCACCTCATTGATGTCCTTGCAGAGGTGCAGCCTTCAAAACTGCATGCAGCTCTCCAAGTGAAGTTTCACTAGTGAGTGATACAAAAGCAACACCACCTCACTTATCCTGCTAGAGATCCCCCTCTCTATGCATCCCAGCATCTGGTTGCCTTGCCTACTGCCTTGTCGCACTGTCCTGCCTCCTTGAGATCATCAGATATGATCACTTGAAGGTCTGTGTTATACTTTGTAATTGTAAATACCCCCCCCCCCATCTTATAAACAGTCCCTGGGTTACTCCGCCCCATGTGCTTGATTTTCCACTTTTTGGCACTGAATTCCAGCTGCTACTGCCATCCCACTCCTCTAGTTTCTCCAGATCTCTTTACATTTTCTCTACACCTTCCTGGGTGTCTACCCTGTTGTAGATGTTAGTGTCTGCCAAGAGACAGACCTTCCCCTCCTGTTCCTCAACACTGCCACTTATGAGACACTGAGGAGGACAGGACCCAGTACCAATCCCTGTGGTACTCCACTGGTCACTCTTCTATTCTGCGTGTGGCTACCATTTGTCACAACCCTCTGCCTCCTGTCTTTCAACCAGTTTGATACCTAGGACACCATCTTCTCCACCCCTCAGGCTGCTAAGTTTCTTTATCAGCCTCCTGTGTGGAAAAGTGTTAAAGACCTTACTGAAGTCCAGATAGCCCACATCCACTACCCTCCCCGATCCACCTCCCTAATTACCCAGTCAAACAAATGCATGAGATTTGTTTGATATGCCCCCCCCATGAAGCCATGCTGTTGGTGATCCAATAGCCCAATTGCTGTCTCCAGATACTCCATCAGTCTCTCCTTCAGTAAGGAACCCATTAACTTCCCCACTACTGATGTGAGACTGGCTGGTCTGTAATTACTGGACTCCTCCCTGCTTCCACTCTTATGCAAAGGGATTACACTGGCCTCCTCCACTCCTCGGGAACCACCCTCCATCTCCAATGTGGTGCTAAATAGTGTTGCCAGAAGAGCAGCTAGCACTGTGCTCATAGAAACATAGAAACATAGACTTTGACGGCAGATAAGGACCGCTAGGCCCATCTAGTCTGCCCATTTCCCTACCTACAGGATAGGCCGCAGATCCTAGTTAACCAACAGCCTATTTCTTCCTACCCCCCCACAAGAATTGCCTTATGTCTGTCCCATGCATTCTTGAATTCTCCCACAGTTTTAGACCCCACAACCTCCTCAGGAAGGCTGTTCCATGCATCCACTACCCTCTCTGAAATAATACTTCCTCATATTGCCCCTGAACCGCCTGCTTCTATCTTTAAATGGTGTCCCTTGTTCTTGCAAGTCTCTTTTCTGAAAGATGCTACCCTCTTGGACTTTGTTGATTCCACTGAGGTACTTAAAAGTTTCTATCATGTCCCCCTCTCCCTTCTTTCCTCAAGGGTATACATATTAAACTCCTTTAGTCTCTCCTCATACGGCTTCTCTTGCAGACCCTGCACCATTTAGTTGCCCTCCTCTGGACTGCCTCTATCCTGTCTATGTCCTTGCGGAGATGGGGTCTCAGAACTGGACACAGTACTCCAGATGGGGTCTCACCAACTGTCTGTACAGAGGGATAACAACTTCCTGTTTTCTGCTGATGATGCCTCTCCCTATACATCCCAGTATACCCCCAGCCCTCCCTACTGCCTTCTCACATTGCTTGCTAACCTTAAGGTCATCTGATATGATTACCCCCAGGTCCCTTTCCTTTTTTGTTCTTGTTACTACCTCCCCACCCATTGTGTATTCTTCCCCTGGGTTCTTGTTTCCCAGGTGCATTATTTTGCACTTCTTTGCATTGAATCCTAGCTGCCATACTTCTGACCATTCCTCCAACCTTGCCAAGGCCCTTTTCATCCTTTCCATGCCTCCTTGTGTATCAACTCTGTTACAGATCTTTGTGTCATCTGCAAAAGGCATACTTTTCCTTCCAGTCCCTCTGCAATGTCACTGATGAAGACACTAAAAGGACTGGACCCAATACTGAACCCTATCGGTGCCCACTAGTAACCCCTTTCTTCAGAGTGGACTCCATTTACAATTACCTTCTGTGTCCTGTTGTCCAGCCAATGTTTTACCCAGGCTATCACCCTGGGTCCCACTCCCAGGCTGGTTAATTTGACTATTAATCTTTTGTGTGGGACTGTCAAATGCCTTGCAAAGTCTAGGTAGGCCATGTCCACAGCCCCTCCCTGGTCTACTACTTTGGTCACCCAGTCAAAGAAATCTATTAGATTCATCTGACATGACCTTCCGCTGTGAATCCATGCTGCCTTGGGTCCTGTGCTCCACTGGCCTCTAGGTACTCGACTATTCTTTCCTTCAGAAGTGACTCCATCACTTTCCCTACCACAGAGGTCAGACTGACAGGTCTGTAGTTTCCTGCCTCTGTCTTGGACCCACTTTGTGAAGGAATCACATCTGCCTTCCTCCAATCCTCGGTGCCACACCATCCTCCATGATTTATTAAAAGAGTAGCCAGTGGTTTCACTAGTTCCTCCTTAATTCTTTTAGAATTCTGGGGTGAATTCCATCAGGACCCATTGCTTTGTCCACCTTCAGTTTTAGGAGTTCTTGCAGAACCCTTTCTTCTGTGAAAGGGTTGGGATCGACCCCCCTATCAAGAGTGCTTCTGTTAATTGGATTAGGCACTTCCTCCTCCTCTTTTGTGACTACTGAGCAGAAATATTCGTTCAGTATTCCTGCTTTTTCACTGTCCCCCTCTGCCCACCCACCGTTCATTCTATTCAGCCTCACAATCCCTCCCTTTGTCTTTCTACGCTCGCTGATGTACCTATAAAAGGTTTTATCCCCCTTCTTAACTGAGTTGGCTATCTTTTCCTCAGTTTGGGCCTTTGTTATTCTGACTTCCCTCCCTGCTTCCTTCTGCCTTAACTGGTACAGCTCTCTGTCCTGCTCCTTCTGTGTTTCCTTATACTTCCGGAATGCTATCTTTTTCTTCCTGACTTTCACAGCCACCTCTTTTGAGAACCATAGTGGCTTTTTTTTCGTTTGATTTGTTTATTTGCTTCACACAAAGGCTTGTTGCCTCTGTGATGGCAGTTTGATAATTCCCCATTGTTTGCTCCACACCTCCTTCTAGCCTGTTTGCTAGTGCTTTTCTGAGGCACTCTCCCATCTTGCCAAAGTCAGCCCTCCTAAAGTCCAGTACCCTCACTTTTGTATGGCTTGACTCTGTAGCTGAGTTTAACGTGAACCACACTGTTTGATGGTCACTTGTCCCCAGATGGCAACCCACTTCTAGATCTGAGATCCTCTCACTGCCCCGTTTGAGAGTATGAGGTCTAAGATTGCTCCCTCACGAGTGGGTTCCAAAACTAGCTGTCTAATGCCTGCCACCTGTAGGGCATCAAGAATGGCCCTGCTCTTGGATGTGGCTGCAGCAAATGTGCTCCAGTTAACATCTGGCATATTCAGGTCTCCCATCAACAGTATCTCCCCTTTCTCTGCCATTCTAAGAATGCCTTCTATCATATCCTTGTCCATTCCCTCCCCCTGACATGGGGGTCTATACACAACCCCTGTGTGGATTGTGGTGCCCTTTCCAGTCTCCAAGGTGACCCACAGTGCCTCCTCTCCTCCCTGTTTACTCTTTTGTTCAGTTGCTTTTATCCCTTCCTTTACATAGAGAGCTAATCCTCCCTCTCTCCTCCCCTGCCTGTCTCTCCTGTAGGTTATGTACCCTGGTATGCTAACATCCCAGTCATGGTTCTCTGTGTACCATGTTTCTGTGACTGCTACGATATCCAGGCATCCATCTTCCATTAAGGCCATCAGCTCAGGGAGCTTGTTGCCCAGACTACGGGCATTGGTACTCATACCCTCCATTTCCTGATGGCCTTACTCCCTTTTGCCCCATCCCTGTCCTTCTTGCCTTTGTCACTTTCTCCATTTACCCCTGCCCTTCTCCCTATCGACACCTCTATGTTGGTGTTTGCCGCACTTACTACCGTGATTATTTGGGGGCTAGGATTTTCCTGCTCCTTTCCAGTGCCTCCCCCCTTGGCTAGTTTAAAAGCTTGCCAATGAAGCATTTAAACCTATCACCTAGGATCCTGGTTCCCCTCCCGGACAGATGCAGCCCATCATGCCAGTATAGGCTTGCATCACTCCAGGTGGACCCCCAGTCCCCAATGAAGCCAAACCCCTGAGCTCCACACCAGTTTTTCAACCACTGATTGAATCCCATGGTGCAGAACACCCTAGCCTCTCCTATGCCATAGATGGGTAGCACCTCCGAGAAGGTTACGTCGTGCTACTTGACTGAGGCCCTCCCAATTCCACAAACTCTTCCTGCACTTCTCTAATCCCTTTCTTAGCCAGGTCATTTGTCCCTAGGTGGACAATGACATCCAGCTCCCTCCCTGTGCAGCTGCTCTGGCAATCCTGAGGATTCGCTCCCTGTCCCTCAAGCCATGGCGCCAGGCAGGCACCTTACCTCCCTCTCCCTTCCTCCCCAGTTCTTCCATCCTAACAATGGAGTCCCCACCAGGAGTTGTTTCCTTCCCTGCAGGGTCCCCTGCCACCCTCCTGTGGGTCTCCTTTGTGGAGGTTCCCAGCATCCTCCTTGGTCTCCACTGTGGGTGCCTCCATAGAGGAACCACACTTTGCCAGAATGGCATAGGAATTGTGGAGAGGCACAATGGGAGGGATGCACCTCTGTTCCACCACCCTCACCCTCCCTGAGCCCACTGTGGTCCAACCGCTCCTCTTTCTTGGCAACCTCTGAGGCAACGGCAGTGGCACTGGGGGTCCCTGGATGGAAGGGGAGGTCCCACAAATCCTGCCAACTCAGCCTGGAGATGAGCAACCTCCTCCCTCAGCCCAGAGAGGTACCTGCAGATGGGACAACACCGCATCCTCCAGAACATCTCCCAGAAGACTGCTGCTCCACAGCCACTGCACTGCACCACTCCAATCATGTCTTATTTCTGGCCCCTTAACTGTTTGCAATCCTTACTCTTTCCTCTGTTTTGTTTTCTTTCTCTCCTTACTTTCTGCCTGTGTGCCCTTTAAGCTCCTGATTGTCCTGTTCTGAGACGAGAATATCCTATATTTCGCAGTAGACCACTTACTTGCTCAGAGGCAGACCTCCAGCAGCTAGAGGGGGCCGGAGAGCTACTCTTGCCCTTCTAGGATGGTGGGTCCTTGGTGGTTCTGTGATCACTCACTTCCTGCCCCTAAACAGAAAGTTCCTGTTGTCAGTCAAATCCTGTGCCTATAAAAATAGAACTAGCTTTGGGTGGGGGGTGTGGAGGGAGGGAAGGAGGGCAATATAGTCCCAGTAGAGAAGTTCAGTCACACAGCAGTCCTTTCTCCTGGTGCCTTCTGCCAAACTATTAGCTGAAACTTTCTAAGGCAGTCTTTAAATGTAGCTTCCTTCTAGCTAAACCACTCCCCCTACTTACCAGATCTTTCTACAAGTAATTTAAACCTCACAGCAGTTAAGTCCTTTCAGTCACCTGAGAGTTACACCTAGATAACTCTGCAGATACCCATTCAGTTCAGTTAACCCAAACACACACTTTTTTTTTGTATGTTAGTTTTTTTACCCTAAATTAAAGGTCAAATACAATTCTCAGTTCCTTAAGTACCCTTCGATGGATCTCATCCAGCCCCACCACCTTGTTTTCCTTAAGGGCTTCCAACCCCCTGCAGATTCTCTCTTCCATAAGTGGACTTGTGTCCATATGACTTCCAGTGGTACCTGTTAATGCTTGTCGACATATACCCCCATTCCACTGTGAATACTAAACAGTAGTATTTGTTTAGAAGTTTAGCTTTTTCTTGTTCTTCCTCTGCACAGTCACCCCCTCCTGGTCTTCTAATCTTCACTATACCACCCCTTGTCATCCTCCTCTCACTCCCATATCTGAAGAAAATCTTTAAGACATAATCAGATCTCAAATGGAACAGAATTCCATAATGAGGAGCATCAAAAGCAAATGAGGATTCCCCAGCTCTAGTTTTAAATTTGGGGGCATTTCAACTGTACATTTTTACCAGACTTCAAGGGGTACACACTATGTACTGGATTGAGTTGAATGGCAAGGAATAGAGGCATGCAGTCATGTAGGATGCCTGAGATAACTCCTCCAAGAGAGAGGTCCCTAGACTGGGACAGGGGAAGCCAGCCAAGTCTGCCATAGAGGCAGTAGTGATGTGTAAGTCTGTGAGATGCCAGTGCAAAATGGCAACTATTACTGAACACAACTCCCATTTAGAGAGTAGTTTTCGAGGTACTGTATCACTAAAAATGGGAGCTCCATAGAGTGATTTTGGAAGGAGTGTGCCATGGGCAATAGCTAGTCAGGCTTGACGGGTCAAGTTACAGCCAGCTTTGTAAGAGTCGCCCAGTATGAAGTCAACAGACTTGCAGATACCCATCACATGCAGCACATATTCTAGTGAGTGATCAAGTGTGATGCCAAGGTAGGTGAAAGGGGTGACTGATGGGACAGCAATACTGTCATGGTATGCAGTGGATAATGAGGCTGGGCATTGCCTCGGTCTAGAGGGCATCCCAAAAAGCACTGACTGCATTTTGGTAACACTGCGTAGCAGATTGTTTTGAGACAGAGAGCTATAATGTATGGACCAGAGATCAGAGGCGAGGTGCTGGTTTATGGAGGTGAAATTCTTAGAGGCTAGTGTAGAGGACCAAGTCATCTGCATATCTCAAAGTTAAAGGAAATGGTGGAGACTGCAAAGGCCCAAAGGGCAAAGTGAGAATGCCAGTAGAAGAGGAGGGGGAAGGATAGGGGGCAAAGCAACTAAGCCTGGCTAGCTGCCCCATTGAGCACCAGGCAAGCCTTTTAATTAAATTTGCCAACTGGCCATGTATGAGGCTGTGAGTAATGCTTAGTGACTTTACTTTGGCCATGTTCTCTCTGAATATTTCTACCCTCAGAAGAGGTGCCAAGTAAAAGGATCTGAAGGTGAAAGGAAATGAGGGAGACTGCAGAGGCCCAAAATATATTCTGATGAAGCAGCAACCATCTCCTCTGATTCATGGAATGATGACCTGATACACCCAGGAGAGGAAAAAAAACCCCATGGGAGGAAATCTCTGTGACACCAAGGCACCAGATTTGCCCTCCTTCAGGGCTTACAGGTAGGAGATAAAGCAACAAGTATCTCAAGGTTAAGACCCTGGATTTCTGATATATGATTCCTAACAGGATGATGAGCAGCTGGCTAGGATTTTGATGATGTGACAAGGAATGTTACATCATGATGCTGTAGAGTGGTTGCTTCTATGTGAAAGGAATGACCAGAGTAGGTTAGTGGTTTGTATCCTGAGAGAGTAAGGAGTACCCTGAAGGGAAATGAACCATAGCCTTGTCAGGACTGTCTCCTCTGTTTGAAGGCTTGATATGGCTAGAAACCAAGAAGTATGATGGGCTCTTCATTGATCCAAGCTCTGGAAGGGACACCATTGCTTTTAGGAAGGTTAATGTTTGCTATGAATGTCTCAAGAGGTGGTCTGTTTTCAGGGTTTGAGAAGCAAGACAGGCATCTGCAGGTTTCCATAAGTTGGCTGATGAGAGATGCTGCCAAGGAGAGACTGAGAGAGCTTAATATGTATACCCTTGATGAAAGGAGGGACAGGGGGACATGATTGAAACTTTGAAGTACCTCAAGGGAATCAGCAAAGTCCAGGAGGGTAGCATCTTTCAGAAAAAGAGATGTGTAAGAACAAGGGGGCACTCAGTAGGTAGCACACTCGCCTCTGAGGCCGGGAGATCAGAGGGCTGTGGATTCAGTTCCCACATCTGGCACTTGGGTTAATATCCCAGTACTGACACTGTAATGCAGCATGAGAGGGGTGCTGCATTTCTGAGGTGCTGTCTTTCGGATGAGACGTTAAACCGAGGTCCCATCTGCCTGGATTGGTGGTAGTTCAGGTGGATGTTAAAGATCCCATGGCACTTATCGAAAAGAGTAGGGGAATTTCCCCGGTGTCCTGGCCAAATTTCCCTCATTCACTAAAAATACCACCAGCAGCTTAATCTGGTTCAAGGTCAGTTGCCATTCATCTGTATCCCCCTCCCTCCGGGTCGTGCCTGAAAATAGGCAGGATTTGTCTAGTGCACTTACCCGGTCAACAAAAGCTAAATAAATAAATAAATAAAAAATTTAAAGTTAGAGGGGGGACAGCTCAGGGGTAATGTGAGGAAATTCTTTTTCATGGAGAGAGTGGTGGACGCATGGAACTGCCTTCCTGGAGAGGTTTTGGGGTCTAAAACAGTGGGGGAGTTCAAACATGCATGGGACAGACATAAAGCAATTATAGTGGGGGTTGCAGGAAGTAGGCTGTTGGTTAACTAGAATCTGCAGCTTATCCAGTAGGTAGGGGAATGGGCAGACTGGGTGGGCCAAGTGGTCCTTATCTGTCGTCAAAGTCTATGTTTCTATGTTACTGAAATGGTGGAAAAAGTCACACAGGCACAAAAATGCATAAAATGCTGAAGTCATGCCAGCATGCAGTATCCAGTCTTTGGCAAGGGTGGAAAGCCAGACTGGAGGAATGAGTTTCTGGAAGAAGTCCGTCACTAAGTTATTCTCGATTTGGTTTTGTGGATGTCTTTTTTTTACATTATGAAGGAACAGCTTATGGTGGACTGGAGAGACACGAAGGATTGTTTGGTGTCATTGAGGCACAGGTCAGGAAGCATAAGAAAACCAGGTTCAGTTTAAAAATTTGCAAATAGTGTTTTATTTTTCTTAATAACAGCAATTCAATGGCCTACACTGCCAGTATAATGTGCTTGTGCAACTGTGTTAGTTTGGTTTTGGCCATTCGCACTCTCTATTCCAGAGGAATCACCACCCTGTAGGGGTACCAAAGGCAAGGAACCCCCGCGGAGAATTCCACCCCTAGAGGTGCCGAGGGATGATTCATGTGGCTAAAAGTACCTTAGAAAGATCCCAAAGAGAGAAATGCTGCCACTGAAGAAGGAGGGGAGGACGGTGGTGCTTCAGAAGGAGGCTGAGAGGAACTGGTTATACAGCTCAGGAAAGTGGGAGTGGCTGGCTGCTTGTCCATTGAACTACAGGTCAAATCTTCCAATTCAATGACCTATGCAGCTAGTATAGTGTTATGCTTGTGCAACTGTGTTAGTTTGGTTTTGGCCATTCACACTCTCTATTCCAGAGGAATTAACATCCTGTAGAGTTACCAAAGGCAAGGAACCCTCAAAGAGGGTTCCACCCCTAGAGGTGCTGTGGGATGATTCCTGTGGCTAAAGGTACCTTAGGAAGGATCCCCAAAAAGAATGAAGTAGTACGAAGCATATAAGCAAGCAGTAGCTGTGACGTAGTAGTAGATAAAGCATCAGGCAGCTTGATAAGGTAATGAGATGCCTTGATAACGTAATGAGATGCATGGGTTAGCACTAGCATGAGTTCGGTGGGTTACGCCAGAGAATGAGAGGACCTCCTAACCTAAGGAGACAGGGAATGGCAAGTAGGGACACCATCCACCTCCATCCAACAGCAGAACCTACCTAATAGAACTATGAAACTCTAACTACAGCTAACTAACCTTTTATGACCTGAGGCACGGAGGAGAGAGAAAAAACCCTTTGAGGAGGAAATCTCTGGGGATCCAAGGCCTAGGTCGCCTTCCCTCCAAGCTGGGATATTTTATTTAGTGATGGCTCTGCAGCTGTAATTTGGAAACCCAATTAAATGGAGGCAGAAAATATTCCAATTTGGTGGAAAGCACTTGCTCAAACCCTCTAGTGGGAATGCCATGGAAGATTGCGAGAGTGCTCTGCAACATCGGTGGCAACCAAGGCGGGAGGAGTACAGCAATGACTGCTGATGCACTCACCTGGCTTACTTGCCTTAAACACAAACCAGGCGAACCAGAGGCAGTCATAGGGAGTATCCGGTGAAGGTGCCTTGCTAGGGAAAGCACTAAAGCCAATGGATAACCATTGTAGTGGAACCACTAGAGCCAAAGGAGATCAGAGTAACCACTCTTCACAGCTAGTCTTAAATTCTACACCAGGAGCTGCTGTCGCATCAGTGAACAGCTAAAGCCAAGCCTGAAGTGAGGACTTTCCCAGCTATGGGCCAGGTGAGAAGAACCCCGCCCAATTCGGGCACACTGAAGATGTGGACTTAAAATGCAGAAAAAGACCTTCTGCTGCAGGGAACCTTACACCAGAATGGTATGGCTGGCATGCCCCAGAACTGATAAGGAGCTAAATGAGCATTAAGTGCTGAGACATTGCAAAGGTCAGATGCAGTTGTGAGCACAGCAGACATCCTGGAGGCTGAAGCTGAGGGGATGATGGTAGGCATGAAGCAAAGATTGCATAAGCAAGAGTGGACCTGCACATAGGTCAGTAACAGTGTAGCAATTGTCAGACCTGCACGTAGGTCTGCAAAACATAGTAGCAATGAAGCAGCATTGCGAACAGTGGGACAAGCCAGCCAAGCATTCAAAAAGCCAAGAAAGGTGACAAATACTCTGAGGATTTGTCGGCAGCGGAGACAGGATTTAGAACCTAAGTAATTAGCCACACAGGGCCACGACCCCCCCCAAACACCTCCAAGTCCCCGCTGTAGGAAAAACAAAAAAGTGATGGAAGGGCCGAGACCCACATGTAGGTATTGAAGATAGCTGACAACATCAGCAGTAGCTTAGCTGATCTCAGAGTATAACAGAGTGTACAAACATAGAAGCAGTATCTGTACTGAGTACACTGAGTTGTAAACTTCAATAAACATAAAAGGAAAGGAGACACCATGCTCTGAAGCAGCTATCACCTGGCAGTGCAACAAAACTGCAGCAATGAGGTAAGTAGAATGAGTTGAGAGAGCATGATTAAGCTACATAGCTAGGGTTCAGAGTGAGCCTGAATCAGGTGAAAACAATTAAGTGCAGCATGGAGAGCAGCTATGGTTGAGCTGAAACACACAGATAATTTCAGGTTCAGAGGAGGGCAACAAGATGGTGCATGGATTGCATCACAAGTCCTATGCAGATAGGTTGAAGGAACTGAACATGTACTCCTGGAGGAGAGGAGGGAGAGGGGATATGATAGAGACATACAAGTATCTTACAGGGAGGAACAGGGTGCAGGAAAACACTATTTTAAGTGAAAAGATGTTCCAGGACTAGAGGGCATGGGATGAAGTTGGAGGAGGACAATTCAGAGGAAACATGAGAAAGAATTTCTTCACAGAACGGGTGGTGGACAAGTGGAACACCTTGCCAGAGGAAGTGGTGGGGGCTGAAACAATCACGGTTTTAAGAATGCATGGGATAGACATAAAGGAATTCTGGAGGTCAGGGGTAAGGGCAACAGACTTCTAGGAAAACAAACTGAACTTACAAGCTCAAATGGGCAGACTGGGTGGGCCATATGCCCTTATCTGCCAACACTGTCTATGTATCTATGTATCTATGTATAATTGTTGCAGTTGCATTGCAAGTAATTTGAGAGTTGTGAGTAACTGAGTGCAAGTAATATGATCTCTGGAGTAGCAATATGCTAGGAGCTTAGAAACAAAGACCCAAAAGACAAAATCAAAACACACAAACACTGAGAAAAGGGAACAAGACCCAAAGAATAGTCGAGTACCTAGAGGCCAGTGGAGCACAGGACCCAAGGCAGCATGGGTTCACAGCAGGAAGGTCATGTCAGACGAATCTAATAGATTTCTTTGACTGGGTGACCAAAGTAGTAGACCAGGGAGGGGCTGTGGACATAGCCTACCTAGACTGTAGCAAGGCATTTGACACAGTCCCACACAAAAGATTAATAGTCAAATTAACCAGCCTGGGAGTGGGACCCAGGGTGGTAGCCTGGGTAAAACATTGGCTGGACAAAAGGACACAGAAGGTAATTGTAAATGGAGTCCACTCTGAAGAAAGGGGGGTTACTAGTGGGGTACCGCAGGGTTCAGTATTGGGTCCAGTCCTTTTTAATGTCTTCATCAGTGACATTGCAGAGGGACTGGAAGGAAAAGTGAGTGATACAAAAGCAACACCACCTGGGGGTAATCATATCAGAGGAAAGAAGGGAGAGGGGGGACATGATAGAAACTTTTAAGTACCTCAGTGGAATCAACAAAGTCCAAGAGGGTAGCATTTTTCAGAAAAAGAGACTTGCAAGAACAAGGGGACACAATTTAAAGATAGAAGGAGGGCGGTTCAGGGGCAATGTGAGGAGTATTATTTCACAGAGAGGTAGTGGATGCATGGAACAGCCTTCCTGAGGAGGTTGTGGGGTCTAAAACTGTGAGAAGAATTCAAGAATGCATGGAACAGACATAAGGCAATTCTTGTGGGGTAGGAAGAAATAGGCTGTTGGTTAACTAGGATCTGCGGTCTATCCTGTAGGCAGGAAATGGGCAGACTAGATGGCCCTAGCGGTCCTTATCTGCCGTCAAAGTCTATGCTTCTATGTTTCTATCAAAGATACACAAACACAGAAATCAAGGAGTAATGACAGAAAGAAGCACACAGCTGGAGGCAAAATACAAACCAGAAGCAGGAAAACAAATGCAGAAGTCCAGCAGTGACAAACAGAAGCAGCAAGGCGGGGGGCAGGCCCCAAAGTAGGCCCCAGCCAGCTGCAGAGGACAGACAGACAGAGCCTCCAACCGGCAAAGGACAAAAGTACTTCAGAAGGAGGCTGAGAGGAACTACTTATACAGCTCAGGAAAGTGGGAGTGGCTGCCTGCTTGTTCGTTGAACTACAGGCCAAGCCTTCCAAATAGTGTTTTATTTTCTCAATAACAGCAAAATAAAAAAAAAATTAAAAAATATTCAGAATAACTATTTATAAAGACAGTGCAAACAGGGAAAACAAAGTCCGTCTTCTGAGTGTTTCTTCTCAGTTTCAAATCTTAGTCTCTCTCTGTCTTGCAAAACATTGCTGCTCATTTTATAACCAGTTTTTGCAGGGAGCTTGTTAAGGAGACATGACGTTTTTTTCATAGAATGTTCTTGTAAGTTTTATTCCTTGCAGGTGCAGCAAAAAGAACATAGTGACCCAGAACTGACCTCTTGTTGCCAGCATCTCAGACAGTTTGCAAACCAGCTTCTCAAGTTAACCCCTTGAGTACCAAATAGCTTTTTGCAATCATTTCAACAGTATAACTATACACAGTTTTAAACAAAGGAATCCATTATCACATACAGTTTTACACAGAGATTCACGTGATATTTTATACAAGCAGATATGCAAGGGGAAGAGAGACAGAAATAGCAAGGAAGGCATAGAGATAATGAGAAGTGGAAAACTGTGACACTGTCTGAGTGATCAATTCCTAGGTCTCACAAGAAACTGGTTGTGCAACTAGACAGACAAGAGACAGAAAATGAGAGGATAGAACAGATCCTTGCATTTAAACTTATTCTGCATAGCAAAAGGGGCAGGGTCTTATTCAACCTTGTCACATTTGGTACGTGCAGTCATAGCTGGGATTGAATTCCTGAATTGTAAAGTTGAAGGAAGAGTCTGATAACTGCTTGGAATAATTGAAGAAATAAGAAACTGATCCCAAGGGGTGCTTGGTTAGGTGCAATATGCCACTGAGGAAGACAATATACTGATCATTGCGTTATGAAGCACTAAAAGGCAAAAGTATACTGGTCCTTTAGGGGCAGAGAGTGGCTATATGCTCTGTTGTTGGGGGAAGTGTGCCCGTATGTCATTGGACATGTACCCATTGATGGTTGGCATGTCAGTTGCCTAAAGACGTAGATAAAATAAGAACAGTAAATGGTAAGGGTATCAGTCATGGTGGCAGGCCATGGAGCTGTAAACCAGGCAGTGAACCAAGCATCTTTGTACAGGGCAGCAAAGCTAAATGCAGGTGTAGAATGGATGAAGACCTTGTGGTGCAGTGCAGAGCCAGAGTCTTGAGAAAACAGGAAAATGTCATTTCATTGCTTCAAGAAGTAGGACTACACGGCTAGGTCAGATTTTGCTACAGTTTTAACAGTGACATGGTGGTCCAGGGAAGAAACAGATTACATGAAGGAGGCAGTATAGCGCAGTGGTCTAAGGCTCTGAGCTGCAAATTTGGTGATATCCAGCAGACCAGACCTGGGTTTGAATCCCACAGCTTTCACTTGTATACTGTGTGACCCTGAGCAAGTCATTTAACCTCCTGTTGCTCCTGTAAAAAAGCTTTCAGCTTAGTGTGCTATACCTGGTTAAACAACTAAATAAATAAATTAAAAAAAAAATTAAACTGTAAGTGACAATCTGACTAATAATACTGATAAGGTCATTGTGAAGCCTGTGTGTGTAATATTAATTTAAATCTTGTCTGTGTAAACAAGGTATGATTCACAGTTCTTTGATGCACATCCATTTTAGCAGTAGATGCATACATATGCATGCCCCTAGCTCCAAACTGGTGGAAGTGTCTGAATTCTTAATTAATCTGAGCAGATGGTTTCTTCCCTTCAGCATCAGAGTGCTGTTGCAACCTACTGAGTTGATGCATATCATTATATGGTAAATAATATATTTCTTGTACAAGTGGCAAAATTGCCAGTCAAGTGGCTCATTACAAATTTGAACTTTTACTAGTCTTAACTTCTTAAGCAAGACTATTTAGAGAAACTGAAAGAGATGTGGAACAAACAACGATGAAGACAATAATGCTGATTGAAAATACCTTTATTCTGCCCCACAAAGAAAAATACAATGCAGACCACTGAACAGATAATTGCAAACATGGCATTACAAAAGGTTTAACATACTGCACCATACATCCATCATTTTAATGCTGTTGCTTTGAGTATACTGGGGTGATGGGTTTCCATCACCGGGACCGTATTGAAACCCCTACCTGGGTTCCCATCACTGGGACCGTATTGAAACCCCTACCTGGGTTCCCATCACTGGGACTGTACTGAAACCCCTACCTGGATTCCCATCACTGGGACTGTACTGAAACCTCTACCTGGGTTCCCATCACTGGGACTGTACTGAAACCCCTACCTGGATTCCCATCACTGGGACCATATTGAAACCCCTACCTGACTTCCACTTCTGTTGCTCTGATTTTGTGTTTGCAGCTGTTTCAGATGTTTCTTTTTCTTTTTTTATATATTTTTAATTTTTCAACGTATCAATACAGAAAAGCAAATAACTGATTTACAGTATACAGTAGTTGATTGTTCTGACTCTAGTTCCTTGTACTGTACATGTCTGCTGGACAGAGGCATCAAGGCAGCAACAAGGGGGATTCACAAAATGGGCAGAGTGCAGATCTTAATGGGCAGGGTACAAAAGGGACTAGAAGCTGTCAAGGTAGACAAGGTGCCAGGCCCAGATGGTCTGTATCCGTGAGTGCTAAGGGAACTGGTAGCAGTATCTACAGTATCTCTAAGCCATCTATTCAATGACTCATTGTAGTCCTGAGTGGTGCCAGTGGACTGGAGATCTGCTGACGCAGTACCACTTCACAAGACAAGGGAGACAGGGAGGATCCAGGCAACTACAGGCCCATCAGCCTTACCTCCATAGTAGGTAAGCTGATATAGACCATTGTGAATGAGAGTTTGGTGGCCTACCAAGTGGACAATGGAGTACAGGACGAAAAGTAGCATCAGTGTGTGTGTCGGAGGTCTTGTCAGACCAACCTGCTACTGCTTTTCAATTAGGTCACTGAGGCGATGGACAGGGAGAGGCAGTAGATGTTCTCTAGTTGAGCTTCAGCGAGGCCTTAGAGTCAGTACCACAGAGGAGGCTGCTCAAGAAGATGGAGGACTTTAGATGAAGCCAGGTTTAGTTAGGTTGGTAGAAAACTGGCAAAGGGCATGGCAACAGAGAGTAGAGGTTAATGGGGACAAAGAGGTCACGAGCTGAGCGCCGCAGGGACTGTCCCTGGGACGTGGCCTATTTAATATGTTCATACAGTAAGTGACATTGGGGAGGGTATCCAGGGATGTTGTATCTCTTTGCTGATGACGCAAAGCTATGTGGCATGGTGGATCATGAAGAAGGGGTGCAGGAGCTCCAAAAGGACCTGGAGAAACTGGAGAAATGGTCTAAGGTCTGGCAGCTGAAATTCAGTGCAAAATAATACATTTAAGTAGATGAAATGCACACAGAATACTGGATGGGAGAAGTTAGACTGGCCACTTCGACAGAGAGAGAGAGATCTAGGGGTTATAATCAGTGATTCCCTCAAGCAATGAGTTAAAGCAATAAAGCATATAGCAAGACATCCAGGATGCTGGGCTTTATAGGGAGGGGTGTGACAGTAGGAAAAGTCAGGTGATTCTGTCACTGTACAGTTCCCTAGTGAGGCCTCATCTGGAGTACTGTGCCCAGTTCTGGAGCCTCACCTGAGGAAGGACATTGACAGACTAGAGTCGGTACAGCAAGTAGTCACCAAGATGATTTAAGGCCAGCATTACAGATCCTGTGAGGAACAGCTGGAGGCCCTAAACATATATTCATAAACGCACAGAAACATAGACAATGATGGCAGAAAAAGACCAATGGTCCATCCAGTCTGCCCATAGTTCCCTATCAAACCCCAAGACCTACTGTCCATACAAGGTGCTGTCCCTCACTATCCACCCCCTCCCATTCCCCTTCCTATTACTGACACCCTGAGAAAGCAATCATACCCTTCACCCTGTCCCAGCCATGCTTGAAACCATTATGGTTTGGGGGCCCACCTCCTTGGCTGGCAGACTGTTCCATGGCTCCACCACCCTCTCTATAAAATAGAGCTTTCTCACATCCCTCTTCAACCTTCCTTCTGTCAGTTTCCACTCATGCCCCCTGTCCATAAACTGTTCTTCAAGCTAAATAGTTCCTCATAGTTCACCTTGTTTTTTTCTTTTCTAGAACTTAAAGGTCTATAGATCATAAGTCCCTCTGCGATGTCATACATATTGATATTAGTAAGGCTCTGACACTGTGCTGCATCATACAATAATTGAAAAAACAAATGCACAAAGGTGCTAATACCAGACTTATTAAATGGATTTCTTGTTGGCTAGAAAACAGAACACAGACGGTCTTACTAAATGGGCACTTATCTCAGGAGGGCTTAATGACTAGCAGTGTGCCACAGGGTTCGGTACTCGGACCGTATATTTTTCTGTCATTTATTGCTGATATAATTGTAGAGCTGGAAAGCTGGGTCATCAGATATATTGCTGATATTATGATTGGAGGAGCGTGCAGTACCATGGAAGGCACTCTAAGGCTGCAGGAAGATCTTAATAAAATCACTGACTGGGCCAGTAAATGGGGGATGTTTTTTAATTTGGATAAATGTAAGGTTATTCATTTTGGTTTCAGCAATCCAAAATAAAATTATTGCCTTCAATGGAAACTGCTGGGTACAACAGACTTAGAGAAATACTTAGGTGTCTGTATTACAGACAACCTATGCTTTACCATAAAAGTGAACAAGACAATCAGTAAAGCCAAAAAAATTTCTTGGTCTATGAAAATAATATCCAGTCAGGAAACGTTAAAGTTCTGTTGCCACTCTATCGTTCATATGTTTGACCACGTGGACTATTGTTCCCAGCTCTTGTCCCCTACAAAGTTAATGACATTATACAACTCAAAAAATACAGAGAAATTTACAAAACAAATATATGGTCTGTGAAACTGAACTATGCGTCAGACTAAGATCCCTCAACCCCATGTCACTTGAGTTGAGAAGGAGTAGAGGATTTACTTTTATGTGGGACCTGTTGAATGAACCCTTTCTATTTAATGAGTTAGGTTATAATATCAAGCATGAAAATATCAAGACTAGGGGGCATCCCCTGTAAATGTGTGCTTTTAGATATAATACAAACAGACAGAGGCATCTTTTATACAGAGAATTTTAAATCTTTGGAATTCACTACCCATAGATATTATTGCCAGTAGTAGTAAGGCTGTGTTTAAACGCAAACTTGATATCTGGCTAATGGATAGTGGAAGGTGTTAGTTTTATGGGTTCAGTGACGGGGGCTTTCATGGGTAGACTGCCTTTTGCTCCCTACTTCACCTCAGTATGAACCTCAGTATATCATATCACCCCTCTCTGTTCTGATCTCCAGCAAGCACATGTTCAATGCCTTGAGCTGATCGTTGTACTGGAAGATCTGCCTTGCTGGCCATGAATCATTATGGTCACCCTTCATTGCATAGTTTCTAGCCTGTCCTTCTCTTTCCTGAAGTGAGAACTCCAGAGCTGGGCATAGTACTCCAGGTGAAGCCTCACCAATGATCTATAAAGAGGTAGTAATGCCTCCTTTAAGACTGCCTGATGTAGTCAGGCCATACTTCCTGGAATTACTATTAATCAATCAGTTCATGGAATCCAGACAGGATTTTACCCACATTATTGCCAAAGTTATCAAGCGAGGACTATGTTCGTGCCTCATCATAGTAACTGTGGTAGTAGCATGAAGGTGGTGGGACTTCCCCATCTCATCAACATTGCCATACTGGGGACACAAAAAAACAAACCACAGTCCATGGCTTCTCAGACATCCCCCTAGGGAAAAGGAGACACTGTAAACAAAGCCGCATTTCAGGAAAAAAAAAAGAAGGAAAACAATCCATACTTGCAAATCTCCGTAGTTACCAGACAGAGCCAATGTTATTTCCTCCTACTCCCCACCACCCACACACATGACAGAAGGGGGGGGGGGCACTGAATACAAAACAAAACTGTGTTCGGTAGCTATTTCTCAGATCCCGCTGTATACAAAACAAAGCCACATTTGGTGGCTGCTCCTCTAGCAAGTGTCGGCTAGTACTCCGACCTTGCCCGTTTTCAGTGTGCAACACCGGGGAGCCCAACCCCGTGCCACCAAACATAACACCAGAACTGGGGTGCCCAATTCCCCATGCCATTACCGAAAATAAAGAAAACTGTCCCTTATAGTCATTTTTTTAATTTTATATATCCTGTGAAAAAGAAAACTGTCCACTGATGCCTATTGCTGCGGCCAGCCCACTTGCTGCTATTACCCCCCCAACCGATCCTTCCACTTAGCACCCACCACCCCACACCCTCCCACCCTTACTTACATAATGGGGCTCCAACACCATAATCTTCTCTGAACCAGAAACATATCTTCACTCCTCAACGCCAGACCATGAACTGAAGAAATCAGGTATGCAGTTCAGTGTATTTCAATGGGTTTTGAACTTGTGCTCATAACCTGGTCATTGTTTTAAGACTTTTTCCAAAATTTTCAGTATGACCTTTTTGGGACTCCACCTCATAAATAATAGTGGCAAAATTATGCAAATCCACCCAAAAAGGTGATTTTGTGGTCACTGCATGAAATCACCTTTTGGGCAGGATTTGAAAATTCTCCACCCTAGCTCATGAGGTGGGGTATCATAAGAAGGCTGTTTGGGGTAATAAGAAGGTTGTGTTAAACATTTGGGGCTGGATATTCAAACTGCGCCATTCTGAGGTGCAAGCCCTGCGCTGCAAAAAATAGTTGCGCTGTGGTGTGGCCGGGCGATATTCAAAGGAGTTGCGCTATTGAGCAACTCCTTTGAATATCACCCCCCAGCCACAGCCACAGTGGTCAGAGTGCAGCATTCAACTTGCGGTGGCGCAAGTTCCATTGCGCCATGCGCAAATTTCCGATATTCAAAAGGTGACATGCAAATGGGGCCATAATTCATGCAAGGTGCAGGGGGGGCCATTTGCATCTGTTTATGGCCCCATTTGCATGCCATTAGCATGCAGGTGCGCCGATCCCCGAGGACTTGCGCCTGGCGTCCTGCCAGGCAGCAGCCATTGGGGACCAACGACCCCTGCTGCCCGATCGCGGGCAAAATAGTAAATAATCCCCCCACTGGCCCGATCGCGGGCAAAAGCATTAATCTCCCCGACTGGCCCGATCGTGGGCAGCAAAGTGTCCCCCCCAAACTTATCCCTGGTGGTCCAGTGGACGATAAGCCCGATCGCGGGCTGCATAGATTAAAATAACCTCCCGGCCCAAGACCATATCCCTGGTGATCTAGTGTCCCCCACCCACCCACCCACCAAGCCCGCTCCCCCGCAGCCGGTGGCGGCAGCATCCACCGCCTGCCGCCCGCCGCCCGCCGACTGACTGCCCAGTAAGGCTGCACGCCCATTGGTGCAGAACAAGAGCCAATGGGCGTGCAGCCCATACCGTACAAGACAGTCCAGATTTGTGAATGAAGGATATGGTCTTGCGGCGGGGGGGGGGTTATTTTACATCTATGCAGCCCACGATCGGGCTTATCGGTCCACTGGACCACCAGGGATAAGTTGGGGGTTATTTACATCTATGCAGCCCACGATCGGGCTTATCAGTCCACTGGACCACCAGGGATATGTTGGGGGACACTCTGCTGCTACGATCAGGCCAGTGGGGGTGGGGGATTTCTTACACTCTTGCCCGCGATCGGGCTGCAGGGGGCACAGGGACTGGGTTGAGGCCAGCCACAGGTGGCAGCTGCTGTGTTGCGCCCTGCAATACAGCAGCTCACCTGTGGGTGGCCCCTCGACAAACCTTTTTTTGGCTCAAAGTCCTGCAGGCGCAGATGGGGTTGCGCGCTCATTGACTCTGCACAGCCCGGCTGAATATCGGGCTGTGCAGTTTATGCATGGTTCCTCCCCTCCAGTTCAGCATGCATTCATTTGCATTGCGCTGTTGCTCAGCATGTTTTCTGTGGTGCAACTGCCTCCTGCTGAATATCGCAGAATGGAGCAAGTTTGGACTTGCGCAGGCGCAACCCTTTTGAATATCTGGCCCTTAGGGTAAAAATTATTAAAAAACAATATTATGAGCATATGTTGACATTTTTCAACATACACTCATAACTTTGGTAAATTTCAATATTTTGACCCAACATTTTCAAGCTTAGCCATTTTTTCATACCACCTCATAACTGTGACACCTGACGTTTTTCAAATCCTGCCAAAAATGTGTTTTTGCACTTGCATTATGAAATCACCTTTCAGTCAGGATTTGAAAATGTTCTCCTGCTTTGACATGATGTGGGGTCATAAGAAGGCTATGTTGAACATTTCATGTAATAATATAATAAAAAACAACAAAGGTATGAGCGTACATTGCCATTTTTCAGTGCGTGCTCATAACTTTGGCACTTTTCAATATTTTGACCAAACATTTTCAATGTAGCCATTTTTTTCAGTGTCCGGTCATAAGGGCGAATGCAACCTGGAGACACCAAAAAGGGCAAATTCAAAAGGGCGACAGGACTTTGGGCAACTGTGACAAAAAATGCCCAGGTCATATGAGCACCCCATGTGTGGTGGTGGCTGCTGCTCTAAGGATCCTTATCTATAGTGACGAGGGGTGCAGGAGGCAAAGCCCCCGCATATGTGGAGTGGGGGCAAAGCCCCCCCCCCCACAAAACACTAGCCTGAGTGTCTCTTGTGGTGTTTCTTTCTTTCCACCATGTGTCACCCTTTTTACTCATCGCCCTAATGGTCCATCGCCCAAATTATAGTAGTGCTCTTTTGCTGTTGCCCACTGTGCACTCGCCCTTTTCCATTCACCCTTATGATATAGTACCCATTTTTTCACATTACCTCATGAACGTGACATTTGTCATTTTTTAAATCCTAGTCAAAATGTGTTTTTGCACTTGTGGCTAGGGCTGTGTGAAAATAAAATTCCACCAGTGGAATTTCCATGAAAGCCAGAATTTTGCTTCTGCGAAATGTTGGAATGCACTTTGGCATCTTTTGGGGAAATTCTGCCTTAGAACGGCAGAATAAATGTATCAATTGCAGATTAATGTATTGAACTGCATGACAATATTCTGCTGAACTGATCAGTGTCAATAACCAGTTCTGCAGAATGTCTACAGTTTAAAGGATATTTAAAGTTTATTTTGCCAAGGAGGCAGTATAGCGCAGTGGTTTAAGGCTCTGAGCTACAAATCTGAAGATCTGGGTTTGAATCCACAGCCCCACTTGCATACTGTGTGACCCTACATAACCTTCCCTGTGCTCCCAGGTTGCACCTGTAAAGCTTTCAGCTTAGTGTGTCTCACCTGGTTCAACAATTGGAAAAATAAAAAAGAGACAGGAAATAAATAAAAGTACTATATCATATATTCCAATGTTTTCCATGTCTATGAATTATTTTCTTTGTATCAAACTACTTCGTGTTTTTTTTGTGCTTCTAAATGCATCATTCCATGTATATGAACGGATGCAGACTTATGCTATGCTTTGCAGTGTGCCTGTGGGGCTACTCTGCTCTGCAGAGGTCACTGACTCCATAGGAACTTCAAAGCAGTCATCAAGATGTTTGATCTGCTATCTTCTGCCAATGACATCTCAATGGCTGCTTTGAATTTCCCATGGGAGTTAATGACCGGTGTAAGACAGAGTAGCCGCTCAAACACCCTGTTCAGCATGGCATAAAATAACTTCTGTTCATATGTATAGTTAGCTGTTAATTGTAAGGTGCATGCCTGTAGTTCAGTGGGGGAAGAGCTCCTCCCCCAGATCCTACATAAGCCTTCAGGCTCCGCTGCTCTGCTTAGAGCGAGTCGCACTCACCGTCGTACTGCTGCGGTCTGTGGCTGCCTCCTTGGTTTTGGCTGTCCTGCCCCTCCTCCCCCCCCTCGTTTGTTTTCTCCTGTTGTTTGCTTGTTGCTTTCATCCCCCCTCCCATGTTCTTCTGTCCCTCATCTTTTTGGGTTTTACCGGTGGACACTCATGTTGCGTGCCTGCTGTGGCCGCTTACTAAACCCCTGCTCCTTGTATGCTCGGAATCACTAGTTTCGCCTGCTTGCTCTTCTGTACTGCTATCTCATCTTGCCTGCTTCTTCCTATGCTGTTGCTCTATTACCTTGTCTCTTTCCTCCGGCAGCCATTCCTGCTCCAGTCAGTTCACCACCTCCTTAGGTCTTCTGCAGTTCTGCCATTTTGTTCTGCAGTGCTACAGTCATGCTCGCTCCTGGCTGTGCCAGCTCAACGACTCTTAGGCTGAACCGCCACATCGCCAATGCTTCCCGCCTTCCTTTCAGCTTGGGTAGGGACCCTGATTCCTCTGACTTGGTGCCTGCCATACCTGCCAACGGAGTCCTCTTTCTACTTGGCTCCTGGACCTGCTACTTCTCTACAGCCCTCACACTCTGAATTGCATCCCTGCTTCACAACTGGCATTGTATGCCATATAATCCGCTCACTACAGTCAGAATGGAGCTGCCTTTTCTATTACCATAGCCGATTTTGCTATGCGACTGATTCGTGGAACTACCATTCTTATTTATACAATGCTCCACTGCTGGCAGCTTTTGAAGAAATTAGCTACCATATTGGAGACATACACTGCCTGCAATTTTGTGCAATTACTTGCTTTGTTCTTGGTTGTGGTACACCTGAATTGCCCCTTTGCTTATGTGCCTTTCTGCATGCCTACTTTTCTACCCTGATATGATGGCTATCTGAACAGGACTGGACATTCATGGCACTCCCCTATGTTATATCTATTGCTTCTTGCTGCTGTGTTTTGTTACCCTACGTGCATGTCCGACTTTTGTTATCCTGCTACAGGCCTATGTGCTGGTCCCACCTTGCTCTGCATTTGCTGCTTGCCTCCTCCATCCTCTCAGCTTTAGCCTTTATGATTCCATGCCAGGCTGCCTCCATGGTGGTGTTACCACCCTGTCTAGCCTTTCAGTCTAGCTTGCCTCTTGCTCTCCCTCCGCCCGGACTTCGTGGGGTTCTGCCATTTCCTCTGGCCATCATGTGGCTGCCTAGTCTGGCAAGCTTCCCTGCTCCTTTGCTGCCCAAGCGTAATGGGTTTGCAGTCTTGCTAGCCTTCGTAAGGTCTAGCTGCCCTCTCTCCTTCCACCGGCTGACCTATGTGTGGTCCGCAGCACATCCTACCCCTTATATGGGCTTAGCTTGCATTCATTTCTTTGGATGCTTCCTGCCATGCTGCTTCAATACTACCACTCCCAATTCCTGCCGGGAGTCTCAGCCCAGCTCTACTCCATAGTGCCTTCCTATAACGTGGCTTCAGCCTCAAACTTAACCTATTTCAGTGCCAAATGGCTTATTAACTGTGGTTCACGTGGCAGCTCATCCGCCTTCGTCTCTCCCTGCATTCTGCTATCCTCGATCATCAGGAATTCATTTCCACAGGACCATCGCTGCCTTCAATTCGGAACCTGGAGTTTGTCTTTTGTTTGCCTTGTTCTGTGCTTCTCTGTGCTGGTCCCCTTATTGACACTTGCTCCCCAACCTCACGTGCAGGTCCTACCTATAGAACTCATCCTCGCCACAAATCATCGCCATCCTACTGCTCTCCTCGGCTTCAGTTTCTAGAATTCTGCTAACTCTGGACTGCATTCACTCTAGCAAGGTCTGGCTCTCACTGCCTATTTCAATCACTGCATCATTGCTCATTCAGCTGCTCGCCTGTGTTTGCTCTTCTACTTTACACCTGCTTTGCCCCCATATTGGGGCCTGGAGGTTCAACTATTTCTACTCCACACTTGCCTCACCCATCGTCGGGGCCTGGAGGTTTGACTACTTCTCCCTATACCTGCCTCACTCAGCTTGGGGCCTAGAGGTTTGACTTTTCTACCCTATACCTGCCTCGCCCTGCATCAGGGCTTGGAGGTTCATCTAGTCTACCTATACCTGCCTCACCCAGCATCGGGGCCCGGAGGTTTGACTCTACTGTACACCTGCCTTGCCCAGCATCGGAGCTTGATGGTTCACCTATTTCTACCCTTCCCCACCTTGCCCAGTATCAGGGCCTGGAGGTTCACCTATTCCTACTCACGCCTGCCTCACCCAGCATCGGGGCCTGAGGTTCGAATATTTCCACTCTACATATGCCTCGCCAGCACTGGGGCCTGGAGATTTGACTATTTTTTACTCTACACCTGCCTCGCCAGCTCGGGGCATGGAGGTTCTGTTCCTTACTGTGCTTCCTTTGCTGGACGATTGGAGGATTCCAGAGCTTTCCAGTCTATTGTCCACTTACTGCTTCGCCTACTCAGGACCAGGAGTTCCTTGCTCTACTTGGTCTAGTCCCTTCTCATCCTTTCCACCGCACCTTGCATCAACCTGTTGCAGATCTTTGTGTCATCTACTCCAGGTGTGGAGTAGAAATAGTTGAACCTCCAGGCCCCAATATGGGGCAAAGCAGGTATAAAGTAGAAGAGCAAACACAGGCAAGCAGCTGAATGAGCAATGATTCAGTATTAGGACCGGGTCCTCTTCAATGTCTTTGTAAGCTACATTGCAGAGAGACTGGAAGGAAAAGTATGTCTCTTTGCAGATGACACAAAGATCTGCATCAGAGCTGATGCACAAGGTGGGTGGAAAGGATGAGAAGGGACTTGACAAGGTTAGAGGAATGGTCAAATGTATGGCAGCTAAGATTCAATGCTAAGAAGTGCAAGGTAATGCACCTGGGAAACAAAAACCCAGGGGAAGAGTACACAATGAGGGGTGAGATACTAACAACAACAAAAATGGAAAGGGACCTGGGGTAGTCATATCTGATGACTTAAAGGTGGGCAAGCAATGTGAGAGAGCAGTAAGGAGGGCTGGGGGATACTGGGGTGCACAGGGAGAGGCATCACCAGTAGAAAACAGGAAGTTGTTATCCCTCTGTACAGACAGCTGGTGAGACCCTATCTGGAGTACTGTGTGCAGTTCTGGAGACCCAGTCTCTTTAAGGACATAGACAAGATGGAAGCTGTCCAGAGGAGGGCAACTAAAATGGTGCAGGGTCTGCACCGGAAGTCATATGAAGAGAGACTAAAGGAGCTTAATATGTATAGCCTCGAGGAAAGGAGGAGAGGGGACATGATAGAAACTTTCAAGTACCTCAAGGAATTAAAGTCCAAGAGGGTAGCATCTTTCAAAAAAGAGGAGTGAAAGAACTAGGGGCACAATTTGAAAATAGAGGGTAGCGGCTCAGAGGTGATGTAAGGAAGTATTTTTCACAGAGAGGGTTGTGGATGCATGGAACGGCCTTCCAGAGGAGGTTGTGGAGTCAAAAACAGTGGTTGAATTCAAGCATGCATGGGACAGCCATAAGGCAATTCTGGGGGTAGGAAAAGTAGGCTGCTGGTTAACTAGGATCTGCAGCTTATCCATTAGGTAGGAAATGGGCAGACTGGGTGGGCCAGCGGTCCTTATCTGCCGTCAAATTCTATGTTTCTATGTTTCTTCAGCTGCCTGACTTGCATCCAGCTTCCTCGCCTCACCTTCACTGACTTATGCTCCATCACCTCGTCAATTGGAACTCGGACCATTGCTTCGAGTGCCTGTGCCTTCAACTGGATTCATGATGGCCTTCCTTCGATGCTTATCTGAACATTGACTTCATTTGGGACTTTGCTCAGAATCTGCTACCATCCTTGCTGGACATTTCACATCGTTCCTGGATTCCTTTGCTCTTTCCGGCCTTCGGATCTTTATCTTTGGGGTTTCAGACTAGCAGATATATATATATTGCTCATTTAAGATTACTCTCTTTAGTATGTCCAGAAGGACAGTGGGTCAGTAGCTCATGGGTCCTTGAGGTTTCCCTCCAAGGGTTTTTTTCCTCTCCTGCATGCTACTGGCCACACTCTCTGGAGTTGGAGGAGAAAATCGGTCTGATAATCAGTATTTCTTTTGGGGTCTCATCCTAATCGACTAAGCATCCTTCCTAAGGTGGGATACAGAGAAAAGCCAAAACATCAAGTTCTTATAAGTTGTTATTCATCAGTTCAAGCACCTAGGGACTTAGCATATACAATCCAGTTCATACGTACTACGATCACTGACGTACTCATATCTATGCTGAAGTATCTAAGCACTAATCATTTCATATAACTCATATACTGCAGCCACTGCCCTACTTACTGGTCTGGCCTATATATCCAAGAATAACCGATGTCATTCAGCTGTACTCTACGTAGCACGAGCACAGAGCTATGAACCTCACAGAATAGTACTTTAATACAAAGAGAACTAATTCATAGGCATGAAAAACACAGAAATACATGATGCAGCATTTTTATTTCCTATCTCCTTTAACACACTAATATGCAATTCATATATTTATTCTTCAGTTCAGTGACTCACTAAACTGTAGAATGAATGTATGAACTGTGGATTAATGTATTGCACTGCAGAAAGAAATTCCCCCGATCTGATCACTGAACTGCCGAATGATGTATTAAACTGTGTAATACAATTTCTCCGAACTGTCATTCTTCAGTCCATGTGTGTTATTCCACAATTCAGCCAGAAAAGTTTTCAGAACAAGGTGAAAATCTACCAAACACATTCGGAAAAATGTAGATTTTGTGAAAGTCGGAATTTTGGAAAATTCTGCAATATGTATGAAATTTCACAGAATTTCCATGAATTCAGAATTCACAGATTCTGCCCAGCTTTACCTGGGTGTAAAATCACTTTCTGGGCAGGATTTACAAATGTTCTCCACCCTTGTATGTGAGGTGGGGTCACAAGAAGGTTGTGTTCGAAACTGGTATAAAAATATTAAAAAACAACAAAGTTATGAGCATATGTTGACATTTTTCAATGCATGCTCTTAACTGGTCATTTTCAATATTTTGGGCAGGATTCTCAAAATGATATGGGACTAAGTTCCACACCACAACTCCATTTGCAGACTGAAATCTCTGCAGCTGCAGGGTTTGGTATTCTCAGTCTGCCGCAGCTGCAGAAGATGTTATGACTGGTCCCACCGGCCATAACATTTTTGCATTGCTACAGACGAAGCCCACCTGGAAGCTGCAGTAATTCATGGAGCTAGTTGTAAACCAGCTCCACCTCTGAGAATACCACAGCTGCAAGAGAAACTGCAGTTCCACAAGTGGCAACCCACTTGCACCTAGTTTTTCCTGCAGCTGCGGGATTTTCACGGGCTTTGAGAATCCAGCCCCTTGGCCCCAAATTTTCAACACAGCCATTTTTTCACACCACCTCATCATCCTCAATCAATATTTATTGGAAAGCAAATTGAGAGTGAACTCTCTTTTGCAATTGCATCCAAAACAGAAACGGTTATGACATGACCAATATAAACTTGATCTCTGCATTATACTAAGTCATGAATGTGACATCTGTCATTTTTTAAATCCTTTCCAAATATGTTTTCACACTTGTGGTGTGAAGTCACCTTTATTTTGCATCGCTAGTGTGCTTTTGATCCTATTCATAGGGTATTTATGTATGTATGTATGTATGCATGTGTTGAATTGTTTGTTCATTCATTAATTCATTCTAGTTTCTGTATTTTTGTTTTCTGCAACTCTTTAAAACTCAATAACAATTTAATTATGAAAAAAAGGCCCTTTAGCACTAACTTAATTTGCAGTGTTCAATTTTATTTTTTGTACTATTGTGATGTAAGTGTGGGAGGAATATCTTGTAGAGAAGTATGAGATAGCATTACTGCTGATTAAGGCACTTAAATTACCTTTCAATTTCTTACAGCATACGACACTTTAATCACAACAATACAAGAAAATAAAGTAGAACCTTACAAATCAAAACAATTCTGAGGTAGCCATTGTTGGCTGTATCCAACTCTTGTCAACACCCCTTCTGATATATACCAGCATCCTAGTTGCCTTATTATAGGCCTTGTTCCACTGGCTTGATTGTTTAAGGGAGTCACTAGTGATGACTTCTAAGACCATTTCCTCAGCTGCAATGCTCAGCTTTATCCCTCCCATCCAATACTCTGTCCTGGGGTTCTTGTTCCCAAGCATCTTGCACTTTTTGGCATTGATTTTCAAAATCTGCTGGAAGCCAGGTGGGAGCAGGGGGACATGACTGAAACAGATGAGATTGTGAGCAGTATAACAAGGTAAACAGTGAGGACCTATTTGTGAGAAACAGAGATGCAGTCACTAGGGGGCATTACTCGAGGATGATGGGAGGAGCAAAGTCAGGACAAACTTGAGAAAGTTTTGCTTCACTGAAAGAGTGGTGGATCCATGGAACAGCTGCGGGCAGAAGTGATGGGGGCTACTACCCTTAATGGGTTTAAACATGGTTGGGACAGGGCAAGGGGACTACCAGGGCCAGATTTTCAAATCCCTTAAAAAATCTCGTAGCTATGGAAAAACTTAAGCGCAAGTGGGTCTCCCTTGTGGAGCTGCAGTTTTCCCAGCTACAGTATTCTTAAAACTGGAGTCAGTTTATAATGGCTCCATGATTTACAGCAGTCACAGGGTTTTTTCCCCCCACAGCTGTGGAAAAATTTTACAGCTGGTGGGACCAGGCCTAACAACTTCCACAGCTGCGGGGACTGAAAATACAAATCTCTGCAGCTGTGGACATTTCAGTCTGCAACTGGAGTTGCGGAGTAGAACTCAGTCCCAGTACATTTTGAAAATTTGTCCCCTAGTTCCCAAGGGGGGAAGGGGGGCAGCAAGGGTCTTAGAGGTGCGGCAGCAGGAGGAAGTGATGCAGCCCCCAGGGCAGTAGGTTGGTGGGGATGAGGTAGCATAGTAAGGCAGACTCAACGTACCTGTGGTCACCTGATGTCAAATTCTATTTTCTATATTTCTACAGTCTTGACAAGATAAGTGAAAAAGGGTAGTCCATATATTTTTCTATGCCTTTACCCCTACTCTACATACAGCACCATTTCATTAAAGGTTCTTACTACCTCACTGGTGGCTCCAAACTGACTTTCAGTAACATCAAGGGGTCATGAGGGCAGAGTTTGGCTTTCCTGCTATCTCCATCCACAGCACCTGACCCCACAACCCAACTTGACATCTGGATGCCAGTAGACATGCTTCACAGGCCATCTCCTAGCAACCACCACAAAAAAATCAGCATGAGATAGAGAGAGAGCGTGAGAGAGAGAGATAGCTGTGGGGAATGACTATGTGTCACCAGGAAATAAAGGATCGGACAGCAAGGCCGATAACTGGAACTGAAGATGAAGAGAGCAGTATCTGCCACTAAATTTGCACTTGTGGAGATGGGAAGGAGCACTCAATAATTAAGATGAGGTACAGGCTATAATCCCCCCACCCCCATCCCACAATGGACACCAACCAACATGAAATGGCAGGTTTGCTAGGGGTAAGTACTTTAAAAAATTAGGCAATCTGTTTGTTTTTTTCAACCACCTAAAAAGCAGTTTGATTGTGCCAGACTGTATAATTATATGGCCAACCGATCCATTGAGGTTCTGACTCCGTGGAGCTGGGTCATCCGTCTGGCGCAGCCCTCCCTACAAGCACAAACACCACCACGACTGTACTACTGAAGTACATTCTCAGTATCATGCAATGTGAGAATGGGTACGCTGGTAAGCACATATGCAATGGCGACTAAAAATCACATTTACACTCCAACAACAAAAAAGTTGTATGTTATTAAAATAAGACTTTTACTATGATGAATCTTTAATAATGCTATTTAGGAAAGCTAAAATTCATGGTGAAGCAACATCTGCCATTCCGTATCCATATTGCAATGAAACTGAAAACAGGTACAATAAGTTATGGATCATATGACCAAAATAATACATTTATAAATGGAGAAAAGAAACGTCCTAGCATGCATAATGTCAGTTAATGTCGTTGTCCATTTAGAGGAGCAGCTCATGTAAAATGAAGGAAATAAACAGCTCATCAGTGTGAAAGAGTGGAGTCTAAGTAAGCCTATCCGATGTCTGTTTTCTATGACAAAACAAAACTAAAAAGAACAGAGATTTTAGGTGGGAAAAAGGCAAGTGTTCTTAGTGTATAGCAAACACCAACACGCAGATATTACAGAGCCTTATTTCAGCGGGTCAGGCTCAAGCACAGTCAATGACAGCAGAATCATTCATATGCAGGAGCTTGTGTATAACTCTCATTATTAATTACTCACATATTGTAGTATTCCCAGGTTCCAGCTTCCAATTGTTCTTTTCAGTTTAATGCACTCACACCCATCTGACAATTCTATAGTTTTGTCTTTCTTCCCATGAATGTTCATGCAGCTCTTATACTAGGCATATCACAGGGTGCTATTACCAGGTGAAAATAAATAGCTCCCTTTTGGCAAAAAGCCAATAGGTAAGGTACTGGAGGCAAGGTGCCTGCCTGGCACCATTGCTTGAAGGGACAGGGAGCGAATCCTCAGGATTGCCGGTGCAGCTATACAGGGGAGGGAGCTGGATGTCATTGTCCACCTAGGGACAAATGACCTGGCTAAGAAAGGGATTAAAGAAGTGTAGGAACAGTTTGTGGAATTAGGAAGGGGCCTTAATCAAGTAGCACGCACGGTAACCTTCTCGGAGGTGCTGCCCATCTATGGCATAGGAGAGGCCAGGGTGTTCCCACCATGGGATTCAATCAGTGGTTGAAAAACTGGTGTGGAACTCAGGGATTTGCTTCATTGGGGACTGGGGTCCACCTGGAGTGATGCAAGCCTATACTGGCATGATGGGCTGCATCTGTCCGGGAGGGGAACCAGGATCCTAGGTGATAGGTTTAAATGCTTCATTGGCAAGCTTTTAAACTAGCCAAGGGGGGAGGCACTGGAAAGGAGCAGGAAATCCTAGCCCCCCCAAATAATCATGGTAGTAAGTGCGGCAAACACCAACATAGAGGTGTCAATAGGGAGAAGGGCAGGGGTAAATGGAGAAAGTGACAAAGGCAAGAAGGACAGGGATGGGGCAAAAGGGAGTAAGGCCATCAGGAAATGGAGGGTAATGAGTACCAATGCCCGTAGTCTGGGCAGCAAGCTCCCTGATCTGGTGGCCTTGACGGAAGAGGATGCCTGGATATCGTGTGAGTCACAGAAACATGGTACACAGAGAACCATGACTGGGATGTTAACATACCAGGGTACATAACCTACAGGAGAGACAGGCAGGGGAGAAGAGGGGGAGGAGTAGCTCTGTATGTAAAGGAAGGGATAAAAGCAACTGTACAAAAGAGTAAACAGAGAGAAGAGGAGGCATTGTGGGTCACCTTGGAGACTGGAAAGGGCACCACAATCCGCACAGGGGTTGTGTACAGACCCCCATGTCAGGGGGAAGGAATGGACAAGGATATGATAGAAGGCATTCTTAGAACGGCAGAGAAAGGGGAGATACTGTTGATGGGAGACCTGAATATGCCAGATGTTAACTGGAGCACATTTGCTGCAGCCACATCCAAGAGCAGGGCCATTCTTGATGCCCTATAGGTGGCAGGCATTAGACAGCTAGTTTTGGAACCCACTCATGAGGGAGCAATCTTAGACCTCATACTTTCAAACAGGGGCAGTGAGAGGATCTCAGATCTAGAAATGGGTTGCCATCTGGGGACAAGTGACCATCAAACAGTGTGGTTCACGTTAAACTCAGCTACAGAGTCAAGCCATACAAAAGTGAGGGTACTGGACTTTAGGAGGGCTGACTTTGGCAAGATGGGAGAGTGCTCAGAAAAGCACTAGCAAACAGGCTAGAAGGAGGTGGAGCAACAATGGGGAATCATCAAAACTGCCATCACAGAGGCAACTAGCCTTTGTGTGAAGCAAATAAACACATCAAAATGAAAAGAAAAGCCACTATGGTTCTCAAAAGAGGTGGCTGTGAAAGTCAGGAAGGAAAAGATAGAATTCCGGAGTATAAGGAAACACAGAAGGAGCAGGACAGAGAGCTGTACCAGTTAAGGCAGAAGAAAGCAGGAAGGGAAGTCAGAATAGCAAAGGCCCAAACTGAGGAAAAGATAGCCAACTCAGTTAAGAAGGGGGATAAAACCTTTTATAGGTACATCAGCGAGCCTAGAAAGACAAAGGGAGGGATAGTGAGGCTGAATAGAATGAACGGTGGGTGGGCAGAGGGGAACAGTGAAAAGGCAGGGATACTGAACGAATATTTCTGCTCAGTATTCACAAAAGAGGAGGGGGAAGTGCCTAATCCAATTAACAGAAGCACTCTTGATAGGGGGGTCGATCCCAGTCCTTTCACAGAAGAAAGGGTTCTGCAAGAACTCATAAAACTGAAGGTGGACAAAGCAATGGGTCCTGATGGAATTCACCCCAGAATTCTAAAAGAATTAAGGAGGAACTAGTGAAACCACTGGCTACTCTTTTTAATAAATCATGGGAGGATGGTGTGGTACCCGAGGACTGGAGGAAGTCGGATGTGATTCCCCTTCACAAAAGTGGGACCAAGACAGAGGCAGGAAACTACAGACCTGTCAGTCTGACCTCTGTGGTAGGGAAAGTGATGGAGTCACTTCTGAAGGAAAGAATAGTTGAGTACCTAGAGGCCAGTGGAGCACAGGACCCAAGGCAGCATGGGTTCACAGCAGGAAGGTCATGTCAGACAAATCTAATAGATTTCTTTGACTGGGTGACCAAAGTAGTAGACCAGGGAGGGGCTGTGGACATGGCCTACCTAGACTTTAGCAAGGCATTTGACACAGTCCCACACAAAAGATTAATAGTCAAATTAACCAGCCTGGGAGTGGGTCCCAGGGTGGTAGCCTGGGTAAAACACTGGCTGCACAACAGGACACAGAAGGTAATTGTAAGTGGAGTCCACTCTGAAGAAAGAGGGGTTACTAGTGGGGTCCACAGAGGTTCAGTATTGGGTCCAGAGGGACTGGAAGGAAAAGTATGCCTTTTGCAGATGACACAGATCTGCAACAGGGTTGATACACAAGGAGGTGTGGAAAGGATGAAATGGACTTGGCAAGGTTGGAGGAATGGTCAGAAGTGTGGCAGCTAGGATTCAATGCAAAGAAGTGCAAAATAATGCACCTGGGAAACAAGAAGCCAGGGGAAGAATACACAATGGGTAGGAGGTAGTAACAACAACAAAAGGAAAGGGACCTAGGGATAATCATATCAGATGACCTTAAGGTTAGCAAGCAATGTGAGAAGGATGTAGGGAGGGCTGGGGGTATACTGGGATGTATAGGGAGAGACATCAGCAGCAGAAAACAGGAAGTTGTTATCCCTCTGTACAGACAGTTGGTGAGACCCCATCTGGAGTACTGTGTCCAGTTCTGGAGACCCCATCTCCGCAAGGACATAGACATGATAGAGGTAGTCCAGAGGAGGGCAGCTAAAATGGTGCAGGGTCCATAAGAGAAGCCGTATGAGGAGAGACTAAAGGAGCTTAATATGTATACCCTTGAGGAAAGAAGGGAGAGGGGGACATGATAGAAACTTTTAAGTACCTCAGTGGAATCAACAAAGTCCAAGAGGGTAGCATCTTTCAGAAAAAGAGACTTGCAAGAACAAGGGGACACAATTTAAAGATAGAAGGAGGGCGGTTCAGGGGCAATGTGAGGAAGTATTATTTCACAGAGAGGGTAGTGGGTGCATGGAACAGCCTTCCTGAGGAGGTTGTGGGGTCTAAAACTGTGGGAGAATTCAAGAATGCATGGGACAGGCATAAGGCAATTCTTGTGGGAGGTAGGAAGAAATAGGCTGTTGGTTAACTAGGATCTGTGGCCTATCCTGTAGGTAGGAAAATGGGCAGACTAGATGGGCCTAGCGGTCCTTATCTGCCATCAAAGTCTATGTTTCTAGCTATTTCTTTTTCTCTACCGCATCCTCTATCCCTGGCCTCAGCCTTATAAAATATGCTTGCTACAAAATCCTACAGTATGTTTCGGCTACTGCTCATTGTGACCTCTCTTATCCTGTCTCTGGTACTACTAAGCATCCTTAATGTACCTAACCCCAAAAACCATATCCAACAAGGAGACATGAGTCTAAATGATTTTACATACTCAAACATGCTGATCCTAACCAAATGTGGCATAGACACAACCCCTGCCCTCCTCCCTCAACTACTTATTCACCATGCCACCGCGTCTGCTGCCAAACAGTGGCGCACCTACTGCCGCAGCAGCCCTAAATTTTCCATGCAGAAGCTAAGGTACCTCATGTTGCTGGTTCTTATGCTGTCTGGGGACATAGAGTTAAACCTTGGTCCCAGACCAGGTACATTACTCCTAAACTACTCTGGATATAATATGAAATGACTTCACATAGTCCATCTTAATGTTAGGAGTTTTCTCCGAAATCAGGCAGACATTGAAGCTTGGGTGGCAAACCACCACCCAGATGTGCTCTGTATATCTGAGACATGGCTAAAACCCTCTATCCCAGATACTTTTTGCCTGCTCCCTAACTACACCCTTCTTAGATGTGACAGACCACCTCCAAAGCGTGGTGGGAGTGTCGCAATCTATTACAAAAGCAACCTAAGTATGACTATGATATCTGACAAGAAAAACTCCTTGTGTGAATACATTGGTGCACAGAAGTTGCGACGCACCTAGGTAGGTCGTGCTTAGGATTTTAAACAGTCAGTGAATGTATGTAAACGGAAAACCAGCACCGTAACCAAGGCTCGTATAGAAAGAGTCTCGCTCGAGACTTAAAAGTACTTGAAAAGACTCACCGACTCTGGAGTAGTAGTGGCTGCAACCACAATAAACTTTCATTATCCAACAGAGTAAATCCAAGGTAAAATCCAAGGTGAGTACGATAAAGTATACAGCCAAGCACACAACAACACAGTTGTTCTTTTGAACCTTTGGAAAGCCCTTGATTGGGTGAAGCGCGTCCAGGGTGACTAGATACCATACCAGAAAGTGTGTTGTTGTGTGCTGGCTGTATACTTTCAATCGGTACTCACCTTGATTTTACCTATATATTGGTATTTGGTGGTTATTATGGTTGCAGCCACTACTATTCCAGAGTCGGTGAGTCTTTTCAAGTACTTTTAAGTCTCGAGCGAGACTCTTTCTATATGAGCCTTGGTTACGGTGCTGGTTTTCTGTTTACATACATTCATTGTGCGAATACATCCATGCTATACTCAGACTAGGAGATAAGAAACTCCATATTGTATGTGCCTACAATCCACCTAATAATGGTACAAAAGGGCTACTTGAGTTGCTGGACCATACAGCTGCACACGTGGGGAAAAATGAACTCATCATTCTCGGAGACATAAATTTAAACTGGCTTGGAAAATCTCAAGACACCCTTCAATCCCTAGTACAGAGCTACAACTTGCACCAAATCATTACTGATAATACAAGAGTATCAGTCAACTCAGACTCCAGCACCCTTATTGATTGGGTCCTAACAAATCACGTGGACAGAATTGCTAATGCAGGTACCCTGCGGACTGTATCAGTGATCACTCCCCGTTTTGCATATGAAGCACTTCCACAGCCTCCACGTCCCCGAAACTATACACTTCAGAAACTATGCAAATCTAAATCAGGCTCACTTCCTATACGATGTGTCTACACTGACTGGTCCACTGTCTCCGATTCCTCAGGTATTGATACTGCCCTTCACGCCTTCCTGAGCAGGTTTGTACTCCTTCAAGATAAACATACCCCAGTCATCAGTCAGCGCTGCTCGTGGTAAACAAACCAGATGGCTGCACAAAGACCTCCTCACAGACCTCAACCATAGGGACAAATGCTGGAGAAGATTTAGAATATCTGGTCTCCCAGGATTATCACAACTACAGAGAACAACGAACAAAATGCAAAACTCAAATAAGACTTGCTAAAAGTCAGTACTCTAAAGGCTTTCTACTAGATGCTGCTGGCAACCCTAAGAAATTTTGGTCGCACATAAAGACCACCATACTCTGAAAATAATTCCAAGACGCCCTTTCTACTTTAAAGCTATATCTTACAATGATGTTCTTAAACATCTAAACTCTATATCAGACAGCACTGCTGTCAGATCTGACTTCTCTGAACCTAAACTTCTAAACTCATGCACCTTTCATTGCAGGACCACTGTCCATTATATTCAACTTGTCCCTGAGGGACGGCGTAGTGCCTGAGGTATGGAAACTGGCTAAAGTCACGCCAGTGTTTAAAAATGGAGACAAAAAAGATATAGCCAACTACAGACCAATAGCAATACTGGCAGTATTAAATAAAATCCTTGTGAAGCTCATCTCAGCACAGATCTCAGAACACCTTGCCAAATACAACCTTCTGTACTCAAACCAACACGGTTTCAGAAAAGGCCATAGTACTCAAACTACTCTATTGCAACAGACAAATGATGCTCTTCAAGCCATGGACCAGGGTCGTCAAACCGGTGCAGTATTTATCGATTTGATGAAAGCCTTGATCTTGTTAACCACCCTCTTCTACTCACCAATCTCCACTCCCGGGCTTCTCGTCCGAGTCATAAACTGGTTCCATAGCTACCTATTAATCAGGTATCAAACAGTGAATTTCAACTCTGCCACCCCAGAAAAAGCAGTCATAAATATTTGGTGTACCTCAGGGCTCTATCCTTGGACCCTCCTTTTCTCAATTTTTATTAACAATATTCCCCAAGTTATATCCTCCTGTTCATCGTTGCTGTATCCGATGACCTTGTCCTATACTAGCTCAGATGATGTCCACTCCATTAATCTTAAGCTCTCTATGGACCTACAAAGTATTCAGTCCTGGATCTCCAATAACAAGCTCATTCTCAACCTTGGAAAGACCAAGACTTTGCTCCTTGGATCCCTATCAAACTAAAACAGTGCGTAAATCTTTCCAGGTCAACTGGGCTGACGGCTATCCATTAGAGATGGTAAACTCTTTCAAATATCTAGGTGTCTCACTTGATGAATCCCTCACCTATGACACTCATATTACCGCCATCTGTAAGGCCGTAAATGCCAAACTGGGCTTAGCCTACAAAACGAGCTATACTCTTACCCCCACTGCTACGACTGCCATCGCCAGAGGAATCCTGCTTCCATCGCTTTCTTATGGGTCCGTAATCTATACAAATGCCTCTAAGGCAACTCTTCATAAGTGGGATACTACTTATAACAACATATGCCGTTACGCCTCTGCATCTTCTAGACTAAAACACCACTGCCTGCTGTACTCTGACCTAAATTGGCCATCCCCCATTGCACACCGTCTCCTCTCTCTTTGGAACCTTCTGGACAGTGTACTGTGATCAAGTATGCCCACCTACCTTGCCTCCCTGCTGACCCCACGGCCCATCTCCTACGGTCTCCGATCTACTGACCTTTCCTTGATTAGCATTCCTAGATGTAAAACTACCAAAGGGAAATCAGGCTTCTCACATGTAGGTCCCTCCTACTGGAACTCGCTGCCCCTAGATGTACACCTTGTCCCTAATCATACCACCTTTAAAAAGAGGCACCGCTCCCTCCTTACAACTTGTACTTGATGTACCTGCTTCAACCCTCCTCAGATCTTGATTCCCGCTGCCATGACTGCCCTGGGTATCCCCTCTATGTTATGAGTTGGCACCCTGCCTACCTTCAACTTCCCTTTAACCTATCCCACTATTACCTCTCTCCCCGCCTCCTACCAATAATATCCTTTCAGTTGCAGGATGCTGTTATGTTACCCTGCTACAATATTTTTTCTCATTTTCTGTGCCTTATATTTGTGATATTATGATAGTTCTACACATGGGCACTTATCTCTATTTGTGTAATTTACACCATTGTGTGCCTTGCACCAATATTTGTCTTAATCTTTGTTCTCACTTTCTGTTTGTGATGATTGCATATACCCTGTCACTGTATTCACTGTAACTGTATCTCACTGTCTTGTTGACCTCCCGGGTCGTGCCTGAAAATAGTCACTTTCGTGTCTAGTGTACCTACCCGGTTATCAAAAAATAAATAAATAAATAAATAAAAACTGAAAGTAATCCCATTTTTATGTTGATTCGCGCTTGCACACCAGCAAACATCTTGCGGTAGTAGCAGATTTGGAGGCGCGGTCACTGTTGGGCGAATGCAGGGCACGCATCAGTAGGTGCATCCCTCATTCCCAAATCAGGCAGCATGCAGGTGCCACATCAGCAATTTGGAATGTGGCTACCAGATCTAACAAAAGGTCCTCTGCAATGAGAGCAAGCTCTCATGCCAGTGTGAACCAGCACCCTCCCGGCGTGCATGCAACACTGCCACCACCTCTTGTCAAGCATGCCGACGGGAAGTCCACTCTCCTTCAGCATAATGACCCTCCCATTTGAAACTGTATGCAAGGGATGCCCAGTCCCTCTCGGCATCATGTGCCTCCAACAGTTTTCTTTGCCGATGGGGGCCCAATCCCTGTCGGCTTTAATCCCCATTCATTTTGCTGATGGGGAGTCCACTCCTGTCAGCATAATGTTACTCCCTCCCACTTTTGCTGTGTGCCGATGGGGAGCCCACCCTCTGATGGCATAATGCACCCCCATTTGTTATGTGCTGGCAGCCTAACTCCCTTGGGCTCTTGCCCCCACTTTCATTGTGTGCCGACGGGGTGCCCAATCCCATGTTGGCTGCAGCATCCCCAAAAGAAACACTTAGGTGGCATGCTGGGAGCCCACCCCAGCGTGCCAAATCCCTGAAAAAGGAAAACCATCCTGCAATGTCTTGTTTTTATTTTTAACCCTGTGAAAGAAAATGGTCCCTCATGGTCTTCCTGCCCCTCCACAACCCGCACCCACCCACTGCGCACTCTGCCTCCCCACACCCCCACCCCATTACCTCTGGAGTCTGGCACAATGATCTTCGTGGACGGAACATGTCTGCACTCTTCAAAGCCAGCCACTAACTGAAGACATGCCAGTAAGCTGTATAATAGCATAAATAGGGTTTTCAACTTTGGTGCATATCTTGGCCATTTTGGAATTTTTGCACCAAATTTTCAACATGGGATTATTGGGACCCCTCCTCATGAATTCAGTCACTGTCATTGCGTTATTTGGTCCCAAAAGGTGATTTTGTGGTCACTGCGTGGAATCACCTTTTGGGACTGAGTAATGAAACAACAGTGCCACTGTTCATGAGGGGGGCTCTCAAAAAGCCTATGTTGCAAATTTGGTGAAGAAAATCCAAAAAAAATGGCTGTTTTACGAGCATGTGTTGTGCTGTTTCCACGCACATTCATAACTTCATGAATTTGTAATATTTTCACTCCAGATTTTCAAAATTGGTATTTTGCCACACCTCCTTATGAACAGTTCAGCTGTCATTTTACATATCCTGGCTGAAATGTGTTTTCGCATGTCCGGCGCAGAATTGTGCGGTCGCTGTGCGAAATCAGTTTTCAGGACAGTTTGAGAAAATGATGATGACACTGTTCATGAGCAGAGGTCCTAAAATGCCTATGTTGAAAATTTGGTGCCGAAAGTCCATAAAATGACTGTGTTACAAGCGTGCATTGCTCAGTTTCCACGCACCCTTGTAACTTCGCAAATTTGCAATATTTTCATGACAGATTTTCACCACTGGCATGTTTTCACACCTCCTTATCAACATTACAGCTGTCATTTTTCACAGCCTGCCCAAAATGTGTTTCCACATCTGTGGCGCACAATGGCGTGGTTGCTGTGGGAAATCAACTTTTGGGACTGATTAACAAAATCACAGCACCACTGTTCATGAGGGGAGGTCCCAAAATGCCTATGTTGAAAATATGGCTAAAAACTCCCCAAAATAATTGGGTTACGGACATGTGTTGCACAGTTTCTATGCATGCTCATGACTTCACCAATTTTTCATATTTTCACTCCAGATTTTTAACGTTGCCATTTTTTTATGCCTCCTCATGAACAATACAGATGTAATTTTCCACATCCTGCCCAAAATGTGTTTTCATCCCTGTGTCGCCAAATGGCATAGCTACTGTGCAAAACCACCTTTCAGCTAACAAACTGATAGTGCTGCTTTTCCTGAGGTGGGCTTACAAACAGCCCATGTTGAAAATTTGGAGTGAAAATACCAACACATGCCTACAGTGTGAGGGTTTCCAACTGTAACATCCCACCCTGTAGAGACTGACAGGCATCAGGGTGTGATTTGGGATCATTGGCTGTAATGCTCATGACATTCCACCACTACCCACCCTGCAGCCAGTGACAGGCATCGTAGTGTGCTTTGCACTGTTAGCCACAAAGTTCACCCCATTCTCCTATACTGCACCCACCTCAGTGTATTTCCTTATGGAATGGGGTAAGTATAACGCCCAAAGACCCCAAGCACACCATGACACTTGTCAGTGTCTACAGGGTAGGGTGAGTACAATGGCATGAGCGTTATAACTGATGACGAAAGGCACACCCCAATGCCTGTTGGTCTCTACAGGTGGGGTGGGGTTGGCGTCACTAATACTTCACTGCCCTTCCTATTATGCATGTCTAACTGCACTACCAGTGCCAATGCCAGCGAGACAACATTCGGCATTGACAAATGCTTGTTAGTTACATTGCAAGATAATCTCATGCCACCACTTGACTTTCCAAGCATTAAGACACAGTTCGACTTGTACAGACTTATTGTGATAAAAAAAAAAAATTGTTTAATCAGTAAGCAGCATTAGATACCACACAATTCTGTGCTAAAAAATTAATTAAAAAAATGTCGCATGTCACTGTATACTGCAGGCTGAACTAAGCTTGTCAATGAAGACAGCAAAACATGCAGTCTCTCCGAGTGGCAGCTTCAACCTTTTTAAACAGTGGATGGAGTTCTATGTGATTACAGAAAGGGACACTCAAGCAGCTCAAAAGTTAGTCCAACCAGGCAGACAGCCTATGTTTTTATGGGAGAAGCTGAAACTCAATACCCTCAACTGTGACACATTAAGTAGTCTGTCAGATACCCATTTACAGTCTTACCTTGATTTACCTTTTAGTAGCGCATTAATACCATACCGCCAGCTCAAACAAGGACATCAATTGCAACCTAATCACTCCCAGCCATTCTTGCCCTAAAAGGAATTCTGAATCACAGAGTATCAGCCGTATCAGTAATTAACAGGAAAACAACACAAAAAATAACAAGAGTCAGAATGATTTGGCTAAAATAGTGTTTAATACAGATTAGACAATGTTTAGTCATACAGTATGAACACATCAGAAGGATTTCATGTTCCTTTAACTTTAAATTAGCACTCCAAGGATTTGTTTTCCAAGTGCATTTGTGGTGTGCTATATCTTGTTTTTTTTTTTGTTTCACCATGTGCATTACCTGGACTTGGATATTAGTTGGGAGATTTATTTTTTTTATTCTCAATATATTTTTACTGCTTGTCAGAGTAATAAAGTGTTCAGCAGAAAGAGTTTCCTGGATCTTAATACTTGTGCCCTACTTCATCTTTCTTGTCCCAGTTTTTATCTGTCTGTGTGTATATGGAGAAAGAAAGTGATATATATATTTTTTTTAGTTATCTTTTTACCTTCTCCTATGCTCTGGCTCCCACCTCTCCTTCAGGTCCTTCCTAGTATCTACACTCCCGGCGATCCTCTTCCTGATTTCTACCTTCTCCACATATTGCGGCCAACCCTCCGAGTCGTCCTGGAGTAACCCATCTCCGGGCGGGTCCCCCTCTTTCGAGGGGGAAGGTACAGGGGGCTGGGAAACCCCAGTGCTCTATTTTTTCCTTACAGGCTTGAGGGTGCCGATGCGGAGGGGCAGGCTCCCAGAGGTTCCGGGGACATGCAGAATATGAGGCCATCATCCAGTAGGAGCGAAGTTGTTTTCCGGCTTTTGGATTGTCCCTTCTGCTCTGCTGCATGCAGTACCCTGGTCTCCACCGGAGGTCACTACAAGCGAGACTACCCTCCCAACCCACCCCAGGAGAGGACAGCAGTCCACCGGACGCTCAATCCTCTCCTTCCCCAGCCAGCCCCTGACGACCCAAGTCCATTCCCGAACCCGGGTCGCCAGCGTGGTTCGAGGTGTGGCGTTCAGCGCCTCAGTCCTCTACGCCACCGGGCTGTATAGTGATATTTGTTTTAAAACCAAAACTGTGCAGAAAGTAAATAAAATAGTAAGAGTTGCATGCATTGTAATACAGTACGGTTTCTACAAAAGCACAAGCTGTGTATTTTTGATAAGTTACTTGGTTTTACTTTGAAGGGACACTGTCAACCTGTTTTGCATCATACTATTGCTAGTTAAACCCCACATTTTATGACTGCTTACCTTCTCCAGAATTCAGTGATGTTGCAGTTTGTTTTGTCTGTCTGCTTGTTTAGTAGAACTGAAATGCATGGTAATGTATATTTATAAACAACTTTGTTTTGTTTCAAATCCTGTAACTATTCTTACTGAATACTTCCTGAACATTAGAAACACCTCTAAACAGGCAGTCATTTATGGTGCAATAGCCTTCTAAACTCCCCATACATCATGAGTGGCTAGACTATGTTGGGGATGTTCCCAAGTTCAGGAAAGATGCAGCAGAAACTGATCAAGGAATGTAAACAAACCTGTTTTGGTGTGGTAACACCAGTATGGTGGACAGTCAGTTTTTCACTTATTAAAAGAAAAAAAAGAATCAGAATCAAACTACTAGCTACATCAGCAATCTTTACAGAACGTCGGCACTCATTACATGTGGTTTGTAAACTAGGGACACTATGGGGCTTATGGGGGTTGACAGTATCCCTTTAACAGCCGCCTCCCCACTCACTGAGACTGAAGGCTCATGTTAGTATTGCTTTTATTTATTTGCAATGTGTGTTTTTGGGTCCAAACCCCGGCTGCAAAGAACTTGCAGAAACTGCATCATTTGATGTTGTCATCGCACAGTCAGTTTTTCTCTTCTTACTGCTTGTGCTCCCCCAACCCCATTTATTTCGCATGTAGCTGAACGGGCTTGTAACAGGCGAGGCATGCGATGCAAAAGCTGCTCAGCCAAAGCAGCAGTGATTCGTTTTTCACAAATCTCTTCCTTCCAGGAAAGCAGCTTCCCCTCCCTCAGGTTTCTGGCTTGCAATAAGAAAGGCCCAGTGCATCCTCGAATTATCAGTTCCTAGTATGTGGGCACATCATGCCATTGGGATTTGCAGGCATCGTGGCTGAATTTTCCGTGATGCTGCTTACTTGTTGTGGAGCACCACTCACAGCTCGGACCTGCGGCGCGGAATTCTATCCCCAGACCCAGAACACCTTGGGCATGTAACTTGTGTGTGTTTATTTTTTTAATAATTTTTATTTGTTTTACACAGTCTTCATTTTTACCAAGAGATGTGTACAGTTATTTCACTGAAATTGTGGTTGCCGGGGAACGAGGAAGCAGGGAATACAGCAGCAGAGGGAGGGAGCGGGAGGGATTTCCTATTTCTTCCATACCGTATCAGAGATCAGATCGGAGAGCTGAAGGTGCTTCACAAAGGGAGTTGTAATGGGCGTATGTAAATGAGGAGGAATGAAGTACACTCTCATTGTGCGGTTCATTTCTCTCAAGTGAAGGCCAGCTCCCGCTGTGAAATATCAATGGCTGTCACACTGGGTTTCAGTGCTCATTGGTGTGTCAGGGTCGTGCCCACTGTGCAGCGCTCTGCATTGGACTCATCCCTGACACATCTCCCAAATACTGTACTGTCCGAAGGTGTTTCTTGTGCAAGCATGAGAAACACAAAAAAAATCAAACACTAGCTCTCCTATGTTCTGTTTCTCCATTATACACTGCAGCATGTCCCTCGGGAGAGTTTAAAGGACCTAAATATGCATACCCTGGAAGTGAGGAGAGAAAGGTATATGATAGAGACCTTTAAATACCTGGGGGGTTAAACAAGGTACAAGAGGAAGTGTTTTCAGAAAAATGGTGTGCATGGACAAGGGGCATGATAAGAAGCAGGAAGGGGGTAGATTCAGGAGAGATGAGGGAGTACTTTTCACAAAAAGAATGGTGGATTCCTGGAACAGTCTTCTAGTGCAAGTGGTGGGGGTGAAAACAGTGGTGGGGGTTCAAGAATGCATGGGATAGGCATAAGGGAATCTTGGGGAAAGGGAAGGGGGTGACCGGGCCAGAGATCAAGTAGGATCTGTGGTGATACTATAGGCAGGAAAATGGGCAAACTAGGTGGGCCAAGCAGTGTTTATCTGCTGGCAAATTCTATGTTTCTATTAATAAGTAGCTCTTGAGTGGTATGAACCCATCGTATTACATTGTAATCATGTTTAAATCTCACATACACTATAAACTATTCTCCCTTCCTTCCAAATGATCAGATAAATGTAACTCTCCCACTGTCTCTGTTATCTTTACTGCAATTATTTCATCTCTAGTTACTTGCATTTTTATTCTCCATTACCTTCCTGACCAATGATGTTAGACTGACTGGCCTGTAGTTGCCAGCCTCCTCCCTGCTGTCACTTTTAGGAAGCAGAACTACATGATGGCTTTCAGAAAATACAAGGAAATACAGCGGGAGGAGGACAGGGTACTGTATCTGGATAAAGAGAGGGAGGCAGGGAAAGCAGTCAGGAGTGCAAAGGCACAAATGGAGGAAAAATTAGCACAGGAGGTTAAGAAAGGAGACAAGACTTTTTATAGGTACATTAGTGAAAAGAGAAAAAACAGGAGTGGGATAGCAAGGCTTAAAGGCAATTTTACTTGTAGGGTGCCCAATCCCGGAGGCTCTGGGCGCCTAACAGAAATTAAAACAAACCATAGTGAGAAACAGTATAAATAAATAAAGCAATAACAATGCATAAATACTAGTATAACAAAATAAATGGATTAAAAGGCTTTCAGACTGTCACAGAAAGGGACTAGCACAGAATGGACTCAGAAATCTGGAAAAGCCAGGGCAAAAAGGTGGGCCTTCAGCCTCTGCTTGAACACCTCAATCGAGGGAGCCTCCCGGACGAAAAGTGTTAACAAATTCCACAGGGTCGCCCCAGAGATGTTGAATGCATTATCTCCTGAAGTCTTGAGCCGAATCCTGGGAACATCCAGGAGGCCCCCCGAAGAGGAGCAGAGAGAGTGAGCAGAGGACACAGGTGTCAGGAGCTCTGAAAGGTAGCCAGGACCCAGTCCATGTAGGGCCTTAAAGGTGAGAAGACCCACCTTGAAAGGACCCTCCACCTGACCAGCAGCCAGTGCACAGCCCACAGGACCGGGGTCACATGACTGGACCTCAAAGGCTTGTCAGTAGCCGGGCCACTGCTTTCTGCACTAGCTGAAGTCTGTGGAGGGTCCCTCCATGACTCTGAAGTACAGAGAGTTGCAGTAGTCAAGCCTGGAGGCACAGAGGCATGCACTAGTGTCGAAGTCCTTGGATGGAATGAGGGGCTTAATCCGGGCAATGATCCACAGATGGTAAAAACCGCTACTGACAACAGATGACACCTGATCTTCAAAAGTCAATCTTTTATCAAGGATCACGCCCATATTTCATGCCCTCGGGGAAGCCACCAGTGGAGCAGAACCCAAGAAAAGCCCTGAATCAGCCCCAGGTTGCCACTCATCATGTCTGTGACCAGGCTCGATCCCCAGTACCTCCGTCTTGACCAGGCTAAGTCTCAGCCAGTTGGAAGCCATCCAGTCATTGATTTTAGCCAGACAGCTGTTAAGCACATCAACAGCTCCTGATGCTCTGGGGGCCAAGGACAAGTACAGCTGGGTATCATCTGCATAGCAGTGAAACTCCACACTGTACTGTTGAATGATCTTGCCCAGAGGCAGCATGTACACTGCAAACAGCATCGCCAACAAGATCGAGCCCTGTGGTAATCCACAAGACAGGGCATTGGGAGGAGGAAAATTCCCTTCACTACCTCGCGGCACCTTGTTTGAGAGATAGGACTCAAACCACCTGATGACAGTACCGCAAGTCCACAAAACTCATAGAGCCGATCAAGAAGCACAACGTGGTCCGCAGTGTCAAATGCTGAGGAGAGATCGAGGAAAACAAGAACTGACCTGTCTCCTCTATCTCTAGCCATGAGCAGATCATTATGTACCCTCACTAGAGCTGTTTCTGTGCTATGTCTAGCCCAAAACCCAACTGAAATGGCTCATAGATGTCCAAGGACACCAGGAGATTTTGAGCTGATGTGCCACTAACTTCTCAACAACCTTACCCGACAAGGTAGATTGGAGAATAGAATGATGATTGCTAGTACGTCCAGGGTTGAGAGAGGTTTCTTGGAGGGACCTCACAGTGCTTCTTTCAAAGCTGCAGGAGGACTCCCTCTGCCATCGAGCACCTGGCAATCCCAGTGAACACGGCCGACAGCCTCGACACATTCCAGTTCACAAAGTATGCTTCAGCTCTAAGATCGCCTTAGTCACTTCAGACACATCCAATGATCTAAACTCATCCCAGACAAATGGGGTGCCACCGAGACCCCCAGCTCGACCACTGTGAGGCAAGTGCCTCTCTGGCGGGACCCCCAACTAGATGGCTGACACTCTATTGGAGAAAAACAGAAAAAACTCCTCACACAAGGTGGCTGAGAACGTTTTTCTCAGCTGCAAGCAGGCAGGGGAAGGGGAAGAAGGAGAGTGTGTGGGAGGGGACCTGATAAAAGGGTTCCATGTCACTTCAGCGAAGCAACTTTGCCGAATGACAATTACAGCGAAACAAAATAGCGAATCCAACCTAAGCGATTTGTTATTTTGCTGACAGACCTATACAGCGCAAGTTAGCGGCCTCAGCGACGGTATATACTGCTACCTAGACTTGCATCTGAAAATTAGATACAAGCCCAAGAATGTACTCCATCCTAGGACGATGCCCGTACTTCTGCACGACTTGTACGATCCTCTCGGTCAGATCCCGATACCGGCACCTACTCCCAGCAGCAGCGTCTCTAGACATCCTCCACCATTCTTTCCTCCTCCCAAATACAGGCAATAAATCTTCACACTGTAGGGTGACATGTGCCAAGACACAATTAGCCTGTTGTGACGCAGGGGGGCTGTGTTCCCCTGCAACCCCACCCCCATTTTAGCAAACAGCGAAGTGGATTTCAACATCAGGAAACTGTCACTCTCAGATGAAATGTTACCTATTTTTTTGGTTTGCAATGACAACTGTTAGCTCGATGTGCTTACGCACCTGAATAAGATGATATGAGATGATGCTTGTGTAACTTGATTTGTTTGTGGCCTTCTGCCTCTCTATCTGTGGGATATACCACCCTGTAGGGGTACGACACAAGGAACCCTAGAGGAGGGTTCCCCCCACAGGTGCCGGGAATGAATGCATCGGCTAAAGGTAGGTTAGGAAGAAGCCCATGGGGAAGAGAGACAAGCCACTGGAGGAGGAGGGGTGGATGGTGGACAATGAAAAAGAATCCTGGCAAAGCCCAGTATGTTGTGACCATTTGAGCTCAATGGGGGAGTGACGTTGTTGCTCCACCCATCGAACCTTAGGCTTAAAGCCCTCCCATTCAATGTGCTTATGCAACTGAATAAGATAATATAAGATGATGCTTGTGTAACTTGATTTGTTTGTGGCTTTCCGCCTCTCTATCTGTGGGATATATCACCCTGTAGGGGTACGACGCAAGGAACCCTGGAGGAGGTCCCCCCCCCAACAGGTGCCGGGAATGAATGCGTCAGCTAAAGGTAGGTTAGGAAGAAGCCCAAACAGAATACCCAAAGATGTCAAGCATTGAAGAAGCAAGGATGGTGAATGAATTCTGTGATGAGAAGGGCTAACTTCCTAAGGAGAGAGGGGAAAGCCGAGTCACCATCCACCTCCTTTCAACAACAGAACCTAACTAACTAATGTGAAGAAAGCACCAGCTCTAATATTATGACAACTGGCACGGAGGAGAGGAAAAAAACACTTTTGCGGAGGAAACCTCTGGAGATCCAAGGCCTAGGTCGCCTTCCCTCCAGGCTGATGATGTTTGAGTTGAGGACTTATGTCAGTAAAGAGAATGGTTTGTAAATGAGGGACATAAGTAGGGAGGATGACGATGGTATAGGGAAAAACTCCAAAGAAACAGATTAAATAAGGAACATGAGGTAGCAGGGACTCAAGAAGGGTCTGCTTGAGTAGTCGATGAGAGATAGTAGATCAGAGGAGCAAGGATGGGAGCTTGATTGCGCGATACGAGTGAGTAGACACCGAGGTTGAAGAGGCATGCTTGATTATGCGATGTGAATGATTAGACCTTGAAGTTGTAGTCGAGGAAGTAGTATGGAATTCAGTGATAGGAATGTTCGAGTAAGTGATGTAAACAGATAAACCTTGAGGTAATGCTAAGTGACTGATGACTGGATTTATGAACTTGATATGACTTATGAACTCGATATAACTGAAGTTATGAACTCAATACATGCGGCAGGATGGCGCTGATTGATAGGTGGCGTGGGAGTTATGGTAGTGCGCCCAAAAGAATATTGATAGCGACACTGGGGGAGTGAACATGGATGGTCAGAACGGAATTGGAAGAGGAGACAAGAATGAACTTGAAATTGAACTTATATGAAGGAAGTAAAGGAAGGAGGCTCCTCGAAGGAGGTAGACTCAGAGGCCAAGAAGGAGATCTGGAACCAGAGCAACTCAGGCTGAGCAATCGGGAACAAAACTGGATAAGGTATAATGAGGAGTGAGCAAAACTGGACGACGTAGGATGAGCAGTGAAGCTAGAGAGCGTGAAGCCATGATGGCTGGTACTAGAAAGGCACTAGGACAAAGAAGATAAAATTAGGAAATGGATGAGGTACAAAGAGGGATTGAAGCCATGGAGGCTGGTACAGGAAAGTGAGATATGAAAGGACAAAGGGCGGAGGAAAGTCAATGGGGTAGCATAGGACCCAGCTGATACAGGATGAGAACTGCAGGAAGGTAGGCTGTGATGAGGGTGGCATGCAGGCCAGGTGTGATGGAAGGTCAGATGGAGTCAGCCATAGATGGTCTAACAATGTGAATAGCACAGCAAGCTAATAGAAAAACTGTGGCATGATGAGATATAGATGCCATGACTGGAGAATCCTTGACAGCTGATGATGGATGGAATCAGGAACCAGATAAATGCAGCGTGAGGGCTATTGATTGATGAGGAGGGCATATGAGTAATGATAGTTATGCCCAAAAAGAAATTTGAGTGCAGCTGGTACGGGAGGAAAACTGTAAGAGGGATATGATACATGAGAGGTCATGAGGGGTATGCCAAAAAGAACGATGACATGGAGATCGAGGCGGTTCGAGGTAGGGAACAGAACTGTAGGAGGGGCATCCCAGATGCGTCTGGCAATTTTTTTTTTTTTGTATTGCTACACCAAGATAGATAGATATAAGCAAGCTGAGTAATAATGAAGACCACAGTGAGGCAGGGATAGAGTGAAAACCCCAAAAGAAAGCGAGGAGCAGAATGAAAGGAAATCTGAGGAAGTCAAAACTGCAGAATGAAAGAAAAAGAGAGACATGGCCAGGGTTGAAGAGCAGGGACAGTGCAACGAGAAAATCAGCAAGACTCAACTGTGCACAGTAGCCCAAGCAGTAAACTCGACACAAATAACATAGGGCCGGAAGGAAGTACTCTCAAATAAGCCCGGACCCCAGTCGTCCCACAGGAATGGAGCTCACACACAGATGGAGCTCAGGCTACAGACTGAAAACCAGAATTCAAGAACACAGTAAGATGTGAAAATAAACATAATCCAAAAAAAAAAAAGCAATGATTACCATAGCAGTCCGTGCTTGCAGCACAGGAGCGAGTGCGCCCATTATGAGCTGCAGGAACCTCATCATGCCAGTGTGATATTCCATGTCACTCAATTCGATGGCAAGGGAGAGGTAGGCGGCTGATGCGAGACACACAGCCAAGAGGCTGAGAGGCAGGGGTTGAGGCGAAGGAAGAAATGAGGGAAATGAGCAGGCAGAGCACCAAGAATGCAGACAAGAAGTCAGTCTGACAGACAGGCAAGCTGGGGGTGCTGGATGGAAGCGAGATGAGAGGAAGGAGGCAGGAACAGCCGTAGTATGGCAGGAAACAATTCAGCAGGCAAGGAGTGAAGCATACAGTGCGGGGGTGGGAGATACGATGGAGAACCAGAGCCGGTGACTGAGAGAGGGTCAAGCCGGAGGCGATGGCGGAAAAGGATGAGGAGAGCTGCACAGCCAGTGGGAGGAGCGAGCCGACGGAGGAACAGCCAAGCAGGGATGGATCGAGCTGGCAGTCAGAGGCCCCATAAGCACAGGAATTGGGGAGAGGCAATAGAAACGTGGACAGGAGGAGCGGCGCCTCCAGCCACAATGAAAAAGAATCCTGGTAAAGCCCAGGATGTTGGGACCTTTTGAGCTCGATGGGGGAGTGATGTTGTTGCTCCGCCCGTTGAACCTCGGGCTTAAAGCCCTTCCATAATCAGCACTGCTCTGTAAGGGTATCCAGGCAGGTTTCAGGATAAATACATCTGCTGCTTATAATGTTTTTTGCTTTACCCTGAGCCTGACGTAGAAAGTCCCCATTTAGCACCGACAGCCACAGCTGAAGTCTGAACAGCAGCTAGGTGGTTTCATACAGCACTCCCTCTGTTCACGTAGCTTACACACACACACACACACCACAACACACACACTCACACACACACTACAAACACCACACATACACACACACAAACACACACACACACACACACACACACACACACACACACACACACTGCAAACACCACACACTTCACACCACACACACACACACTACAAACACACATACTTCACACACACACACACACACACACACACGCACTCAATGACTACTCCTACTAGCACAAAGTTTCAGCAGTCAGTCAGCTCAAGTTATAGTATCTCAAGAAGGACAACTGACATTCCTTTGTTTTGTTTGTTTTAGGTGAACAGAAAGCTCATTTATTTGTTGTTTACTAACTAACGTTTTCTGTAATATGAAAGCTGAAGTTTAGCAAACTGTGTTATACCTGGTAAGTAGAACAGTCATGTTAATGACAGTGGGAAAATCTGCTGGCAGATCAGATTTCTGTACACAAAATGAGTACTGACATGAGTTTGGTGTATCCTGTATTGTCATTTTACTTTTCATTGACTTCACAAAGTTAACATGCAGTATTGCAAATCAACCAATTACACAACCTACTCATGCATGTGCTAAAGTTTTGGCAATCAGTGCTAACGGATCATTAAAAACAAAGGTCTGTATGCCACAGTACAAAAACTGAATACGTCACCAGTACAAATAGTTCAAAAACATAATGAAACCATGTGTTTGATTCAATCCATTCATTCAAGTGCAATTTTCCTTTGTCCTTTTGACCCGGTTTCTGTAAATGTGAGTCAAATCCTCCAAATGATGTCACAGGTAATCTAAAAACAGACAGATTACAATTGTACAAATTGCCTCCAAAAGTACGTATAAATACAGCTACAGTGGATACTCATTCAGTGGTGGCAGTCAAAACTGCATAAAATCAGAAATGGAATGGATATTTGTAGAAGTATGGGTTTATTGCATTCAACGCTAAGCTGGGGAGGGGCATTTTAACTTTAGCCTATGCACAGCACAGCAGCTGTGACTGTGGAGACAGGAACGGGGGCAACAAGTGCAGTGTCCTTGACTGTGGGGTTGGGGAAGAGTTGGAAGCAGGGTGCAGCAACCCCAACTGTTTGAGCAGAGAGCAACAGGGTGAAGAAGCCCTTATTCTTTTGGCAGGAGATGGAGGCAGCAGGGTGCAAAATCCCTGACTGTGTGGGAGAAGGTAGTGGGCAGCAGGGTGCAGCAGCCTTGAATGTGGTGCAGAAGGCAAGTGGCTTGTGGGGCAGAGGACAGGTGGCAGTAGACAGCAGCTGCCTCAACTGTGGAGCAGAGACATGGTGCATTGGGATGCCATATAGTGTTTCTAGTATACACATACATGATGTATTTTCACACAGAAACTACCAAATAACTGCAATTTGTGAGTTCAGACAGTACATGTGCTTGAAATACTGTAGCAGAGTGTGACAGGCACCTGTTTATCAATCTGACATCATCATCATCATTTTGTTTTTAAAAGCACCTTTCCAGAGCTCAGGGCACCTTTACAAATAAAACACAACATACATATACACATATACACACATACAGACTCTAACTTCAACATAGTTAAAATAATCATAAAATCACTACATATCATTTTAACTCTTACTAGTGACTGTCTAGTAAAATACCTTCTTGTTATAAGCCTAGAAAAGACTTGGTTAAATAGGTGTGCTATTAGGGATACTTTAAAAACATAATGAAAAAAGTTCTTACATGAATGTATTTATGAAGGCTATATCAAAACAAACTGTTTCTGTGAATGAACAAAATTTAAATTTATTTTATATTCATTAAACAACCGTGTGCTATATAGGTAGAAAAGATCAGTGTTTTGATGACAAAGACCCAACAGCTGTGATACAGACAAGCTGACTTCTCACAGAGAAAGATTTCCACTACTTCAATTCAGCACTGAAACTCAAATTATCAACTTTTACAAGAAGAATGATATATTCTAAGCTGATCTATCTAAACATAAAACCAGAGACTGGGTTTTAAGAAATCTGGAGAGCTCAGCAAATCATTAGCTCTACAGACTGCTGCTCTGATTGGGAATCTGAAACAGCAAGCTACTCCACAATTATGTCATCACTCTCTAAGCTTGACTAAGAGGACAGAAATAATTAATTTTCAGCCACTGTAGAGCAAGTTAACAAATGCTTATTTAAAGAAAACCACAAAACCAAACAGCATGAAAGTTCCAGGAAACACTAATCATGACACATTGACTTGAATTTCAGCTTTTCAAGCTTTGATTAAAAATATGTAAAAAAGTTGCACATGATCTTTAATGCTCTGTTACCCTTGACTGCCAAAACCTGAACATATGCATGAGTAGGTTGTGTAACTGGTTGATTTAAAATACTGCATGTTAACTTTGTGAATGTCAATTGGACATTACCTTATACATACGTATTATCTGATGACGGCCCTGATTGGCATGGGAGAGATGTTAGGGAGACTGAGCCTCAGCATCTGATATTCTGCACATCTGTATGCTGTTTTTAATCTTGTCCATCAGCAATGAAATAAAAGAAGATGTACTTTTGAATATGTTTAATTTTATATGCTCTCTATAGCAAGGGGTGGGTGCTTCTCTTTGGTCTACTCTGAAGTTGTTTGTTTGTTTGCAGTAGGCTCCACCATCCCAGTGCTCACCTTTACCTGCCTATTCATAGAAACATAGACATCGATGGCAGATAAGGACCGCAAGGCCCATCCAGTCTGCCCATTTTTTCTACATTATGAATGTGCTATAGGCCTGTACTCAGTCAATGGCCTGTCTCGTCATACTCATCTGTATTGCTCCTTTATGCCTATTCCATGCCTGTTTGAAGCCCTGCACTGTATTCATATCCACCACTTCCTGAGGTAGGCCGTTCCATGCATCCACCACCCTTTCTGTGAAAAATAATTTCCTTACATTCCCCTTAATCGGCCTCCCTCTAATCTCATGCTGTGTCCTCTTGTTCTGCTATTTTTCATATATTGAAACATATTAGACACTTTCACCTTGTTAATGCCCTTAAAATGTTTGAATGTTTCGATCACATCACCTCTCTCCCTCCTTTGCTCTAGGGTATACATATTGAGTTCAGTTAATCTGTCCTCATATGTTTTCTAATGCAGTCCCTGCACCATTTTGGTTGCCCCTCTCTGGACTACCTCCATTTTGTTAATGTACTTGTACAGGTGCAGCCTCCAGTACTGCATGCAGTACTCCAGATGGTGCCTAACCAGTGTCTTGTAAAGAGGGATTATTACCTCCCTCTTATGACTTGTGATATCCCTACTAATATACCCCAACATCCCTCTAGCCTTACCTACTGCTTTAGTGGTCTGCTTGGATGATTTCAGGTCATCAGTGATGATGATGCCCAAGTCTCTTTCTTCCCTTGTGATTGCCAGCAACTCTCCTCCCAACCTATAGATGGCTTCAGGGTTTCTCTTCCCTATGTGCATGATCTTGCACTTCTTTGTATTAAACCCCAGTTGCCACTCTTCTGACCATTTTGCCAGTTTATCCAGATTTTTTGTCATTCTGCCCACCCCATCTGGATCATCTACTCTGTTGCAGATCTTGGTGTCATCTGCAAACAGACAAACCTTACCCTTCAGTCCATCTGCAATGTCACTGATGAAGATATTGAAGAGAACTGGCCCCAGGACTGATCCCTGAAGTACCCTACTTGTGACTTGCATCTCCTTGGACTGTATACTGTGTACCACCACTCTGTTTTCTGACCACCAACCAGTCTGCCTCCCAGTTGACCAACATCTGACCCACCCCAAGCCTACCCATCTTATTAATCAATCTTTTGTGTGGAACAGTATAGAAAGCTTTGCTGAAGTCAAGGTAGGTGACATCAACTGCACCCCCTTGGTCTACCACTCTGATTACCCAGTCAAAGAAATCTATGAGATTAGTTTGACAGGACCTTCATGTTGTAAACCCATGCTGTCTTGGATCCTGTGCTCTTATGGATTCCAGGTGTTGCACTATCCTTTCCTTAAGGAGTGTCTCCATAATCTTGCCCACTACTGAGATAAGACTGACTGTGGTTCCCTGCCTCCTCCCTGCTACCACTCTTGTGGAGCGGGATCACATGAGCCCTTCTCCAGTCTTCTGGGACTTCTGTGCTCAGAGACTCACTAAACAGTTCTGATAATGGCTCTGCTAGTTCCACCCTTAGCTCCTTTAGTACCCTGGGATGCATGCCATCAGGTCCCATTGCCTAGTTCACCCTGAGCTTAGTGAGCTCTTGTAGGACCCTATTTTTGTGAAGGGACTAGTGCACACCAAACACCCTCTAGTGCTCTGGTGAGATGGCAGAGATCCCAGTGGCACGCCCACATCCCAACACTGGCCCAGCAAACCCAGAGCTTCCCACGGCTGACCAGACAACAAGGTAGGGCCCTCTAATTACAGAAAGTGACACCAAGGGAGGGAGGACCCTCCCCTGGAGGGTGATCCAGAGGGGCTAAACCTACTGAGTCATTCAGGGGAACCTGGGGAATAGTGGGGGTTCAGTCTGGGAGTGAGAGGCACAGCTGAGTGGGTACTCCTGAAGGATGCCCAGAGCCCAGAGAGAGAAAATAGAGTTAAAAAAAAGTCTGCTGTACTGTTAGTCCCCTCACCATCTGTATGAGGTTTAACACTACCCTAAGATTATCACGGCTCTCTGCCACGGAAACATTTCTAAATTTTTTAGGACCAACCAGGGGGTCAAACAAGGATGCCTACTTGCCCCAATGCTATTCAGTATATACATAAACTCATTATTGTATTTTGATAATGAGAATCAATGGGATTCCCCTAAAATAAACAACTCTCACCACGCATTAGCATATGCTGATGACTTAGTACTGTTTTCCTTGTCCCAATCAGGGTTACAAAAAAGATTGATAAACTACATCAAGATAGTAAACTGTTGAATTTAAAGATAAATCTAAAAACAAACAGAGTAATGATATTTGGGAATAATAGCAGGCAATATAAATTTCATTTGAATAACTATAGCATAGACGTGTCTCAGGAATATGTGTACCTTGGTATAAAAATGACTCCAAATGGTAAGTGGACTCGTCACCTCAAAGAGCAATGTAATAAGGCAAACCATGTGGCAAATGCTCTCCTGCAATTTAATTATAAATTCGTGGGGCAATACGGTGTGCCCAGCATTAAAAGCAGAGGAAGCTAAAATCAGTCCACTGCTTCTTTATGGAGCAGAAGTTTGGGGAACACAAAAAGTAGTCAATCTAGATGTACCAATACATTCTACAAATCCTTATTACATGTCCCCATTTCTACTGCCTCAGCAATGGTTCATGCCGAACTCAATAAAGTAGACATGACCACGCTTGTAGAAATTAGAATGGCATCATACTAGATCAGAATAATCTAGAATCCATTTCACAAACTCCCTCTGGAATGTCTGAAAGAAAAATGGAAATGGAGACAGGATGACTTCTAATCTCTGAGGTTGGAGAAACTTTTTTAAATATTGGATAACCACAAATTAAAACATCTATGGGAGAATTACTTAAAAGGTATTCAAATTTCACCCCAATACCAAAAGACAGTAAAATATAAATTATTTAAAGCAACACAACACAAAGATATGGAAGCCTTAAAGCTTCTGAAATGAGCTCAATGGTTTAAGATGAATAAAATTATTAATGGCCTAGAAGAATATTTATTACTTCCAATTATACCTTCCTCTAGAAAATACATTACTTGGGTCATGTTTGAATTAATTACCTCCCCCTACACTCATATAAATCTGATAAAAGGCAGTATGCCATCTCAAGTTAAGTTTTGTCCATGTAATAGAGGGTCCCAAGAAACAATAGTTCATGTAATAACTCAATGACCATTGTACAATAATATCAGGGGGACATTGTTAAAAGATTTTTTGATAAGACATGCTCTTGTAAATTATGACCCAGTGTTTGTCCTGTTGCAGTCAAAGTGTACAGAAGAAGCAGAACTGATTGCACATTTTTCTATCTCTGATTATAAGGCATAAGAAAAAGACAAATAAGGAACTCAGCTCAAAAATAGGAAATGTCTTACTCAGGAATGCTGTAATACTTAAATTGCAAACTATAAATATATACACTCTTAACACTATGAGATTTATTGTATTTTAAGGAGACTGTTTTTAGAAAAGTTTTTTGTACGCTATTTAATGTTGTAATGTCACAAACTTGAATGTTTTATTGATGAACAATAAAGAACTGCACAGGTTATGACTGAACCTTACACTGCTTCAGCATTCACTCATAATTTCACTAATTTTCAATATTTTGACTGCAAACTTTCCACACAGCCATTTTTCCTTGCCACCTCATAAATATCACATGCGCCATTTTTAAAATCCAGGACAAGATGCGGTTTTGCACATTGGGTGCAAAATAACATTTCTGCCAATATACTATAAATGGTGCATTTCATGTCTATAAGGCAAATCCTTAAACCAGTATCTTCAAAACTTGAAGTCAACATTTTAAAAAAAAGTGTTTAGCAAGCATCAAATATTTGGCATTGACAAATGCTTCTTCAGATGTGTAAGCGAAATGAGTAAAACCAGGGGAGGGATTGTAAGGCTAATGGGGGAAGAGGAGGAGTGTGTGGAGGGGAACCAGGGAAAAGCAGGCATCCTAAACAAATATTTTTGTTCAGTGTTCATGGAAGAAGGGGAAGGTGAGGGACCACAATTAAGTGACAGGGGCATCGAAGGAAGAGAGGTGGACACTAGTCCATTTACAGAGGGGAGAATCCTGAAGGAACTCACAAATCTGAAAGCGGACAAGGCAATGGGGCCAGACAGGATATATCCAAGGATATTGTAGGAGCTCAGAGGAGTACTGGCTGCACCTCTGACAATCCTGTTCAACCACTCACTGGAGATGGAAGTGGTCCTGGAGGACTGGAGGAGAGCAGATGTAGTCCCACTTCATAAAAGTGGTAGCAGGAAAGAAGCTGGAAATTACAGGCCAGTCAAACTGACCTCAATGGTGGGGAAATTATTGGAATCACTGCTGAAGTAAAGGACTGTGGAACATCTTGATACCAGAAACTTACAGGATCCGAGGCAGCATGGATTCACCAGGGGGAGGTCATATCAAGCAAATCTGATAGATTTCTTTGACTGGGTGACCAGAGAAGTAGATCAAGGTTGAGTGGTGGATGTGGCCTACCTGGATTTCAGTAAAGCCTTCTACACCATTCCATATAGAAGACTAGTAAACAAGCTGGGCAGTCTTGGGAGTGTGGCCAAAAGTGGTAAACTGGGTAAGGAATTGGTTGGGGGCTAGGTGTTCGCGTGTAGTGGTAAACAAAGTTCACTCCAAGGAAGGGAGGGTGACCAGCAGGGCGATACAAAGATCAGTACTGGGAACATTCCTTTTAATGCATTTATTAGTGACATTGCAGATGGGCTGGAAGAGAAGGTATGCCTTTTAGCAGATGGCACTAAAATCTGAAATAGAGTAGACACTCTAGGGGGGTGGAAATATAAATAGGGATCTAGGAAAGCTTGAGGACTGGTCAAGAATGTGACAACTAAGTTTCAATGCAAAGAAGTGCAAAATCATGCACTTAAGGCATAGAAACCCAGGGGTGGAGTACAAGATGGGGGTGGTACTGACAACACTAAGCAGGAATGATACCTAGGGGTAATCTTATTTGATTACCTAAAGGTGGCCAAACTGTGTGACAAGGTTGTGGAGAAAGCCAGTGGGATGCTAGGGTGCATAGGGAGGGGTATCACCAGCAGAAAGAGGGAGATGGTGATACCACAGTATAAATAATTGGTGAGACCTCACCTGGAGTGCTGTGTCCTGTTCTGGAGACCACACCTCTGGAAGGACATAGACAGAGTACAGGTAGTCCAGAGAGGGCAACAAAAATGGTGCAGGGTCTGCACCAGAGACCATATGAGGGGAGACTAAAGGACCACAATATGTACGCCCTGGAGGAAAGAAGAGAAAGGGGGGATATGATAGAGACTTTCAAATACCTCACAGGTATAAATAAGGTTCAAGAGGGAAGCATTTTTCAGAAAAAAAGATGCTCAAGAACAAGGGAACCTGCTATGAAGTTGGAAGGGGGTAGACTCATGGGAAACATAAGGAAGTACTTCATAACAAAGTGAGTAGTGGATGCTTGGAACAGCCTTTCGGTGGAGGTGTTGGGGGCAAAAGCTACAGCAGGATTCAAGAAGACATGGGATAGGCATAAGGGAACCTTAGTCATTAGGGAAGAGAGGGCTAAGCTGGAGACCAAGTAGGGTCTACGGTATTACAATAGGCAGGAAAAATGGGCAGACTGGGTGGGCCAAGAAATCCTTATCTGCTGTCAAATTCTATGTTTCTCTGTAATGCATTCCAGACAGCCTGGTAGTTCAGTGGTAGTGGGTTCCAGCCAGCCTTGTAGTGTAACTGTAGTGTATTCCAGACAGTCTGGTAGTGCACTGGTAGTGCATTCTAGCCAACTTGGTAGTGCAACAGTAGTGAGTTTCAACCAGCCTGGTAGTGCAGTAGAATTGCATTCCAGCCAGCCTGGTAGTGCAATAGCAGTGCATTCCATTTAGTCTGGTAGTGCAGTAGCAGTGCATTCCAGCCAGTCTGGTAGTGCACTAGTAGTGCATCCCAGGCAGCCTGGTAGTGCAGCAGTAGTGCATTCCAGCCAGTCTGGTAGTATAGTGGTAGTGCATTTGAGCCAGCCTGGTAGTGCAGTGGTAGTGCATTCCAGCCAGCTTGGTAGTGCAGTGGCAGTGAATTCCTGCCAGCCTGGTAGTGCAGCAACAGTGAGTTCCAGCCAGCCTGGTAGTGCAGTAGTAATGCATTCCAGCCAGCCTGGTAGTTCAGTGGTAGTGTGTTCCAGCCAGCCTTGTAGTGTAACTGTAGTGTATTCCAGCCAGCCTGGTAGTGCAGTGGTAGTGCATTCTAGCCAGCTTGGTAGTGCAACAGTAGTGAGTTTCAACCAGCCTGGTAGTGCAGCAGAATTGCATTCCAGCCAGCCTGGTAGTGCAATAGCAGTGCATTCCATTTAGTCTGGTAGTGCAGTAGCTGTGCATTCCAGCCAGTCTGGTAGTGCACTAGTAGTGCATCCCAGGCAGCCTGGTAGTGCAGCAGTAGTGCATTCCAGCCAGCTTGGTAGTGTAGTGGTAGCGCATTTGAGTCAGCCTGGTAGTGCAGTGGCAGTGCATTCCAGCCAGCTTGGTAGTGCAGTGGTAGTGCATTCCAGCCAGCTTGGTAGTGCAGTGGCAGTGAATTCCTGCCAGCCTGGTAGTGCAGCAACAGTGAGTTCCAGCCAGCCTGGTAGTGCAGTAGTAATGCATTCCAGCCAGCCAGGTAGTGCAGCAGTATTGTGTTCCAGCCAGCCTTGTAGTGCAATGGTAATGCATTTCTGCCATCCTGGAAGTGCAGTATTAGTGAGTTCCAACCAACCTTGTAGTGCAGTAGTAGTGGGTTCCAGCCAGCCTGGTAAGTGCAATGGTCATGCATTCCAGCCAGCCTGGTAGTGCAGTGATAGTGGGTTCCAACTAGCCTGGTAGTGCAGCAGTAGTGAATTCCAGCCAGCTTAGTAGCGCTGAAGTAGTGTGTTCCAGCCAGCCTGGTGGAGCAGTGATAGTGCATTCCTGCCAGCCTGTTATTGCAGTAGTAATGAGTTCCAGCCAGCCTGGTAGTGCGGTAGTAGTGCATTACAGCCAGCCTGGTAGTACAGTGATAGTGTGTTCCAGCCAGCCTGGTGGTGCAGTAGTAGTGTGTTTCAACCAGCCTGGTAGTACAGTAATAGTGCGTTTCAGCCAGCTTGGTAGTGCAGTGGTAGTGAATTCCTGCCAGCCTGGTAGTGCAGCAATAGTTTGTTCCAGCCAGCCTGGTAGTGCAGCTGTAGTGCATTCCAGCAAGCCTGGTAGTGCAGCAGTAGTAGTACATTCCAGCCAGCCTGGAAGTGCGGAGGTAATGCATTCCAGACAGCCTGGTACTGCAGTGGTAGTGCATTATAGCCAGCCTGGTAGTGCAGCAGTTGCAGGTTCCACCCATCCTGTAAGTGCAGTGGTAGTGTGTTCCAACCAGCCTGGTAGTGCAGTGGTAGTGTGTACTAGCCAGCTTGGTAGTGCAGCAGTAGTAGTAGTGCATTTCAACCAGCCTGGGAGTGCTGCAGTAGTATATTCAAGCCAGCCTAGTAGTGCAATAGTAGTACATTCCAGACAGCCTGGAAGTGCAGAGGTAATGCATTCCAGACAGCCTGGTACTGCAGTGGTAGTGAATTCCAGCCAGCCTGGTAGTGCAGCGGTTGTGGGTTCCAGCCAGCCTGTAAGTGCAGTGGTAGTGTGTTCCAGCCAGCCTGGTAGTGCAGCGGGACTGCAATCCAACTGCCTGGTAGTGCAGCAGTAGTACATTCCAGCCAACCTGGAAGTGCAGAGGTAATGCATTCCAGACAGCCTGGTACTGCAGTGGTAGTGAATTCCAGCCAGCCTAGTTTTACAGCAGTAGTGCATTCCAGCCAGCCTGGTAGTCCATTAACATAGAAACATGGAAACATAGAAATTGTTGGCAGAGAAGGGCCTTCATCCCACCTAGTCTGCCCTATTACCACTAACAATTGTGCATTTTCATGCACTGATGGCAGTAGGTTGTACACCCCCCCACACGACTACCAATAATGCTCTATGCCTATCCCAAGCATGTTTAAAACCTGTAATTGTTTCTGCCACCACCACCTCCACTGGCAGGCTATTCCACTTGTCCACCACCCTCTCTGGCCCTGTCCACACTATCAGCGCTTTTGGAAACTGTTTTGAAAACCGTTTTGTATAACGGTTTTCAGAACAGTTGCCCCTCCGTCCACACTGCAGCTGACTTTGGAGGATGCCCCTCGGAGTTCCCAGGCATACTTGCGACAGTCCCGCGGGTGCCCAATGCTTGCCAGGATACTCGAGAACGGGCATGTTAACTGATCAGGCTAAAAATAGCACCGATCAATTTGGGATCCCATGGCTAGTACAGGGATGTAAGTAGCATTATCACCTTTTCTTTCAGGAGGCAAACATTTGCCAAGACAGCCCACAGAAGTTGCCTTAAACCACTTTACAGTATGGTGTGCGTCCACACCACTGTTAAAATGGTTTAAGGCAACCGTGTTGGACTGCAACTGTGCTCAAAACCTGCTCTGATCAGGTTTTGAGTACGGTTTCTAAAAATGGTTAAGAGCACGGATAAAGCATGCTGTAGTGTGGACGCAAACTGTGTCTGCAGGTTTTGTAACGTTACAGACCAACCATAACGTTACAAAACCCCTAGTGTGGACAGGGTCTCTGTGAAGAAGTATTTCCTCACATTCCCTCTGAACCTCCCTTCCTCCAGTTTCATCTTGTGTCCCCTCTTCCTTGAGCATCTTTTTCTTTGGAATATAGTATTCTCCTGTACTTTATTCTTCCCTGTGAGGCACTTAAATCTCTCAATCATAATCCCACCTCTCCTTACTCTCCTCCAGGGAGTACATATTTAATTCCCTCAGCCTATCCTCATAGGGTTTGTGGTGTTGTCCCTGCACCATTTTGTTTGCCCTCCTCTGAACTGCCTCCACCCTATCTATGTCCTTGAACTGGACACAGTATTCGAGGTGCGACCTCACTGATGTCTTGTATAGTAGAATTATTACTTCCCTTTTTCTGCTAGTGATTCCCCTGCCTGTGCATCCTAGCATCCTGTTTGCCTTTCCTGCTGCCTTGTCACACTGCCGACCTACCTTGAGGTCATCAGAGATGATTGCCCCCAGGTCTCTTTCTTGCTTGGAGAATGCTATCCCCTTCCCCAGTTGATATGTAGTTCCTAGGTTTTTGTGCCCTATATTCATTATCTTGCACTGTTTTGCGTTGAAACCTAGCTGCCAATCCCTCAGCCAATCCTCCAGCCTCCGTAAATCTCCCCTCATTCTAACCACTCCCTCAAGTATGTCCACCCTGTTGGAAAGCCTACTTTGCAATATCACTGATAAAGACATTGAAAAGGACTGGACCCAGCACTGATCCCTGTGGTACTCCACTAGTCACTTTACCCTCTGCAGAGTGAATACCATTTACCACCACTCTCTGGGTCTTATTATCCAGCCAATTCTCCACCCACTTCACTACCTTCTTTCCCACCCCCATACTAGACTACCAGGGCATTCGGGTTATGACATTTGGGGATGGTGATCAGTGATTCAGGAGGGAGATGGGACACTAGACTACCAGGGCATTGGGGTTATGACATTTGGAGATGGCGACTGGTGATCGAAGAGGGGGGGCACTTGATTATCAGGGCATTGGGGTTATGACATTTGGAGATGGCGACTGGTGATCGAAGAGGGGGCACTTGATTATCAGGGCATTGGGGTTATGACATTTGGGGACAGTGATCAGTAATTGGGGAGGGACCACTACACTGTGGAAAAAAATTAAACAGTATCGGGTGGAAGATCAGGGACCAGAGGTGGACCACTAAAGCAAAGCAAACTTTATTTCTTAAATGATATTCCAAACTAGATCATAGCATTGTACAGACAAATAAACAGTAAAATATATATATGAAATATAAAATGTATGGGAGGCAGTATAGCGCAGTGGTTTTAGGCTCTGAGCTGCAAATCTGGAGACCTGGGTTTGAATCCCACAGCCCCCACTTGCATACTGTACGACCCTGAGCAAGTCACTTAACTTCCCTGTGCTCCCAGGTCGCACCTGTAAACAAGCTTTCAGCTTAGTGTGCCACTCCTGGTTAAACAATTGATAAAAAAAATAATAAACAGAAACCATAATCCTAAAACCAATTAATAAAGGCAGCTGGAGTTTTCAAGCATCTGAAAATGTTAGATTAGACTACACTATGGAAAAAGATTAAACAGTACCGGGTGGGAGATTGGGGACTTGGGGAGACCACTACACTATTGAAAAAGATTAAACAGTATCGAGTGGGAGATTGCAGACCGGGTGGGACCACTACTCTATGGAAAAAGATTAAACAGTATCAGGTGGGAGATCAGGGACTGGCGGGGAGCCACTACACTATGGAACTATGAAATTAACATGTCAGGTCCTTGACTGGGGTGGGGGAGGGCACCACTAGACTACCTGGGACTGCAGCTGCATGAGGCATGAGCTGGCGGGGGGGGCACGCTAAGTCAACCACAGACTCTGCAAATGGGCCCATAATGGGCATGCTAATGGCCAGTAGCGCCTCGCCTGCCCAATGGGCACAGTTGCATGGCTCCCTTAGTGACTAGGAGCTCAGTGCTTGTATGCTATTGTTGCCAGACCATTCTCCTGGCTGGCTGTGGGGGAAGAGCTACTAGGATTCCTGGTGTTTTTCCTGGGTTAGCGCTGCTCCTGCCTGCCCCTATTCACAGTCAGATAGTGCACCGCGCTATTTGACTGTGAATAGCAGGATTGCCCCCAGCGCAACTATGAAGTGCAGTGCAAATATTTGCGTGGCACTTTGCTTTTTTTTTTTTTTTTGTGAATCCTGCTCCTGAAGTTTAAGGTACCACACACAGGTTAATTTATGCACGCTCGGTTTAACAAAGAAATGACATGTGGAGGGAAATGAGGGAGGGATAGTGGGACTGAAGGGGGAGGATGGGGGCCACGTGGAGGATGACAACAGTAAAGCTGACATATTGAACAGGTATTTCTGCACAGTCTTTACTGAGGAAGAGGAGGGTAATGGGTCTGAAGGGAGTACAAGGGGTGAGAATGGTGCAGAAATGGACACAAGTCCCTTTAAACGAGAAAGGGTCCTGAAGGAACTGGAAGTAATAAGAGTTGATAAAGCAATGGGGCCAGATGGGTGCACCCGGGTCCTTAAAGAACTAAGAGAGGTGGTGGCTGAACCTCTGGCTATCCTGTTTAGCCGATCACTGGAAACAGGGAAGGTACCCAAAGACTAGAGGACAGCTGATGTAGTCCCCTTATACAAAAGTGGGAACAAAGAGAAAGCAGGGAACTACAGACCAGTCAGCCTCACCTCAGTAGTGGGGAAGATCATGGAAGCACTACTGAAGGAGAGATTGGTGGAACATCTGGTTGTCAATGGATTACAGGACCCACGGCAGCATGGTTTCACCAGGGGGAGGTCATGTCAGACCAACCTCGTTGACTTTTTTGACTGGGTGACTAGGAAGGTGGATCAGGAGAGGGCAGTGGACATGGCCTATCTAGACTTCAGCAAGGCCTTTGACACTGTGCCACATAGAAGACTATTACACAAACTGGGGAATATGGGTGTGGGCAGGACAGTAGTGTGGTGGGTAGGTAACTGGCTGGTTGGCAGGACACAGAGGGTGGTGGTAAATGGTTGTCACTCCACAGAGGGAAGAGTGACCAGTGGGGTACCACAGGGATCAGTGCTGGGACCGGTCCTATTCAACATCTTTATCAGTGACATGGCGCAGGATCTAGAAGGCAGAATTTCACTGTTCGCTGATGACACAAAGCTCTGTAACAGAGTAGACACACCAGAGGGTGTAGACAGAGTGAGAAGTGACCTGCAGAAACTTGAAGAATGGTCAGGGTTTGGCAGTGGAAATTCAATGCAAAGGTGCAAGATAATGCATATGGGGCACAAAAACCCTGGCACAATATATCAGTTGGGGTGAGGATATAGCATGCACTAAGCAGGAAAGGGATCTTGGGGTTATCATCTCTGATGATCTCAAGGTAGAAACAGTGTGACAAAGGCAGCAGGTAAAGCAAATAGGATGCTGGGATGTATAGGCAGGGCATCACCAGCAGGAAAAGGGAGGTCATAATTCCGCTATACAAGACATTAGTGAGGCCCCACCTGAGTACAGTGTACAGTTCTGGAGACCATACCTACGTAAGGACATAGACAGGGCAGAGAAGGTTCAGAGGAGGGCAACAAAGATGGTGCATGGATTGCATCACAAGTCCTCTGAAGACAGGTTGAAGGAACTGAACATGTACTCCCTGGAGGAGAGGAGGAGAGAGGGGATATGATACAGACATACAAGTATCTTACAGGGAGGAACAGGGTGCAGGAAAACACTATTTTAAGAAAAAGATGTTCCAGGACTAGAGGGCATGGGATGAAGTTGGAAGGAGGACAATTCAGAGGAAACATGAGAAAGAATTTCTTCACAGAGCAGGGTGGTGGACAAGTGGAACACCCTGCCAGAGGAAGTGGTGGGGCTGAAACAATCACAGGATTTAAGAATGCATGGGATAGACATAAAAGAATTCTGGAGGTCAGGGGTAAGAGGCAACAGACTTCTAGGAAAACAAACTAACTTACAAGCTCAAATGGGCAGACTGGGTGGGCCATAGGCCCTTATCTGCCGACACTGTCTATGTATCTATGTGTCTATGTACATCAGGTCTGGTTTCTTTATTTCACTAAACCAGGGACTCTCATGTACTGAGCTATAGCCATTCATTGACAAGACTGTTTATATGAGAATGTTATGAAAGTCTAAAGTTTGCTAGTTTTCAGTTGTTTTTTGTCTTGCGATGTGGGGCATGTTGCCCTGCCAAGTCAAGTTTGTCTATTAAAATGAGCCTAAATATTAGGCAATATTCATTTTCTCTCTGGCAGTTTTGGGAGACTAATTGAGTAAGAAATAGCAGTGTAATTTTTTCATTTATTGATGTATTTGAACATTGGTAACCAGGAACGGCACGCTGAGCAGAAGCTCGTTTCCAGGTGCAACCTGAGGGAACGATTACAGGAGGAAACAGAAAAACATAACACAGTACATTACATGGAACAAAACGCAAACTGGAGACACAACAAAAAATTAATACTTCCTTGGTACAAACTTGGAACAAATTAAAGTGCAAGCATGCTGTGCAAATACGTGTGCAGCTGGAAAGCTGGGAATTTGACAACAAAGCAGTCCAGAGGCGAGCAATGGATCAGCAAAGGACTAGGGGACCCAAAAACCTGAGCTACCAAAATAACTAGGAAGGATCTCCAATGGGAAAGAGATGCAGGTGGGTAGTGGGAGGAGCTTCAGCTCCAGTCTGAAGGAGCCTGAGAATAAGGAATGGCAGAAGAGAAAGAGAAACTGATTCCAGAGTGCTGGCAAGCAATAGGAGAAGGATGACTGCCCAGCAGAAGAATGGGAGTGAGGAGTGGAGAGGGCTCTCTGGTCCCTGAAGTAGAGAGAACATGCAGCAGGAGGGAGAGGAGAGAAAGAGAGCAGAGGTAGGAAGGAAGGGAGCCAAACCAATAATTGGAGATGATGGAAGAGCAGTGTAGCTAGCAACATGAAGGTAGGGGGAGGTTGGAGAGAGAGAGAGAGAGAGAGAGAGAGGCAATTGTGTAGAATATCGGACCACCATTGGACCTCCACCATTAGCGTAGTGCTCAGGTTACGCTACTTGCCCACTTACGGCACACTCTGTGCCACGTCGGTTATTTTTTATTAGTTTATTTGAGTTGGGGGCTTCACCCCTTTGCCACCCCATGCCCCCATGTTAAAAAAACAAGGTGGGGTGCGGGGGGCAGAACCCCCCCAACTCAAACTGACAAAAGCACACTTACGGCAAGCTCTACACCATGTCGGACTGTTGGTTATTTTTTATTAGTTTATTTGAGTTGGGGGGCTTCACTCCCCACACCCCTAATGTTAAAAAAACAGAAGATGTGGAGAGCAGATCCCCACAACTCAAACTGGCAAAACGTAAATCAACATCAAGTACACCACAAAATGATGCTGTGTTCTCTGTGGCTTTGCGCTATGCTAATAGCAGTTGTCTGATAATCTACATGATCGCCGAGAGAGCAATAGAGGAAGCAGTGGTGCAATTCCATTGGGAATTATGTAGATCAATAGGTCACTATGGTAAAGAAGGAAATGTGAAAGGAAAATGTGCGCCCCTTACTAGGATTTTTTTTTCCATTATAAATTTTTAATTTCTTTCAATTCAGTACAAGGATGTACAAATAAAAAAGGTACAAATTGGTACAGAATGAATACAAGAACGAAAAACTCTCTTGTATAGATGTCAGCATATAAAAACAATCAGCAAAAATCATCTAAGTATATTATAAGTAATAGAAAAGAAAATAATAATAGCAAGAATAATAAGTCACATACTGGGAAAAAAAACAGATCAGATTAGCAGAGTATCTAGTAGAGCTACTTTCCTCGCCTTTTTTGTTTCTGGTGGAGAAATAATGTTTAATAAGGATTATACAATGGCTAGAAAGAATCCTGGACTCTGATTGGTTAGTGTATGCCTGAGACAGTGATGTTATTACACAATAACATTACTGTGTTTTATTTATTTATTTTTTTGTTGACCGGGTAAGTGTACTAGACAAATCCTGCCTAGTTTTAGGCACGACCCAGGGGAAGGGGATACAGATGAATGCCAACTGACCCTGAACCAGATTAAGCTGTTGGTGGTATTTTTAGTGAATGAGGGAAATTTGGCCAGGACACCGGGGAAATTCCCCTTCTCTTGGCCAGTAGGGGGACTGCTGGCCAGTGAGTTGTCATTTCGAGCTGAGATGGAGAAGGGAGTGGATGTCTTGCTGGCTGTGGGGCCAGCTGCTGAGTGAGGGCCTGATGTTCTGGATTCAGAGATTTTCTTTGATGCTCCCAGTACGGATATGGAGATGGCGACTCATGTACTTGCCATGGAAAAAGAAGTGGGCTTGGATTTACAAAAGGATGATAATGAGGTTAAAATACTGAAAAATGTGCCTGCTTGTGATTTACCTGCCTTGCAACAACAGCTGCGTGAAGAAGAAGCTCGTTTTCAGTCTCGACAAACAGAACTACGTGCTGCTATTGCAGCTGTGGATCAACATCCTGTGTGTGAGCAGCCTGTGGCAGAGGCCCCCCAAAACGCTGCTCTAGCCGCTGATGAAACGCCCTCCTTGCAGATTCCTCAACAACAGATGGCAGCTGTTCTTGACGAGAGGCAATCAACGAGTCATGTAGCTGCTGTCAGTTCTTGCGCTTCCACTGCAGGTACCTTGTTTGTTTTCAAAGGAAATCTTTTTCAAGAACAGCTAATATTTTTCCTAGCCAAACTATCTCTTGTTGGGAGCTGCAATATTGAACATAGGATTTGCAAGAAAGCGAGTTGTGCTCACAACAGAGGAGCCGGAACCTTTCAATTGTCTGTGGTTTGTAGCAGATATACTGCAGGTGGAGCTGCTTCTAACTGAAAAGGTGAAAGAAGGAATTTACAATTATCAGGAAAAGACAGTCTTGTTACAATTATTAAGATTTACAGTGCAGGAAGAGTTCAAAGCACAGCTGACTTATTTTGGGGCTGACTGCTTTTCAGAGCACAAACCACCAGGCTGTTTTGGGGCTGGGAGGTTTACCTGTGTCTGACTTGGATGTCTGGATTTTTCTCTGTTTGATTAGCAGGGATTTTCTCTGTCAAATTGTTGTGTATAGTATCTTGCAGACAGGAAGGCACTCATCGCAGCGGTGGGTCAGAGCTCTTAGCTGATTGTTTTGTGAGGGCACAGTTAAGGTCCAACCCCTTCCCACCCTCACCCCCGGAAATAGTTCCTTTATACCTAGGGTTCTGACATCATTTCCTCAAGAGTGCAAGGTGCATATCAATGTCATATTCTCTCTAGCACACAGCACTGAAAATATAACGATACACATTATATAATATATATATTTTCTATATAACAAACCAATCACACACACAACACACACACACACAAAAAGTACATAGTCATGTGGGAGTAGTGCAATGTAATGGCTGGGGCAGCAGTCTTCCGGGAGTCTTTCTGGAGGCTGAGATGCTGCCCTATTTGCAGACAACTCTCTGCCCTGAGGGAGGAAGTTGCCCGTCTTCAGGCCACACTGGACAGCAGTAAGAGAACCTTCCCCAGGCCAGACTTGATGGTAGAAGGAACCCCCCATCCAGGGAGCACCAGAGCCACCACCACTACCTCAGAGGTTGCAAAGAAAGCACAGCAGTTGGACCACAGTGGCTCAGAGAGGGTGAGGAGGGTGGAACAGAGGCACACCCAGTCAGTTGTTCCACTCCACAATCCATACACTATTCTGGGGAGCACAGCTCCCCATGGATGCACCCATGGAGGAGATTAAGGAGGCTGAGGACACCTGTCACAAGGAGGCCCACAGGAGGGAGGCAAAGGATGCCACAAGGAAAGGAAGCAGCCCTGGTGGGGACTCAATTATTAGGGGATAGAACTGGGGGCAGGGAAAACTGAAGTAAGTGCCTGCCTGGTGCCATGGCTTGTAGGGACAGGAAGCGCATCCTCAGGATCACTAGAACAGCTGCATGGGAGTCTGAGCTGTACGTCATTGTCCACCTAGGGACAAATGACTTGGCTCAACATGAGATTAGAGCAGTGCAGAAGGACTTTTAGAACTGGGGAGGGGCCTAAGACAAGTAGCACACACAGTAACCTTCTCAGAGGTGCTGCCTGTAAATGGCATGAGTGAGGCAAGGTACTTTGCACCATGCAGTTTAATGAGTGGTTGAAAAATGGTGTGGAGCACAGGGTTTGGCTTCATTGGGGACTGGGGTTCCACCTGGAGGACACCAGCCTATACTGGCAGGATGGTCTGCATCTGTCCAGGAAGGAACAAGTCTTTTGAGCAATCGGTTTAAATGCTTCATTGGCAAGCTTTTAAACTAGTCAAGGGGAAGCACTGATGAGCAGCAGGAAAATCCCAGCCTCTCCCTACAAAACAGGGTACTAAATGAGAAAAAGACCGAGGTAGAAAGGTCAGTGGGGGATGCTGCAACAGAAAGTAAAGCCATCAAAAAATGGAGAGCAATGAGTACCAATGCACGTAGTCTGAGTAACAAGCTTCCTGAATTAGTGGCCTTGATGGAGGAGGAACATCTGGATATCGTGGCAGTCACAGAAACATGGTTCGCACAAAACCATGACTGGGACATAAACATACCAGGATACACTATCTACAGGAGGGACAGGGAGGGAAAAGAGGAGGAGGAGTAGCTCTTTACATAAGGGAAGGAATCAAAGTAACAGAACAAAAAGAAAACAGGGAGGAGAAGAAGCACTGTGGGTAAATTTGGAGACCGGCAATGGCACCACAATCCGCACAGGGTTAGATACAGACCTTCTCAGGGGAGGAAATGGAGAATGAAATGATAGAAAGTATACTTAGTATGGCAAAAAGGGAGATATTGCTGATGGGTGATCTGAATATGCCAGATGTTAACTGGAGTGCAGTTGCCACAGCCACTTCGAAGAGTGGGGTTATTCTAGATGCCCTACAGGGGGCATGCCTTAGACAACTAGTATTGGAGCTCACTCGAGAGGGAGCAATCTTAGACCTGGTTCTCTCAAATGGAGATGAAGAGAGGATCACAGATGTAGAAGTGGGTAGCCATCTGGGAACTAGCGACCATCGAACAGTATGGTTCACAATAAACACAGCAATAGAGCCAAGCCATACAAAGGCAAAGGTACTGGACTTTAGGAGGGCTGACTTTGCCAAAATGGGTAAGTGCCTAAGGAATGCACTAGCACATGGGCAGGAAGGAGGGGTGGAAGAACAATGGGAATAATAAAACTGCCATCACAGAGGCAACAAGCCTTTGTGTGAAGCAAATAAACAAAACTAAACGATGTAAGAAACCACTATGGTTCTCAAAGGAAGTGGCAGTGAAGGTTCAAGAGAAAAGAAAGCTTTCAGGAAGTACAAGGAATCACAGAAGGAGCAGGACAGAGAACTGTATCAGTTAAAGCAAAGGAAGCTGGGAAGGCAGTCAGAACAGCAAAGGCCCAAACCAAGGAAAAGATAGCCAACTCAGTTAAGAAGGGGATAAAACCTTTTATAGGTACATCAGGAGCAAGGAAGACTAAGGAGGGATAGTGAGGCTTAATAAAGGGGGAGGGTGGGCAGAGGGAGACTGTGAAAAGGCAGAGATACTAAACAAATATTTTTCTCAGTATTTACAAAGGAAGGGGGTACCTAGAACAAACAGTAGAAACACACTGGATACAGAAGTTGATACCAGCCCATTTACAGAAGAAAGGGTTCTGAAAGAACTTTTAAAACTGAAGGTGGACAAAGCAATTGGGCCTGATGGGATTCATCCCAGAATTCTAAAAGAACTAAGGGTAGAAATAGTGACACCACTGACTACCCTGTTTAACAAATCATGGGAGGATGGGGGGTACCGAGGACTGGAGGAGGGCAGATGTGATTCCCCTTCACAAAAGTGGGAGCAGGGCAGAAGCAGGAAACTACAGACCTGTTAGTTTAACCTCAGTGGTAGGAAAATGATGGAATCACTTCTGAAGGAAAGAATTGTCAAGTATCTAGAAGCCAGAGGGCACAGGACCCAAGGCAGCATGGATTCACAGTAGAAGGTCATGCCAGACAAATCTGATAGATTTCTTTGACTGGGTGACCAAAGTAGTAGATCAGGAGGGCTGTGGACATGGCCTACCTAGACTTTAGCAAGGCATTTGACACAGTCCCACACAAAAGATTAATATACAAGTTAGCTAGCCTGGAGTGGGTCCCAAGATGACAGCCTGGGTAAAAATTGGCTGGAAAATAGGACACAGAGAGTAATAGTAAATGGAGTCCACTCTGATGAAAGGGGTTACTAGTGGGCACACTGAGGTTCAGTATTGAGACTCAGTCCTCTTCAATGTCTTTATAAGTGACATTGCAGAGGACTGGAAGGAAAATATGTCTCTTTGCAGATGACACAAAGATCTGCAACAGAGTTGATGCACAAGGTGGGGTGGAAAGGATGAAAAGGGACTTGGCAAGGTTAGAAGAATGGTCAAATGTATGGCAGCTTAGATTCAATGCTAAGAAGTGCAAGGTAATGCACCTGGGAAACAAAAACCCAGGGGAAGAGTACACAATGGGGGGTGAGATACTAACAACAACAAAAATGGAAAGGGACCTGGGGGTAGTCATATCAGATGACCTAAAGGTGGGCAAGCAATGTGAGAGAGCAGCAATGAGGGCTGGGGGGATATTGGGATGCATAGGGAGAGGCATCACCAGTAGAAAACAGGAAGTTATTATCCCTCTGTACAGACAGCTGGTCAGACCCCATCTGGAGTACTCGTGCAGTTCTGAGACCCAGTCTTCGCAAAGACATAGACAGGATGGAAGCTGTCCAGAGGAGGCAACTAAAATGGTGCAGGGTCTGCACGGGAGACTTATGAAGAGAGACTAAGAAGCTTAATATGTATAGCCTCGAGGAAAGGAGGGAGAGGGGACATGATAGAAACTTTCAAGTACCTCAAGGGAATCAACAAAGTCCAAGAGGGTAGCATCTTTCAAAAAGAGGTGTGCAAGAACAAGGGGCACAATTTGAAGATAGAGGGCGGCTCAGAGGTAATTTAAGGAAGTATTTTTCTACAGAGAGGGTTGTGGATGCATGGAACGGCCTTCCGGAGGAGGTCGTGGAGTCAAAAACAGTGGTGGAATTCAAGCATGCATGGGACAGTCATAAGGCAATTCTAGGGGATGGGGGTAGGAAAAAGTAGGCTGCTGGTTAACTAGGATCTGCAGCTTATCCAGTAGGCAGGGAAATGGGCAGACTGGGTGGGCCACGCGGTCCTTATCTGCCGTCAAATTCTATGTTTCTATGTTTCTATGTAAGATTCTGCAGGACTGCCAGTAGGTCCCTCGACCTCAGGAATGGTTCATAAAGGGGATACGGAGGTTCTCTCCCTTCATAGACAGGAGGGCCTGACAGAAACTGAGAAATGGTCGGTTGAGACGGCTTTACAGAAGGCTGGGTGGGAGAAATCTAGAACTGGTACTTGGCTGTCAGGTCCTTCTCCCATTGCAGTGTCTCCTAGCAAAAACATGGCAGCAACTCCAGATTGTTCCTCTATAGGTACCGAAGACTGGGGAACTGTGATGGATCTTGTTTCACCTTTACAGGTGCCTGCCGGCCTAGAACTTACTCAGAACCCGGTGCTATCTTTGTTACAAGACAGTATTGTTAAACAGGGTGGGCCTATTCCTTCAGTAGAACCTACTGAACAACTCTCAAGAAAATCCCAGCCTGTTAAAACTTTTGCATCTTTATTTAGAGCACCTGTTTTTCCTGCTACATGACATAATGCCATTAGGTTATTGTATAAGGGGATTAGATGTTTTCCTGACCATAAACATGTTGCAAGGGATTTGCTTATGGGTTCTATGTTTTTTACTCCGGCTGAAATCTAAGCCTTAATACATGTTTCAGGAGAACCAGTGTTCGATGTTAGTTTTAAGCAAGGCAGTGGGTTACAGAAATTCTGGTCCCAATATTTGCTGCTTAAAACTTCTGCTTTATGGGTTCCTTTTGAGGTTGTGCCTTTAACTAAACCAGCACACCGTATGATAACAGTTCTTTTTAGAAATGAGGGGATGCGTGTTTCTGATCTTTTGTTCTAGCTTAAGCAGAGATGTACAGTAAAAGGTAACCCTGAGCCCACTTTTGACGAAGATTGTATCTGGAATGGGGGGTGAAAGGTGCAGGTGGTTTTGAATACATCTGATTCTGGCTTAATCCACCTGCCAAATAGTTTTTTTTCTGGGGAAATATAGAGGGGTTTTGTTTTATGCAGGTCAACCCAAAGCCTGTTATCGCTGTGGTGCTACGGGTCACCTTAGCAGTATGTGTGACCGCCTTAAATGTAATACTTGTAATGAATTGGGCCACAGTGCTGCAATTTGTCAAAATGATCAGGTGTGAAACCTATGTGAGGCAAAGGGTCATACTTATCATTCCTGTCCCTCAGCCACTCACACTCAGGATGAGCAAGCTGACAGGAATGAACAGCAGGTATCTATTGCTTTGGCTCAACGGGCTCAGGCCCAGCGGTTGGCCCCTAGGCCACGGGATAGGCCCCTGGACCCATCTGAACCTATTCCTACCACATCTGGTATGATAGTACAACCTTCTGAGATGCCTCCCCCTGGGTCTAGTGCTACAAAGGATGTTCCTATGGTTATTCAACAGGAGGTTTCTTTTCCTGAGATAGTTGTACCCTTGTTTCTGAGGTGGGATTATCTCTTCCTGTATCTGCCACTGTGGTTTCTCAAGCGCCTTTGTTACCCCAAATTAAGACTTCTAGGCGAAGGCAGCAATGGATACAGCCTGCTGCTAAACTGCCTAAGACGTCTGACATCCAAGTTAAAAACAGATTTTCTGCCTTGCCCATTGATGGAGAACTCTCAGGGAATGACTCTGAAGGGTCTTCTGTTTTTCTACCATTTTGGATCATGGTTCTGAATTAGCAGAACCCCTTCTGACGTGCCCCTCTCCCTCTGGCAAGCACACTGGGAAAACCAAACATAGTCAGACTACCAGGGCCTCCTCTAAAGCCCCTTGAAGTACAGTTGTGCTCTAGGTTGTCTTTTTCTCTCCTTTTTATGTGATACTGATGCCTCTTTATCCATTTACTCTACCAATGTGAACAGTATTAAGAGTATTCAGAAAAAACATGCTGTATTCTCACATCTGAGATCTCTTGCTGCTGGGATTATTTTTTTATAGGACACCAGGTTGCATGCTGTTTCGGAATTAAAACAAGCCATAAATTTCTGGCATTTGGGACCATCTTTTTGGTCATTGGGAGAAGAAACGTGTTCTGGGTTAACCATTCTTTTTCACAATATAGATGTACATCTGGTTAAATTAATTGACCTTATTCCTGGTCAGGCTTTGATCTTAGATGTTAGGATATCAAATATTTTGTTCCAGTTTATTAATATATATGCGGGTCAAACAAAGGTGGCACGTATTGAATTATTTCAGACCATTCAGCCTTATTTGTACTCTGTTCATCATATTGTGTTTGGGGGTGACTTTAATTTATGGACTTAACCTAAGGGATAAGGGACGGCGACTGTGACTATGAAAGTATTTTGTGATATGACCTATTTATCTACCATGATTAAGAATGCGAATCTAAGGGATGCCTACTTTGAAACAGTGGGGGCAGCAGATCCTACTTTTTTCAGATCTACTCTTGCTACTAGGATTGATTATTTTTTTATTTCTCCTTGTGTACAAATTGCAATGGCACGGACCCTTCCAGTGGAATTCTCTGATCATAGAATTTTATTTATATTATTAGGTAACTCTGGTGCTCCCTCTTTTGGATTGGGTTACTGGAAATTAAACTCATTTTTATTAGCTAAAACTATTGTTCAACAAGATTTGGTGTATTTTATTCAAGCTAGAAAATCTGTTTTTGACATGTATGATGACCCGGGTATTTGGTGGGAAGACACGGTGAGGGATTTGACTAATTTTTTAAAATCCTATGAAAAGTTAATTCGGGATAAGGATTATAGGGTTTATCTCAATAATAGGTTACATCTTCAAAAACTTTTATCTGTTGCTTTTACCGTACAACACAATTTGTCTGTGCAAATCCAACACATTAAGCAACAAATGGTACAATATCATTTAGTACAGGAACAACATCTGCTATTTCAGCAATTATATTGTACACAGGGGAGAAAAGGTTACATGTACCCATATGAGGGGCACACTGCTAGGATTTTAAACAGAAATATGGATGGTTTATTTGATGATCGAGGTAACGTCTGTACAAATCCTAGGCAGATGCTTAATATTGTTTCACAACATACATCTCTAAATTTTATTCCACCTTCTATTGGTCTTGGCACTGTAGTTTTTTTTCTTGAGTCAGTCCCTACTGTTCAACTTACAGATCAGTTATTGAAACCTCTGACAGTGGCTATTCAGCCTCTTGAAGTGGAAGAAGCTGTTAGGGCCTTGGGAACTAATAAAGCCCCTGGTGGAGATGGTTTGACTAGCTAATTATATAAATTCATTAGTCCATACATTTGGGTGGAATTGGCGGCTGTTTTATGGCAATTCTTGCCTCTAGTTCCCTTCCCACGTATGACTGGAGGTATTTTGATTCACCTTTTAAACAGAAAGGTGATAGGCGATACATAAATAATTGGAGACCAATCTCCTTACTTAATACAGACTTTAAGATTTTAGCTAACATTCTAAATAATTGTCTCCTATTGGTAGCAGCTCACATTTTATCCCCTGCTCAGACTTGTTCTTTACCTGGTAAGAATATTTTGGAACATTTAATTTTGTTATGGGAGCTCTTTGAGCATAGTTTTTGGTCTAGAGTGGATGGTTTGGTGCTTTCTCTGGATCAAAACAAGCTTTTGACTCTATTAGTCATAATTTTTATGGGCAGTTTTACAGCGATGTGGTTTGCCACTGCAATTTGTAAACTGGGTTAAATGCCTTATAACACAGCAACAGTTACTCCTCTTATTAAGGGTTGGAAGGGGCCCATGTTACCTGTAAGGCGGGAGTACGCCAGAGGTGTCCCCTTAGCCCTTTGTTATATACTTTCTGCATTGATCCTTTACTTAAACTTCTTAATACTTCAGTATCTTTAAAACCTATAACTGTGGTTTCCACCCTTTACCGCTTTAAAGTCTTAACTTACGCTGATGATCTTTGTATTCTAGTAAAAGACAAAGTTTCTGTTCAGTGTGCTCTTGTACAACCTATAATTTACACTCTGGCACTAGTTTGAATTTACATAGAAACATAGAAACATAGAAGTTGATGCAGATAAGGACATAAGGCCCATCCAGTTATTTAGATAAATGTATTAGTGCATGGCTTGGTTCTGTTTTTACCTGACTTAGTAATTTCTGGTATTAGTTTTCAGCTACCCTTTGACCATTTTGGGAATTATTTATGGTCCAGGGGATATGTGTGTCCGAAACTGGGAGCCGTGCATTAATCGAGTGAAATTGTTAGTTGTAAATTGGAATAGGTGGAAATTTAGTAAATGAAAATGAATATATTTGATTAAAACCTTCCTCATTCCAGTATTTCTCTATATTAGTTACATTTTTCCTCCCCCTAGTCAATTAATTGCAACAGTTTACAGTCTTTTTTTTAGGCAGTATGGGGGTAGTCGGCTGAATCCATTAAAAAGGAATATTTTATATTTACCAATTCATCAGGGGGGTTTGGGTATGGTAAACCCGATTGTATTTTTATTCTATTTTCCTTTATGCAATTTCCATCCTTTATTAATTTCTTTTGATAAATCCTGGACATCTATGGTTGAGTTAAATTATGGTTTATGTTTGAGGCAATGGGTTTGAGGTGAATTAGGGGTTTTATGCAGATCATTGAATATTCCATCTTATATTAGAGAAACTTTTGTATATATTAAACGCTGGAAGCTTACTAGTCATTTATTGATATCACAGCAACGAAGAATGTTGTATATTTGGGTTATACAGACTCAATTTACTGAAGTGGAAACTTTTCCTCGTTGTCCTTCTTCTCATAGAGGGGCAATTTTGAGTTTATTAAATACACCTTGGATTCCAGATACATTTCTGGATTTTCATTGGCTGAGTTGTCATGATAAGATTAATATTAAGGCAAATCAAAAGCATAAACAATTGGCTGAACATTCATGTGTAAGGCCAGGGTGTATTCAGCAGTTAGAAACCACACGCCACCTTTTTTTGACCTGTGTATATATTACGCCTTTTTGGTCTTTTTTAGTGACTGTTTGGAACACCAGATGGTTCCAATCTATTACTATGGAGGCTTTGATGTGGGGTGATTATATCGGGGTTGATGACTGGCACAGGGAAACTCTGCATAGACTTGTGTTAATTATTAAATGGCATATTTGGAATAGTAGATGTCTATTTTCATTACAGCAGAAATTTGTCTGCATGAAGAACTTCTTGGCAAAATCACTAAAGATTTGAAATCACACTATGGGAGGATTCTAGGATTTTGCATTCCAGAACATTCTGGCTGTGTGGAGGAACATGCCTTGGATAACAGATTGGATGTACCTGTTACTTAAGGACTATCGTTCTTAGATTTATTTTTGTTTATGTTCATAATTGTTCTGCTTTGTTTTTCCTTGTTAATTGTGTTTTTCCCTTTGGCTTTTGTATTATTTTCTTAAGTTCCTTTGTTTATTTTGTATGATTTCTTCTTTTAATAAACTCCCTATTCTTTTCGATAAGTGCCATGGGATCTTTAACATCCACCTGAACTACCACCAATCCAGGCAGATGGGACCTCGGTTTAACGTCTCATCCGAAAGACGGAACCTCAGAAGTGCAGCACCCCTCTCATGCTGCACTACAGTGTCAATACTGTGATATTAACCCAAGTGCCAGATGTGGGAACTGAACCCACAGCCCTCTGATCTCCCAGCCTCAGAGGTGTGTGTGCTACCTACTGAGTGACTGACATTGTTTTAAATGGATGAGGATATACTTTTGCTCATTTTTTCGTAAGAAACAAAGATTTACTGCCACACTAAAAATCTACTAAAAACATTTTTTTTAATGTTTTTTATTGTGTATAACAACAAACCAGTGTATAATAGCAATAAGGCACTCCAGTGTGTGTGTTATTGTGTAATAACGTCACTCCTGGAGTGGTGGAAGCACTTGGCTTCACCTTGTGCTTCAACCCACTCCAGGAGTGACGTTATTACACGATGACACACACCCTGCCATGCCTTATTGCTTAATTAACTCAACAGTAAAAAGGGACTCCAAATCTTATGAAACACAATTAATCTGTCCCTGACTAAATAACTTAGCCTTTCATTGTTTGCTGTTAGGTTCATTTGATTATACCATTCATCAAGAGATGGAATGTGGGTAGACATCCAATTTCTCAATATAATTATTTTAAGACTTAGAGATGCTAGATTTAACCAAATGAAGCTATGTGAGTTGATAGTACCTCCCTCAGGAAAAATACCTACTAGGAATAAACTTGGAGTGGAGGAAATATAGAACATGGAAACATAGAAGTTATGACGAGATAAGGACCAAAGGCCCATCCAGTCTGCCCATTTCTTTTCTACTTTATAAATGTGCCATCGGCCTTTGCTCTGTCAGTGGCCTATCTTTTCATAGTCATTTGTATTGCTCCCTTATGCCTATCCCATGCCTGTTTGAAGCCCTGCACTGTAATCATAGCCACCACTTCTTGTGGTAAGCCATTCCATGCATCCACCACCCTTTCTGAGAAAAGATTTTCCTCACATTCCCCCTTAATCGGCCTCCCTCTAATCTCATGCTGTGTCCTCTTGTCTTGCTATTTTTCTTATATTTAAACGTTAGACTCTTTCACCTTGTTTATGCCCTTAAGGTGTTTGAATGCCTCGATCATATCACCTCTCTCTCCTCCTTTGCTCAAGAGTATACATATTGAGCTCCGTTAATCTGTCCTCATATGTCTTCTGATGCAGTCCCTGCACCATTTTGTTGCCCTTCTCTGGACTGCCTCAATTTGGTTAATGTCCTTGTGAAGGTGTGGCCTCCAATACTGCACGCAGTACTCCAGATGGGGCCTAACCAGTGTCTTGTACAGAGGATTATTACCTCCCTCTTACGACTTGTGATACCTACTAATACACCCTAACACCCCTAGCCTTACCTACTGCTTTAGAGGTCTGCTTGATGATTTTAGGTCATCAGTGATGATGATGCCCAAGTCTCTTTCTTCCTTTGTGACTGCTAGCAACTCCTCCCAGCCTATAAGTGGCTTCAGGGTTTCTCTTCCCTATGTGCATGATTTTGCACTTCTTTGCATTAAATCCCAGTTGCCACTCTTCTGACCATTCTGCTAGTTTATCCAGATCTCTTCTCATTCTGCCCACCCCATCTGGATCATCTACTCTGTTGCAGATCTTGGTGTCATCTGCAAACAGACAAGCCTTACCCTCTAGTCCATCTGCAAGGTCACTAATGAAGATGTTGAAGAGGACTGGCCCCAGGACTGATCCCTGAGGTACCCTACTTGTGACTTGCATCTCTTCTGACTGTATACCATTTACCACCCTCTCTGTTTTCTGCCCGTCAACCAGTTTGCCACCCAGTTGACCAACTTCTGACCACCCGAGCCTACCCAGCTTATTTATCAATCTTCTATGTGGAACAGTGTCAAAAGCTTTGCTGAAGTCAAGGTAGGCGACATCAACTGCTCTCCCTTGGTCCACCACTCTGGTTACCCAGTCAAAGAAATCTGAGATTAGTTTGACAGGACCTTCCTTTTAAACCCATGCTGTCTTGGATCCTGTGCCCTATGGATTCCAGGTGTTGCACTATCCTTTCCTTAAGGTGCCTCCATAATCTTGCCCACTACTGAGGTAAGACTGACTGGTCTGTAGTTCCCCGCCTCCTCCCTGCTACCACTCTTGTGGAGTGGGATCACATGAGCCCTTCTCCAGTCTTCTGGGACCTCTCCTGTGCTCAGAGACTCACTAAACAATTCTGCTAATGGCTCTGCTAGTTCCTCCTTTAGCTCCTTAAGTACCCTGGGAGGTATGCCATCAGGTCCCATTGCCTTATCCACCCTGAGCTTAGCAAGCTCTTGTAGGACCCTTTCTTTTGTGAAGGGAGTAGTGCTCACCTCCCTCCCCCCTGTGTCCATGATGCTGAGCTGTGGGCCCTGCCCTACCTTCTCTTCAGTAAATACTGAGCAAAAGTATCTATTTAGGATAGATGCCTTTACAGGGTCCTCCTCCTCACATGCTCTCTTTTCTCCATTAAGCTTAGCAATACCCCCTCTGGACTTTCTCCTTTCACTAATGTATCTATAGAAAGTCTTGTCACCTTCTTTTACTGTTCGTGCTAGTGTTTCCTCAGTTTGGGACTTTGCCTGCCTTACTGCCTTACCTGCTTCCCTTAAGGCAGTTTGGTATGCCTCCTATCTTCATCCCGCTGTGTTCCTTATATTTCCTGAAGGCCAGCCTTTTGGCTCTGACCTTTCTACTACTGTATTTGAGAACCAAAGTGGTTTCCTTCTTCTTTTGCACTACCTTTTCTGTCTAACACAATGGGATGTTGCTTCAAGTATTGCATCCTTAATGCTTGCCCACTTTGCCTGTACCCCCTCACCTGTGTTTCTTTTTGCCAGGGCTAGCTTAACTCTGTTGGCCATCTTATCAAAGTCAGCTCCTCTGAAGTCCCATATTTTTGCCTTGGAATGGGATGATTTAGATGTAGTAGCCAAATTGAACCATACCATGTGATGGTCACTTGCCCCCAGATGACCTTCTACCTGGAGATCTGTGATCCCTTCTTTGTTAGTCAGTATTAGATCTAGGATAGCCCTGTCTCTTGTGGGTTGCTATACCAGTTGTTTGAGGCCCTCCCCCTGCAGGGAATCCACTATGAGTCTAGTTCTGGCAGATGTTCCTGCTGGTATTGACCAATCTGTATCCGGCACTATGGTTCTCAAGAGAGGTGGCTGTGAAAGTCAGGAAGAAAAGATAGCATTCCAGAAGTATAAGGAAACACAGAAGGAGCAGGACAGAGAGCTGTACCAGTTAAGGCAGAAAGAAGCAGGAGGGAAGTCAGAATAGCAAAGGCCCAAACTGAGGAAAAGATAGCCAACTCCAGTTAGAAGGGGATAAAACCTTTATAGGTACATCAGCGGCGTAGAAAGACAAAGGGAGGATGAGTGAGGCTGAATAGAATGAACGGTGGGTGGGCAGACGGGGACAGTGAAAAAGAGAATACTGAACGAATATTTCTGCTCAGTATTCACAAAAGAGGAGGGGGAAGTGCCTAATCCAATTAACAGAAGCACTCTTGATAGGGGGTCGATCCCAGTCCTTTCACAGAAGAAAGGGTTCTGCAAGAACTCCTAAAACTGAAGGTGGACAAAGCAATGGGTCCTGATGGAATTCACCCCAGAATTCTAAAAGAATTAAGGAAGGAACTAATGAAACCACTGGCTACTCTTTTTAATAAATCATGGGAGGATGGTGTGGTACCTGAGGACTGGAGGAAGGCGGATGTGATTCTCCTTCACAAAAGTGGGACCAAGACAGAGGCAGGAAACTACAGACCTGTCAGTCTGACCTCTGTGGTAGGGAAAGTGATGGAGTCACTTCTGAAGGAAAGAATAGTTGAGTACCTAGAGGTCAGTGGGCACAGGATCCAAGGCAGCATGGGTTCACAGTGGGAAGGTCATGTCAGACAGAATCTAATAGATTTCTTTGACTGGGTGACCAAAGTAGTAGACCAGGAGGGCTGTGGACTGGCCTACCTAGACTTTAGCAAGGCATTTGACACAGTCCCACACAAAGATTATTAGTCAAATTAACCAGCCTGGGAGTGGGTCCCAGGGTGGTAGCCTGGGTAAAACATTGGCTGGACAACAGGACACAGAAGGTAATTGTAAATGGAGTCCACTCTGAAGAAAGGGCGGTTACTAGTGGGGTACCGCAGGGTTCAGTATTGGGTCCAGTCCTTTTAATGTCTTCATCAGTGGCATTGCAGAGGACTGAAGGAAAGATGCCTTTTGCAGATGACACAAGATCTGCAACAGGGTTGATACACAAGGAGGCGTGGAAAGGATGAAAAGGGACTTGGCAAGGTTGGAGGAATGGTCTGACGTATGGCAGCTAGGATTCAATGCAAAAAAGTGCAAAATAATGCACCTGGGAAACAAGAACCCAGGGGAAGAATACACAATGGGTGGGGAGGTAGTAACAACAACAAAACAGGAAAGGGACCTGGGGGTAATCATATCAGATGACCTTAAGGTTAGCAAGCAATGTGAGAAGGCAGTAGGGAGGGCCGGGGGTATACTGGGATGTATAGTGAGAGGCATCAGCAGCAGAAAACAGGAAGTTGTTATCCCTCTGTACAGACAGTTGGTGAGACCCCATCTGGAATACTGTGTCCAGTTCTGGAGACCCCATCTCCGCAAGGACATAGACAGGATAGAGGCAGTCCAGAGGAGGGCAACTAAAATGGTGCAGGGTCTGCAAGAGAAGCCGTATGAGGAGAGACTAAAGGAGCTTAATATGTATACCCTTGAAGAAAGAAGGGAGAGGGGACATGATAGAAACTTTCAAGTACCTCAAGGGAATCAACAAAGTCCAAGAGGTAGCATCTTTCAGAAAAGAGACTTGCAAGAACAAGGGACACAATTTAAAGATAGAAGGAGGGCAGTTCAGGGCAATGTGAGGAAGTATTATTTCACAGACAGGGTAGTGGATGCATGGAACAGCCTTCCTGAGGAAGTTGTGGAGTCTAAAACTGTGGGAGAATTCAAGAATGCATGGGACAGACATAAGGCAATTCTTGTGGGGGGCAGGAAGATATAGGCTGTTGGTTAAATAGGATCTGCGGCCTATCCTGTAGGTAGGGAAATGGGCAGACTAGATGGGCCTAGTGGTCCTTATCTGCCGTCAAAGTCTATGTTTCTATGTTTCTATGTTTCTATGTTGAAGTCTCCCATTATCAGAACCTCCCCTTTAGCTGTCATGTTTTGTATATCTTCTAACAGTAATGTGTCTATGTCCTCCCTCTGGTCTGGGGGCCTGTAGACAACCCCAGTTCTTATGGCTGTCCCATTTCCTGTTTCCAGGGTGACCCACAGTTCTTCTGGCTCCTTATGTATTCTGAATTTCTGTAGCTTTGATATTTTCATTAACATACAGGCCCTCCTCCCCCTTTTGCACTCGGTCTCTTCTAGAACAATACATAGCCAGGTACTGAAGTCTCCCAAGTGTGGTTACTGGTAAACCACGTCTCACTAATTGCTACTATGTCCAGTTTAGCCTCTGACATTATTGCCTGCAGGTCTGGGATCTTATTTCCCAGGCTGTGAGCATTTGTGTACATGATTTTCCATTGGCCAGATTTTGGTGTGTTAGTTGTTGGGTGAAGTTTGGCATTACCCCTGTGCATCGTATGGGGAGACAAACCTTTTTTCTTACCTGGTGATGCAAATGAACAGCAAACATGCTGAATTCCTGTTTGACCACTAGCTGAGGGGAGGGGTGTTCTCTCCATTCGGCGTATGGGGTGCTGCACCCTCTCCCCATTTGCTAGTTTAAATATTCTGCAAAGACGTCAAACTTCTGCCCCAATGCACTGACTCTCTCTTTAGTCAGATGCAGTCCATCAAATTTAAAGAACTTTCGCTCCCAGAACTGTTGCCAGTTCCTACAAATATGTGTTCTTTTCCTGGCACCAGCCCTTGAGCCACGTGTTTAGTCCCCTATCTCCCTTCTCTGACCTTCCGTCCATCTGCTCCCCTCTCCCAGACTGGCAGGATCTCAGAGAAGGAGATGCGGACGAAATAGATGATAGTTTGTCACCCAGCCTAGTCAGGTGTTCCTTGGTTTCCACAACTGACCCGGCTGGCGAGATCGATAGTCCCTATGTGTACTAGGACATCAATGTTTTCTCCTGCTTTGTGAACAATTTTAGCAATGCGGTCCAGTGTCTCCATGCTGATGTACCTGGGAGACATCTGACCATCACCCTGGCTGGAGATGGGTATCAACTCCCGAATCATGGAGTCTCCTATGATCAGAAGTTTTTGGATTTCCTTTGTGCTTGTTTTGTTTTGGTTCCTGATTTGGGTGAGTTTTGTTGTGCTAGCTCCTGTGCGCAGTATCCTGCTCTGCAGTGTCTTCTGCCTCTTTATTTGATTTCAGAGATAGAGGCAGATACCTGTTTGTAGTGTTTATATGGTTTTAGGTAATGTGTTGGAGAGCAGAGATGATGGGGCACCCGATTTGCCCCTCCTAACCACCTGCCAACCTCCTGGACCAACTACCCTCTGCGGTCGAGGTTTTTCTGTTGGATGCTGGGGAAATGGCGGGTGGTTCTTATAATGTATTTCCTCTTGAATATGAAATTTGAGGCATGCAATCTCTGCCCATGCTGCCCAGAGCTGAGCCCTAAGATCTCCAAAGGCCCAGCATGTAGGACAGTGTCCTAAATCCTGTAAGACTGTCCTTCTGAAAATTATTCCACAGTACCTGCAGTTAATGAAATCCATTCCAAATAAGTTGCTGGGTTTGTAACCTAGTCAGAGTAATTAGAAGGAAAAAAAAAGAAAAAAAATGCAAGTAATGGTTTAATTGTGCTTTGTTTAACTTGTTATAACAAGTTAAATTACTAGATGCCCTGTAAATGAGATCACCTTGTGGAGGCCCCCACTAGTCCACCTTCCTGCTCTGCCACAGGAAATGTCACAACTGTGGTACCCTATAAAAGGAGTGTAGCGTGGGGTGGTTGGGGATAGGGTGGGTGGCTGGGCCCTTCCCCTGCCTAAAAGAAGAACCACAGACGAAAGAACAAGGAGGTAAGAGCAGAAACAATCAGTCAACAACAAATGCAGTAACCTGAAAGCTTATCCTAATGTTAGATAAAACTGTAAAACCTGTAAGCACCACCTGTAATAATTTCAGAGAAGATACGCTGTAAGAAACACTTTGCTCCAGAGAAAAATAAAGCAGTAACAGAAGATATACCTTGCAAAAGACAATTTGAATCAGAAGATTACAGGAGTAATCTGTTACACACATGTAGGCACACCTTGTAATAATGCAGAAGAAGGTATACCAGCAACAACAATTTGAATCAGAGAAAAAATAAAGCAATGAAATGTTAGCAACAAACAGTAGCAATCCCTGTGAGTAAAAAATAAAACACCACCACACAGTAAATCTGCTTAGCCAAACTAAGTCTTAATCCTTTTCCCTTGCTCTGGTAAGTTTCTCACTCTGCCTTTCAAGCAGTCTTAGAAGAAAGAGCTCAGGTGAAGCTAGGTGCCTTGGCCAGCAAACCAAGTCTTCTACCTCCAAGATATCACCTAACCTGACTTTTAACCCTTCTTTCTGTTGGAATACTGACAGTTTGCCAGCTCCACCCCGCATATACACCTATTCCTTTGGAAGAGCTGTGGGAGGAAAAGCAATTAGCTCCTTCAATGTGAGAAGGAGACTGAAACACCTCTGAGACAACAAACCTTTTCAACAAACAAGAATAAAATAAAACACAGTGTCAAACAGTAATTTTGCTTAGGCCCAATGATAAAAAGTCACAAAATGTAAGCTCCACCTGTAATACAGTAATTTCAGAGAAGATATACCCTGTAAGAAACACTTTGCTCCAGAGAAAAATAAAGCAGTAACAGAAGATATACCTTGCAAAGACAATTTGAATCAGAAGATTACAGCAGTAATCTGTTAGCACACACCTGTAGGCACACCTTGTAATAATGCAGAAGAATATAGCAACAACAATTTGAATCAGAGAAAAATAAAGCAATGAAATGTTATCAATAAACAGTAGCAATCCCTGTGAGTAAAAATAAAAACACCACCACAGTAAATCTGCTTAGCCAAACTAAGTCTTAATCCTTTCCTTGCTCTGGTAAGTTTCTACTCTGTCTTTCAAGCAGTCTTAGAAGGAAAGAGCTCAGGTGAAGCTGGTGCCTTGGCCAGCAAACCAAGTCTGATTGCATATTATGTGGGTTCATAGCTCAGTGCTTGTGTTACATACTGTAGTAGAATGATATAAATGGTTGTTGGATACAGAGGCCAGCTGGTAAGTAGACAATGGTTGTCAGGTACTAGTAGTAAGGAATGATGTGCTTAGGCACTTATTATTTGATGGTTTTGGCTTTTCTCTGTATCCCACCTGTAGGGAGGAAGCTTTGTCTAGTATTATGAGACCTCCCGGTGGAATAAGAGTGCCGCAGAAGGAGGAGGTGTCAGGGGAGGATGGTGGGTGAGTGCGACTCGCTCTAAGCAGAGCAGGAGTCTGCTGCTTGGTTTATGAGAGGATGTGGGAGGCTCTTCCCCACATAACCATGGGCTTCGCCCTTCAATTACGTGTGGTTCATAGCTCAGTGCTTATGTTATATACTGTAGCAGAATGATATAAATGGTTGTTGGATTCAGAGGCCAGCTGGTAAGTAGACAATGGTTGTCAGGTACTAGTAGTACGGAATGATGTGCTTAGGTACTTATTATTTGATGGTTTTGGCTTTTCTCTGTATCCCACCTGTAGGAGAAGCTTTGTCTAGTATTATGAGAGCCCCGGTGGGATAAGAGTGGCATGAAGGAGGAGGTGTCAGGGGAGGATGGTGGGTAAGTGTGACTCACTCTAAGCAGTCTGCTGCTTGGTTTATGAAGGATGTGGAGGAGCTCTTCCTCACTGATAACCATGAGCTTACCCTCAATTATGTGTGGTTTATAGCTCAGCTTATATTACATACTGTAGCAGAATAATGTAAATGGTTGTTGATACAGAGGCCAGCTGGTAAGTAGACAATGGTTGCCAGGTACTAGTAGTATGGAATGATGTGCTTAGGTACTTATTATTTGATAGTTTTGGCTTTTCTCTGTATCCCACCTGTAGGGAGAATTTTTGTCTAGTATTATGAGACCCCCAAAAGAAAATAATATCAGCGATTGTTCTGTATCCGACTGATGAAGGAGTCGAGCAGGAATACACCCCTAATAATATGAGTACATGATCACCTCCTCCAACTCTGGAGAGTGTAACCAGTAGCACGAAGGAGGGGAAAAAAAAACCCTTGGGGGGAACCTCTGAGGACCCATGGCTACTGACCTGTCCGTCCTTCTAGGCATACTAAAGGAGAGTAATCCTAAATAATCTAATCGGCTAGTCTGAACTCCAAATGTAGAACCCAGTCCAGAGAAACTGAGAACTGACGACATCTGGAGTAGTGACATGTCAGGCGAATAGAGTAAGCATCCATCCAGTAAATCCCAAGTTTGAGAGTCCATGAGCAGTGTGAAGCGAAGAGTTGCAGGCGGTGCAGCACTCCAGCAGGTGAGGACAACTTTGCAGAGGAGATCCAGGAATCAAGGCTCAGCATCCGCGTCAGAAAGAGAAATGTTGAGTCAAGTTCAGCATGGCAAGGGTAGCAAATGAAGGCCATGGTGATGAAGCACAAGAACTGGAACATGCCACGCAATAGGGAGGATGGAGCAGTGGGAACCTGCAATCCAGAGGGGAAGTGAGCATTAAGCAGGCATAGAACGTAGTGAATATGTAGAAGTAGGTCAGACGTGTTTCCAGCTCGCGAGGAGCACAGCTGGTTGTAACCGCGCATTAGAAGGGATGACCTCTAGGCCCAGGAAGGGCAAGCAGGTAGTATGAGCAAGTAGTATGAATAAGTGGACCTGCCGTGGGTCAGGCAATGGAGTAAATAGCTACAGGAGCAGACGTGGTAGCAAGGAAGTAGCATTGCAAGTTGAGGTACATAAGAAGGTGAGGGGCAGGAATGGTACAAGCAAAGAAATCATAGAGCTTCGTGGATCCAAGGTTGCGTAACAATGTTGACATCTACGGTTCCAGCCAGGATGATATTGTAGCTAGAACTGACTTGTGAAGAATATTCTAATGAGTCTTGAATAGTTGAGAGTAGGAGTCCTAGATGGCGACAACTGAAGAGGCTGAGTCAAATGAAGTAACGTTGTCACAAGGTCCGAGAAGCGTTAGAGCATAAATCAGGATAATGAAGGTCTTCAGGAGAAGCTCAACTCAGTGTCCTGGAAAGAGTGAAGCAGCAGTAATTCCACATGTCTAAAGCAGCAGGGCAAAGCATCCAAAAACAGAAGATGAACGGAGAAATGTCCATATGCGAATCCAGGAAAGGAGTTTCCGACTGGCCAACACAGCAGCAGGTAAGCGTATAGGAGAATGTGTGCATCTCTTGGCCCAGGGCTTGGGTGAGGCAGAAGTAGAGCAGAAAGGTAAACATCCCAGCCTGATGGGTGAAGGCAGGTCATAGAAGCATGTGAGTAGTAGGTAAACCTCCCAGCCCGAAGGGCGAAGGCAGGTTGTAGAGGCAGGCGATTAGTAGGTAAACCTCCCAGCCCATTGAGCGAAGGCAGGTCATAGAAGTAGATGAGTATGGTGCAATAAATACATAGGAACAAAGGACTGCCGGGCACAAGGGGCATAGTTCTGACCAAATGTATGGTTAACCTCTAGTCCTGCAGGCGAGGCAGATTGCAGAACAGTGGTAGATAATACAATGGAAATGTTGAACTGCATGCAAAGCATGGGTTACGTCCTGGTATGAAGATCGCAGTAAATACGTAAACATAGGTTAGAAGGATGCCAGTTCATGAGAAACGCAGTAGATTGTAATGGCAGGTTAGTCTAAGGACTCCTAAGCCCTAGAGGGCGAAGCAGGTAACATGAGCAAGTAAGAAGTGAACTGCTAAGTTGTAGTAGTAAGGCAGCTGCATGATGCAGACATAGTAGCAGGGAAGCAGGCAAAAGGTGTCCAAGAATAGATGAGGAATAACGAAACTTCAAGATGTGTATCGATGGTAAAGAGCTCCTGGGCTGGCTGCCACGGCAGCAGGTAGGTGTATAGTAGAATAAAGCGAATCCGTGGCTCCTGAACTGACAAGGCAGGTGGAGTAGAAGTAGTGTATTCTTGGTCCGAAGGGCGAAGCAGGTCGTAGAAGTAGGCAAATGTTGTGCAGCTGGACCCCATGAGTGTCAGCTGGTAATGGGAGCAAGATGACAGCTGGACCCATGTAAGCCAGTATGAGTAGTTGGACCCCTCGTAGGCCAGTCAGTAAGCTAAGTAGGGTAGCAGCTAGCCCCACGTAAGCTAGCATGTGCAGCTGGACCCCTCGTAGGCCAGTCGGTAAGCTAAGTAGAGTAGCAGCTAGCCCCACATAAGCTAGCATGCACTGCTGGACCCCTCGTAGGCCAGTCGGTAAGCTACGTAGAGTAGCAGCTAGCCCCATGAAGCTAGCATGTGCAGCTGACCACATAGATCAGCTGGTAAGGTAAATAAATAGTGGCAGCAAAGCCCATAAGGTCAGTCAATAAGGCTGGACCACTTAGGTCAGCTAATAATGGAGAAGGAGGAAAGTAAAATGCAGTGCAGCAATACAGGAAGCATCCAGGGACATAAATTAGAGATGCAGTGGAAAGTAATTCATTAGTGGAGCAGGACTGGCATCCTAGACAAATGAAAAGATGGAAGCAGGGTGAGAACAGCAGCATCCTGAAGTCCAATGGTGAAGTCAGAAGATGTCCTGGAGGGTAGTGGTCCTTGCCATACAGAAGTCTCCCATGTCGCTGGGACTGAACACGGAGAAGGTGGTAGAGAGATCGGTGTGCACTAGCTAGGACAGATGGATAAGCTGCAATGCCAGGCGAATGAACCCAGGTAGAACAAATCCTGCCCGTGGTGGTATGGATAAAGGACCTGAATGATTATCATCCGTCCAGCATGGAAGCAACTGTGACCCCCCATAGTCTGAGATGAGTTTAGGAACACCATTTTTAGAAGATAGGAGATCACTGAGCTTATGGTGCCATCTAGTGGACTGATGCATGATGCACGGGCACAGAATGGACTGCAAGATGAGAATAAGAGAAGCGCTGTAAAATAAACAGAACCACCCATCTGCCAAACTGGGAGTATGTCAGATTTGTACAAGCGTCAGCGCACAGGCTATATATGATAGCTGATATGAGGCATGAGGTAGCCAGGAGGCGTTGAAGTGCAAGTGAAGTAGATAAGCGCTGGCAGCATGAGTAGGTTAGAGAAACCAGAGAGCACAGGCAGCAGTGAGACGCTGCAGTCGGATATCCCAAGGAGGGTGAGGCACAATGGAGCAGGAGACTAGGAAATGGCCTGAGAAGGAAAATGTCAAAAGGTGTAAACTCAGTCCAAATCCAATGTACAGCTGGCCAGGCAGGTGTGTAAACTGCAGAGTAAGTTCCAGTACGGTAAGTGGTATAGCAGGCAGGTGTAGCAAACCGATCGTAGGCTCCATGACTGCCAGAAATCCAGGTAAGCAAGAAGTAGAAACATCAGACAGGCAGGCACGATTTTGAGCTAACCTGAGAGGGTCCAAGTAGTTGTGAGAACATGGACTGGAAACGAGAGAGTTCGGTTGCAGCCAAGGTGACGGACAAAACGGAAAGGCTATAGCAGGCCATAACATGAGGCAGTCATGAGCAGCAGGAGGAGAGGCGATGGAGGAAGCTCCGGTAGCAAAGGTCGGAAAGCCAGAGGAGAACGAATCAGGAAGTGGAGAACATAGCAGCTGCGTGGCCATGGTTGCAATGAAAACAGGAAAGTGAATAGCCAGGTAGCAGGAGTAGGAAGAAACACAAAACAGCAGCGGCTAAACAGCGGCTGAGAGGTGTATGAGGAAGTAGAAAGAGCTAAAGAGCATGGCTATTCACAGAACGCTCCCCCCAAAAGAAAGGAAAACGGACAAGTAGACATGGAAAAGAGCACAAAGGGGATAGGGAATGGACAAAACAAAAATGAGCAGGACAGGAGACAAACATACGGGGGGGGGGCGGCAGGCACGGGAGGAAAGGAGAAGCAACCATGACACTTGGCAGCCGCATGGCGGTGCTACGAATACTCTTCGCTGTAAGCAGAGCAGGAATCTGCTGCTTGGTTTATGAAGGATGTGGGGGAAGAGCTCTTTCCCCACGTAACCACGGGCTTATGCCCTTCAATTCTAGAGCTTATCCCATGTACTGTTATTGAGATAGACATCAGGGAAGAACATTTCCAGAGTATAAGTGCTATTCCAGCATCTTGATCTGCACATCTCCAACATGTTTTATTCGTTGAGAAGCCCATTCTGTGAATTATATCAAGAGATAAATAAAACCCATGTAAGATTTTAAACTGGATGAGCCCACCTTGAGTCCCTGAGGCTAGTGCATGCGGTTATCCAAGTGTCCTCCCACTCAGAGTCAGAAATTGTAATATTAAGCTCTGATTCCCAATACTCCCTGGCTCCTTTTGTGAGAATTATAGATGAAATACACTCAGTTAATAATTCGTTAGCTTGCTTGCACTTTTCTTCATTCCAGTTTTAAGGATTTACCCCCATTCCTCACTGATTGGCATGCAAAAATCTTGGGTCAGGATTTCTTTTACTAGTACATCCCTTGGGCCGATTCTAGAAGGTTGGTGCAAGTCGCCAACAAAAATGACTTGCACCAACGCACTCGACATTGACCCTGCGCCTATTCTAGAAGGGCAGGGTCTCCTCTAAGTTCTGTGACTTCGACATCACGGCCAGGTATGCCGAACAGAGGCGCACCTGGCGAGCATGTCGGAAGCCACAATAGGTACACCGCCCAGGTACTTAAGTGCCTCCATGCCCAGCAGTCACATTAGGCACCTGCAGGGCTGCCCACACACCCAGCCCCCTGAAGTGTACATTAAGAGCCCTGCAGGGCTGCCGACACCCCCAGTCCCCCGAAGTGTACATTAAGAGCCCCGCAGGGCTGCCCACACCCCCAGCCCCCCAAATCCCTCATTGTGAATTGCCTTGCAGGGGCAGCGTAGTCACTCCCCACCTGTGCCTCTGACCCTGAGTCACCGCCGCAAATGTGGATATACCCAGCCCTGGTAGTCTAGTGGCCCCACCCAGCCATGCCAGTCCACCCAGCACCCCCACCCATCCCCAGCCGGCAACTGGCACAGCCCACCTCTCACCTCCAAGGCCAGCCGCCGACTGAGTTCAGTAGGAGCGCATACAGAAAAGACGCACTCAGAAATTAATTGTGTCTATTAGATCTTTGACCCTTAAAATTCCCACTTTTGTCCAATCCAGGTTGTAAAGAGTTTTCAAGCAATATTTAAGTTTCAGATTTAACCACAAAGGCATACAACTTAAAGGAGTTTTCCCTGGGTTTATAATATTGTTTGTTCTCTTAAGGGCATTTACTGAGACTGAGAGACATGGATTGTTTTTTAGGTCTGGGGGAAGGGATAAATATAAAAAGTCCAATAATGTGTTAGGTTTATCTAATTAGATGTTTTCTAATTCACACAAAAAGGCACTGAAAGTGGTTTCCAGGATGGTGGTGCATGGAAATAATGTTTGTCTCAGGGAGAATGCTTCAAAATGCTTGAAAAGTTAGTGAACATCCAGTTAAGTGCCTACCTTGATACCAATAATCTCCTTAACCCAGCTCAATCTGGGTTTAGATCCATGCACAGCACCATCTCTGCTTTAGCAAAAGTTACAAATGACTGGCAGACTGACTTAGACAAAAAGAGTAACGTCTGTGCTGTGTTTCTGGATCTAAGCAAAGCCTTTGACATTGTGGACCATGAACTACTAATCTCCTCTCTGAATTCCATAGGCCTTGACTCACTCTCTCTTAAATGGTTCAGATGCTATCTCTCCGGAAGAATACAACAGGTAAAAATGAAGGTGACCTATCTACCTCTAAACCACTCCTAAGAGGTGTACCACAAGGTTCCATCTTGGGCCCCATCCTCTTGCCATTTACATCAACAATATTGACTCCAATCTCTCACAATCTAATATTCACCTCTTTGCAGATGATACTGTCCTATATGTCAGTAATCCTTCACCATCAAAAGCCTGTGAACTTTACAATCTGAGTTCTCCTCCTGCAGCACAAATTACTAGAAAAGAAACTATATTAATGCCAAGAAAACGAAAGCTATGTTCTTTGCCAACAAGAGCTTCTCTTCCACTGTCCCATCAGTCACCCTCCCCAATTATCTACCATCCTTGGTGAAAATCTGGAATATGTGGACAAATTCAAATATCTTGGAGTCTGGATTGACAATAAACTTGACTATACTAGCCACATTGAAGAGCTCCTGAAAAAGCTTAGACAGAGACTTGGCCTATTTATAGGATCAAACACTACCTGACCAGAAACTCCAAACAAAGATTAATCCTGGCATCATTCCTATCCCTCATTGATTCGCTGACTTCCTTTATGGTCACTGTTCCCTCTCCTATTTAAATAAATTGGACACCTTGTATCATAGAGCTCTTAGATTCATTACAGATCTTCCCTTCAGCACCATCATTGCTCTCTCTACAATGCAGTCAGTTGGACATCCCTACACCATAGAAGAAACAAAATGCTGCTGTCTGGATCTACAAAGCTCTGACAAACAAACTCCCATCCTACATTTCAGATTGTTTCAACCAGATCATATCCAGGCCTTACGCCCTAAGGATCAATAAACTCATCATGCTGAAGATTCCTATTACCTGCACCCGGTATGGAAGGGCTGCAATCAGCTATTCCCTAGCACTTATCTGGAATTCTCTTCAAAAGACCTTGAAATTGGATACCCTCATTCCATTAACATCCTTCAAAAAGCTGTACACTAGTCTCTTCCCAGAATCATGCAATTGCTTCCATAAGGCCTAGTCCTCTCACAACCCCTCTTTTCCCATACCCCTTTTTTGCACTGCCCCTATTTTTGTTTTCTAGTTTTTTCTCCAACCTACTTCATACAAAATGATCCCCAAAGTCCCATCACCTAGCTTTATCCCTCCAGTACTGTTTGTTTCTTTCATTTTAGTATAACCAAGATCCAATGTCACATTGCCTTGTACGTATGTAAATATTTGTATAACTGTTTCATTTATAAATCTTTGTATTTGTATTCAATCAGTACCTTGTTTTTGTGTAAAACTGTAACCTTATATTGTTAAGACCAATCAGGTCCATCTTGTAAATGAGCTTTGCTCAATGATGTTCACCTGAATAAATAAAGATTTTGATTGATTGATTGATTGATTGAATGCTATATAGTATATTTCCCACCAAGGAGCATGAAACCACCAAACTCCTTGGGAGCTCGTTTGGCAGTATAGCCTAGAGTTTAGAGTAGCAAGATATGAATGAGCTTGGTACATCCAGCAGACCAGACCTAGGTTTGATTCTCACAACCTCTACTTGCATACTGTGCAACTCTGAGCAAGTCACTTAACCTCCCAGTGCTCCCAGGTCACCCTGAAAGCAGGCACTTGTGCCTAGTGGGCCTTACCCAGTTACCAAAGACTAAAATAAAAAAACATTTAAAAAAAAAAGTCTGGGTTTTGTTCCATCCCATAGGAATGTTTGTGTAAGCTGACCCAGAGTTTTAAAGAATTTACTGTTCAGTGGAGTGGGTATATTCTGGAAGAAATAACAAATCCAGGGTGCAGCCATCATCTTACTGGCATTGATCTTGCCCCATAGGGATAGTTTGAGTTTTCCCCCACTGTTCAAGATCCAACTCATATTTCTGTAGAAATGGGGTATAGTTAATATTCTTGATGTCTATAAGATTAGTAGAAATGTTTATATCCAGATATATAATGTGTTCTTTGAACCATTCAGGATTAAGAATATCATTGAGGGTTTTCTTCGTTCAGAGATGAAATTACTCAGCACTTGCATTTTATCCCAATTAATTATAAGACCTGACACCTCAGCAAAGTTATTTAAAGTTTCTTTAACTTTTTTGCAGGATAAGGTGGAATTGGTTAGTGTTAGGAACAGGTCGTATGTGAAGGCTAAAGCTTTATGGCTGTGTTTGCCTATTTGTATTCCCCAATATCCTTCTGAAGATTGATGGTTTGGATTAGTGGTTCAAGGGCTAGGATAAAAAGATAAGGTGATAGGGGGCAGCCTTGTCTAGTGACACACTGAAGCCTGAAAGGACTCGATAAAGTCCCATTTGTGAGGACTTGTGCTGATGTTTGTTATAGATCGTGTGAATCCAGGACAGAAAAGTTTCCCCAAAGCCAAACTTCTTCAAAGTGCTGAATAAATAATTCCACTGTAGTGAGTCAAATGCTTTAAAGATATCCAGAGAGAAAAGAACATACAGGTGATTCTTTTTGTTAGACCACCATATTAAATTTATTAGGCATCTGAGATAGCAGTAGATCGATTCTTTAAAAATCCTACTTGTTCCTTACTGAGTAATTTTACAATTATCAATTGAATTCTTTTAGCTAGAACTGTAGTTAGAATCTTGTAATCCGAGTTTAATAGGGAGATCATCCTATAGCTGGCACAATCTAATGGGTCTTTCTCTTTTTTGATTATAAGTGTGATAATAGCATCTTGCATAGAACTGGGTAAGAGCCTTGACTCACTACTTTCGCATATTGTTCGGAATAGTTTGGGGACGAGTCTGCATGAAAAAGCTTTGCAAAATTCTCCAGGGAGACCATCAGGTCCTGGCATTTTACCTGAGGCTAATTTCTGTGTGCGTTATCTTTTGTTCTAGACAGTCTTGATCTTGTCGAGAAAGTCGAGGTAGCTGCAAATTATCGAGGAACGAGTCCGTCTTCCTTTGAGGGGCCTTCTCAATTTGATTATAAATACCCCGATAAAATTGCAGGCATTCCTCATTAGTATCCCTGTTACATGTTATTGTAATGCCTTTCCTATTTTTGACCCCGGTTATTAGGTTTTGTTGCTGCATGTTTTTAAGACGAGCAGCTAGTAATCTTCCTTGTTTCTCACCTGCCTCCCAATATTTTGGTTTTATCCAAAAAAGGGTGTATTCTACTTTTTTGGGAAGTGCTTGGTTAATTTCATATTTGAGTAAAGTTATTTCGTGGAATACGTCCCATCGATGTTTTGCCTGATTTGGATTATTTTTCAAGTCGTCCGAGTTCTTCCTCTTTTTTGAGTAGCATTTTTTCCTTTTCCCTCTTTCTTCTAGTGGCGAATGCAATAATTTCTCCCCTAATGTATGCCTTGTTGGCGTCCCAAACTGTATTATATGCTACTTCTCCATTGTCCTTTATTATGAAAAATTCTTCTGTCTTACTCTCTATTTGTTTAACAAAGTTCTTATCTTGCAATAGCCCTTTCTTAAATCTCCATCTGAGTGCTTTAGGTCCCACCGTACCCCATTCAAGGTTTGCAATGACCATTGCATGATCTAAAATTATTATGTCTGAGATTTTAACCTCAGTAATGGAATTGGTTATGCTGGTAGACAGGAAAATGTAGTCAATTCTGCTATATGAACAGTGTCTACTGGAAAAAAGGTAAAGATTTTCCCTTGGGGGATTGACAAGCCTCCAACTATCAGTAACCTTAAAATCTTTGAGAAACTTCCTGAGGGCCATTCTAGCCTTGGTGTCTATTTGAATTGGTTTTGTTAGTTGATCTGTCCAACATAGGATCTAAAATTAAGTTAAAATACCATCCTATAATAAATTTGTAATTAATATAATTAGATAAACTCAAAGGCCTGGATATTCAAAGGGGTTGCGCATGGCGCAACAGAGTTGCACTGGTGCAACCCCTGCACTGTGCCTCGGTGGGATATTGAAAGGGCTGCCAGGCACAGTGTAAATCCTAGTGCACTGGGGCACAATGTAATTATATACCACACAGATGCATTGTGCGTGCCCATGCATATGTGGCACATCCCGATTTTCAGCCTGGTGCAGCCCTGCATTGTGCTGCATAGGGGGGCTCAAAGTTGAGCCTGTGAAGAGTAGGAACGACTCCTCACCACCCACAGGTGGGCTGCTGTGTTGCAGGGCACATCACAGCAGCCACCAGCCATGTGTGGCCACCCGCCCACCCTGAACACTGTCCACAAGCACACATGGCTACCTGGTAGTCTAGTGGACCCCCCTCCCTCCCGAGTCCCTGATCACAGTAAATATCTAATAAATCACTCCCTGGTAGTCTAGTGGACCCCACTCCCTCTCGAGTCCCCGATCATGGTAAATGTCTAATAAATCATTCTCTGGTAGTCTAGTGGACCCAGCTGCCCTCCCGAATCCCTGATCATGGTAAAGCACCCTAAATTAATTCCCTGGTGATCCAGTGGCACCCCCCACCCCTCCTACCCACACAGGACCCCACACCCCCCCTGCACACCCCATCATCAGCAGGTGGCTGCAATCTGCTCACATACCACCTGCCGAATGACAGGTACAGTATGGGCTTGCAGGGCATACTGTACTAGACAGTCCCAACAAGTGAATGACTTCATTCTTCATTCACATATTTGGGACTGTCTAGTACAGGCTGCCCTGCAGGCCCATACTGTACCTGTCATTCGGCAGGCAGCCGAGCGGTATGTGGGTGGGTTGCAGCCACCGATGATGGAGTGGGATGCGGGGTGGACGAGGGGTCTTGTGGGGTGGGAGGGTGGGGGTGCCACTTGATCACCAAAGGCATTAATTTCATTAATTTGGAGTGCTTTACCATGATCAGGGATTTGGGAGGGAGGGGGGTCCACTAGACTACTAGGGTATGATTTATTAGACATTACCACGATTACGGCTACAGGGTGGGGATGCCCCAGGACTCAATTGTGCACGTCATGCTGTGCAGGGTGCTAGTGCGTAATAAGCCAGTCTGCCCTGTGCAAGGCATGCAAATGGGGCCATAATGACGTGCAAATGGACCCATCTGTGCCTTGCATATATTATGCCTCATTTGCATGCTTTCTGCTGAATATCACGGGTGATGCGCTTAGCACAACTGCGTTTGCGCTGGCACATCCCCGTGCTCCCTATCTGTGGCTTGCTGCAGTGCAGTGCCACTGCACTGTGCACAGTCCATGTCACATTCAACGGTGCTGCACCATGGTGCATCACAGTTGAATATCACCTGGTCTATGCCCCGGTGCATCCCAGTTGCGCTGCGCCCAGGCTTGTGCCACTGCCATGCGCAGTCTGAATATCTGGGCCAGAGTGAGTTCTTTTTAAAAATTCTCCTGATTAATATTAGGAACGTAGGCATTGCATAAGATTACTTTTTTACCATCAAGAGTCCCTGCCATTATTAAGTATTCTACCTTCCTGGTCAGAGACACTTGCATGTTTTATAAAATTGACACCCTTTCTAATAAGAATGGAAGTCCTCTTTTTTTTTGAGGAAAAGCAGATGTGTTCTTCCTGACCTACCCACCCCCTCTGCAGTTTGCTAGCTCTGTCATGTAACAAGTGTGTTTCTTGAATAAATTCGATATCTACTTTGGATTTATTCAAAGCTGTTAATACTTTTTTTCTCTTGATGGGGATCCAAGTTCCTTAACATTCCATGAAACGATAGTAAGATTAGCCATCTAAATTAAATAATAAGCCAACTGTAGAGAGTAACAATTAAATAATCTCAAAGTGTACTTTCAAAAACAAAATGAAAACATTTAGAAAGAGTATTCAGAATATATAGCAAATAGTGTTATCTTGTTTCCTAACTCCAAATATTAACCACTTTAAACACTTAAATAGTTGACAGTATTGAAATAAGCATTAAAAGATAAAGGATGTACGTAATTCTTCAAATTCCGAGAGTGACAATCAGACAGTAACGATACTGTAACCAACACACGGTAGGATGTCGTCTACCTAAAGGCCTTTTCTCCTGCAAGACTAAAGTCCACAGCAAAAAGCCTATTCGAGTTTAGAACAGCCTGAGCTTCCATGTTTCTAACTTTAGTCCAGCACTGAGCATAATCAAACTACGAAAAATGTAGATGTACTAAAAAAAATTAAAATAAATATTAACTCTAAAGTGGTACCAATCCAAAGATGTGAACTATGCATAACACAACACAAAACAAGTAAACTGATACTCAGGTGATGAAAACTTGGCACAAGATACACTTACAGAGCAGGTTTTAAAAGCTCACTTTTCTAAATCGTAGAGTGCGCTAACAGTGGCATTTGTTATAACTGATAGTTTGTTAGATCATATGACACAGTAAAGGCACTCTGTAAAAGGTTAGAGAGTGTAATTCTAAAGGCGGCTATAGCTTTAAATCTCGGTGGAAAGTGAGTGTATCAAGACAGTTCACCTCAGGTTGATCTAAGAACAGCAACAGTGACAGTGAAAGACAAATTCTGCACTCAGAAAAAGCTAGAACTTTACCAAACAGCAAGCCCTTCTGATTTCTCCCTCTGATTAGGTTTAATAGACAGTCACCACACAATCAAACCTTAAAATTCAGATTCTCTGAGATCTTATTTCACTCAGCATTTAAGTGAGATCTACTAGAAGAAATCAGTCACCTGGTTGCCCTTGACACTTCTCCCAGTTAGATCACCCAGAGTGTAAAAGACCAGCTTAGTAGTTGTCTCGAGCTGATGTTGAGGGTATTTTGCATGCTACCAGGTTCTGCAGCATCACCCAGCTACCTGAATGACAATGGCAGAAGCTCCCTATACTATTCCTCATTGGTCTGAATAATAATGTGCGACCTATAGTCTGTACCATACTTTTGCCTATTTCTTATTTCAGTATCAGTACTCACAAACAGCATATCACTGGCAGAAGCATCCAAATGCATGTCTTGAATAATCACACAAATCCACCACATATAAAGTCAACAACCTATTTGTTAATAACAGCATATATAGTGCCCCCCTCCCCCCTCAATTTCATATCCTCTTACTCGGACATATAATCAGATCTAGAATTGTAATAGTATTATTGATCCTAGAATAGTCATGACTGCTTAGATGGGAAAGATAAAATTACAATTATTTGCTTTCTTACAGTTAAGTTATGACTTTACAAGCACCAAAATGGTAAAGTGCAATCCAGAAGCCAGTATATGTCATGCTGCACCCGGTTTAGAAAATAGTAGTAACGAGATACAATCATGTCCTTGCTTGAGGCTGTTAAAAATGATAAACAAAGCCTCGACAGCATCATACCTAACTCATTTTTATAGTTATTTTGAAGCTTATGATCAGCAGAATGGAGAAGTACGAGTGTACCAGCCTCCATGATCAAGTCAGGCCGTTCTGATCTTTGGTTTGTACAGCAGTCAATTTAGGCCCATGAGAACCAATTTCCTGTTCCTGAGTTAGAGCCATTGCAATTGTAGGTATTTCATCCTGTAGGCGACTGGGGAGGTGATTATGCTGGAACATCGAGGCAATGGAGCATCGGATAGAATGTCTGAAGGAGTTATTAATGGTCTCCCTGCTCCTGTTGCATTTTAGAAGCCCTTTTTCCAGATTTTACAGAAAGGGTCCTGAAGGAACTGGAAGTAATAAGAGTTGATAAAGCAATGGGGCCAGACGGGGTGCACCCCAGGGTCCTTAAAGAACTAAGAGAGGTGGTGGCTGAACCTCTGGCTATCCTGTTTAGCCGATCACTGGAAACGGGAGGTACCCAAAGACTGGAGGACAGCAGATGTAGTCCCCTTATACAAAGTGGGAACAAAGAGGAAGCAGGGAACTACAGACCAGTCAGCCTCACCTCGGTAGTGGGGAAGATCATGGAAGCACTACTGAAGGAGAGATTGGTGGAACATCTGGTTGTCAATGGACTACAGGACCCAAGGCAGAATGGTTTCACCAGGGGAGGTCATGTCAGACCAACCTCATTGAATTTTGACTGGGGACTGGGAGGTGGATCAGGGAGGCAGTGGACATGGCCTATCTGGACTTCAGCAAGGACTTTGACACTGTGCCTCATAGAAGACTATTACACAAACTGGGGAATATGGGTATGGGCAGGACAGTAGTGTGGTGGGTAGGTAACTGGCTGGGTGGCAGGACACAGAGGGTGGTCGTAAATGGCTGTCACTCCACAGAGGGAAGAGTGACCAGTGGGGTACCACAGGGATCAGTGCTGGGACCGGTCCTATTCAACATCTTCATCAGTGACATTGCACAGGATCTAGAAGGCAGAATTTCACTGTTCGCTGATGACACAAAGTTCTGTAACAGAGTAGACACACCAGAGGGTGTAGACAGAATGAGAAGTGACCTGCAGAAACTTGAAGAATGGTCAGGGGTTTGGCAGTTGAAATTCAATGCAAAAAGTGCAAGATAATGCATATGGGGCACAAAAACCCTGGCACAATATATCAGTTGGGAGGTGAGGATATAGCATGCACCAAGCAGGAAAGGGATCTTGGGGTTATCATCTCTGATGACCTCAAGGTAGGGAAACAGTGTGACAAGGCAGCAGGTAAAGCAAATAGGATGCTGGGATGTATAGGCAGGGGCATCACCAGCAGAAAAGGAGGTCATAATTCCGCTATACAAGACACTAGTGAGGCCCCACCTGGGTACAGTGTACAGTTCTGGAGACCATACCTACGTAAGGACATAGACAGGGTAGAGAAGGTTCAGAGGAGGGCAACAAAGATGGTGCATGGATTGCCTCACAAGTCCTATGAAGACAGGTTGAAGGAACTGAACATGTACTCCCTGGAGGAGAGGAGGGAGAGAGGGGATATGATAGAGACATACAAGTATCTTACAGGGAGGAACAGGGTGCAGGAAAACACTATTTTTAAGCGAAAAAGATGTTCCAGGACTAGAGGGCATGGGATGAAGTTGGAGGGAGGACGATTCAGAGGAAACATGAGAAAGAATTTCTTCACAGAATGGGTGGTGGACAAGTGGAACACCCTGACAGAGGAAGTGGTGGGGGCTGAAACAATCATGGGACTTAAGAATGCATGGGATAGACATAAAGGAATTCTAGAGGTCAGGGGTAAGGGGCAACAGACTTCTAGGAAAACATAAACTGAACTTAAAACTTAAATGGGCAGACTGGGTGGGCCATAGGCCCTTATCTGCCGACACTGTCTGTGTATCTATGTAGCAATCTGCCTAGATCAAAACGAAGAGTTCAGAGGGGCTTTGGGTTTTCTTGTTATGCTGGAGTCATTACTTGACGGGTTGGTATTTTAAGTGCTTGTGAATATAAGAATGGAGTAGTAGGGGTGATTTTTGTTTTCCACGGTTTAGCATTGACTTCTTCATGGGCTTGAGACATGTGGTCAGCACGATCACTCAAGGGGGACTCGCGCTATATTTGAAAAATACTGACTGTTCCCAGGAAAAAAGATGTTTATGCTTATTTTTTGTCTCAAAAGACATATGTAAATAATCTCATACATCATCTGGAGATTTATAGGAAATAGTGCCGCCCCTTGCCTCTTTTAAAACCAAAGTCGCTGGGTGTTTGAAGTGATACCGAGCATTTTGCTTTTGTAGCTCTTGCTTCACTTCAGAGAATCCCATCTCCTTTCAACAAGCGCCCCATAAAAATCCTGGTAAATCAGTATCCTCTCTCTCCATTAAAATATAGTGCCCCCCTTTCTCTGGCAATTTTAATTATTTCTTCCTTAGTGGAAAATCTGAGGAAATAAGCTATTATGGGTCAGGGTTTGTTCTTGTTAGCTATTCTAGTACCAATTGTTCTATGAGCTCTCTCAATTTTGAGTGGCCACGACCACTGAAGTCCAAAAGGTCTGGTAAAAATTTCTGCAGAAACTGAATCATGTTATTCCCTTCCCATCCCTCAGTATTCCCAGAATTCTTAAATTATTTCTATGACTTCTATTCTCCAGGTCGACTTTATTTAGTAGATAGTCAGTTTGCTTTGTCTGGTGAGCTGCTAAGTCATGTAAATCTTGTATAGTTTTAGATAATTTATGTATCAGACAAATTCACTCTGTCAGAGATTAATTAATTATTGTCCTCCAGCCTAGCTGTCACTCGTTGCATTTTAATTATTTCAATAGAGAAGGTAGTGAACATTTCTGTTCTATTGTATGCTGAGGAGCGTTGTAAAGGCCAGAGTCTTGTTTCTTTCGATCCGCATAGTTGCCGGTTGCCATGGTTCCGATCTCTGTCAGAGGGCCAAGTGGCGGGCTGTCGAGAGGTTGTTGCAATAATTAAAATAAGTCCAAGATGACAACTCAGGAAAAGCTGATAATGTTATTGGCCAAGGTTAATGGGAACAAGAACTTTCTTCCGTTACTCGAAATTTTGGTGGAAAACGTAAAATACTGTAAATCAGAAATAAGCTGGATGAAGTCAGAGTGCATGGTCAGCCTGTCATCACCATTGGAGCATCACGCGCTCTTTCTACTGGGATTTGAACCCAGTGTGCTGGCATTCTGTGCCATGCTCTAACCACCTGAGCTACTGTATAGAGGAACTCAAGAGACTAGCAGACGCAGCCATCCCTTTCAGACACACACATTACATTCTAGGTATTGCGTAAGCCAGGAATAAAGCATGTCAGAGACACGAATCAGCTTCTTTTCTCAGTGCAGTTAGCCACTTTGTATGGTAAAGAAGGAATTTCTTTTTATGTATACAGTCTGTACCCTTAATCCCTGCAGATTTCCTGGGCTGTATGCGTTTTAGGATTATGTGTATTATTTCACTACTCTGGTACATCCCCTCCTTGAGGTAATTTATGGGATAGTGTCCTAAAATGTAATCTTTGTAAGAGAAAGTCTTGCTTACTTTTTTATTTCTATGAAAATAAATTTGGGGTAACCCTTGCCTCAGTGTTTGCTGCACAGAGGCTCTTTGTCTTTTTTATTTCTATGCTGTCTAACTATGGACAGGGTATACAAGTTTTTCCTTGCAAAACTCAATAAACAAAATTTACAAAAAGACAAAAAAGATATCCATTTTTCCTTTTGCTTTCTTTCATTCCTGAATTAAGATAAGGGGTTCCGAAGTTTTCAGAAGTACCCATTTCTGAACCACGCCCTCCATATAAAAAGAAATATCTTTGTACAGTAACATGCTCTTTTCTTGGGACAGGTGAACCAGCTGTGTTGCACATCTGAATCTCCCCAGACCAGGCTGACTCAGCTCTGACTGGGAGAACCAAGCCCTTCATCCCTCGACATGGGTGGCCAAGTTGGCCCAGTTCGGAAGTGTGATCTGGTTCGATTCGGCACTTTACCGCTGTTCTGTGCTTAATTGCATGAATGCTGTATGCCAACTCTGAGGTACAGTAACTGGACAGTTAAAGAAAAAGAGGCATTAGTCAAATTACATTATCTTTCACTGGTGTCTAGTGGTCCCTCCATCCACCTGCACTCATACCCATGTTATCTGTAGAGTATTCCCTGGTATCCAGTGGTCCCTCCACCACCCGATCACCTGCCCAACATGATGTAACAAGTTTCTCTGGTGTCCAGTGGTTCTTCCAATCCCTAGAAGTTATACCATTCCCTGGTGTCTAGCAGAACCCTTCCCCATCCCTTTGTAATAGAATAAGGTACTAGTCCATTCCTGGTGTCTAGTGGATCCTCTCTCTGGCAGGTAGTGCCCCACCACTCTGCTCTCCCCAACCCGACCCCAAGCCAGTGACCGGCACATCTTCGCTCCCACCAAGCCAGCTGCCAACTGAGCTGTCAATGATGGCGCATGCTTGTAAGTATGTGTTCGTTCATTGGCAGCTCAGTTGATGACAGGCTGTGGTGGAAGACAAGTGGAGGAGCTGTGGCAGTCACTGGCTGAAATTGAGATGGGAAAGAACAGTGAGGCCTATGCTGTTCCCCTCCATCCCAACCCCGGCTGGCTACTGGCACAGACCTCCGCTGTCCACTACGGCTGGTAGCCAACTGAGCTGTCATGTCACTGAATGATCATGTACTTGTGCAAGCACACTCATTCACTGACAGCTCAGTCAGCTTGCCAGCCATGGTGGAGAGGGAGGACTGTGCGTTGCTGGTTCTGGGTCGGGATGGGGGCTGTGGGGTGGTGGGGCACCACCTGCCAAGGTGGGGGGTCTGCTAGACACCAGGGAATGGACTATTACCTTATTCTATTACAGAGAATGGCGATCAGGAGGAGAGTTCACTAGACACCAGGGGATGGTATATAACGTATATGGGACTGGGATTGGGGGATCCACTGAACACTAGGGAAACCTGTTACATTATGTCAGGCGGGTGATCGGGGAAGGGGACACCTCGTTAGGTTTTCTATACATCAGAATAAATCAGAACCTTTTAGAAATAAATCATAGTCGGAATCAGAACTGGGTCACAGATGGTTTGCCCATCCCTACTCTTGACAGTCAGAAACATCTGGTAACACCCTCTTTATATATCCAGATTATGATCTAACGTGTACATTCAACTGGTAACATCAATGGAAGAGATTTTTTAAAAATGTGAGTGCCAACTATCTTTAATCACATGAGTCATTAATTACAAAATTAATTATTAATGCAGCCTTAAAAATTTCTGAGAAAACTAAAACATACACTGAGGGTGAATCTAAAGCTATCAAAAATAGTTTTGCTAAAAACTATATGATAACATTTTTGCTAAGAAATATTGTTGCTTCAAAGACTGTTTACTATGTCGCTGCCAGCACCTCACCACAGTGAAGAGATAAATGTGCATACTGTCACTGTTTTCTGTGGGCTGCTCAAATACAAGCATAATTTGTCTGACCTTTTCCAGAAATGGCTACTCTGTATTCCTGCAGCTTCTCTTTAAACTTTTGCTATGATTCTGCAGTATGACGTGCCAATTATCAGTGCCTTCTTGCTAGCGTATTTCTGCTTAAATGACAATGTACTGTATTAATCATCTGCTTAATTTGTTCTCAGGCCCATATGTTTATTCATACCTGATACAGAAGTTCATACACTAAGATCACATTTAAATACAGACTCTCTCTCTGACTGTGTAAGAGTACTCGGTTTCTGTGGGCAGCAGTGCTCTGCATTTTGTGTAGGAACTGGGTTGAGTTTTGCTGTAAAATGCTCCTTCATTTTTATGTTTGCTTGCATGTGCAAGAAATAGAAATCCATCATCTGGAGATTTGAAGTGTGTCACCTCCTCCTCCAATTCAGGCAGTGTGCTTGCGCGCGGCCTGTAAGCCAATGCATTTTGAACTGTCTATGACACACTCCAAAATGCAGTGGCGCACAGTTGAAAGGGGCATCACGGCAGAGTGAGCAGCGTATAAGAAGCTGCTCGTGCAGCTCCCAGCCCGACGCGCGCTGCTTCTGCATCGCAGTGTATAGCCGACGGGTGCCCAATCCCGTCGGCTGAACCTGCTGTCTCCTCTCCTCCTCCCAGTAGTTGATGCCGCGCTGGGACCCTCCAGCGTGGCAATCCGAAATGTTGCCGGCAGGGGGTGCCCAATCCCCGTCGGCTGGCACACCCCTCCCCAAAGTCCTTGTGCCCGCTGGGAGCCCACCCCAGCGTGGCAAGCAATCCTGCGATTTTTTTGATTTTTGCCGGCGGTGCCCAATCCCCGTCGGCTGACCCAAAGTCCTTGTGCCATGCTGGGAGCCCACCCAGCGTGCAAGCAGTCCCATGCGTCTTTTTTTTAACCTGTAAGAAAAAAGCGGTCCAGCGGTGCGTCTCCGACCCCCCTCCCACAACCCACACCCACCCACTGCACCCAGCCTCCCACCCCCCACCATACTTACCTCCGGACTCCGGTAGCGATGATCTTGGTGGACCTGGAACACGTCTGCACTCTTCAAAGCCGACCGCGAACTGAGAAATGCCGGTAAGCTGTATAATGGGCTAGACAGGGGTTTCAACTTTGCATATCTCAGCCATTTTGGAATTTTTGCACAAATTTTCAACATGAGGTTTTGGGACCCCTTCTCATGAAGATGTCACTGTCATGGCGTTATGTGCGGGCCGAAGGGTGATTTCACGCCAGTGACTGTGCAGTGACTCGAAATCACCCTTCGGCCTGAATACCACCATGACAGTGACTCATTCATGAGAAGGGCCCAAACCCCATGTTGAAAATTTGGTGCCAAAATTCCAAAAAATGACTGTTTTACGAGCGTGCATTGCGCAGTTCCTACGCAGGCTCGTAAGTTCGCAAAATTTCAATATTTTCACTCCAGATTTTCAACATTGCCATTTTACCACACCTTCTTATGAGTAGTACAGCTGTCATTTTTCACATCACACCAAAATGTGTTTCCGCCCATGGCAGCAGAATGGCGCAGTCAGTGTGCGAAATCAATGTATGGGACAAATTAAGAAAATCACAGTGACACTGTTCATGAGCAGAGGTCTTGAAATGGCTATGTTGAAAATTTGGTGAAAAAATTCCTAAAAATGACTGTTTTACGAGCGTGCATTGCGCAGTTCCTACGCACGCTCATAGGTTTGCGAATTTTCAATATTTCCACTCCAGATTTTCAACATTGCCATTTTTACACACCTTCTTATGAGTAGTACAGCTGTCATTTTTCACATCTCACCCAAAACGTGTTTCTGCCCATGTAGCGCACAATTGGCGCAGTCGTTGTGCGAACTCAGTGTATGGGACACATTAAGAAAATCACAGTGTCACTGTTCATGAGCAGAGATCTTAAAATGGCAATGTTGAAAATTTGGTGACAGAATTCTAAAATGACTGTTTTACTAGTGTCGTTGCACAGTTCCACGCCTTCGTAGGTTTGCTAATTTTCAATATTTCCATCCAGATTTCCAACATTGCCATTTTTCCACACCTCCTTATGAGCAGTACAGCTGTCATTTTTCACATCCTGCCCAAAGCGTGTTTCCGCCCATGTAGCGCGTTATGGTGCTGTTGGTGTCTGAAAGCAATGTTTAGGATAGATTAAGAAAATCACAGTTACACTGTTCATGAGCAGAGGTCTTAAAATGGCTATGTTGGTGACAAAAGTCCATAAAATGACTGTGGTACGATGAGCATTGTGCAGTTTCCACGCATCCTCGTTAGTTCATGACTTTGTAATATTTTCAGTCCAGATTTTCACTAGTGGCATTTTTCAACACTTCCTTATGAACAGTACAGCTGCCATTTTTCACAACATGGCGAGTGTGTTTTCACACTTTCAGTGCAGAGATGCGTGGTCACTGTGGGAAATCATTGTTCAGCACAGATAAAGAAAATCACAGTAACACTGTTCATGATTGAAGGCACCAAATGCCTGAGTTGACAATCTGCTATAAAAATCCCAACCTAATTATATGGTGTGCGTTGCACAGTTTCTATGTGCGCGTGACTTCAACACCATTTTTACATATTTTTACTACACATTTGCAACATAGCCATTTTACACCTCCCATGAAAGAGTACAGCTGTCATTTTTACACCCTGTTCGAATATTTTGCACCTGTGGTGCTAAATGCCGTAGTCACTGTGCATAGCAGCTTTTGGCTTCATCAAACTGATATTCCCTGTTCATGAGGTGGGTCACAAAACAAACATGTTGAAAATTTGAGTTAACATACCAACTAATGCCTGAGGTATTAGGCTTTTCAACCAAATCGCCCAACCCTATAGAGAATGACAGGAATCAGGGGTGTGACTTGGGATTCTTTCCTGTGATGCTCATACCATTCCACACCCTGCAGTCACTGAGAGGCATCGAGGTATGCCTTGGACTCTTCAGCCCCAAACTTCACCCCATTCCCTTCCTATATCAGACCCATCTCACCGTAGAGTTTCCTAATGAAATGGGGCACGATAAGAGCCAAAGACCCTAAGGAACACGTGACACTTGTCAGTCTCTGCAGAGTGGGGTGTGGTGAAATGGCATGGCTGTTATGCCTGATGACCAAATGCACACCCCAATGCCTGTCACTCTCTGCAGGGTGGTGGTGGGGTTGGCTTCAGTTCAATACTTCACTGCCATTCCTATTACGCAGCTCTGTAACTTCTACGCTACCACTGCCAATGCCAGCAAGCAAACATTCGGCATTGACAAATGCTTGTTATTCTACTCTTGGTACCAAAAAACAGATGTCCAGATGAGTTGGAGCACTACCGGATGTTTAATGTTCACCCGTCAATGTTTTATACTTAGCACAAACTTAGAATTAAAACTGATGGTGTTCCATTTTATGCTCTTCGTCTGTATAAACTGAAGTAGGCAGCTAAATGGGCGGCCTGAATCTAGAATGTTTCTTTAGCAACAATATACCTGCTCAGGACAGATACCATGCTCATTAAGGAATGTTTCTTCTTGAGTTCAACTACAGGGACGAGAGGGAATTCACTGAAACTCAGAGGGGGAGAGTCAAATTGGACGTCAGTAAGCACTTTTTCACAGAAAGAGAGGTGCACACAAGTGAAACAAGCTGCCGGAGGAAGGGGTACAGGCCAAATCAGATGACAGCTTCAAGCAGGGATGGAACAGGCATGTGGGTTTAGTAAGGGGGCAGAAGATAGGCCGCTAGCAACAGTGCAGAATTCTTTAATAGGGATGGACTGACAGGCCCTTTTCTGCCATCATTGTCTCAGTACAGTATGTACCTATGGAGGTGCAGAATGCTGGTACAGTGTAAGGCTTACTGAAATAACTGCACAAGCCTCAGGCTTACGGCACTTCAATTGAAATCCTCTTTGCATTTTCTGGTGCATGTCTTTATATGGCATCCCAGCTTATCCATCCATATGATTCAATTGCTTTGGTACATTTGATCATAAAACTAAGTTAAACGAATATCCAGGAGACATGCCAGTCCATAAAATTATAATTGTATCTTAAGGCAGTTGTTTGGGTCAGAGAGGTATTTGTCCTAAAACTACTTTCCGTACACTGTTTCTACGTCATTAACCCATTTAATTATTCACAGGGCCATTCAGTGCTAGTGTTACATAAATTGTCTATCCAGACAGGTATAATTATTCTTATCATGCATTTTCAGCTGGTTTATATGGATATTATTCTGCTTCATTACGTGTTATGGCAGATGTAGCATGTGTTAGTATTTTATAATGTCAGTTTCAATTTGTGAACAACGAGCAGTGATTATCATTTCAAAATGAAGTACTGTAAGGTTAAATTTGCAATAATCTTAGTCATAAGATATTTCTAGATAAAAAACAGAGTTCTGTTGTGCACACTTTTATTGTTTGCCATTTACACACTGCCATTAGATGAGACCATAAGACAGAAGGGCCTGGCGTTTGACTCGTATGTAGTTGATATCCAGCTGCACCTGTCGTGTTCACCTGACAGAATTCATGTTGCCTCTGTGTTGAGACAGGGTGTCTTTCAATAGATTTAATGATACAAATTCTCACTAGGGAGTCAGCTCCCGGACCTTGTGGTGAGACAGCTCCATGACGTTGTAGTGAATCAGCTCCATGTCATGGTAGTGAGTCAGCTCCATGTCATTGTATTGAGTCAGCTCCATGATGTTGTAAAGAAGTCAGCTCCATGTCATTGTAATGAGTCAGCTCCATGTCATTGCAGTGAGTCAGCTCCATGTCATTGTAGTGAGTCAGCTCCATTACCTTGTAGTAAGCCAACTCCATGAAGCTGTAGAGAATCAGCTCCATGTCTTAGTGAGTTAGCTCCATGATGCTGTAGTGAGACAATTGCATGACACTGTAATGAGTCAGCTCCATTACGTTGTACTGAGTTAGCTCCTTGATGTTGTAGTGAATCAGTTCCATGACAGTGTAGTGAGTCATCTCCATGACGCTGTAGTGAGTCAGCTCCATGATGTTGTAGTGAGTAAATTCCATGACACACTGTAGTGAGCCAGCTCCATGACACTGTAGTGAGTCAGCTCCATGATGCTGTAGTGAGTCAGCTCCATGATGATGTAGTGAGTCAGTTCCATGACCCTGTAGTGTCAGCTCCATGACGTTGTAGTGAATCTGCTCCATGACATTATAGTGAGTCAGTTACACAATGCTGTAGTGAGCTCCATGATGCTGTAGAGAGTCAGCTCCATGATGTTGTAGTGAGTTAGCTCCATGTTGCTGTAGTGAGTCAATTCCATGACACTGTAGTGAGTCAGCTCCATGATGCTGTAGTGTGCCAGCTCTGTGATGTTGTAGTGAGTCTGTTACATGACACTGTAGTGAGTCAGCTCTAGACAGATAGACAGATAAATAGATAGATACTTAATAAAAGCGCCCCTTCCCAGAGGCTCAGAGCCTGTACAATTCTTAAAACAACATCGTTAAAGACACTTCCAACAGTCACATTGCAGAGTAAATAAAACAGATTAAACATAATGGCCAAGATATTCAAAGGGTTGCACCTGGTGCAACTGAATTACTCACAGCGCAACTTGCAGAAATGCGCCTGGGCAATATTCAAAAGGGGAATTGCACAGCGCAATTCCCAATGCGCTTGGGGCGCAAAGATAATGTATGCAGATGTCTCCAGGCGTGCCTCCATGCACATGCTGCACATCTCAATATTCAGCTCGGGATATGCAGTACATCTGCCAGCACATCCCAGAGTTGTGCTGCATACCTGGGCACAATTTTGAGCCCATACAAAATGGCTTAACTGCTAGCCACCCACAGATGTGCTGCTGTATTGCAATGCCCAACACAGCAGCCACCAGCCATGGTGGCTACCCCTGAACACTGTTCACAAGCCCCCACATATTTCCCTGGCAGTCTAGTGGTACCCCCCTCCCCACCCGTACCTCCGATCACTGTATTATTATAATTCAATCTCCCTGGTAGTCTAGTGGTGCCCCCCTCCCCACCGGTAACCCCAATCGCTGTATAATAATATTTTTAATCTCCCTGGTAGTCTAGCGGTATCCCTCTCCCCTCCGGTAACCCTGATCACCATAGAAACAGCAGTGTTCAGTCCCTGGTGGTCCAGTGGCACCCCGCCCCCATCCACACAGGACCCCAGCCACCCAGCTCCCCTCCCCATCATCGGTGGGCAGCAAACCACCCGCATGCCTCAGTGACTGCCTGCTGAATGACAGTTACAGGATCAGCTGCAAACCCATTGGTCCACACAGTGGCTCAATGGGCTTGCAGTGCATATTGTAATAGCCATTCACAACTTTGTGAATGAAGTCATTCATTCACAAAATTGTGAATGACTATTACAGATGCACTGAAGCCCATTGGTCCACAGTGTGGACCAATGGGCTTGCAGCTGATACTGTAAGCTGTCATTTGGCAAGCAGCCACAGAGGTATGTGTGGTGAGTTTGCTGCCTACCGATGAGGGGGGAGTTGGTGGGCTGGGGTCCCAGCGGGTGGGGGCGCCACAGGACCACCAGGGACTGGGCATTGTCATTTCTTTGGTGATCGGGTTACCAGTGGAGGGGGGGTACCACTAGACTGCCAGAGAGATTAAAATGATTATAGTATGATGATCAAAGCCACGGGGGGGGCGGAACCACTTGACTACCAGGGCAGTTTATTTTTTTCACAATGGGTGATTGGGGTTATGGGTGGGGAAGGGAGTACCACTAGACTGCCAGGGACTATATTGAGCTGTATTTATGGTGTCGTTGGTACAGGATGGGGAGGTACTACTGCGGTCCCTGGTGCACCAGGTGCATTATCGCTGGCCAGCCCTGCACAGCACATGCAAATGAGGCTGTAATGACAGATTCAAACACAAATATGCAAATTGATACATTTGCATATTTGTGTCTGAATATCAGGAATTTGCGCACGGCGTATTTCAGATGCGCTGGTGCATTTCCAATTCCTGGTATTCAGACCTGTCTGGGGGATGTGCCAGTGCATTGTATTTGCATTGCGTGCATTATTTGCTATATTCAGAAGAGATGCACCATGGCACATCTCTTTCGAATATATCCCTTTGTTGCGCTGTACCAGAACTTGCACCATTGCCAGATGCAATTCTGAATATCGGGCCCTATATATCTATCTACCTTAAAAACAAGACAGTCAGTTGGCTATACAGCTTTATAGTTAAAAAATATCATAACCTTGGCAAAATAGAAATGTCTTCAGCCCTGTCTTAAAGGTTTCCACTGAGGGTGCCTCCCTCAGGTAGCCTGGCAGTGAATTCCACTGGGCTGGTGCAGCAACCGAGAAAGCCTGATCTCTTGACTGCCGCAACCTAGCCCTGGGACCACCAGGAGGCAGCTCTCAGAGTAACAGAGAGAATGAACCATGCAATGAGGAACCAGGAGATCTTGCAGGTAGCATGGTCCCTGACCATGCATGGCTTTATAGGTCAGTAATCAGATCTTGAAGGCAATCTTCCACCTTATTGGCAGCCAGTGCAGTCCGCGGAGAATGGGCATCATATGATCTTGTCTCGATGCACCTGTTAACAACCTTGCCACCCCATTCTGCACCAGCTGCAGATGACAGATGTTGCCTCCAGATAGCCTAGGTATAGAGCATTGCAGTACTCCAAGCTAGATGTAATGAAGGCATGCACTAGGGTGGCTAGGTCATCAGCTGATATCAGGGCTCGGATCTGGGCAATGCTCCTAAGATGATAAAAACCACTTTGAATGATGGTTGACACCTGAGCATCAAGTATCAAGCCATTGTTAAAGACCACACCCAGATCCCTAACCTGAATTGAGGGTGTTGGGGGAACACCTCTCAGTCTCAAACCAGGATCATTCCCCAACCCTTCTCCATCCTGCCGATGACCCAGGTCCACCACCAGTACTTCTGTCTTGTCTGGGTTGAGTCGTAGCCAGTTCTGAGTCATCCAACTCTGCATCTCTGCCAGGTAGATGTTAAATACAGAAGCTGCCATCTGGTTTTCAGGCACACAGGACAAGTATAGCTGGATATCATCAACATAGCAATGAAAGCCCAGCCTATACCACCTGATAACATCTCCTAATGGCAACATATACACCATGAACAACAGAGGTGACAGAACCAAACCTTGCGGAACTCCACAGTGCAGAGGCATTGGGCTAGATGAGGATAACCCATCATCACCCTCTGCACTTTGCCTATGACATAGGACCTAAACCAGCTGATGGCATTACCAGTTTGTCCACCAGTTCCACAGTCAATCCAATAGCACCTGATGGTCAACATCGTCAAATGCCAGGGAGATCCAGAAGAACAAGGATGGTATGTTCTCCTTATTCTCTCACTATCAGGAGATCATTCAGCACCTTCTCCAGGGCAGTCTCCATACTATCCCCAGGTCTAAATCCAGACTGGGAGTGCTCAAAAATGGCAGAGGAAGCGATACAAACCTCATCATGAATGGCCACCCCTTTTTCTAAAACCTTCCCTAAAAATAGGAGGTTTGATACTGGTCTGTAGTTGGTGTAACACTCCGGGTCCAATGAGGGTTTCTTCAAAAGGGGTCTCACCAAGGCCTCTTTCAAGGACACTGGAAAGACCCCACTCCCAAAGGAACACCGGACGATTTCAGCAACCACAAGCCCAATCAGGCCCACATAACCAACTGAAGGTCGGCTTGGACCTGGGTCTAGATCACAATGGGTTGGTCATAGCCTCAAGACTATCTCAGCTACCTCATCCACTCCAACTGGAGTAAACTCAGCCCACACAAAAGGAGTGCTCTGGCACGTCACCGGTCCGATCCCACAAGCTCTTTGAGCAGTACTGGAAGAGATCTCAGTCTTGATAGAGGACACTTTGTCTGCAAAGAACAGTGCAAGTTCATCACACCTCGTGCTTAAACTAGCTCCCCCAGTAAAGAGACAGGCCGGGTGCAACAACCCGTCTACAGTATGAAAAAGCTGAGCTGACCTGTTCCTTGCTGCAGCAATCTCCCTTGACAGAAAATCTGTCTTTTTCTGGGAGGTTGCCCTTTGATAGTCACCATAATGTGACCTCAAAGTCAATTTGTCCTCCATCAGTCCTAACCTCTATCAGTGCCGCTCCAACCTCTGTCCCTTAATCTTTAACTTCCTGAGTTCCCCATCAAACCGGGGGGGGAGGGGCTCTGGTAAGTAGATGAGGGCAAGACATGAATAGGTGCAATAGAGTCAAAGGCAGCAGCAACAGCCATATTATAGGTGGCCACTGCCTCCTCCACACCCATCGCACATGCAGTCTCCACACTCGATAGGTCCAGCACCACCTGTGGTCCTGTTGGGGACAATCCTTGCAAAGGGCATTACTGAACCATCTCCACAGAGGACAGACCCTCAGGGGTGACCCCAAACATGAACCTCACAGTGCTATGATTTCACAAAACAACTGGATAAATCATGAGGTCATCGACCCCAAGACCCAGTATGATCAACAGGTCCAATACGTGCCATTGCGAGTGGGTAGCTGAGGTAACAAGCTGTGACAGGCCCAGAGCTTCCATGCTCGGGAGGAGGTAATGACCAAATGATGAGACTCCATCGTTGACCAAGGCATTGAAATCCCCTAGAATTATCCATCTGGGGGATTCCACCACTAGGCTGGCAGAGAACTCCCTGACCTCCTACAGGAATTCCTTCTCCCCATTTGGTGGACAGTATATTAGAAAGATTCTGTAACCTGCAGCAGGACCCCCCACCCCCACATGATGTTGTAGTGAGTCAGCTCCATGACACTGTAGTGAGTCAGCTCCATGATGTTGTAGTGAGACAACTCCATGACACTGTAGTGAGTCAGCTCATGATGTTGTAGTGAGTCAGCTCCATGTTGTTGTAGTGAGTCAGCTCCAGAACATTGCAGTGAGTCAGCTCCATGACATTGTGACCCCTCTGGCATTCTTGAAAAATTTATTTTTGCCCCAAACCTGGGAAGTCAAAAGCGAAGGCTAGCAAAGATAGTGTACAGCATTGTTTTTGATATTTATGGGGTTTTTTTAATTGTTTTTATGAATTGTACAGTGCTTTGATTTTAGAGATTGAGCTATATAAATTAAATTACTATTATTATTCATGGACACTATCCTCCCAGGATGAGATTTCCTTGTGCTTCAGTGGTACTGCCCTCCTGATCCCTGTTCCTGTAAAACATATATCCCTGGCAGTCCAGTGATTCCTCCGTCATATAGCCAAGTAACCACCCCATAACCAGCCAAACAACTCAGCACCACCACACTCCACCCACCGGTCTGGCACCTGACACCCTAAGAAGCTGTTTGTAATGAAATGTGTGTTCATTCCCATTCATTCAGATACTGTAGCAACCAGTGTGGTGAGAGAAGGTCCTATGCTAGTATCCTCTCCCTCGCTAGGGAAAGAGAGGGCCGAGGACGCATGTCCCAGACACTTCAGAATTCAGCCGCAGCACAGCACTGATGTGGTGGTGGGGGGTGGGTTAATGTGAGCTGGTGTACTTATTTCCTTCAGAAGTGTGTACTAATCTGCTCAGGGCAGCATCATGCCACCAATCACAGTTCACCTGTACCCTCCCTCTGCCTCACTGAACACGTTCCAGATTTTAGTTATAGCTGCTCATAGGATCGCCTCCAGATCTTGGGTAGGCTTCTCTTTTTAACTGGCAGACCAGCTATGAGCCCAGCCACCTCCTTCCCAAGCAGCTTTGGATGTTCCAGCCTTCAAAGGGGTGGGGAGGAGAATACAAATACTGTAGGCTCTGAGAAGAGACAGGGCAGGTCTCAGCAGCCACCCACCTCTCAGGAACCTCCTAAGCCAGTGCATCACTACTGCGAGGATGCCTGAGGCACTGCCTACCCACTCATTATGTGCCCTCCCACTGCAAGCCCAAAGTAGCTTTTAAAGATATCACCATAGGAGTCTCATACTGTCAAACCTCTAAGCTAAGCGGGATCGGGCCAGGTCTGTAGTAGGATGACAGACCTCCAATAAACACCAGGTGGAGGAAAATGAGGCAGAAAACTGGAAAATATTTCCTAGGGCTCCTTTCCTGGCCAAGCAATAAATAAACAAATCCAGTTGCTACACAGTACAGCAGGTGTGGGCACCCTGCTATATGCCACTCATCACACAGGACAGTTGGTATTTAAATAGGACTTACTAGTGCCATCAGATTTATGGTGTATGGAGTTGGGGTGTCCTGAGTTTGGAGTATTCAGGTTCGACCTGAAAGGGAAGAACAGAGAAGGCTGAGGAAACACAAAGGATCAGAGTTGCTAGAGGAGATAGATAGATAGATAGATAGATAGATAGATAGATAGATAGATAGATAGATAGAGAGATACTTTATTTACATAGCGCCCAATTCCTGAGACTCTGGGTGCTGACACAATAAAATCACAGTTCAGTATTATTTAAAATCACCCAACATACATAATTAGAAACAATGTACATACAAAATGTCACTCTATCAATAAAATCACATTATAAAGCTAATACAAATAGATACGTTTTCAGTCCCCTTTTAAAGGCTTCCGCTGATGGGGCCCCCCTCAGATAATCAGTCAAGGAGTTCCACAGGGTTGGTGTGGCCCCTGCAAATGCTCTATCTCCTGAATGCTACAACCTAACCCTGGGAACCCCCAGGAGGCCCCCCTCAGTGGAGCGGCGCATCCGGGCCGGACGGCAAGGGTAAGAGAGATTAGGGGGTTAGAATTAAACAAAATAAAATACTTATCTGATAGGCAGATAGGTGGTGTCTTGCTAGAGCTGTTGAAATAAAGGGAAAATAGGTTAGCATGGGGAACTTAGAGCAACGAGAGTAGAGACAGAAGTAGAGAGGCACACAAGGGTACAGTACAGCATAGGAGAAAAGAAGGGGGATATTTTAGAGGAAAAGATACAGCTAAGGTAAAAGTAAGGAAAACAGAGATACAAAGGTAGAAAATGAAAAAAAAAAGGAAAAGAGAATAAAAAGTGTTATGGGGGCTCAGCAAAAGCCCCTTTGCACCACTAGGAGAGCAGCAGATTTAAATAGTAGCCCTGATGGGCTAGTGGGGACCTGTTTGGGCTAGTTAGCCCTACATTATTTAAAAAGTGAACATTGGTGGTCCAGTGGGCTACAGTTGTCCCAGGGGACCAGTGTTTTAAAGGTATAGCCCTGGTAGTCTTGTGGGCTAACTCCCTGGTGGCCAGTGGCAGTGTCTTTTTAAGTTATATTTAATTATATTGAAACTTTCTCTATATTCCCCCCCCCCACACACACACACACACAAACACACACAGTGTCTCTTTGATCAGAGGAGAAGATTGGAAAGCACATCCGTGCTTCTTTTTTTTTGTTTTGAAACTCAACTTTATTTCTCACTTTGGACATGCACAAGATGCAATAACAGTATTACAACTGACTTAACATATGGCACCTGGTCAGTCCACTTGCCGAACATTGTAAGGTAGTACCTATTCACGCATCAAATATTCCTGTATAAGGCAACCTCTCCACTCTCTGTCTCTACTCTGAGATGACAACATACCAGGGTACACAATCTACAGGAGAAACAGGGAGGGAAGAAGAGGAGGAGGAGGAGGAGTAGCTCTCTATGTAAGGGAAGGGATCAAAGCAACAGAACTAAAGGGTAAACAGGGAGGAGAGGAGGCATTGTGAGTCACCCTGGAGACTGGAAGTGGCTCCACAATCTGCACAGGGGTTATATACAGACCCCCATCTCAGGGGGAGGAAATGGACAAGGAAATGATAGAAGGCATCCTTGGGATGGCAGAAAGAGTGAGATATTACTGATGGGAGACCTGAATGTAACCCCAGGTGGTGCTATCCTAAGGTACTACACCCTGCCTGCTTGACTACTGACAGGTTGAGGGGCCTAGGTTCTATGATGGGTGCCTCCACCCAGAGGTCAGGGTTTATAGGGGTTAAACCAGCTTGGTCACAGCCCTCTGGGACATTGAGATCCCTTTATTCCTCTAGTGGCTCACACAGTACACAGGAGTTACAGTCCCAATACCCACATATACACACTGTTCACTCATAAGGTACCACTTACCCTGGAGACTGATTCTGCACACGTCTCTGAGGACCCCCTGTAAAACAAGGTTAATCAACATACACAGCAAAAGGCAATGCTGTTTCCATAAGTACCAACACCACAAACAGTATATAGTATAATAACAACAAATCTGATTTATTTAGGGAACAGTAACACGGGAGGGGGCAATCAGGTTGATTAGTTTTGGCCAAGTTCAAATCACAGTACTGTGCACATATGTATAGGGTCCAAAATGTCACTTTCTGGGTACCCAGGATGGGGTGGGGCTAGCCAGGTCCATTGCCCGGGTTGGCTGGCAGGTGCAGATGGAAGAAAATGTATGCACAACTCCCAATTGTAATCCGACTGGATGGCTCAGTCCATGAAGAAGTGAAACAACAACAATTAGATGACTCACTTGTAATTGATAGCAGGCTGCAGGGAATACCCTGATTTGTACTCACAATACCCAAGCTGAGAACCGAATGGTGGATGTTCTTCTGGATTGCCAGAAACAACAGGGCATGGAGACAAGGTCCCTGTAACTGGACCCCACTGCAGTTGATAGCAAATGGCTTTAGTCCGAGACAAGATGGGGTTTGCTTCCAGCTTCAACACACAACACACAGCACACAGCACAGGGGATTGGAAATAGCGATTCCCCACAAGCACTATGCACATTCATATGTAAAAGGAAAGTACTATACCAAGCAGGCTGCTCCTAGATCCCGATCGCAATTACTGCAAAATACCCGGGAGCACACACAGCAGCTTCAGTTCCTGACAGACCGAACGCGATTCAGCAATTTCTCCAGTCTTCTATAGGGTGAGCCTGGTTTCCATTCTTCAGACTTCCTTCTTTCTCCTCACAAATTGGATTCAGTCCGAACTGGCACTTACAACGGTTGCAGGCCGAACCTCAGGGCCTCACGCGCGCTTCCCTCGCAAAACTATACACCGCAGAAGCATAGAGCTCCTTCTCTCTTCACTGTCACAACTGATTTGAGCTTTCCAGTAACAGAGCAGGACATTTCCTTTAGCTCCACACCATTCTGTTGGCTGGTTTCGCTGTCACTCACAATAAGACTCCCTCTTTTGGTGAAAAAAGGCACCAAGGTCAAAACTACATTTCCCAGAGTCACTGCCCATACAATCCCCTTGAGGCTGGCTCAAAATTGAGAGTCCAAGTTCCGATTCCTCCACAGGCTCCATCTTAAGGTCTCCCTATCATCCTGATTGGTCCAAGTCAGCAATTCAGGACCAAAATGAAAGAGCTACACTGAAACAGTTTGTGCGAAATGAAGACAGGTTAGACAAACTACATTTTCTGTCACTCTAAATGATTTCTGGCAAACAGTTATATCTTTCAGATGGGCTCCCTTTGCGCTCCAGCAACCGCAGACTGGAGCGATTCCTCCGCAGCTCAGGCGGGATTCGAGCAGGGAAACACTAGCCCCCTGGAAAAGATTAATTATGTCTGCAAGCAGACAGCTCTTAAAGGGACAGTATGTGGAGGCTCTACCAGCACTCACAGTGTTATTCTAATGGCTTAAACGCCAAAATCCAGCAGGCAGGGGGAACACTTAGGCAAGCTCCTAGAAGGCTTTTAGGAACCCCCATTTGTAGGGGAGTTACACCCTTCCTGGCCTGAAAAGAACTTGGCATTCGCATCAAGTGGATACCCTTATAACGCTTTAAAGCAACTACTAAATACATTTACATCACTAACAGTTAGGTTTGCATTCTTTAAACCACAATCATATGATAACTTTTGGTCATATGCACTTATTCTGTATTTCACAGCTTACTACATGTTACCACATTATACATACAATAACATTTTAACAACAGGTCATCACTTCCTGCACATGAAACTTGAAAAGAGGAGGGCCTTCCCTATCAGCTACCTGGGGGCTGGATGGGGCAGGGGCACCAAACCTAGAGGGCAACACAATTAACTTGGAGTTAGCACTTATGCTCAGTTTGGGCAATGAGCTTGGGGACACATACACTCCTTTATGGACAACATTGAGAGGTAAGTCCACAGGCCTCCCAGGAGAATCATAGCTGAGATGCACCACAGGCTTTAAAGCTCATCCAGTCTTTCTAGGGGGAACTGTTACAGTCTCTGCACTCTGAGCCTCATTTTCAGCATTGTCCTCACTTGTCAGGGAGTCTCCATTGGGGTAGAGAGCTAGAACTTGGGGCACTTTCAGCTCCAGGAGTTACAATCTCTGAGTCCACAACACTTGGCTCACATGGAGAGCTTTGGACACTGGCAGTGGACCATCAGGGCACTCAAAATACTCTTCTTGTTCTGGTATATCACCAGTCTGTTCCAGTTCATCATTTTCCTCCTCTGAGAGCTCATACAGTTCCACCATGCACAGTGATTCCATGTCATCTGACTTGATACTTTGCTCTTCACTTTCTGGGAGCATTGGCTCCAAAGACAAAGCTGGGGGCTTAGGCAGTCCAGAAGGCCCAGCTTCATCTCCAGGTTTGGTTAGGGGATTGCCCAGAAACGATCGACTCAGTTCGTAAGAAGGGTAGTATTCAAAGTCACACTCACTTTCCTCTGATGTGGACTGACAGTCATGTTCAACTGGGACTTGTTGTGGGGAACACTTTAACTCAGCATCTGTAGGTGCAGACTTTCCTTGCTTTTGCTTAGCAGCAGCTCGGGTCACTGGTCCAGAGAGAGCACTTTCTTGGGGCTCAGACTCAATCAAGATTTGTCCAATGGGCAATAAGTGATTTCTATGCATTGTTTTAATATTTTTTGAATTATTCTCAGTCCTTACTTTGTACACCGGCAGACCATCTAGTTTGCCTACCATAATGTGGGGGAGATGGTGCCACCTATCAGCAATCTTGTGTTTGCCATGCAGTCCCAGATTTCTTAGCAACACACGATCTCCCTCCTGGAGTTCCTGTGCTTTCACCTTTTTATCATACCTTTCTTTGTTGGCCAGATTTCTTTTGGCAGCCATGGTTTGAGCCAGTTGGTAGGCATGATTTAGCTGGGCCTTTAACTTTTGCACATACTAGAGATAGTTATCAGCTTGAACCCCATCAGGAGAAACTCCAAAACAAACATCTACTGGTAGTCGGGCCTCTCTTCCAAACATCAGGCAGTAGGGGGAGAACCCAGTGGCATCACTTTTGGTGCAGTTGTAGGCATGTACCAAGGTGCTGATTTGTTGGCTCTATCTAGGCTTGTCCTTGGGGTGGAGGGTGCCCAGCATACCTAGCAGAGTGCAGTTGAAACGTTCAGGCTGTGGGTCCCCCTGAGGGTGGTAAGGGGTGGTTCTGGACTTTCACACACACCCCCACAGAGAAAGCATCTCTTTGATCAAATGACTCTCAAAGTCCCTCCCTTGATCAGAATGGATTCTTTGTGGAGCCCCATAGTGAGCAAAAAAGTTTTCTACAAGCACTTTGGCCGCAGTGGATGCCTTCTGGTCCTTGGTGGGGAAAGCTTGAGCATATCTCGTAAAATGGTCAGTAACCACCAGCACATTACTAATATTTCTTTGATCTGGCTCCAAACTCAGAAAGTCAATACAGACCAGCTCCATAGGGGTACTGGTGACGATGTCCACTGGTACAAGACATTTTCCACCACCATCGGACAGTGGCCCATTAGCCTGCCAACTTCCTCTCCCGGTCGCATGCCTGCAATACTAACTGCCTATGGTGCCCTCTATCTCTTATTGTTACCGCAGCCAGCTGCCTACTGAAACTGCTCGTTTTATGAATATTATCACAATGTATGTCATAACTGAGTATCATTATTTTTTCTTTTAGTTGTTTTGGTTGTTTATTGTGCATTCTTTTACTACCTCTGTATGTATGTTGACCCTCATCCTTTGACGTGGAACCTTTGTAAATGAGCAGTTTCTGCTCAAAGGTATTTGTAATCCGAGAATTTAATAAATAAATAAAAATGTTAACAAGGAGGGCAGCCCTCTGGGGCAAAGCTTTCCTCTGTAAGCAGTGACTACAAGTTCTAATGTGTTGTTCAACATCAGCCCCCATCTTAGGCCAATAGGATCTGGATCTCACCAAGTCAAGTGTTCTGTCTATGCCAAGGTGCCCCATGTGGTTGTGTAGGGACCTCAGCACCAAGTCTCGAAGGCAGGGGCAAAACTAGCTGTTGTTTATCTATTTGTCCCCTCTGTCTACTGTTTCTCTGTATAACAGTCTATTAATCAGTTTCAACTTAGGATCTTCCTTGTATAACAATGCAGTTCTCAAATCAGTGGAGCGTAACTTGGATACATCTTTCCCTGCATAGAGGGCTTCTAGAGCTGATTTGATCATGGGATCTCAGGATTGAGCCCGCTGAATACTGCCATTGTCCAGCTGAGGCAGTGCACCAATGTCTATTGCAGTAAAGTGGCAATAAGCAGCAGGTATGCAATTCTCAGAGGGTCCCAAACAATCCACCATACAGTCCACTGCGTCCGTGGACATTTGTTCCTCCCTGTCAAACTTCTGGCAGAGTGTTTGAATATCAGGTTCTGACAGTCTGATCCAGTCATTCCGGGGAACAGGCCACCGTGAGAGAGCATCAGTATCTATATGGTTCAGGACTGCTCTGTATTCAACAGCATAGTCGTATGTAGATAATGCAGAAAGCCACCTATGGCCAGTAATAATAATAATAATAAAATGTGTTTAATAAAGCGCCTTTCAGAGTTTCAAAGCGCTGTACAGCATTAATACAAAACATAACATACAGTATATTCAAATATATATAATATAAAATCAGGATAAAACAGGAAATGCCTTTCCCCATAAAAAAGTCTTTAGTGCCTGCTTAAAACTCCCCACCATCCTGCACTCCCGGAGCTGACGGGGCAGAGAATTCCAGAGGGTAGGTGCCGCAAATCCAAAGGCAAGCGCCAGATGACTTCAAGTTAACCCTCGGAATCTCCAGCAACCCCTCGTCAGCCGAGCGGAGCTGTTGCAGAGGGGTGTAAGGCATCAGGAGCTCTTTCAAGTAATCGGGACCCAATCCCTGTAGGGCTTTGTAGGTCAGAAGACCTACCTTAAAGGTGATCCGCCACTGTATCGGCAGCCAGTGCAGAGCGTGCAGCACTGGGGTGATGTGAGATCTTCTAGATGCCCCAGTCAACAAACGTGCTGCTGCGATCTGCACTAGCTGCAAGCAGCGGATATCAACCCCAGGAAGCCCTAGATAAAGGGAGTTGCAGTAATCAAGGCGCGATGTCACAAAGGCATGGACCAAAACAGGCAGGTCACTGGGTGGAACATGATGCCTAATCCTGGCAATGATCCTAAGATGGAAAAAGGCCAACTTGACAACTGCCAACACCTGATGTCGAAGAGTCAGACCAACATCAAGCTCCACTCCCAGGTTACGCACCCATTCAGAGGCGAGAATCTGGTTCTCCCCCAGGACTAAAGCAGAAGGAAGCCCAGTCCTCAGTCCCTCTACCTTATGACCCGGGTCCACAATCAAAACCTTTGTCTTTCCTGGGTTCAACTTTAGACCACTGGAATTCATCCAATCTTGGATTTCTGCGAGGCAGTTGCTCAGTGTCGAGATAGCACCAACCTAGTCAGATGCAAAAGACAGGTAGAGCTGGGTATCATCAGCATAGCTGTGAAACCTCAGCTCATACCATCTTACAATGTTCCGAGGGCATATATACTGTGAATAGCATGGGGACAGCACCGAGCCCTAAGATACTCCATGGCAGAGAGAAGGCCCCAGATAAAAACAAACCCGAGACCACTCTCTGCGTTCTCCCTGCAAGGAAAGATGAAAACCATCTGAGGACCGTACCTGACTGCCCACAGATGAACTCAGCCGTTCGAGCAGAACCCCATGATCCACAGTATCAAAAGCTGATGATAGATCTAGGAGAACCAAGATAGAACGGTGTCTCCGATCTCTCGCCATCAAGAGATCATTGAGCACATGAACCAGAGCAGTCTCAATACTATACCTCTTACGAAAACTAGATTGGAGAGGTTTGTATAAATTATGGATGGTTAAATGGTTATCCAATTGAGCAGCCACAACTTTCTCAATAACCTTCCCCACAAAAGGGAGGTTAGAGATAGGCCTGTAGTTTGCTAGGTTCTCTGGGTCTAAAGAAGCTTTTTTCAGAAGGGAGATCACCACCCCCTCCTTCAGGGAGCTAGGGAACACATCCGTATCTAAAAAGCACTGGACGATCTGAGCTAAGACCGGGCCAATGATCTCATTACAATCCAAGATCAGGGAAGTAGGGCCTGGGTCTAAACTACAGCATGTGGGACGCATCTCCTGGACAATCCTCATAATATCTACGAAGTCTGGCAGGTCAAAGGCACTCCAGAAAATTCCAGGCTCTGTGACAGGGCACCGATCAACAGCAACCCCTTAGAGTAAAGTTGGTGGCACTCCTCCTGATGTCGACAACCTTTTATGCCAAGAAGCGAGCGATCTCATCACAATCAGTTTGTGTAAAACTGACGAGCTGCTGACAGACTGGGCTAGCCAGTCTGTTAACAGTTCTGAAGAGTTGAGCCGGTCGATTCAGGTAGACAGAAATTTCCCTGACAGGAATTCTGCCTTCTTAGGGAAATTTCTGTTTGGTAGAGTTTATAATGCTCTGGGCAAATACGGTGGTCGGCATCAGTGGCAGTCTTCTTCCAACGACGCTCTAACCTATGCCCCAACTTCCGTAACTCTCTCAGAGCCCCATCAAACCACGGGGCTCTGGGGCGATGCAGAAGGGAGCGAACATGGACAGGAGCAATCTGATCGAGGGCTACAGATATGGCCCCATTATAGGCCACCACCAACTGCTCAGGATCAGTGCAAGACTCGTCCAACAACGAGAGGTCAATAACCACCATCAGGTCTTCAGGGACCACGTTCCGCAAAGGGCGGTACCTGACCAACTCCACAGGGGCCGACATACCAAGGAGGGCCTCAAAACTGAACCCAACTGAGTAGCATCCAACTTACCTGAAGTCTGCACATAGGTCAAAGGATTATTGTCAGTTTTTACCAGTATCTTAGCCCCATACAAGAACTCGTGGAATTGGTCAACAATGGCCCACTTAAAAACTAGGAACGCTAACTTATATACAGGATAGTTCTTTTCAGATGGGGTCAGGCTTCTACTTGCAAAGGCCACTGGTCTCAGGCCATTCTCATGCTCCTGGTACAACACAGCCCCCAAACCTTGCAAACTAGCATCAGTGTGTAGGACATAGGGTTTTGCTGGATCTGTATAGGCCAGGACAGGAAGGTGGGTAAGTTGATATATAATCTCATGAAAAGCAGCTTCACAATAGGTGTCCATCGTGCCCCAAAAACTTAATTAGGATGGAAATACACTCTCTCAGTCTCAGGGGGAGTTGACCTCTTGTATTTTTTGTGGGTAGGAGGGTAACCCTGAGTAAGATTAAGTAAACGACGGATCACTTTTGAATAGTCCTTGATGAAACGGCGATAGTAGCCAGAGAATCCCAGTAATCTTTGCAGTTCTTTTAGATTGTGGGGCTGTGGCCAGGTGGTCAAGGCCTCAAATTTCCTTGGGTCGGTCTGTATTCCCTCGGTGAAGATTATATGCCTCACATACTTTACAGAGGTTTGAAAGAACTGACATTTATCGATGGACAGTTTCAGGCCAAAGTCTTCCAGTAGGTCCAACACCTTGAATAATCTGTTCTCATGTTCCTCCAGTGAGCTGCCAAACACAATAACATCATCTAGGTATACCAGGCACTCTAATAAGTTCATGTCCCCCACTGCATGCTCCATCAGTCGTTGAAAGGTGGCTGGGGCGCCTGAAATTCCTTGAGGCATCCTCATGAACTCATAGAAACCAAGTGGGCAGATAAAGGCTGTCTTCTCATGGTTTTCTGGGCCATCGGGATCTGGTAGTACCCATCATGAAGATCCAGCACGGAAAACCACTTGCTACCATTCAGGCAGTCTAAAGCATGCTGGATGTGGGGCACTGTATACTGATCAGGGATAATCCGCTGGTTCAAGGTGCGATAATCCATGCACATCCTTACTGTCCCATTCTTTTTTCTCACTACCACAATAGGTGAAGCATATGGGCTTCTGGATTCTTGTATTACACCAGCAGCAAGCATCTCTTGCAAATGCCGTCTCACATCATCTATGTCAGCAGGTGCCAGGCATCGAGACCTCTCATGAAATGGCCTTTCATCATGCAGCCGGATGTGGTGCTCAGCTCCGTGCACACATCCTATGTCCCATTCTTTGAAAGAAAACATCTGGTCTCTCTGGGCAAGCTTTCTACTGATTCTTATCTTCCATTCAGCTGGCAACGGGGAGTCACCAAAATCAAACAAGTCAGGCATCACTCTGTCATTCTCCCATGAACACTTGTTACTAGGCAACACTGCAGTATCTGCACAATGTACATTAGCCAGGGTGCAACCTCTATTTACTTGAATCTCTCTATTAGACACATTATGAACCTGGACCATTACCTGTCTGGCATAAGCATGGGCTCTGGCAGGCAAAATACTTGGCTTGACCAGCAGTCCTTCTGGCAATTTCCCATCGCCTAGAGCATCCAGCATGAGGATTTTATTCTTGACATCCTTTCTGATATGGACCTCTCCCCGTAAGGTACACTGGGCATTTGGCACCAGGATCAGAGACTCAGGATCCTTTTTCAGACAATTCCAACCAGTTCCTCTGGTTCCACTTTGTCAGCATCTCTGGGCATCATAGGCCTTCCTGATCAAGGCCAGCATTCTTAAAGCTTTACCAGTCCGGGACCCTGTTTCTCATAACACAACCGCGCCAACCGTCCAAACATATGCGCATTCATCGCAATTAGTAGTGGAACCCCGTCATACAGTCCAGTAGGGGGACACACTAAGGCCAGGGTCTCTACTTGCTCGGCCACTCCAACCATGGAGGTGGGAAAAGACAGGCAAATTTGGATATATCCAGAGTAGGGGTAGGCCTTCTCACTTAACCCCCATACATGCAACCCCTCCAGTGGTTGTAAGGGTACATCAGACAAATGCTTCTGATACCAATCCTGAAACATAATTGTCACTTGGGAACCACTGTCTAATGCAGCTCTTGTAGACACTCCATTCACCTTTACAGTGGTCTCCATGGAGGGACCCACTATTCTGGACCAGTCTGGAGAGGCAGTAGCAGGGGCCTGGGCAACTAACCTTGCCTCAAAGGGACGTGAGTTAGCATTTTTAAGACCCTCACTGGGATCATTCTGTGCACCTCTTAACCACTGATTTGTTCTCTGAAGCTCTCCTTGTCGCCTATATACAACTTTGTCTGTGTCTTTTGGGGACCGTCATTCTCTCTTCATGTACCCATCCTTCCCACAATTATAGCAAAACATACTTTCTGGAGTTTGAGCTGGCCGAAGTGTCACACTGGGAGCCAGGACAGGGTACTACTAACTGGACACCTTGGTGCCATCTCTGTTTGTGGCGTGATAAGCATTTGGAGGCATCTCGTCAATTTTCCCACTTCCATGGTCAAGACATCGAGTTTTGAGCTGTTGTCAGCAGATGCCTGGGTGGGTACCCCACCCCCATAGCAGATGCAGTTGGATATAGGTCAGGGCCTGTACTTGCAGGCACGGCCTTCATAAAGGGACTGTTTTGAATTCCTGATCTCTCTCAGCAGTTCATCCCTTGGTGGCACACCCTCATTGGTCCCCACTTCTCAAGGACCTTCCGATGCTGTGATCACTTGTGCTGAGCTCACCCCAGAATTAAAATCCCCCTCCTCATCTTCAACCTCCTGAAGTTCTTTTATTAAGTCATAATAGTCCGGTGGGTTACCTCTTCTGTCTGGGAGCCTTAATTGAAGGAGCTGCAATTTAGAATGCTTTGCATGCTGTAGTAGGTGCTCCAACTTTACACGGTTTAAGTCACTGGAGGCTACCCCACCTTTTCGGTAAGCCTTCTGCAGAGCTCTTTCCAGACGAGTAACATATGCAGAAAAACTTTCCCCCGTCCACTGTTTTGTACCTTGAAATTTCCACATCAAGCTCTCTCCTGACTCAATGCTCCCAAAATTGCCTTCAAGAGCAGATAGGTACTTCTGGGCAGATACATCAGGATTTGTGGACCTCAAAAATGTAATGGCCTCTAAGGCAGGACCCCTCAGACTTTCTAGGATTATTTTTTGTTTCTCAGCCTCTGCACACTGCCATTCAGGTATCGGGGGGCAACACAGTCTATCCAGGTGTCCCAATCATCCTCCCCCTTGGGGGTCGGGAGGGTGCCAGAGAAGATCCTCAACCTTCGCAAAGAGTTGTGACTAATGGCAGGTAAAGAATTAGGAGCCTGCAGTGGTTCAGCCACAGAAAGAGGGGCAATAATGGGTGCTGGAGCGGGAGGGGGTGTTGGGGCAGGAACACCCGCGGGTGGCAGAAATAACTTCTTTAAGTCCTCCATAGTTTTCCCTTCCTCCAGCAACAATTTAGCAAATTTCTCCTCAAAAGTTTCAGATAGTGGGGGGGGGCTCATTCCCCCTCAGGTCTTTACTGTCCTTAGTTATCACTCTCCAGGCAGTGAGGGCTCCCTCTGGGGTAATAGTCTGTGGCACTTTTGAGCTATCTATGGGATCCTTATACTCTACTAGGGCCATGAAAGTGTGGGTGAGCAGATTAGCATGTCGACCCACCACCACAGGGTTTTATAAACCTTCCACCTTAGAAAGTACTCCCTCTACAATGTCCTTACTGGTACCCAGTGGGATATCCAAGATAAGAATAGCATTTTGGGGGTCGATCTCCTGCCCAGTACACCACTCCACCAAGTGGTGTACAGCCACTTCTGTTGGGGTATCCATTTATTTTTAACAGTGATTCGTAAATGTGACCACTAGAGGATGCTAATCCCACTGGTATCTCCAAGATGTAACCCCCAGGTGGCGCTAAAGGGCTACTACCCCTACCTGCTTGACTACTGACAGGTTGAGGGGCCTAGGTTCTATTATGGGTGCGTCCACCCAGAGGTCAGGGTTTGTAGGGGTTAGACCAGCTTGGTCACAGCCCTCTGGGACACTGAGACCCCCTTTTATTTCCCTCTAGTGGCTCACACAGTACACAGGTGTTACAGTCCCAGTACCCCACATATACACACTGTTCACTCAAAAGGTACCACTTACCCTTGAGACTGATTCTGCAGCACATCTCTGAGGACCCCCTGTAAAACAAGGTTAATCAACATACACAGCAAAAGGCAATGCTGTTTCCATAAGTACCAACGCCACAGACAGTATATAGTATAATAACAACAAATCTGATTCATTTAGGGAACAGTAACATGAGAGGGGGCAATCAGGTTGATTAGTTTTGGCCAAGTTCAAATCACAGTACTGTGCACATATATATAGGGTCCAAAATGTCACTCTCTGGGTACCCAGGATGGGAGGGGGCTAGCCAGATCCATTGCCCGGGGTTGGCCAGCAGGTGCAGATGGATGAGGCCCTGTAGGAAGAAAATATATGCACAACACCCAATCGTAATCCGGAGCCGGATGGCTCAGTCCATGAAGAAGTGAAACAATAACAATTAGATGACTCACTTGTAATTGATAGCAAGCTGCAGGGGAATACCCTGATTTGTACTCACAATACCCAAGCTGAGAACCAGATGGTGGGTGTTCTTCTGGATTGCCAGAAACAACAGGGCATGGAGACAAGGTCCTTGTAACTGGACCCCACTGCAGTTGATAGCAAACGGCTTTAGTCCGAGACAAGCTGGGGTTTGCTTCCAGCTTCAACACACAGCACACAGTACAGGGGATTGGAAATAGCGATTCCCCACAAGCACTACCCACATTCATATGTAAAAGGAAAGTACTATACCAGGCAGCCTGCTCCTAGATCCCGATCACAATGACTGCAAAATACCCGGGAGCACACACAGCAGCTTCAGTTCCTGACAGACCGAACGCGATTCAGCAATTTCTCCAGTCTTCTACAAGGTGAACCTGGTTTCCACTCTTCAGACATCCTTCTTTCTCCTCACAAATCAGATTCAGTCTGAATTGGCACTTACAACGGCTGCAGGCCGAACCTCAGGGCCTCACACGCACTTCCTGTACGAAACTATACACCGCAGAAGCACAGAGCTCCTTCTTTCTTCACTGCCACAACTGATCTGAGCTTTCCAGTAACAGAGCAGGGCATTTCCTTTAGCTCCACACCATTCTGTTGGCTGGTTTCGCTGTCACTCACAATAAGACTCCCTCTTTTGGTGAAAAAAAAAAGGTGCCAAGGTCAAAACTACATTTCTCAGAGTCACTGCCCATACAATCCCCTTGAGGCTGGCTCAAAATTGAGAGTCCAAGTTCTGATTCGTCCACAGGCTCCATCTTAAGATCTCCCTATCACCCTGATTGGTCCAAGTCAGCAATTCAGGACCAAAATGAAAGAGCTACACTAAAACAGTTCGAGCTGAAATGAAGACAGGTTAGACAAACTACATTTTCTCAGTCACTCTAAATGATTTCTGACAAACAGTTATATCTTTCAGATGGGCTCCCTTTGCGCTTCCAGTGACCGTAAACTGGAGCGATTACTCCGCAGTTCAGGCAGGATTCAAGCAGGGAAACACCTGCCCCCCAGAAAAGCATTAATTATGTCTGCAAGCAGACAGCTCTTAAAGAGACAGTATGTGGAGGCTCTACCAGAACTCACAGTGCCATTCTAGCGGCATAAACGCCGAACACCAGCAGGCAGGGGGAACACTTAGACAAGCTCCTAGAGTCTTTTAGGAACCCCCATTTGTAGGGGTTACGCAATATGCCAGATGTTAACTGGAGCACCTTGCTACAGCCACATCCAAGAGCAGGGCCATTCTTGATGCCCTACAGGGGAATGTCTCAGACAGCTAGTTTTGGAACCCACTCGGGAAGGAGCAATCTTAGACCTGGTACTCTCAAATGGGGATGGAGAGAGGATCTCTGATCTTGAAGTGGGTAGCCATCTGGGAACAAGCGACCACCAAACAGTGTGGTTCACGATAAAACTTAGCTGTAGAGTCAAGCCACACAAAAGTGAAGGTACTGGACTTCAGGAAGGCTGATTCTGTCAAAATGGGAGAGTGCCTCACAAAAACACTAGCAAACAGGCAAGAAGCTGGGGTGGAGCAACAATGTGGATACATCAAAACTGCCATCACAGAGGCAACAAGCCTTTGTGTGAAGCAAATAAACAAATCAAAATGAAAGAAAAAAACACTATGGTTCTCAAAAGAAGTGGCGGGGAAAGTAAGGGAGAAAAAGATAGCATTCAGGAAGTACAAGGAAACACAGAAGGAGCAGGATAGAGAACTGTACCAGTTATAGCAGAAGGAAGCAGGAAAGCAATCAGAATAGCAAAGGCCCAAACTGAGGCAAAGATAGCCAACTCGGTTAAGAAGGGGACTAAAACATTTTATAGGTACATTAGGGAGCAAAGAAAGATGAAGGCAGGGATACTGAGGCTGAATAAAGAGGAAGGTGGTTAGGCAGAGAGCGACAGTGAAAAAGCAGGGATACTGAACAAATATTTCTGCTCAGTATTTACAATGGAAAAGCAGGGGAAGAGACATAATCCAGTCAACAGAAGCACTCTGGATGGGGGGGTTGATATTAGTCCTTTAACAGAAGCAAGGGTTCTGAAAGAACTCTTAAAACTGAAGGTGGATTAAGCAATGGGGCCTGATGAGATTCACCCCAGAATTCTAAAAGAACTAAGGGAAGAACTAGTAACACCACTGACTACCCTTTTTAATAAATCTTGGGAGGATGGTGTGGTACCTGAGGACTGCAGAAGGGCAGGTGCGATTCCCCTTCACAAAAGTGGGAGCAAGACAGAGGCAGGAAACTACAGACCTGTCAGTTTGATCTCAGTGGTAGGGAAAATGATGGAATCACTTCTGAAGGAAGAATTGTTGAGTACCTAGAGGCCAGTGGGCACAGGACTCAAGGCAGCATGTATTCACAGCAGAAGGTCATGTCAAACAAATCTAATTGATTTCTTTGACTAGGTAACCAAAGTAGTAGACCAGGGATGGCCTACATAGACTTTAGCAAGGCATTTGACACAGTCCTGCACAAAAGATTAATAAACAAATTAGCCAGCCTGGGAGTGGGTCCCAGGGTGGTAGCCTGGGTAAAACACTGGCTGGACAACAGGACACAGGGGGTAATAGTAAATGGAGTCCACAGTGAAGAAAGGAGGGTTACTAGTGGGGTACCGCAAGGTTCAGTACTGGGGCCGATCCTTTTTAATGTCTTTATAAGTGACATTGTGGAGGGACTGGAAGAGAAGGTATGTCTCTTTGCAGATGACACAAAGATCTGTAACAGGGTTGATACGCAAGGTGGGGTGGAAAGAATGAAAAGGGACTTGGCAAGGTTGGAGGAATGGCCAAATGTATGGCAGCTTAGATTCAATGCAAAGAAGTGCAAAGTAGTGAACCTGGGAAACAAAAACCCAGGGGAAGAGTACACAATGGGGGTGAGATACTGACAACAACAAAAATGGAAAGGGACCTGGGGTAGTCATATCAGATGCCCTAAAGTTGGGCCAGCAATGTGAGAAGGCAGTATGGAGGGCTGGGGGATACTGGGATGCACAGGGAGAGGCATCACCAGTAGAAAACAGGAAGTTGTTGGCCCTCTGTACAGACAGTTGGTAAGACCACATCTGGAGTACTGTGTACAGTTCTGAGACCCCATCTCCATAAAGACATAGACAGGGTGGAGGCTGTCTAGAGGAGAGCAACAAAATGGTGCAGGGTCTGCACCAGAAGCAATATGAAGAAAGACTAAAGGAGCTTAAGATGTATAGCGTTGAGGAAAGGAGGAGAGGGGGACATGATAGAAACTTCAAATACCTCAAGGAATCAACAATGTCCAAGAGGGTAGCATCTTTCAAAAAGAGATGTGCAAGAACAAGGGGCACAATTTGAAGATAGAGGGAGATGGCTGAGAAGTAATGTGAGGAAGTATTTCTTCAGAGAGAGGGTTGTAGGGTTGTAGATGCATGGAGCAGCCTTACCGAGGAGGTCATAGAGTGAAAAACAGTGGGGGAATTCAAGAATGCATGGGACAAACATAAGGCAACTCTAGTGGGGGTAGGAGGAAGTAGGCTGTTGGTTAACTAGGATCTGCAGCTTATCCATTAGGTAGGGATATGGGCAGACTAGGTGGGCCAAGAGGTCCTTATCTGCCATCAAATTCTATGTTTCTATGTTTCTAACCCAAACCTTCTCTGGGAATATGTAAAATAACAGGCTGTACAAAGTGTTTTGTGGAACTTAAATTCCCATTCTCCCCATTGGGTAGCAGAATCTGCCAGGATCAGAAACAAACATGTCCCCATGTCTTTGTCGCTGTGTGTCAAAAGATATACACAAATGCAATAAATAGCCCAATAAACAGAACAAGAAACAATTACGTACAAAAAGCAAAACTATGTTTGTGTCCCGTTTCCAACCCAAATACAGTATGTCATATATCACAAGAATATTCTAAGCCCCACCCTGGGTGTTATACACCACCCAGACTACCAGGCCTCGTAGAAATTATCACCTGTAAGATGCAAGCAGGCTGTAAGCTACTCCATGTTATATATTCCAGACAGTCTCAGCTTCCACTCTTCTACCCCTAGTACTGTGGGGGTGAGTCAGTGTGAGGTCAGTGTTTTGAAAACTGATAGCACCATGCATTGGAATACTTCTACCCTTTTTCTAGGCCAGATCCCTTCCACCCATGTCCCCAGCAAAAAATGCTGGAAGGGGTCTGGAATCTCCACCCCCAGATACCGGATAGCTCCTGCCAGATGTTTATCCAAAAAGTGGCGAGCTTTGGACATAACCATAAAATATAAAGATGTGTGCCCAGTTCACCGCAGCCCCTTTAACACCTCTCTGATACTGTGATGCCAAAGTGACTGGTGACTGTGGAAACATAAAAAAACCTGAGAAAAAGTTTCCAGCGGAACTCCCTCCAGTCATATGAAGCAGAGACCTTTCACCCCCTGCTAACTAGCTAGTCCATTGCTCAGCACAGATCTCAATCTCCTTCTGCCTGCCATCTATCTTTGACTTTCAAGAGGTTACATCCTGTTTTCTGGAGTAATATTTTATACAACAACATATGCATTTTGTTCTATCCTGAAATACAGCTGACTAATACAGAAAGTCTTCCCATTTTGTTCTGTCCCTCTGAAGATACAGAATATTTTGCTTATCTAGTAAGTAACTCCTAACTGGTGAGCAGCAGTAAATGTCTGATCTAGTCATCGGGTATTTTTCTCATAGACTTTGATAAGAAACACAATGGTTACCATCGATAAGCTGCTCGACCCTGGTTAGTGCATTTCTACTCCAAGTTTTAAAACCAGGGTCAGTACATCGTGAGTCAAATTCCATATCCCCGTTAGTAAGGTAAGTGGACCCAGTTTGTTAGGAGTGTTAGTTAGCTATTAATTTTTTTGCAGTATAGTGAGGGAGGGTTTAACCCATCTGTTTGACACCTGCCTCATAAGATCTGATGTAGTTTTGGTAGTTAGAAATGCATACAAACTTCCATGCCTCTTTCAGTGACACAGATGCTTGTAGTCGGGGCGTGATCTGGCAGTGGCTCAAATAGCAGCTTGTTCTACTTGCAGGAGAATCCCTATACAGAATCTCACCCATCCACCCTTCCTCATGCTGTAGATGCCATTTCTGACAGAGCTCTAATGACATATAGAGGAAATCCTGGGGTGTTTTTGGTACCTGTGGTCGGTCCAGCAGTATCTCCTATCCTTTACTCCTCCAGTCTTCCAAGGCTTACTCTGATGGACAGGTGCTTCCCGTAGGCTTGTTTCCATCCTAGGATGGTGGCTGCAGCACTCCCTTCAGCTGATGTACAAGAGATCTAAGGGACATTAAGAAGGATCCTAGAGGACATACTGAACTTTAGGCGGCGGAGGCTCATATGGCTACAGAACTGACTTCTCTTTTGTCAAAAGTGGCTGGAAGGCATGGAAGGACCTGATGTTATTCCTTTTGTGTGGCAACCCCCCCAGAGATCTTCACTTTCCTGGACATCCCCCAGTGGAAATTGAGAGGGTGCGTAGATCGTTAGTGCATAAACCTCCTCCAAGAGCCAGACCCAGTCCAATACTGATAAAGTTGCTGAGGTATCCAGTTAAAGAGAATATTCTCAGACTTCTTCAAATGCAGAGACCACTGCAGAGGACAGATCACCCTGTCAGTTAATCAAGATTTCTCCATGGAGCTCATCCAGTGGAGACGTGCTTATACAGATATCAGGAAACCGCTCCGTCAAAGAGGACTGAAGTTTAATATGAGGTACCCAGCTTGTCTGCATATTATGGTCAGTGGGGCCTGTGATGGCTTTCACTTTCGTTGTAGACTTGTGAGAGCTTTAGGCAACTGCAACAGCAGAGGCCCGGTTATAACTATCAGAGCCTCTGATGTCAGCCAGACACAGATAAGAAAAACATTCCACAGTAACTGACTTCTCCAACTAGAAGAGACCAGTTTCCCTAACGGATGGTTTGAGAAATAGGATTTTTGAATCTGTGATGTCAGTGACATGCCACAGGGTGGGTTTTTTTTATCTCTAATAGGAGGTCTGAGGGTCAGTCAGAGAAGGATAGAGAAGGAAGTGTAAGCAATAAACCTGTAGAGACATAGAGAGACAGAGAGAGAGAGAGAGAGACGGACAAAGAGAGAGAGAGAGAGAGAGAGAGAGACAGATACAGATACAGAGAAAGGGGAGAGAGGGAGGGAGAGAGAGAGGGGGAGAGAGAGGGGGAGAGTTAGACTTTTTCTGTTTGAATTCAGAATGTAAACAAACCTTTTCTTTTTTTCTACAGAATTACTGTTCCCTATAGTTTTTTTATCCTATAGAATCTCTGTAGTTATCCTGAAATATTAAAAATACTACTTTTATATTTCACGGCCTGTGATTGAATCCTTTGAGGTACAGCTAACCAATCTTTCTGCCCCTGGAAAAGTAGGCTATGGTTACCATATACTATTGCCAAAGTAAGGTGTTCTCAGCTGTGACAGAGAGGGGTGGTCATGTGACCTTAAGCAGGGAGCACTGTACTGGGTGAGCAGTGGCTTGGAAGGGTCACGAACCTGAAGACTTCCCAAAAGACTAAGCTGAGTGGTGGCAGCTGCCAGAGGAGTAAGAAAGCTGGTACTCATGACAGAGGATGAGACTGGGAAGGACTAGTCTGTCACAGGCTCCCACATACCTGTCACACTCTGGAAGCAGCAGTAGCACTCCTCAGTAGTCTGGACTAACACATAGGACAGGCCAGCCTGGGGAGAAATGACAGTACCATGGTGGAGGGCCAAGCCACCCCGCTGGAGATTGGTGCAACACCAGGACAACAACCCCCACTGATCTCACCTCCCACTCACTGACTGAGGAGTGAACTGTGGCTCATCATTCCAGTGGGTGCGGATGGAACAGGACTCAAATCAAGAAACAGATCCCACCCTCCCATTCATACTCCAGGAGCAAGAGTCATGGCTCCCTCTCACCAGTCTTCTCAGTGGGCAGCGTGGGAATTGAAGTGTCTCCTAAAAGGTTCCTGCCCTTAGCTCAGTAGGAAAAGGAGACCAGAGACACTGCTAAAGTTCCTAGTTTATCTAACCCTGCTCCCACTCCTCTTCAATGATCTTGGCTAGAGGTGGCCTCAAAGACTCTCTTCCATTGGGCCTGTCCTCTGGGCCAGACTACCGCACCACCTCCCTGAGAAAACTGCTGCCCAGCCCCACTATCCTGGGCTAAATGATGGTTCTTTTTGCTAGACTGTAGTGGTGTGAAAATTGAGGCCATCAGTCCAAGACTGTGTTTGCGACTGGGACTGGCTCTCCATTTTGGACTTTTCCATGTTTGTATACCTCATCTTGTGGACAGTCTCGAGGAAGTCACAACAAAGAGCCTCAGACTTGCTGCACCCCATCTCTCCAGAGGTGTGGACATTATCTCTACCAAAGCAGGTGCAAGCTTGAGACTCTAACATGGCTGCTCTTACCCTGTAGACTGAGTGTGTTTCCTTTCCGGGCTGTGTATTTTTTCTATGCCAGTAAAGGGTTTATTTTGGTTCCCTGGTTAATGTTTACATGTTTCTTTTTTTTTCCAAGTGTTTTGGCTTCTCTGGGGAGGTTAGGTTAGGTTAGGTTAGGAGCACAAGACAGGTATGTTGACAAGGGACAGCAGCTTCCCCCAGCCGTTTATTCATAGTGGGCTGCTCCCAGAACCTAAGGTGGCAACACGTCTCCACCCTACTGCATTTCATTACCGGTTTGTGGAAGGTGCCAGTGAGCACACCCAGCATATTATTGACGTCAACCCATACAGTTTATGCCCAGTGCTCCATGTATGGAGGCCCTGAGATCTGATGTTGGGTGTAGGCAAGGGCCAGAAGTTCCCCCATCTCAACTTGTCCCTCCAATTTGCAAATCATGGAATAGAGGAGTCTGCTTCTTAGGGGCTCCCTCTATATAGTCCTTGTTTACATACAGTCACTACGTGCCCCTGTGGATCGCCCCTTCCCTGCCTACATGTCTACGAACCTGCATTCTCGTTAGGCTAAGATCATGACCAGATGAGGGATGTTTCCTGTCTCCACCCTTATTACCATCTGGTTTGGGGATCGGTGTAGTTCGAGTAACCCAAAGGGCGTGAAATTTTGAGAAAGTGTTTCTTCACAGTATATCCCCCCCGGCCCCAAGTATGATCACTCAGGTGAAATGGCATGTAAGGCTGAGAGGGAGTTGCTGGTAGAAGGGGGTGTACTCAACCACCAGGGTATGCTCAATATACATTAGGGTTGCTCTCTGTACTCCCCATTATACCCCGTAGCCACCTAGGATATACCTTTTATCTGTCTCAGGGGTACAGGAGGAGGTCTGGATATCCTATACCTTCAGCTGGGTTATATTGGGGGTATTTTACAGTGAAGGCATTCATTTGTATTAGCGTTACAGATTTCTGGTATATTAGGAAATGTTTTAATGTTTACTGGTTACGAACTGTTATGGTTATTGGTGCACTTTTTCTGTCCACTCAGGATGTGTGGCACAAGTGCCAGAGGTGATTCCCATTTCTTCCCATTACTTGGAGTGGAGGGCACTCTTGTAAAGGGGAACCGTTTACACGTTGGGTGGAATCTTGCTCCTCCTGGCAGTTTTGACCATGGTCCTCATTCCCAGAGGATTCTGTGGGACTCCTCCCAGCTCTGTTTCCCTTTCTTTGTTTGCAGACCTCAGGAAGGATTTTCAGAGTTGGGGCTGGGAGACCCTCCTGTGGGACAGCTCTTCAGAGCTTCCTGGAGTTTGGAGCTCTCACTCAGTAGGTATTACATTTTCCCCTACTGGTATTACTGCAAATTGGTTCTGCTGTATCTTTCCGCACATTTTACGCTTTTTTATGTGTATGATCACGTGTTTATATAGTGTATGGTGCACCTCCTTCACTGACATAAGGGCCTGGCCTCAGAGGCTTGCTGGGCAATTGGTGGGTACCCCCTTGGGAGGTACGACTGTGTGTTTCTTATTTTCATCCCCACCCATATGGCTTTCAAGCACCACCTCCGAGTTGATATCTCAGCTGTCTTGTGGAATGTCCAAGGCCTTAATTCCCTATTAAATGGAAAGTTGTCCTTATCCATCTTTGACATCTGAGATGCCAGGGGGACTTTTTCAGAAAACAAAACTGGCTAAAAGGGAAGCTAAAAAAGTTCGAGGAGGTGGGTAGGAGATGAAGCCCACTGCAGTGCAGAATCCTCAGACAAGGAGTACTGATTCTGATTCACAAGTCACTGAAGTGGTAAACAATGAAGTGCATGCGGACACCCTTGGTACAGTAAATGGGTCTTGTTATAAGGGTCAACCCCTGAAGGCCCACTTGTCCTGGCATCCATGTACGGCACCAGCAAGGATGACCCGGGTTTGTTCTTGATTTTCTCACAGGCTGTCACTGAATTCACTGCTGGTGGAGACCCTAGTTTAATTGGGGTGAGTGGTCCTTAGTTTGATGTTAGACCCACCGAAAGATGGTTCGGGGCCCACCACTGAACCAAATCATAAAACAGCTGATGTGGTGAAAACTATGATGAGAGATCTGGCATTATTAGATTTGTGGAGGACCCTGCATCAGGAGATAGGGACTTTTCTATTTTCCACCCTGATGCCTCTACCAGCCATATAAATATCCTTTTGGGTTCTCTGTAAATCATACAAAAACTGGTAAGCGCCACCAGAGAATCAATAGTATTGTCAGACCATGCTCCGTATCCCTGCTGATAATGTGAGGCCGCTATCTCCAGATTAGATTCACTAAAAATACCACCAACAGCTTAATCTGGCTCAAGGTCAGTTGGCATTCATCTGTATCCCCTCCCCCGGGTCGTGCCTAAAAATAGGCAGGATTTGTCTAGTGCACTTACCCAGTCAACAAAAACTAAATAAAAACTAAATAAAGATTGTCCTCCTGGTGACTGGATCCCCTGATGCTGTAGGATAAGACTTGCCTTCAGTGGACCAAAGAGGAAGTGGATGCATACTTCTGTATCAAAGATACACATGATGTGTCTGCTTACACCATGTGAGAAGCCTTTACGGCCCCTCTCTGGGGGCAGATAATGCAGTCTGTGGCCCAAAAAAGAGAGAAGGAGGTGGAGACTGGGTCCTGACAGACAATTGGGCCCATGCACAAAAAAAAAGGGTGCCTACATGTGTGTAGCTGAGGCACGTAAGCAACCTTATGATGGGAATCTGCGCACTGAACCCAACGCGGCATTCACAATCCTCATGCAAGGTGGATCCAAGCCTGATCCCCCGGCCGCACAGACAGCAGTGCACCAGGGCTGGTGGGGCATGCCAGCACTATGTGACATTTACCTAGGTGAGTAGTGCACACTAGAGGCACAGGAGGCACCTGTTACAAGGGGGACCCTGCTGTAAGTACTCCAACATGCCCGGCCCCGCCCACAGCCCTCCCACCCTGTGCAGGTAACCGACCAGGAACCCCCAACACATGCCTGTCCAGGTCCCTGCTTGTCCCGGCAACAGGCGGACCACCCCAACAGGCGTGGCCCGCGGGTGATCACCCCTTCCCACATGTCAGAGTCCCAACCCCAGAGCGGGTACCGGAGACAACCCCCAACACACACTGTGGCACCATTCCAGTGTAGCATTGGCCCCCACCCATCCACACACGGTGCACTGCCAACACACCAGTGTCCCTCCTCCCTGTCCCTGGTGCAGTGCCCATGCCCCTTATGTGTGGTGCACCATTGGTGGTATGGTGCCACTCGGTCCTCTGCTGCCTGATCACAAAACCCCACCCTGTCATTAGTGGTCAGTGTCCCCACCCACACGTACCACCTCCACTGCCCTCCACCCCATGCCCACCAGTCAGTGTCACTGCCCTGTATGTCCGGCAGCATTGCCCCCACACACACCACCTCGCCTGCTGGCCATCCAAGTAGTGCTGGGAGCATGTGATTCTATATAGGCAGCATGTTCCCTGCATCACTCGAATGGCTGGAGGCCATGGAGGTGTCTGGAGGGCTGTGCCACTGGACATCCAGGGTGGCGGCACTGACTGGTGGGTATGGTGGTGGGTGGTGGTGGTGTCCGTGCCACGGGGGGGGCTCAGACCACCATTGTGCTGGCAGGAGTGCTGGGCTCGGAGCCAGGGGGTGGGACATAGTCATGGGGCTGGGGTCAGAGTTGTGTGGTTGGGGGGGAGTGGCCACAGCCAGGACTGGGCATGGGATACATTTATGGTATGTGTAGGGGGGTCGCCTCCCACAGCATGCCATGGCTGGAGGGGTACCATTCTGCTGGAGGGGGGGTTACTACGTCAGGGACAGGCCACCCATGTCTGGCAGAGGGGGGCGGCATATGGGATGGGGCGGAGGTCATCCAGCTGCGGGTCTGTCAGTGCACTGGGTGGGCACAGTGTGCCATGGGCTCAGCCAGGGAGCCACACTGTCAGATGGAGACCGGCCATGCGGGTCAGAGTGCCTGTGGTTGGTATTCACGCACCCCGACCCGCACCTTACCATGCAAGGGATCCACTATGGAACCCATGACAGGCATTCAATTGGATGCCAGCCTAGGTCCTCAACTCCACCCCCTGCCACCCTGCAGAATCCTGCACACCGGGGGGAGTGGGGCCATGGACAGGTGCCCCGAGGGTGCAGGCGGTAGTGCATACCACATACCCTGCGCCTGTCCAGGGCCGCGGAGCTCCATGGGTAGGATATGCACCTCCAGTGCATAATTCCCGCCTGTTCATGCATAGGGCCCAATGTGACAGCCATGGAAAAGGCATATAAAGAGGCCAAATCCTCCAAGGAGAGACATAGCTTTCAGGCAGACCTGGTGGGCGCCAGGCTGCAAGTGAATGAACTACTGACCCACACTGCAGAGCTGATGTTGCTAAGATCACAGGTTCGGGGAGAATGGAGAATGGGGAGAAGCCATCCAGACTGCTATCATTCCGCCTCAGGAAACAGCAGGCAGAGAGGCATATAGCTGCCCTGAAAGACTCAAGGGGGTGGTGAGAATTCACAACTTGGCACAGGCAATAAATATCGTTATGAAGTTCTTTTACCAATCCCTGTATACCTCCAGTGATCCAATGGACCAGAGAAAGCTACGGTCTTTCCTCATCAATCTCCCTCTTTCTGAATTTGTCAGCAGAGCAGCAGGGCCTGTTGGAAACCCCCCTCACAGAGCTGATCAGGAAGATGATTTCATCCATGAACAGTCACAAGTTCTGGGGGGAGATGGCTTCCCCTTTGGTTTTACTCCCATTTCTCCTCACAGGTCAGTCCTATCCCATGTCAGGTGTTTACTAAGGCTCCACCCGCAAGCAGCTACCCACTTCCCTTAAAGAAGTGGTGATCACGGTCTTGCCAAAAGAGGGAAATAACTCCTTGTCACAAGGCAGCTATCACCCTATTTTGGTTATAAATGTAGATGCTAAGATTCTGGCAAAGGTGCTGGCCGCTAGGATGGAGAACGTCCTCCCTGACCTAGTTCATCCAGCTTAAGTGAGCGTTGTGAAAGGCTGCCTCAGCTTGGATCACCTTAGAGCCCTCATTAACATGTGCACACACTTTTACATAGAAAGAGTGGTGGGCACGTGCAACGAGCTGCTGGAGGCAGTGATACAGGAAAAATCAGTGAGCTGCTTCATGCAGGGATGGGACAGGCATATGGGGTTAGTTAGAAAAGGGGTGGCAGAAATAAAGGGGGGATGGCCACTAGGGCCGACGCAGAGTGTGTAAGCAGCGTGGGCAGTCTGCATGGGGGGATCGACTTTATTTTGCTGCCATAGTTTATGAATGTAGATGCTATATGTATACGCTAACTGACTAATGCGCTGATTGACAAAGAATGCTACTGTGCAAGCACTAAGGCAAGGGTTACCCCACAGGGCATTGGCCAGGAAGCCAAGTTTCAAAGAAATACAAAATCACACATGCCCCTATAATGCAAAGCATCATGGACTGTATATGCAAATCACCACAGAATATTATGCTGGTTGAACTTTAAGCAGAAATGTATAGTGCTGAAAGGCCTCTCACACAGTCTGCAAAGGATGCCAACAGAAGACACGCTTGTCAGACTAGGCACCTGTGGATCAATTATGATAAGCTGTAATGCCTTGTTGTTATCTCTGAATGGTGTCACATCCAGAGCTGTGGATACAGTGAAAGATAAGTGGGTCATTACGGACTACATGTTGACACTTGAATCTCAGGTGTCCACTGTCATTCATAATGGCTTTTTCCAGCTTAAATCCATATCCAATACCTGGAAACCTTATGACAGTCCATGCTTTTGTCACATCCATGTTGGACTACTGCAATGCTATCTACTAGGGCTTTCTGGAAGTCTGATGCATCCCTGCAGTTGGCCCAGAAGGTGGTAACACGGTTAGTTACTGGAACATCTCATAGGGAACACAGAACCTAGGTTCTCCAATATGCACTGGCCACCTGTTCTGTGATGCATTGCTTTTCAATGACTTGTTAGTTTACTGTACAATGTCCTGCACAATCTTGGTCCTGGTTACCTAAAAGGTCTCCTATCTCCCCAGACCTCTGTCTGCCCTCTCTGTTGCTCTGAAGTGGGAACTCTTTCTGTTCCCTGGTCAAAGTTGATGTTGTCTGGGGACAAAGCATTTGGGATGGTTACCACTTTGGAATTTTCTGTCCCCATATTCACAGGCTCACTTAGTGGAGGCGTTTCAGGGTGCTCTGAAATGTTACCTTTCTCAACTGGCCTACCTTTGATTTGAATTCTTTCTTTTATTTATTGATTTGCTGACTCTGTTTTATTTATTTATTTTTATTTATTTTGCTTTTCCGTTTGTTCATTTTCCTGTACAGTACTCCCAGTATCTGAGAAAGGGCACCTCTAAATAAACTTGTCTTTCCTTGCCTGGAAATAAAACCTAATAATAAAGTATACAGTGCAGCCTGCCAGGATACAATACAGAGTCTCAGGTTACTGTATAACAAAGGGATTAACTGCCAGTGAAATATATTTATTTCCTGCAGTGATCTGCTGCAGAACTCTGCAGTATTACATTGCATCATGGTAGGCTCCAATGTATATGTCTGTAACCCCCCTGCAAATGGGGGTTCCCAAAAGACTTCCAGGAGCTTGCTTGAATGCTCCAAGCCTGAATGGTGTTTGGCATTTAAGCCATTTATCAGTGAGTGTTTTTAGAGCCTCTGGTACTGTCTCTTTAAGAGCTGTCTGCTTGCAGACATAATTAGTTTGTATGGGGGGACTGTGTGCTTCTCTGTTTGAGTACCACTCGAACTGCTGCCAATTCACTTCATTTTTGCAGTCACTAGGAGTGCAAAGGGAACCTATCTGAAAGATGTAACTGTTTGCCAGAAATTATTTAGAGTAATAATGAAATTACAGTTTGTCTAACCTGCTTTCTTTGCAGTCAGAACTGTGTCTGCTAGTTCCCCATTCTAGTTTTGAACTGCTGAACTGGACCAATCAGTGTGGGGTAAGCTAGCTCTAAAATGGTGCCTTGGACGAATCAGAACGTGGACTCATAATCTGAGCCAGCCACAAGAGGATTGTATGGGCAGTGACTCTGGGAGATGTAGTTTAGACTTCAGTGCCTTTTTGGACCAACAGCAGCAGTCTATTGTGAGTGACAGCCAATCCAGTCAAGAACTGGGAGGAACTCAAAGGAAGTGCCCGGTTTTGTCGGTTGGAGTGGCAGTTGAGCTTTGGCAGTGAAGAAGGAAGGAGCCCTGTGCTTTTTCAGTGTGCAGTTTTAGTCAAAAACGTGTAAGGCCCAGAGTTCCGTCTGCAGCTTATTAGGACTGAATCTGTCCTGTGAAAAGAATCAAAGGATCTCTGAAGAGTAGAAACCAGGCTCACCCTGTAGAAGACTGGAAGAATTGCTGAAAATTGCACTCGGTCTGTCAGGAACTGAATCTGCTGTGTGTTCTCCGGTATTGTGCAGTAATTGCGATCGATACAGATGCAGCCTGCCTGGTATAGTGCTTTTATATGGATGTGTGAAGAGGTTTGTGTACCTCAAGTGAGCCCTGCTGACATTGAAGGACCCTATCTTATTTGGAGGTCGTGAGTACTAATTCAGGGTCGCCCTGTTGAATTGCCACATTAAATCCAAATGGAATTACTGTACTGCTGACTGTTTAATTCTCCTTTTTGTGTGAAAGGGCCCCTACCAGCTGCCACGGTTTGACTAGCCACTAGGGCTTGGGCACCCAGGGACAGTAACTGATAGGGATAGGCCTGTGCACAGAGCCATAGGTAGATTATTAGAGTGATAAGCTAATTAACCTGATTTCCCCTGTCCTTGTTATATCCCCTAAATAAATCAGAGCTGCTTGTTTCAGCAAAGTTATACTGCCTGAGGTATTTGTCTATGTTAAAGTACTGTACTGTGATTGTTGCACTGTATCTCATTTCACAGGAGGTCCCAGTGCCGGAACCAGACCTGGGGTAAGTGTATACTGTGAAGGTAATTCTGATATATTGTGTGGGCCACTAGTGGGAAGAAAGGGGTTGCAGTGTCCCAGAGGGCTGTGACCAAGTTAGTTTAACTATTGCAAACCCTGACCTCTGGGTGGAGGCACCGCCATTGATCCAGGCCCCTCAACCTGTTAGTGGCAAATCAGGCAGGGGTAGTAGCCCCTGGGATAGCGCATCTAGGGTTACATCTTGAGGCTCACCGCTGGGATTGTGTGTCCTCTAGTGGCCATATTTACGAACCACTGTTGAGAAAAAAATGGGTACCCCGACAGAAGTGGCTGTGCACCGGCTGGTGGAGTGGTGTACTGGGAGGAGATCGACCCCAAAATGCTATGCTTATCCTGGACATCCCCTGGGTATCAATACGGACACTGTGCAGGAGTACTTTCAAGGTGGAAGGTTTACAAAACCCTGTGGTGGTGGGTCGGCATGCTAATCTGCTCACCCACACTTTCCTGGCCCTAGTAGAGTTTAAGGATCCCATAGATAGCTCCAAAGTGCCACAGACCATTACCCCAGAGGGAGCCCTCACTGCTTGGAGAGTGATAACTAAGGACAGTAAAGACCTGGGGAATCAGCCCCCATCACTATCTGAAACTTTTGAGGAGAAATTTGCTGAATGGTTGCTGGGAGAGGGGAAAACTGTGGAGGACTTGAAGAAACTATTCTTGCCACCTGGGGGTGTTCCTCCCCCAACACCCTCTCCTGCTACAGTGCCCGTAATGGTGGCTGAACCAATGCAGACTCCTATTTCTGCACCTGCCATTAGTCACGACTCTTACCGAAGGTTGAGGATCTTCTCTGGCACCCTCCCCACCCCCCAAGGGGAGGATGACTGGGAGACCTGGATAGACTATGTTGCCCCCCAAGTGCTAGAATGGCAATGCTCGGAAGGCGAAAAGCGAAAGAGGGTTAGTGAGAGCCTCCGAGGTCCTGCCCTGGCTACCATCCGTGCTAAACGGGCCAGTAACCCTGAAGCGACTGCACAGGCCTATCTTGAGGCCTTGGAGAATGTGTATGGGAGCCCAGATTCTGATGAGGACCTATGGTGGAGAGTAAGAAATGCACAACAGTACCAAGGGGAGCTGTTGTCTGTGTATGTCTCTCGGCTGGAAAAATTGTTGCAAGAATGCCTCAGAAAGGGTAGTTTGCCAGCGATTGAACTGGACCAACCAGACTGGACAGAATCCTTAAGTCTGCCCCCTCTCAGAACTGCTGTTGCTTCAGTTACGCCTGGCAATCGACTGGAATCCCCACCTCCTATGATGAGTTAATGAGAGAAATTGGGGAGTTGAGAAAAGGCGACCTCGGAGGTACCTGCACCAACAGCTGTGGCTACACCCGAGTGACTGAGGGTGACCCATCAAGTGAAGTTCAGGGGCAGAGGTTGACAGTCAATGAGTGCTCTGACAAGGAAAAAGATATGCCACAATGGGGCTAACTGTTGAGAGAGATCCGGAATTCAAAACAGTCCCTTTATGAAGGCCATGCCTGCAAGTACGGGCCATGACCTATATCTGACTGCATCTGCTATGGGGGTTGGGGTACCCACCCATGTATCTCCTGCTGATAACAGCTCCAAACTCAATTCCTTGACCATGGAAGTGGAGAAACTGACGAGATGTCTCCAAATGCTTATCACGCCGCAGACAGAGATGGCACCCAGGTTTCCAGTTAGTAATACCCCGCCCTGGCTCCCAGTGTGGCGCCTCGGCCAGCTCAAACTCCAGAAAGTATGTTTTGCTATAATTGTGGGAAAGATGGGCACATGAAAAGGGAATGCCAGTCCCCAAAGACACTGACAAAGTTGCATATAGGCTACAAGGAGAGCTTCGAGAAGAAATCAGTGGTTAAGAGGTGACACATGATCCCAGTGAGGGCACCAAAATGCTAATTCACGCCCTTTGTGGCAAGGTCAGTTGCCCAGGCCCCACTACCGCCTCTCCAGACTGGTCCAGAATAGTGGGTCCCTCCATGGAGACCACTGTAAAGGTGAATGGAGTGTCTACAAGAGCTGTATTAGACAGTGGCTCCCAAGTGACAATTATGTTCCAGGATTGGTATCAAGCATTTGTCAGACGTACCTTACAACCATTAGAAGGACTGCATGTATGGGGGTTAAGGAGAAGGCCTACCCCTATTCCGGTATATCCGAATTTGGCTGTCTTTCCCCACCTCCGTGGCTGGAGTGGCCGAACAAGTAGAGACCCTAGCCTTAGTGTGTCCCCACTGGACTGTATGATGGTGTCCCTTTGTTGATTGGAACAAATGCTCATATGTTCGGAAGGCTGGCACAGTTGTGTTATGAAAAACAGGGGTCAAAGACTAGTAGAGCTTTAAGAGTTCCGGCTTTAATTAAGAAGGCCTATGAGGCACAGAGAGATGCTGAAAAAACAGAACCAGAGGAACCGGTCGGAATTGTATGGAAGAAGGATCCTGAGTCTCTGATCCTGGCGCCAAATGCCCAGTGCACCTTACAGGGAGAGGTCCGTATCAGAAAGGATGTTAAGAATAAAATATTAATGTTGGATGCACCAGGCGATGGAAAATTGCCAGAGGGACTGCTGGTCAAGCCTAGTATTTTGCCCGCTAGAGCCCATGCTTATGCCAGAAGGGTAATGGTCCAAGTTCATAATGTGTCTAAAAGAGACATTCGAGTAAACAGAGATTGCATCCTGGCTAATGTGCATTGTGCAGACACTGCAGTGCTACCCAGCAGCAAGAGTTCAAGGAAGAATGACAGAGTAACGCCTGACTTGTTTGATTTCGCGACTCCCGCTGCCAGCTGAATGGAAAGTGAGGATCAGTGAGAAGCTTGCCCAGAGAGACCAGGTGTTTCTTTAAAGGAATGGGATGTAGGATGCGGCAAGGAGCTGAGCACAATATCCGGCTGCATGACGAAAAGACCATTTCGTGAGAGGTCTCGACGCCTGGCACCTGCTGACATAGATGATGTGGAGACGGCATCTGCAAGAGATGTTAGCTGCTGGTGTAATACAAGAATCCAGAAGCCCTTATGCTTCCCCATTGTGGTAGTGAGGAAGAAGAATGGAACAGTAAGGATGTGTGGATTATCGCACTTAAACCGGCGGACTATCCTGATCAGTACACAATGCCCGCATTCAGGATGCTTTGGACTGCCTAAACGGGAGCAAGTGGTTCTCTGTGCTGGATTCCGCAGGGGTACTACCAGATCCCGATGGCCCCAGAGGACCGTGGAGAAGACGGCCTTATCTGTCCGGGCTATTTCTATGAATTCATGAGGATGCCTCAAGGATTTGAGGTGCCCCAGCCACTTTTCAACGATTGATGGAGCGTGCAGTGGGGACATGAACTTACTAGAGTGCCTGGTATACCTAGATGATGTTATTGTGTTTGGCAGCTCACTGGAGGAACATGAGAGCAGATTATTTAAGGTATTGGACCGACTGGAGGACTTTGGCCTTAAACTGTCCATTGATAAGTGTCAATTCTTTCAAACATCAGTAAAGTATGTGGGACACATAGTATCCACCGAGGAATAGAGACCCACCCAAGTAAAGTTGAAGCCTTGACCACCTGGCCACAGCCCAAAAATCTAAAAGAACTGCAAAGATTCCTGGGATTCTGTGGTTATTATCGGCGCTTCATCAAGGACTATTCAAGAGTGATCCGCCCTTTACTTAACCTTACTCAAGGGTATTCCCCAACCCACAAAAATACCAAAAGTCAGGTCCTCAAGACTGAAAGAGTGTATTTTCATCCGAGTGAAGTATTTGGGGCCCGCTGGACTCCTGATTGTGAGACTGCTTTCCATGAAATCATATCAACTTACCCATGCTCCAGTGCTGGCCTATGCCGATCCAAGAAAACCTTACGCCCTGCACACTGATGCTAGCTTGCAAGGGTTGGGGCTGTGTTGTACCAAGAGCACGAGAATGGCCTGAGACCAGTGGCCTTTGCCAGTAGAAGCCTGACCCCATCCGAAAAGAACTATCCTGTACATAAGTTAGAGTTCCTAGCTTGAAGTGCTATTGTTGACCAATTCCATGAGTACTTGTATGGGGCTAAAATACTAGTAAAACTGACAATAATCCTTGACCTATGTGCAGACCTCAGCTAAGTTGGATGCCACTGGCCATAGGTGGCTTTCGCATTATCTACATATGACTATGCTCTCGAATACCGAGCAGGTCTGAACACATAGATGCTGATGCTCTCTCCGGAGGCCTGTTCCCCAGAATGATTGGGCCCGATTGGCAGAACCTGACATTCGGGCACTCTGCCGAAGTTTGACAGGGAGGAACAAATGTCCACGGACGCAGTGGACTGCATGGTGATTGCTTGGGAGCCTCTGAGAATTGCATACCTGCTGCTTATTGCCACTTTTCTGCAAAGACATTGGTGCACTGCCTCAGCTGGACAAATGACAGTATTCGGCGGGGCTCAATCCTCGATCCCATGATCAAAGCAGCTTTAGAAGCCCCTCTATGCAGGAAAAGATGTGTCCAAATTACGCTCCACTGATTTGAGAACTGCACTGTTATACAAAGAAGGTCCTAAGTTGAAACTGATCAATAAACTGTTATACAGAGAAACAGTAGACAGAGGGGACAAATAGACAAACAACAACTAGTGCTGCCCACTGCCTCTCGAGACTCAGTACTGAGGTCCTTGCACAACCACATGGGGCACCTTGGTATAGACAGAACACTTGACTTGGTGAGATCCAGATTCTATTGGCCTAAGATGGGGGCTGATGTGAGCAACACATTCGAACTTGTAGTCGCTGCTACAGAGGAAAGCTTCCCAGAGGGCTGCCCCCCTTGTTAACATCACCACCAGTGCACCCATGGAGCTGGTCTGTATTGATTTTCTGAGTTTGGAGTCAGATCAAAGAAATATCAGTAATGTGCTGGTGGTCACTGACCATTTCACGAGATATGCCCAAGCTTTCCCACCAAAGACCAGAAAGCATCCACTGTGGCCAAAGTACTTGTAGAAAACTTTTTGTTCACTATGGGCTCCACAAAGAATCCATTCTGATCAAGGAGAGACTTTGAGAGTCGTCTGATCAAAGAGATGCTTTCTCTGTGGGGAGTGCGAAAGTCCAGAACCACTCTTTACCACCCCAGGGGACCCACAGCCTGAACGCTTCAACCGACTTTGCTAGATATGCTAGGCACCCTGCACCCAAAGGACAAGCCTAGATGGAGCCAACAAATTAGCACCCTGGTACATGCTTATAACTGCACCAAAAGTGATGCCACTGGATTCTCCCCACCGCCTGATGTTTGGAAGAGAAGCTCGACTACCAGTAGATGTGTTTTTGGGGTTCTCCTGATGGGGTTCAAGCTGACAACTATTTACAGTATGTGCAAGTTAAAGGCCCAGCTAACTCATGCGTACTAACTGGCTCAAACCATGGCTGCCAAAAGAAATCTGGCCAACAAAGAAAGGTATGATAAAAAGGTGAAAGCACAGGAACTCCAGGAGGGAGATCGGTATTCAAGAAATCTGGGACTGCATGGCAAGCACAAGATTGCTGACAGATGGCACCATCTCCTCACATTGTAGTGGGCAAACTAGATGATCTGCCAGTGTACAAAGTAAGGCCTGAGAATAATTCAAAGATGTAAAACAATGCATAGAAATCATTTACTGCCCATTGGACAAATCTTACTGAGTCTGAGCCCCTAGAAGATGCCCCTCTGACCAGTGACTAGAGCTGCTGCTAAGAAAAGATCAAGAAAGTCTGCACCTACAGAAGCAAAGTTAAAGTGTTCCCTCCACAAGTCCCAGTTGAGCATGACTGTCAGTCCATATCGGAAGAAAGTGAGAGTGACTTTGAATACTATCCTTCTTACGAACTGAGTCAATTGTTTCAGGGCAATCCCTAGTCAATACTGGAGACAAAGCTGGGCCTTCTGGACTGTCTAAGCCCCCAGCTTCATCCCTGGAGCCAATGCTCCCAGAAAGTGAAGTGCAAAGCATCAGATCAGATGAAATGGAATCATTGTGCATGGTTGAACTGTTTGAGCTTTCAGGGGAGGAAAATGATAGATTGGGGCAGACAGGTGATACACCCGAACAAGAAGAGTATTTTGAGTGCCCTGACAGTCCACTGCCAGTGTCCGAAAGCTCTCCATGCGAGCCAAATGTTGTGGACTCAGAAACTGTAACTCCTGGAGCTGAAAGTGCCCCAAGTTCTAGCCTCTCTACCCCCATGGAGACTCCTGACAAGTGAGGACAATGCTGAAAATGAGGCTCAGAGTGCAGAGACTATAACAGTTCCCCTAGAAAGACTGGTCGAGCTGTAAAGCCTGTGGTGCACCTCAGTTATGATTCACTTGGGAGGCCTGTGGACTTGCCTCTCAATGTTGTCCATAAAGGAGTGTATGTGTCCCCGAGCTCATTGCCCAAACTGAGCATCAGTGCTAACTCCAAGTTACTTGTGTTGCCCTTCAGTATGGTGCCCTTGCCCCATCCAGCCCCAAGGTAACTGATAGGAAGGCCCTCTCTTCAGGTTTCATGTACAAGAGGTAATAACTTGAGTTATGGTACAATGTGTATGTAATACTGTGAAAGAGTGACATACTGCAATGTTTCAGAAATGTGTTCTTGGTAAAATGATATATTGACTGATGATTGGTGCGCAGCCTAATGCAAATGTATATGGTTGCAGTTGAAACTTATGGGTACTTGCTTGACGCTGGACGCCAAGCTTTCCCAGGCTAGAAGGGTAACCCCTGCAAATGGGGGTTCCCAAAAGACTTCAGGAGCTTGCTTGAATGCTCCAAGCCTGAATGGTGTTTGGCATTTAAGCCATTTATCAGTGAGTGTTTTTAGAGCCTCTGGTACTGTCTCTTTAAGAGCTGTCTGCTTGCAGACATAATTAGTTTGTGGGGGACTGTGTGTCCTCTGTTTGAGTACCACTCAACTGCTGCCAATTCACTTCATTTTGCAGTCACTAGAGTGCAAAGGAACCTATCTGAAAGATGTAACTGTTTGCCAGAAATTATTTAGAGTAATAATGAAATTACAGTTTGTCTAACCTGCTTTCTTGCAGTCAGAACTGTGTCTGCTAGTTCCCATTCTAGTTTTGAACTGCTGAACTGGACCAATCATGTGGGGTAAGCTAGCTCTAAAATGGTGCCTTGGACGAATCAGAACGTGGACTCATAATCTGAGCCAGCCACAAGAGGATTGTATGGGCAGTGACTCTGGGAGATGTAGTTTAGACTTCAGTGCCTTTGGACCAACAGCAGCAGTCTATTGTGAGTGACAGCCAATCCAGTCAAGAACTGGAGGAACTCAAAGGAAGTGCCCGGTTTTGTCGGTTGGAGTGGCAGTTGAGCTTTGGCAGTGAAGAAGGAAGGAGCCCTGTGCTTTTCAGTGTGCAGTTTTAGTCAAAAACGGTGTAAGGCCCAGAGTTCCGTCTGCAGCTTATTAGGACTGAATCTGTCCCCAGAAAAGAATCAAAGGATCTCTGAAGAGTAGAAACCAGGCTCACCCTGTAGAAGACTGGAAGAATTGCTGAAATTGCACTCGGTCTGTCAGGAACTGAATCTGCTGTGTGTTCTCCGGTATTGTGCAGTAATTGCGATCGGGATACAGATGCAGCCTGCCTGGTATAGTGCTTTCTTTATATGGATGTGAAGAGGTTTGTGTACCTCAAGTGAGCCCTGCTGACATTGAAGGACCCTATCTTATTTGGAGGTCGTAGTACTAATTCAGTAGGTCGCCTCGTTGAATTGCCACATTAAATCCAAATGGAATTACTGTACTGCTGACTGTTTAATTCTCCTTTTCTTTGTGTGAAAGGGTCCCTACCAGCTGCCACGGTTTGGACTAGCTACTAGGGCTTTGGGTACCCAGGGACAGTAACTGATAGGGATAGGCCTGTGCACAGAGCCATAGGTAGATTATTAGAGTGATAAGCTAATTAACCTGATTTCCCTGTCCTTGTTATATCCCCTAAATAAATCAGAGCTGCTTGTTTCAGCAAAGTTATACTGCCTGAGGTATTTGTCTATGTTAAAGTACTGTACTGTGATTGTTGCACTGTATCTCATTTCACAGGAGGTCCCAGTGCCGGAACCAGACCTGGGGGTAAGTGTATACTGTGAAGGTAATTCTGATATATTGTGTGGGCCACTAGTGGGAAGAAAGGGGTTGCAGTGTCCCAGAGGGCTGTGACCAAGTTAGTTTAACTATTGCAAACCCTGACCTCTGGGTGGAGGCACCGCCATTGGATCCAGGCCCTCAACCTGTTAGTGGCAAATCAGGCAGGGGTAGTAGCCCTGGGATAGCGCCATCTAGGGTTACATGTCCAGCCAACAGAACTTAATAATTAAATGCATTACCCAAACACAGATGGTAAATTAACTAGCCAATCATTTGCAAGAAACAGTACAGATTATTGGAGAGCCTTCTGTTTAAAGAGTAATTGCCAGACTTGTGACAAAATAGAAAAAACAGCTGGTGTTGTTATGACTGCAGTACTGGAAGAGGGAGAAACATGGCCTCGTGATTAGAGCACTGAATTATGGAACCAGAGATCCGGTTTAATCCCACCTGAACCAATGACTCACTGTGAGACCCAAACAAGTTACATAACCTAAAGACCAAGAATTTTACCACGGTAAATAATGAAGGTCACTCGATGCAGTTCTGCTGTAGCTGAAATTTATTACACAGAAATAAATTTACATGCTGTCAGTCCATTTCAGTAAAAACAGTTTTGATGCTTTTAAGTGCAGTATAGTGCAAAAAAGTGTAATACGCATACGAGCTGACCAATTTTATCACAACTGGAGGCCCTGTTCCTGTAGTGTTTCGTAAACTGAGCTTTATCAAGGGATAGGATCATGGAGACTGATCAAGTTGCCGACAGGCACATCTCCATCAGTGTCTGACCATGTCCACCTTTAAAAGAGATACTGCTGCCATCTCCTTATGTTATCAGTATGCTTCTGTGCTCAGCTCAGTTATGTTAGATTCTGCTTGTGTGTCATTCAAGTCCAATTTACTGTCTGTTCCCAAATCATGCCTCATATCTGTGTTATCCAGAGTTTATATGTTGATGCCTTGCTAGATGAACTATAATGTAATGTATTCTGTGTATATATTATCATGAAGTATAATGTCATGTATTCTGTATATATTACCATGAAGTATAATGTCATGTATTCTGTGTATATATTACCATGAACTATAATGTCATGTATTCTGTGTACTGTGTATAATGTCACGTATTCTGTGTATATATTCTGCTCGCTCTTATCTGTTACATATGCCTTTTGTATAGTACATGCTCCTTGTTGACTACAGTATCCTCACAGCTTGTGCCTCAATATAGGCATTTATTTCTCTAGTGCTCCCACCAGGTTAACAACAATTAAATGAATAAATAGTCCCCCAGTCATGATGTCATAAAACTCATAAGGCTGTGCATGTCTACAACTTAAGGTCAAAGTTGTGAATAAAGTCCTCTACAAAGGTACCTCCATACTAAAGAGTTGTTCAAGGAATCTGTACATTTTCAAATTTCATGAGACTCATTGCAGGAAGTTCAAATCCGCCTTAGTTGCTATGTATTCCCCCAGCCTCTGTTTCAGAACCCCCTGTCCCACTTTACTCAAATGTAATCTGTCTTCTGTGGATAGGTCACTGTTATCTGAGATGTTACCCCAGCCTCTCACTAGCCCATATCCTTTGGTTCAACACCATGCTCCCAGCCAAGAGTTGAACTCCTCCATCCTTCCTTTCCTCACTGTGCTTGCCCTGGGTACTGGGAGCACTTCCAAGAAGGCCACTGATCTCCCTGCCTCCTCACACAACTCCCCAATTCCTTGAACCTCTCCCTTACCAACTCGACTATATTAACCCCTAAGTCATTTGTACCCAAGTGTGCTACTACATGTGGTTTCTCCCTTCCTGTCCTTGCACACTTGAGAATAGTCTGTCCCACCCTGTCTGCTGTCAATCCAGGTACTGATTCCACCCATATTCGACTATGCCACTCCCTTTTACTTCTGCATCTGACCCCTTTAAGGATTGAGTCCCCCAGCACTAGGACTCTGCCCCGCTTCTCACATGCTATGCCCCCCATCCCTGCTTGCTGAACTATCCCTTCTGCTATGCCCCCAGCCTCTACTCTAGTCCCGTCCCTTCCCCTATTTCCCCCACCCTCCAAGCCTCTCCCAGCATTGTCACCCTCCTTCCCTTCCTTGCTGAGGTCTATTCTTCCCTCCTGCCTCAGCTGCCTTACCCCCACTCACCTTTAACCCATCCCTTTTCCCTTTACTACTCCTACCACTGTCCCCCCCATTCTGCCTGACTGTTGCCCCCTGGGCTTTCACTTCTCCTTTCTCCTCCTACCCCCTCCCATAGAGCCCCTCTCTTATCATCCACCACTGAAGCCACCACTGTGAACCTACTACCTGACCCTGGACTTCTACTGTTGCTTCTCCCCTCAGGCTATCCCGAGGGTTCCCCTTACTGTTTCTAAATTTTTTTACACTGTTCCCTATGCCCTTCCTTTCCACTGGTTCTGTTCCCCTGGATCCCCGAGGAGGTGGCCCTTCTGTTCCATTGATCACACCCACTCCCCCAATTCTCGCTAACTCCCTTCCTAGCCACTGTACCTCTGCCTCCAGTCCCATCAGCCTGTGACAAATGGGACACCCTCCCAGCTTCCATAATGTGCCCATCCAGATAGCAGCTCCACAGCCATTGCAACTCACTATTCTCTCCACAACCATTGCAACTCACTATTCTTCCCATTCCTGAATTAGTGGCCTTGATGGAGGAGGAACATCTGGATATCATGGCAGTCACAGAAACATGGTACACACAAAACCATGACTGGGACGTAAACATACCAGGATACACTATCTACAGGAGGGACAGGGAGGGTAAAAGAGGAGGAGGAGTAGCTCTTTGCATAAGGGAAGGAATCAAAGCAACAGAACAAAAGGGAAAACAGGGAGGAGAAGAAGCACTGTGGGTAAATTTGGAGACCGGCAATGGCACCACAATCCACACAGGGGTTGTATACAGACCCCCTTCTCAGGGGGAGGAAATGGACAAGGAAATGATAGCAAGTATACTTAGAATGGCAGAAAAATGGGAGATATTGCTGATGGGTGATCTGAATATGCCAGATGTTAACTGGAGTGCAGTTGCAGCAGCCACTTCGAAGAGTGGGGTTATTCTAGATGCCCTACAGGGGGCATGCCTTAGACAACTAGTATTGGAGCCCACTCAAGAGGGAGCAATCTTAGACCTGGTTCTCTCAAATGGAGAAGAAGAGAGGATCACAGATGTAGAAGTGGGTAGCCATCTGGGAACTAGCGACCATCGAACAGTATGGTTCACAATAAACACAGCAATAGAGTCAAGCCATACAAAGGCAAAAGTACTGGACTTTAGGAGGGCTGACTTTGCCAAAATGGGTGAGTGCCTAAGGAATGCACTAGCAAATGGGCAGGAAGGAGGGGTGGAAGAACAATGGGGAATAATAAAAACTGCCATCACAGAGGTAACAAGCCTTTGTGTGAAGCAAATAAACAAAACGAAATGATGTAGAAACCACTATGGTTCTCAAGGAAGTGGCAGTGAAGGTTCAAGAGAAAAAGCATTCAGGAAGTACAAGGAATCACAGAAGGAGCAGGACAGAGAACTGTATCAGTTAAAGCAAAGGAAGCTGGAAGGCAGTCAGAACAGCAAAGGCCCAAACCGAGGAAAAGATAGCCAACTCAGTAAAGAAGGGGATAAAACCTTTTATAGGTACATCAGGAGGCGAAGGAAGACCAAGGGAGGGATAGTGAGGCTTAATAAAGGGAGGGAGGGTGGGCAGAGGTGACTGTGAAAAGGCAGAGATACTAAACAAATATTTTTGCTCAGTATTTACAAAGGAAGAGGGAGGAACTTAAAACAAATAGTAGAAACACTCTGGATACAGAAGTTGATACCAGCCATTTACAGAAGAAAGAGTTCTAAAGAACTCTTAAAACTAAAGGTGGACAAAGCAATGGGGCCTGATGGGATTCATCCCAGAATTCTAAAAGAACTAAGGGTAGAACTAGTGACACCACTGACTACCCTCTTTAACAAATCATGGGAGGATGGGGTGGTACCCGAGGACTGGAGGAGGGCAGATGTGATTCCCCTTCACAAAAGTGGGAGCAAGGCAGAAGCAGGAAACTACAGACCTGTTAGTTTAACCTCAGTGGTAGGGGAAAATGATGGAATCACTTCTGAAGGAAAGAATTGTCGAGTATCTAGAGGCCAGAGGGGCACAGGACCCAAGGCAGCATGGATTCTCAGCGGGAAGGTCATGCCAGACAAATCTGATAGATTTCTTTGACTGGGTGACCAAAGTAGTAGATCAGGGAGGGGCTGTGGACATGGCCTACCGAGACTTTAGCATTTGACACAGTCCCACACAAAAGATTAGTATACAAGTTAGCCAGCCTGGGAGTGGGTCCCAAGATGACAGCCTGGGTAAAGAATTGGCTGGAGAATAGGACACAGAGAGTAATAGTAAATGGAGTCCACTCTGAAGAATGGAGGGTTACTAGTGGGGTACCGCAGGGTTCAATATTAGGACCGGTCCTCTTCAATGTCTTTATAAGCGACATTGCAGAGGGACTGGAAGAAAAGTATGTCTCTTTGTAGATGACACAAAGATCTGCAACAGAGTTGATGCACAAGGTGGGGTGGAAAGGATGAGAAGGGACTTGGCAAGTTAGAGGAATGGTCAAATGTATGGCAGCTTAGATTCAATGCTAAGAAGTGCAGGTAATGCACCTGGGAAACAAAACCCAGGAGAAGAGTACACAATGGGGGTGAGATACTAACAACAACAAAAATGGAAAGGACCTGGGGTAGTCACATCAGATGACCTAAAAGGTGGGCAAGCAATGTGAGAGGGCAGCAAGGAGGGCTGGAGGGATACTGGGATGCATAGGGAGAGGCATCACCAGTAGAAAACAGGAACTTATTATCCCTCTGTACAGACAGCTGGTGAGACCTCATCTGAGGTACTGCGTGCAGTTCTGGAGACCAATCTCACAAAGACATAGACAGGATGGAAGCTGTCCAGAGGAGGGTAACTAAAATGGTGCAGGGTCTGCACCAGAAGACATATGAAGAGAGACTTAAGGAGCTTAATATGTATAGCCTCGAGGAAGGGGGCTATGATAGAAACTTTCAGGTACCTCAAGGGAATCAACAAAGTCCAAGAGGTTGCATCTTTCAAAAGAGGTGTGCAAGAACAAGGGGCACAATTTGAAGATAGAGGGGCGGCTCAGAGGTAATTTAAGGAAGTATTTTTCACAGAGAGGGTTGTGGATGCATGGAGCGGCCTTCCGGAAGAGGTTGTGGAGTCAAAAACAGTAGTTGAATTCAAGCATGCATGGGACAGTCATAAGGCAATTCTGGGGGGGGGGGTAGGAAGAAGTAGGCTGCTGTTTAACTAGGCTCTGCAGCTTATCCATTAGGTAGAGAAATGGGCAGACTGGGTGGGCCAAGCGGTCCTTATCTGCCGTCAAATTCTATGTTTCTATGTTTCTATCCTGGTTTGTCTGTGGTCCATCTGCCCCCGTACCAGTCTCCCATCCCCTGCCACCAACCCCTGCTCTGCAACCCTATTCCCCTCCTACTGTCACCTTCACTGGCATGCCACATTGTTGTTCTATCAGCCTGTATTGCTTCCTTCAGCACCCCCTTTCTACAGCCAACACACAAACCCTCCCCTATTATGTACCAAGTTCTACTTTCCCCTTCTGATCACATAATGCAGTCTATATTGTAACTACGTAAAGAAACAGTAAAACTATAAAATCACTTGGTTATATTCAATCAATCAATCAATCAATCTTTATTTTACCAGTTGAAACACCATTGAGTGAAACTCATTTACAAAGTGGGCCTGGGCAGCAAAAACAGTGCTGATACAAAACAACAGAGATAATGCAAAGTCTTAAGGATAAACAATAACAACATTACAAACTGGTATATACAACGATCACATGATTTATATTTGCAATACATTCACATATAAGCAGGGTATATAATGCCCAAGTGCATTGGAGAACATGTACATTTCCCCATGGTATAAAGTGTGATCAATCATTAGTAAAAGGGATGTATCAGAAGATCAGAGGAAAGGAACATAGGTAGATAGAAACCCCAAACAGCTGAGGTAGTTAAGAGAGAGAGGAGGAGAGAAAAAGGACAGAATCGGAGGAAAAACTGGGGAATAGTTGGAAGAAGACTTTTAAAGTTTATTAGAGAGTTGGTGGACAGGGCAGTATGAGGCAAGCTAAGCACATGCAGCTAGGAAACCAGTCGGAAGTTGAGTAGCAGTTGCAGGTGTCCCTAATGTGTTGCCTGAGTAATGTTTTGAAGGTTGCCATTTTAACAATAGTTGAAAGCTTCAGGGATTTTTGAAGGTTGTTCCATAAGGCTGGGAGGGCATGGCTTATAGATGATAATCCAAAGCACATTCTAGATCTAGGAATGTCAAGTGATATGTAGGTGTATCGCCTGAGAGAATAACTTCCAGGGGTGCTGGTTAAGAGGCTAGATATGTACTGAGGGAGCTTACCAGTTAGGGTTCTATAGCTCCATATTGCCGCAATTTTTACTGTCCTGGTTTTTAGGGACTACCAGTCAAGAAAAGCATGAAGGGAGCAGTGGCGAGTTTTGTACAGAGCACTAATAATGAATCTTAGTGCCCTATTGTACAGGGTGTCAAGCTTGGCCAATACTGTATAAGATAAACAATAGACCATAAAAAGTCTATCCTGCAATTGCCTAAGGAAACAGTAGAACTGTAAAATCATTTGGTTATAAGGTAAACAAAGCCACCTCACCCAGACCCCACACAATTCCCTCCCTTTTTATGTACCAAGTTCTACTTCTCCCTTCTGATCACATAATATGGCCTATCTTGTAATTGCGAAAGAAACTATAGACTATAAAATCACTTGATTGCCTATATATGCCTAACATGCCTTGACATATATACCTAAATTATATCCAGTCTGGGAAGAAATTAACAGGCAAGTCCAGTGCTTTGCATGGAAAAAGATGGAGTCTGTTTTTTACTCAGTCCCAGCTAACCTTTGTTAGACAGGGAATAACACTGTTGCAGAGAAGTCAGAAAATCACTTGCTTCTGCCTATGATGAGAGGTTCACATGATTCCTAGGAGTACCGGCCATTTAACCATGCAACCCTGGGCACCACTACTGGGACAAAGATGTTGCAGAAAAAGGTGTCTGGTATGTAGGTGTAACAAGTGAGGAAAGTGAAAGCAAAGTGTATGTGTATCTTGCACCTTCTGTCTCCGAGGACCTACTATGCTAATGAAGAAGACAGGACAGAACTGGACATAGATTTTTTAAAAAGTGCATATAGTTGGGGTTTGCCTTGACTATGAGCAAGGGCAACTGTTCCTCCTCCTTCACAGGGACACCAGTAACCTCCTTCTATACAGGGACACCAACAACCTCCTTCTTCACAGGGACACCGACAACCTCTTCCTTCACAGGGACACCGACAACCTCCTCCTCCACAGGGGCACCAACAACCTCCTCCTACACAGGGACACCAACAACTTCCTCCTACACAGGGACACCAACAACCTCCTCCTTCACAGGGGCACCAACAACCTCCTCCTACACAGGGACACCAACAACCTCCTCCTACACAGGGACACCGACAACCTCCTCCTACACAGGGGCACCAACAACCTCCTCCTACACAGGGACACCAACAACCTCCTCTTTGACTACTGTGCCTAAGCCAGGGATTTTGCTACCACTTATACTTCTCCTCTTGTCACCGACTCCCCCAGTACCCACCAGCATGTATTCCACTGATGTGGCAGAGAAAAATTTGGCCACACTATTGCCCCCACCACTGCCACCAATTACTCCCTTACTACTGCATTTAAAAATTAATACCTGATGTAGTTTGTGCACTTGATGTTTTTTATTGAAACATTTGTGGAAGTAGTGAATTTGTGTGCTCCAGTTATTAGAAGGGGAGTGAGAGGAAGAAATTCCAAGTGGCTAAATAATAATGTTTTTTAAACTGATGAAAGATAGAGACAATGCTTGGTTAACATATAAAAAAAGTAAATCTACTCATGGCTTAAATGTATACAGCAAAAAAAGAAATATATGCACAAGGGAAATAAAATTAGCTAAAATTACAGTAACTACTTTAAACAACAACAGGTGCAGAATTTGTCTAACCCCAAAAAAAAATAATTCTGGGGTTCTGTTAGATTCTTCTCCCCCTTTCTACTGTTAATAGTTCCAGCATGTCTAAGAATGGTGAGTTACTGACCTGTTCTGTTAGAGCTGCTGAGGAATTTAATCTATAATTCACACATTTGGATCCTAACCGGGAAGGCCTAAATCGTGAAGCAAGCCCCAGTCAAGAAGTCACGTTAGAGAGGTCCAGCTTCTTCTTAAAGACCATGAGAAGGGTAGAAGTGTTTTAAATCTATTTATTTTTATTTATTCTTTTTTAATCAGCTAGGCACAGGTGCCTGTTTTCAGGGGTGACCCGGGAGCACTAGGGAGTTTAAGTGACTTGTCTTGCCCGGCATCACACAGTATACAAGTGGAGTTTGTGTGAATCAAACCCAGGACTGTGTGCTGAATGTACCAAGCTCATTCACAGCTTGTTACTCTAAACTCTAGGCTATACTGCCTTAAGAAGTTAAAACCTGATAAACCTCAAGGTTGTGACAAATTGCCTTCTACACTCCTGGCTCTTACAGCATCAGACATAGCCTATCCTATTAGTGTTTTATTTACAGTAACTTGTCCTACCAACTTGGACAGGTACCGTAACTTGAAAAATTATTCCAGTACATAAATCTGGCTCCTTGTCTGATTTTTGAAATTTTAGTCCTATCTCTATACTCTTGGCCCTGTCCAAGGTGCAAGAGAAAATAGTTCGTCAACAATTTATTGATTACATTAAGATGCATGACTTGATCTCCACCAATCAACACAGATTTGGGGGAGGGTCATAGCACTGAGACTGCCTTGGTTAGGTTCACAGATGCAGTCCATATGGTTACAGAGGCTGGTTGCCTCACAGGGGCTGTGTTTATAGACCTAACCAAGGTATTTCATTTGGTTGACCATTCCTTTTTTGATCAATCATCTCAAAAGTGTGGGGTGGGTAATTCTGCTGCTTCTTGGTTTAGTGACTATCTTTTTGATCGATCACAGTGTGTAAAATTTGCGGGGCACATTCTTCTTACAGGAGAGTTCAGTACAGAGTCCCTCAGACTCCATACTGGACTACCTGCTTTTTTCCCTTTTCATTGATCCCATTTCCCATGTTACTCACAACTGCAAATTACTTTTATATGCAGATGATGCAGTGTTGTTAGCCCATAACTCTTCTGTAAATGAGATTAATTCCATATTAACTAATGAATTTGTTAAAGTGCAGGATTGGCTCTGTCTCAATAACTTGGTTTTAAATAGAACAAAAACTAAGGCTATGTTATTGGGCTCTGTTACAAAACTGAATAAATTTTCTCACAAGTTCAGGTATATGTCTCTGATGGGTGCATACTTTATTATTCTTTGGTAACAGGTTAAGGCCCACTAGGCACAAGTGCCTGTATTCAGGGACAACCTGGGAGCACTGGGATTGTTAAGTGACTTGCTCAGAGTCACACAGTATGCAAGTGGTGGTTGTTGGAATCAAACCCAGGCAGTTGGATATACAAAGTGGTATTCCGTGTATTAGGCGACTGTGATTGAGCACTATTAGGGTGACTCAATCACGACACGCTTTTACACAGGGCTACCAGTTAGGTAGGGTGACCGGATAGGGGGTTCGGCAACTATAGCGACAGGCTGTCGCTATGTATACACACGCATGGGGGTGGTGGAGAGGCACCATGCAGTGCAACAGGCAGAATGGGAGGGAGGGTTTGTGGGGCATAGTCTGGTGGTGGGATGCTGAGCTGACCTTGTGGCCTGGTGGGTTGGTGACAGGCTGGGACTGGGAGGGTGCCAGGTTCAGTTCTCGGTGCACTTGTTTTTTGTGCCAGGTCACAGGTTTTCTTTTTTTTTTAGTTTTGCACCCCCCTGACATGCACCCCCTGGAGTTCCAAATCCTTTAGTAGTGGGGTGCAAGAGGCACAGCCCCCCCCACATAAAACAATAAAATGCAAGTCTCCAGCACTGTCTTGCTGTTTGCCGTGAGTCTACATTGCCAAAATTAATTTTCGGTGATGTAGACTCGCTCAAACGGTGATCGCTGTTACATGGTCACCGTTATCACATAGAACCTATGAAGCTTACTCATAACCTCTAGGCTATACTGCCAGTATTTGATGATGTTGACTCCTTTAAGTATCTTGGAGTCACACTAGATCTTTCTTTAAATTTAAGTATACATTTGGACAAAATATATACTAAGATACATTCAAAAATTGGGCACGTTACCGTATTCGTAACTATTTAACTAAAGAAACTCGCTTGGCATTGTACACCAAAACTTTTTATCAGTTTAGAATTATGCCCTATTGTCACTGGCACTGTACCAGCTTGTACTGTGTCCAAAATAAAGTACTATTACAAAACATTGGAAAATGTGCGCCCTACTGGTACCGCATCATACCCACCATTGCCAAATCTTGGAGAATATTGATTGGTTATCAGTCCACAATAATTACAAGTTATCCTTATCTCATTTTGTTTTCAATATCATGAATTCTGGTATTCCTGTCTTCTTGAGTAAATTCTTGATCAAACATGCTTCAACCTTTGATTCATAGTCTTCTACTGAACTCCGGCTGATGAAACCACTTGTGCGAACAACAGCTGGCAAATGTACTTTTGCACATTGTGTCGCTTCTTTATGGAATTCTCTGCTGACACAACTTAAGCAACTCTCTTCTTTTAACCTTTTCTCCTCAGCTGCTCTTCAGTATTTAAAAAATGTCAATGTTTGCTCCTGTAAATTGTGTTGAATGTAGTATTTATTGAAAACGATTTTTGTACTTTGTTTTCTGTATGTTTTGTATTGCAATTATTCTCGACCTCAGAGTGTATCTGAAAAAGGAATGTACAGTCCAGTGTACCTACCTGATACTCAAATAAATGAAATAAAATGAAATGGAACTACAGCTGTCCCCCGAGCCCATAGAAGACACTGCTGCTCGGGCAGACAACATAGACCATTAGGCCTAATTTGCTGGCAGGTATGTACTGTATGTATGTATGTATGTATGTATGTACACAATATAGTTATTTTTGTTGCAACACCTTTTACAGCACAGAACTCCCTCACTTCTTTGCCACCTCCCCATCACCTCTCCCTTTAGAAGAGTGTCTCTTCCCAGTCATATTTTTTTATATTTAGGCCTAGATATTCAAAGGGGTTGTGCCTGGCTCCAGCTGAGTTGTGCCAGCGCAGCCCCAGAACTACACCCTGGGGCAATATTCAAATGTGGGAATTAGCATGCAATTCCCAATGCCTGGTGCAAAGATAGCATTATGCAGCACACATCTCCAGGCGTGTCCCATGCATATACAGCACATCCCAATATTCAGCCTGGGATGTGCGGTGCAAGTGCTGGTACGACCCTGAGATGTGCTGCGTACCTGGGCTCAAAGTTGAGCCCGTAAAAAATGGCTCACGTGCCTTCAACCCACAGGCGTGCTGCTGTATTGCAGTGTGCAATACCGCAGCCACCAGCCATGGAGGGCTACCCCCCATAACACCATGCATAAGCACCCACAAATGTTCCTGGTGGTCCAGTGGTTCCCCCCTCCTCTCCCGTAGCACCAATCACCATATTTTATTATATTTAACATCCCTGGTGGACCAGTTGTTCCCCTCTCCCTGCCTGTACCTCTGATTGCTATCATGATGGTAAATTAAATCCCCCTGGTGGTCAAGTGGAACCCCTTCCCCTCCCAACGCTCTGGTCACCATCATGATATTAAAGTAAATCTCCCTGGTGGTTCAGTGGAACCCCCCTCCCCACCTGAATTCCTGATCGCCGTCATGTTATTAAAGTAAATCTCCCTGGTGGTCCAGTGGTCTCCCCCACCAACACAGGACCCCCAGCACACCCAGCTCCCCCCCAGTCATCAGCAGGCAGCATACCTGCCTACATACCACCACAGTTGCCCGCCAACCAACAGCGTACAGTAGTAGCTGCAAGCTCACTGGTCCACATTGTGGACCATTGGGTGTGCAGTGCATGCTGTAATAATTCACAATCTTGTGAATGAAGTCATTCATTTACTATCATGACAGCAATCAGTGGTACAGGCAGGAAGGGGGGGGAACAACTGGGCCACCAGGGATGTTAAATATAATAAAATATGGTGATTGGTGCTTACGAGGAGAAAGGGGAACCACTGGACCACCAGGGACATTGTAGAGTGCTTATGCACGGTGTTCTGGGGGTAGCTCTCCATGTCTGGTGGCTGCTGTACTGCCGATGATCGGGAGGGGAGCTGGGTGGGCTGGGTGGTCCTGTGTGGTTGTAGGGGTGGGGGAACCACTGGTCACCAGGGACTTATTTTGATAATATGATGGTGACTGGGGATTCAGGCGGGGAAAGAGGTTCCACTGGACCACCAGGGAGATTTACTTTAATATCATGATGACAGTCGGAGGGTTGGGATGGGGAGGGGGTTCCACTGGACCACCAGGGCTATCAATAGCTTATTTTTAACAGTGATTGGTGCTATGGGAGGGGAGGGAGAACCACTGGGCCACCAGGGATTTTAAATATAATAAAATATGGTGATCGGTGCTACAGGCAGGGAGAATGGTACCACTAAACCACCAGGGCCATATATTATTGTCACAATGGCTGGTGGTGGTATGGGATGGGGAGGGGTACTACTGCGGTCCCTGGTACAGGGACCGCATGCTGTGCAGGGCGCCAGGCACATTTTGCTGGCCAGCCCTGCACAACACATGCAAATGGGGCCATAATGACATGCAAATGGCCCCATTTGCACCTTGCTGCATGCATAATGGCTCAATTTGCATATTGGTGTCTGAATATCACGAATTTGTGCACGGCGTATCTCTGATGTGCTGGTGCATTACCCATTCCTGGTATTCAGACCTGTTTGGGGGGATGTGCCAATGCATTGTATTTGTGCAGGGTGCATTATTTGATACTGTATATTCAGGAGGGATGCGCCATGGCACATCTCTTTTTGAATATATATCCCTAAGTTGCTGCAGCAACCACTTGTGCCATTGTCATGAGTATTTCTGAATATCAGGCCCTTAGAGTTCTAATAATGTCATGAATAAAATTAAAGAAAACCTGCAGTGCAACTAACTAGCAGCAATAGACAATACCTCCACCGAGGGATTAACAGTGTGATCCGAAAAATAAGAAATAAAAAAAACGTTTATTGAACTAAGAGTAGCTAGCAATTCCACCCAAAAAGTGTTTTGTATTTTTTTGTTTGTTTGCTACCAAGACAGGGAGTAACACCTACTGGTAAACAAGTGTCTCATGAGGTCACATTAAAGAGCTTCTGCAGGTCACATGGTACTGTACATCTCTGTACAAAGTAAGACAGCTTCATTCTCAGTTTTGCACTTTTAGTCAGTGGAGCAGAGCAGAAGACTGACCTCTTTCACAGCAGAATTCAAAATTGAAACCTGTTTTTCGCCACTTTCTCAGCATTTTTATACTTTTTCCATTTCCACTATGTATCAATTCTTTGTGTTCTTATTAGTAAATTTGTTGTATTTTCTGATCTTTCTTTGCTATATTTTTCAGGTGAAGGACCATCTGCATTTTATCTTTTCCCCCATGTAATCTGCCTGTAAGGCTATTTCTCTCTTTAAAACAGCATCTCACTGTTACGTGGGTAGTGTGAGGACTCGTGGTGGACAGGCAGCCATACACTTTCAGCATACATTGTTCTGTGGTACTGCAGAACCCCCACACTCCAAAGAAGCCAGAGATACAGTAGCCTCCATATCCCCCAGCTCCCATTTCAGCTCCTCCAACTTCATCAGCTGCTAAGGTCCCCGAGAAAATATAGCAGGCTACCACATTGTTTAATTAGTACGCACAAAACTGTTTTTGTACTGTAAATATATAGTTCTTTAAATCAGTAAGGATGTTATAATTTTGCCAGCCCGCTGCTGCAGCAGTAGAGCTACCACTTGCGATGCCAGCGACCTAGGTTCGGGAGCGAGCCTTGGTCATTGGAGGGCCAGCTGGGGGAGGAGGATTGAGTGTTCAGGGCACACTCTCCTCCTCCTCCTCCTCAGGGAGGAGGGAGGGAGGGTTGCTACACCTGCTGCAGTACTGCCATCTGGGGAACCTGAGTGGCAGTGCAGTCGGGGCACCATGTGGGAGGAGAGGGAGGATGCCAGACTCCGGACTGGCAGCATGTCTCCATGTGCATCTGTCTCCATGGACCCCATTGCATGCCCACTTTCTCAGGGTTGGGGAAACCAAGGGCAACAAGCAACCCCCCCAGTAACTCAGGACCTCCCACTTCCACCACTGGCCCTGGGCATCACCTTCACGGAGGTACCTTGGTGGTCTCCATCCTTGAGGACGAATTTTCAGGATTTGTAAGTCCTGCGGAGGAGAGTGTGTGCCGGTGCCAGGGCAAGCTGGGGAGTGAAGCAATGCTGGGGTGAGAAATAATTTAAAAAAATAATAACAAATAAATTTAAATTTATTTTAATGTAACCATGACTGTGACCATGAAGGAAGGAGGAGATTCATTTCATCCTGGATGTGGTAGATGGGTTGGAGTTGATACAAGTATATGTGCATTTCTTTTAATGATTAATAAAAATTATTAATTTATTTTAGCACATCCATAAAGACAGGAGGAGACTCTCTCTCCTCATCTGGGATGAAGTAGACAGCTTGGAGTTGATAAAAGTACAGCAAATGTATTTTTCTTCAAATGATTAATGGAAATTACAATTTAATGTAACTGTGACCATGAAGGAAGGAGGAGACTCTCTTCCCTCATCTTCTATGAAGTATATGGACTGGAGCTAAGGCAAATAAATATATATTTCTTTAAAAGATTTTGGAAAATGATAATTTATTTTAATGTGAGTGTGACTTTTAAAGCAGCAGTGCAACGAACATCTTAAAAAATAAAGAGCACTGTTTAAAAATGTTGCTGTACTCATTAAGATGTCCGATTTCTGTCTATGGTACTTGTTTTGGTCAAAATCAGACCATTTTAGAAATATTCATATATTTGTACATTTAATTAATGTGAAAAAAATCCTGAGCCAATCTGTTTGTAGTTTGTACTTTACTCCCATAATACATCTGGGAGTCTATGCTGTTGCTAGTGTGGGCTCGTCCCTGCACTGACGGTGAAGAAAACTAGTGAGTTATAGAATACAAGAACCGAGCATCTCTCCATTGTACAGCAACATTACCAACCAAAAAAAAGGATTATCTGGAGGACAGCACTGCTCTCTCTTCCTCCGTCGGCTGTGGTCTGATAAAGACAGACCGCACTTTCTGCTTCGCAGTTTGCAATTTGACACAGTCCCACACAAAATATTAATAAACAAATTAGCCAGCCTGGAAGTGGGTCCCAGGGTGGTAGCCTGGGTGAAAAATTGGCAGGACAACAGGACACAGGGGTAATAATGCGGAGTCCACTCGGAAGGGGTTACTGGTAAGAATTTGAGGTTCAGTACTGGAACCGATCCTTTTTAATGTCTTTATAAGTGACATTACAGAGGGACTGTAAGGAAAAGTATGCCTCTTTGCAGATGACTCAAAGATCTGCAACAGGGTTGATATACAAGGTGGGGTGGAAAGGATGAGAAGGAACTTGGCAAGGTTGGAGGAATGGTCAAAAAGAGGGCAGCTTAGATTCAATGCAAACATAGAAACATAGAATTTGACGGCAGATAAGGACCGCTTGGCCCACCCAGTCTGCCCATTTCCCTACCTACTGGATAAGCTGCAGATCCTAGTTAACCAGCAGCCTACTTCTTCCTACCCCAACCCCCCAGAACTGCCTTATGACTATCCCATGCATGCTTGAATTCCACCACTGATTTTGACTCCACAACCTCCTCCGGAAGGCCGTTCCATGCATCCACAACCCTCTCTGTGAAAAAATACTTCCTTAAATTACCTCTGAGCCACCCCCTCTATCTTCAAATTGTGCCCTCTTGTTCTTGCACACCTCTTTTTTGGAAAGATGCTACCCTCTTGGACTTTGTTGATTCCCTTGAGGTACTTGAAAGTTTCTATCATGTCCCCCCTCTCCCCTCCTTTCCTCGAGGCTATACATATTAAGCTCCTTAAGTCTCTCTTCATATGTCTTCTGGTGCAGACCCTGCACCATTTTTAGTGCCCTCCTCTGGACAGCTTCCATCCTGTCATATGTCTTCTTGCGAGATTGGGTCTCCAGAACTGCACACAGTACTCCAGATGGGGTTTCACCAGCTGTCTGTACAGAGGAATAATAACTTCCTGTTTTTCTACTGGTGATGCCTCTCCTATGCATCCCAGTATCCCCCCAACCCCTCCTTGCTGCCCCTCTCCATTGCTTGCCCATCTTTAGGTCATCTGATATGACTACCCCAGGTCCCTCTCCATTTTTGTTGTTGTTAGTATCTCACCCCATTGTACTCTTCCCCTGGGTTTTGTTTCCAGGTGCATTACCTTGCACTTCTTAGCATTGAATCTAAGCTGCCATACATTTGACCATTCCTCTAACCTTGCCAAGTCCCTTCTCATCCTTTCCACCCCACCCTGTGCATCAACTCTGTTGCAGATCTTAGTGTCATCTGCAAAGAGACATACTTTTCCTTCCAAAGAAGTGCAAAGTAGTGCAAGTGGGAAACAAAAACCCAGGGGAAGAGTACACAATTGGGGAAGGGGTATTAACACCAAGAAAATGGAAAGGGACCTGGGGTAGTCATATCAGATAACCTAATGTTAAGCAAGCAATGTGAGAAGGCAGTAAGGATGGCTGGTGGGGGGGGGGATACTGGGATGAATAGGGACAGGCAACACCAATAGAAAACAAGATGTTGTTATCCCTCTGTACAGACAGTTGGTGAGACCCCATCTGGAGCACTGCGTCCAGTTCTGGAGACCCCATCTCCACAAGGACATAGACAGGATGGAGGCAGTCCAGAGAAGGGCAATTAAAATGGTGCAGGGTCTGCAACAGAAGCTGTATGAAGAGAAACTAAAGGAGCTTAATATGTATAACCTTGAGGAAAGGAGGGGGTCTCATTATAGAAACTTTCAAGTACCTCAAGGGAATCAACAAAGTCCAAGAGGGTAGCATCTTTCAGAAAAAGAGGTGTGCAAGAATAAGGGGACACAATCTGAAGACAGAGGTAGAACAGCTCAGGGACAATGTGATGAAGTATTTTTTTACAGAGAGGGTGGTGGATGCATGGAATGGCCTGCCTGAGGAGGCCGTGGGGTCAAAAATAGTGGATGAATTCAAGAATGCATGGGACAGATACTGTATAAGGCAATTCTGGTGGGGGGTAGGAAGAAGTAGGCTGTTGGTTAACTAGGATCTGCAGCTTATCCAAAAGGTAGGGGAAATGGGCAGACTAGGTGGGTCAAGCGGTCCTGATCTGCAGTCAAATTCTATGTTTCTATGTATTTGTCAGATGGCAGCCAGCTGAGGAGGGCTATGATTCAAATGGCAGTCCCGACTCACGGCTGAGTGGTGGCACAGCCCTCTCCACGCCACACAGCTCATCGGGTGAAACTGAAGTCTTTACTGGGAATCTGCTGCAGCCAAAATACTTGTAACTGTTCATCAGCAGCAGCATCCTGAAGGAGAAAGGCAAATAAAAACGCACAGACGAGATCGGATCACAAAAAGAATTCATATAGGTCAGAAATGGTACTAGTGGAAGCCATTGGCAAGATGGCAGAAAAGAGGAATATGCTCATGGTGGGGGACTTCTACTTGCCAGACGTAGACTGGAGCCTCCCAGCAGTGGCTTCAGCAAGAAGCAGGAACATCCTTGACTCTCTGCAGGGGACATTCCTCAGGCAACTAGTCAGCAAATCCACTTGTGATGCAGCAGTACTGGACCTGGTACTCACTAACAAATGAACATATGAACTTGCCAGCAAATACAGGTCTTATGGTCTATCTAGTCTGCTCAAGTGTGCAGCACTTCAGTCCATTAGACTGCAGCTGCTCCCCATCCTCCATCTCCTTCCTCTCCCCCTCCCAGTTTATACTCTACCTTTGAATCAGTCCCACCCCCTCTTGAAGCTCCCCACTGTCTGCAATGATTCAACTTCCTCTGGTAGTGCGTTGCAACCTGCTACCACCCTTTCAGTGAAATAGTACTTCCTCATTTCCATCCTTGCATGTGACATCAACATGGGAGGCCACCTGGGGACCAGTGATCACTGTACAGTGTGATTCAGTATAAGGATGGCTGTGGAATCAAACCATACAATTGTGAAGGTCCTGGATTCCTGGAGGGCAGATTTTGTTAACATGGGTGAATGCCTCAGGGATGACCTAGTGGGGGGCATGACCTGGGTGGGGTGGAGAAACAGTGGGTGAAGCTAAAAGGGAGCATAGTGAAGGCAACAAACTTCTGTGTCAAACAACTGAACAAAAGCAAGAGAAAAAAGACACAGCGGTGGTTCTCGAAACAAGTGACTAAAAAGGTAAAGGCTAAGAGGATAGCATTTATAAGATATAAGGAGATGTAGAGGGAGGAAGATAGGGAGGTGTATCGGGGGAAACAGAGGAAAGCACGGAAAGCAGTGAGGAGCAAAAAGGTGCAAACTGAAGAGAGAATTGGTCAGGAAGTAACAAAAGGGTACGCTTTTTAGGTTCGTAAATGAAAAGAGGAAGACCAGGGGTAGGATTGTAAGGTGTAAAAGTGAAATGGGGAACCAGGAAAAGGCAGACATCCTGAACAAATACTTTTGTTCAGTGTTCACAGAGGAAGGAGAAGAGGAGGGGCCACCACAAAGTATTACTCGGTGTTTTAAGAGTGGAAGAAGGCCTAGGCTCATCGAGACCACTCTCCCCACACATGTGGGGTGAATTCAGTGCTCTATACCCAAAAGGAATTTGTCAAGTTCAATTTTAAATATTTCAAATGACTGACTTTCCACAATATATTGGGGTGGATTATTTCAGAATCTGGCAGCTCTTATTTTAATTAGGAGCTCTGGAGGGAGGGAGTTGGACACTAGTCCTTTATTGGAAGAGAGAGTCCTGAAGGGACTTGCTAATCTGAAGGTGGACAAAGCAATGGAGCCAGATGGGGTGCATCCAGGCATATTGAGGGAGCTCAGGGAGGTACTGGCTGCACCTCTGACAATCCTATTTAACAGCTCACTGGAAACAGGAGTGGTTCCGGAGGACTGGAGGATGACAGGTGTAGTCCCACTTCACAAACGTGGTAACAGGGAGGAGGCTGGCAGTTATAGGCAGTCAGCCTGATATCAGCGGTGGGAATCACTGCTGAAGGAAGGGACTGTGGAATATCTCGACTCTAGTCTAGTGGGTTACAAGACTTGAGGCAGCATAGGTGGATTTCTTTGTCTGGGTGACAATTAGATCACGGTGGAGCAGTGGAGGTGGCCTACCTAGATTTCAGTAAGGCTTCTGACATCATTCCACATAGAAGACTAGTAAGCAAACTAGGAAACTTAGCAGTGGGTCCAAGGTGATAAACTGGATAAGAAATTTGTTAGGTGATTGATGACAGAAGGCAGTGGCAAATGGTGTTCACTCCGAGGAAGGGAATATGACCAGCAGGCTACCTCAGGAATAAGTGACATTGCAGAGGAGCTGGAGAGGAAGGTGTGCCACTTTACAGATGACACCAAAATCTGTAATAGGGTGGACACTGTGGGGAAGGGGAAAGGATAAGCAGAGACCTGAAAAAAACTAAAGACATGGTCAAGGGTATAGCAGCTGGGTTTCAATGCAAAAAAACTGCAAAGTATTGCACTTGGGGAACAGAAACCCAGGGGCAGAGTACAAAATGGGTGAAGAGGTATTGATGACCACCAAACAGAAAGAGACCTGGGGGTGATCACATCAGATGACCTAAAGGTGGCCAGGCAGTGCAACAAGGCAGTTGGGAGGGCAAGTGGGATGCTGGGGTGCTTAGAGAGGGGTATCACAAGCAAAAAGAGGGAGCTGGTGTAGCCTCTGTGTAGAGCACTACTAAGACCACACCTAGAGTACTGTGTCCAGTTCTTGAGACCACATCTCTGGAAGGACATAGACAGAGTGGAGGCGGTCCAGAGGAGGGCAACTAAAATGGTACAGGGTCTGCATCAAAAGCCCAGGAGGAGAGACTAAAGGACCTCAGTATGTATATCCTGGAACAGAAGAGGAGGGGCTATGATAGAGACGTTAAATACCACATGGGGGCAAATAAGGTACAGGAGGGAAGTATTTTCCAAAAAAGAAATGCTCAAGAACAAGGGGACATGCTAGGAAGCTGGATGATGTAGATTCAGGAGAGATGTGAGGAAGTACTTTTTCACAGAAAGAGTGGTGGATTCTTGGAACAGCTTTCTAGCAGAGGTGGTGGGGGTAAAAACAGTGGTGGGGTTCAGGAATTCATGGGAATGGTACAAAGGAATTATGTGTTCATTACGATTTAATAAACATTTTCATTGAAAAAAAAACAAGGGAATTATAGTGAAAAGAAGGGGGCTGTAGATAACTGGCACCTCAATGAGTTGTCTACAACAGGACTAACCTGGTAAGAACATCAGTCATACATCCAGACATGACTAAGGTAACTGCAGCACTAGCACGTCCTGTCAATCTACAGATAAAGTACAGCAATATAGTGGGTAACAGTGAACTTTATATCTCAGGTGAAAAGTAGTAGCCAGGCACCATACTGGCCCCAAAAATATCATAAAAATTGAGAATAATATTACTTAAAAATATATTAAACAGAATTCAAGAGCCATACGAGATTACAAACCATTACTTTGGGTTGGCACAGTATATTCCCTTTCCCTGATGGCAGATAAAGGCAGCTTGGCCCATCCAGTCTGCCCTTGTTGTGTTGCTTGCACGCATGTGCAAGAAACACATTGCATCAGCTTCCTTCAAAAGCGGGTTGTGGAGGTGTGGCAGTGGTGTGCTGAATGGCAGCAGTCCGTTCTAGGGCTGGTCTCTGCCGCAGCGAATAGAGGAGCACGCTGTCAATGACGGCAGTTAATGAGCGTGCCACTATGCTTACAGAGACAGGCCGCTGCAATCAGGGAGCACCCGTCACTATGCAATCAGCTGTTTTGGCTGTGGGGCATCCCTGACTGCAGCAGCCAATTACAAGCTGCATTGTGTGGTGTCCCCATGGTGACAGCTTCTCTGTCGGCCTCTCACAATCCCCACGAAGCTGACGGAAAGCTACCGCCCGCCATTCAGTGTACCTTCCTGGTGAAACATTTCAATAAATAAATCAAATAAAAGCCGACGGGGGGTGCCTAATCCCCTTGTCGGCATGATCCCCATCCCAGTTCATTAGCTGACAGAGTAGCCCAATCCCCATTGGCAAGATGCCCCCCCATTTGTTGTGTGCCAAGGGGGGTGCCCAATCCCCCCTCGGCTCATGCATCCCCCCAGCACATGGTATGGCCAATGGGGTGCCCAATCCCCATCGGCTCCACTCCCTTTGCCCAATAAACATCCAGGTGGCACGCTGGGAGCTCATCCCCAGTGTGCCAATAGTCCCAGTGTCCTTTTTTTCCCCAATTTCCTGTAAAATAAAGAAAATGGTTCCGTGCCATCTGTGGCACCCCCAACCCACACCCACCCTGCAGCACCAAATCCCACCCCTGCCCCATACTTACCTCTGGGCCGGTGCGGCGATCTTCAGTGGACCGGAACACGCCTGCACTCTTCAAAGCCGACCATGAACTGAAGAAATGCCAGTAAGTTGTATAATGGCATAAATAGGGTTTTCAACTTAAGTGGATATCATTGGCCATTTTTGGAATTTTTCCACCAAATTTTCAACATGGGGTTCTTGGGACCCACCTCATGACCAGTCACTGTCATTTCGTTATTCAGTCCCGAAGGTGATTTCGCAGTCACTGCGTGAGCCTGCTTTGGGACTGATTAACAAAATGACAGTGTCAAAGTTCATGAGGTAGGCCCCCAAAAACCCAAAGTTGAAAATTTGGTAAAAAATTTTCCAAAAATGACTGTTTTACGAGTGTGCTTTGTGCAGTTCCTATGCACGCTCGCAACTTCGAGACTTTTTAATATTTTCACTCCAGATTTTCAACATTGCCATTTTACCACATCTTCTTATAAACTGTATAGCCGTCATTTTTCACATCTTGCCCAAAATGTGTTTTCGGACATGTAGCGCACAATGGCGCATTCGGTGTGCAAAATCAATGTTTGGGACAGATTAAGAAAATCATAGTGATACTGTTCATGAGCAGAGGTCTTAAAATGCCTATGTTGAAAATTTGGTGACAAAAGTTCATAAAATGACTGTGTTACGAGCGTGCATTGGGCAGTTTCCATGCACCCATGTAACTTCACAAATTCGTAATATTTTCACTCCAGATTTTCAACACTGGCATTTTTCCACACCTCCTTATGAACAGTACAGCTGCCATTTTTCACATCCTGCCCAAAATGTGTTTTCACACTTCTGGTGCAGAATAGCGCGGTCGCTGTGGGAAATCAGTGTTTGGGACAGATTAAGAAAATCACAGTGACACTGTTCATAAGCAGAGGTCCCAAAATGCCTATGTTGAAAATCTGGTGTAAAAATCCCAAAATAATTACAGATGTGCGTTGCGCAGTTTCTATGCACACTCGTGACTTCACCAGTTTTTTTATATTTTTATTCCAGATTTTCAACATTACCATTTTTAAACCTCCTCATGAACAGTACAGCTGTCATTTTTCACATCCTGTTCGAAATGTGTTTTCGCACCCATGGCGTCAAATGGCGTAGTCACTGTGCAAAATTACCTTTCGGCCAACAAACTGATAGTGTCACTGTTTATACGGTGGGGTCACAAAAAACCTATGTTGATAACTTGGAGTAAAAATACCAAGAAACACCCAGGGCATTAGGGTTTCCGACCATAACACCCTACCATGTAGGGACCGACAGGCATCAGGGGTGTGACTTGGGATTGTCGACAGTAATGCTCACACCATTCCACCCCACCCACACCCTGCAGCCAGTGACAGGCATCGAGGTACACCTTGGACTCTTTGGCCCAAGAGTTCACCCCATTCTCCTATACTGCACCCATTTCAGCATATTTCCTTATGGAACGAGGTGAGTGTAAAGCCCAAATACCCCAAAGCACACCTCGACACTTGTAAGTGTCTGCAGGGTAGGGTGAGGTGAAATGTCATGACCGTTATGGGTGATGACCCAAAGGCACACCCCAATGCCTGTCCATCTCTGTAGGGTGGGGTGGTGTTGGCATCAATTCAATACTTCACTGCCAGTCCTATACTGCATCTGTCTAACTCCTGCACTTCCACTGCTAATGCCAGCAAGCAACATTCGGCATTGACAAATGCTTGTTCACTGCTGCTTTCACTGCAGATCCTTCTGTAGGTCTATGTCACTTTCTCTTTTACCCCTTTCCTATCCCCTATGATTCCCTTGTGCCTATTCCTGGATTTTTTGAATCCCGCCACTGTTGTCACCCCCACTATCTCCACTAGAAGACTGTTTCAGACATCCACCACCCTTTCTGTGAAGAAGTATTTCCTCACATCCCTGCTAAACTGACCCCCTCCAGCTTCATATTGTGACCCCTTGTTCTAGAACACCATTTCCTCTGAACAATACCTCTCACCTGTACCTTATTCACTCCCGTGAGTTTTTTAAAGGTCTCAGTCATATCCCCCTCTCCCTCCTCTCCTTCAGGGTGTACATTTTAGTTCCTTTAGCATCTCCTCATAGGGCTTTTGATGCAGATCTTGTATCATCTTGGTAGCCCTCTTCTAGACCACTTCTACTCTGTCTATGTCTTTTCTGCCAAAACTGGACACTGTACTCCAGGTGAGGTCTTACCCAATGACCTATATAAGGGCAACACCACTTCCCTCTTCCTGCTGGTGATACCCTTAGCTATACATTCCAGCATCCTGCAAGTTCTCCTGATAACTTTTTGCACACTGTCTGGCCACCTTTAGGTCATCCAATTTGATGGTATGCCGACCCATCGGCGACAACAACACAGCGACATACCTCGCTGGTGGCAAAATCGACATATTGCCAACAGGTCACTGTGTTGGTGCACCTGAGACAGGGGCACACTGTCTCCCAGTCCTGCACCCCCTCCCGAATCAACTCCGACTGGAGTTGAGAATCTAAAGTATGGGGGGTATGGGGACAGAGCCTCCACATGAGGGGTTCGGGGTGAAGCCCCCATGAAAACACAGGACCGGGAGACAAACAAGATTTATTTCAACTGCAACTTGTGGTTGACATAAATCTTATCGATGTGATGTAGGTCGAAAAAAGTGTTGTCAAACCAGTCTTGTAGAAGCCAATATATTATAGCAGTATAGCGTAGTGGTTAAGGATGCTGAGCTGCAAAGCTGGAGACCTGGGTTTGGATCCTATCATCTCCACTTGCACGCTGTGTGTCCCTAATCAAGTCACTTAACTTCCTTGTGCTCCCAGGTTGTACCCGGAAACAAGCTCCAGCTTAGTGTGCCTTTCCTGGTTAAACAATTTCCCCTTTCACTCCGTATATTGCTATAGGATCTTGTCCTAATTGGCCAAGCGGATTGTTACATGGAAGTGAGTCAGTGCACACAACAGGGCATGTGCTGGTGTGTGATTTATTCATGCCTTATTTGCTGTGTAACAAGGCTGAAGGCCAACACACTTGAACCATATGAGCAGTGCATAAATCGCTCAACTCCACATGCTGTGTGTAACCCCCAGGAGGTGCTACCCTTAGGTCTACTACCCCTGTTTGCCCCCACGGAGGCAGGGTGAGGGGCCCAGATCCGTTGACGGGTGCCTCCACCCGGAGGCCTGGGGTTAGTATGAAGTTAAGACTACTCTTGTTACAGCCCTCTTGGCTACTGCAACTCTTTCGTCCCACTAATGACTCACACTGGGTGCCAACAATTCTTTTCACCAGTACACTTACCCCACGGATAATATATTCCAGCTCACTCCGGGGACCCCCTGTAAAGTAAGGTACAGTTATATCACAGTCACCATGCAGCAGCTCATCAGAAGAGTACAAACCAGCCAGGGTGTAGTTATAACACAGCAATCTGATTTATTAGAAGGGCAGATAACAAGGGAAAGGGGGAAAATCAGGTGGATTGGCTTACACTATTCCTATAGACCTAGGGCTCTGTGCACAGGCCTAACCCTACGATTTATTGTCCCTGGGTACCCAAGCCCTAACGGCTAGTCCAAAACATGGTAGCTGGTAGGGGCCCTTCACACAGAGAAGAAAGAAAAGTTTAATTAAGCAGTCAGCAGTATAGCAATGCCATTTGGAACCACTGTTGCACATTTAGCAGGGAGCTACCCTGATTCAGTACTCACAACCTCCAGACAAGACAGAGTCCATCAACACCAGCAGGGCTGAGCCTGAACTCCACGAGCCTCCTCACACATTTATAAGGCAAACTCCACCAGCAATAGCAGAGGGGTACCGCACCAGGCAGCTGCTTTTAGGCTCTCCAGATTTCACAGTCACTAAAGCACTGCAATGGCAGCTTTTTCACTCCTCCCGTGGACCGAGCGCGATTTAGCAGATTCTCCAGTCCTCCAAACAGGTCGAGCCTGGTGGGTAGCTGTGCAGGACACAGCCTCCTCTGACTGCTCGCCGATGGATTTAGTCCGCTGGAACCGAGAGAAAAACACAACGGCCGCTTCAGGCCTTCCCGCGCTTCCTGCGCGAACACTCTCCAGCGCAGAAGCACACAGCTCCTCTCTTCTCCTCAGTCACTACGACTCTGCTCCCTCACAGCTTGGAGCATTCCTCTCAATTCGGGCGCTACCCGATCCGATTGGCTGGTTGAGTCTGCCAGTCACTCCTTCAGCTCTCAGTGGTGCGGAAAAGCGCCATAGCCCATAATACCTTTCTCAAATACAAACAGCTCCTCTATTGGTCAGCCAGCTCTGTGGGGTCCCAAGGTACTGATTGGTCCAATTCAATAGTTCTGGACCAAAATGGAGGAGGCAATCGAAACCATCTGTGCTGCAAAGCAAGGCAGGTTAGAACAACTACATTTTCATTATTATTTTACAGTATTTTAAGCAAACATTCACATCCTCTATCAGAACTCCCTGTGCACCACTAGCGATGGCAGCTGGGAGCGCTTACCCAGCAGCCCAGGTGGGATTTGAGCATAGCAACACTTAAACCCCCTCCCATTTCAACTAATTATGACTGCACCAGGCAGCCCTTAAAGGGACAGTATATGGAGGCCTTAAAAGAGCACTCAACGGATCCCCATTTAAGCAGCTTCATGCCGATCACCAACCAGGCATAAGGCACATTAGGAGCCCCCATTTGCAAGGGGTTACACCTGCAGTGCATTATTGTTTTTTAAAATGGGCCTTTAGTAATGAAAATAAGGTCAAGTAAGCTTTTTTAGATTTAAAATAATTAAATATCAGAAATATGTGGATACAATCATTAATGTTATTATCTACTAAACCTGACACTGTGCCCTCTCTATGCTTCTTATTTTGGATTACATAAGCAGTTAGGCCTGGCAGCGCAGCCTCCCGATGCTTCCTGCATTGGTCTACATATGCCGTAACTAGTATCTTATGGATCTATACATCCCATTGTTCTTTGTTCTACTGTCGTATTCCATGGTACCCTAATAGGACAATGCTCCACTGGTGATGCTCCTTGTACTGTACCAGTTTAGCTATGTAGCTTCCATCTTTGACGAGGAACCTTTGTAAATGAGCTCCTAAGTTCAATGGTGTATCTCTGATTGTATAAATAAATAAAATTATTTGATTCATGAGCCATAAAATAGAGTGCTGTTTTGTGACTGTGTGTCATGTCTCCTGCCGTGTGCCATCTGTTCTTCACCCTTCCCTGCAGTGTATACCATTCTTCACACACACACACACACACACATACACAGTGTTGTGTTTTGTAATTTAGCTACAGTTGTTGACTCCAGGAGAGAGAGAGTGTGTGTGTGTGTGTGTGTGTGTGTGTGTGTGTCATGCCAGAAGGGAAAGCATTAGCAGTCGATTTATCACTGCCATGAGACTGTGAACATGAGATAGACAGTGGGCTCTGTGCTCATTTTCAATAACGGGATTGTGTAAGGAGCTTGAAAACCCTGCAGGAGGTTGCAGTTCTGTTATCATGGTATTTTGTGGCTTTAGACAGAAATTAAAAGGGAACTGTGACATTTTACAAGAGCTTATAAATCCATCCAAATTGAAGTGTTCTTCAGTGGGGGAAAATTGGTAGATCTGACCATTTGAAAAGGGGAGTGCACATATTTCAAGTTATGTGTTACATTTTATGAAGGTGACTTGTATTTTTTACGTTGGACCATTGTGTTGTGGGGATTTACACTTAGCTAAGAACGTGCCTTAGCCAATTAGGTGAAAGCATTTCTTCATCTCATACAGTAAGTCTCAGCTCATCTGGAAATTCTGTTAGCCATTTTTGGCTGTGCATGTAGTAGCATTTGCACCGAGAGTCTAGCTCACTGACTGAAAGCATCTTCTTCAGCTCACCCCTACAGTACCCAATACGAAGGAAAGGTATAAGGCAAGGACTTGGACCAATCTCTCCAAGGCACAAGTCTTCCTTATTCTGCAAAAACCTTATAAAACCAATTATTAGCTTTAGAAAACTACAAATAAAATAAAACCTGAAGCAACTGCCTCTAGTACTGTTAGCTACTGTATTCAGAATGGGGGCCACAAATCAGTTATAACTGGAGCTTCATTATACACAGAGAACCATGACATAGTCCACTGTTATAACCAGCTGGCTATATCTGCAAGCATGAGACAGCTGATGGCTGTTAATCACAGAACTACAACACAAGTGCATTGTGTTTTAAAATACAGGTTTTCTCCTTAGAAGAACGCCACCTGGAAGGAGATGTAATATTTACTTATTTCAAAAGTTTTGCCAGGAAAATACCTACTACTAAGCTAATAACCATTCATTTCTCGATGCATCCTGGTGTTCAGGGGTAAGGGAGATCATTCAAGAGGAGGAAAAAAAATAAATAGATTAACAACATTATGAAAATAGAAGGCATGTACCGCAATACAGTATCTCAAAGGAGCATAATCATAAACATTGTGGGGTAGATCAGTACAACAGCTACATGTAGTTGATTAAAAAATGTGCTTTGATAGACTGAGGAAAATTACTCATACAGGTAGGGGGGCAAAATGGCCAGGGCAATATGAATTAGGGGAAGGAAGTCAAGAGGCAGAGAATCATGGACAGTTGCAGGTGGGAGAGAAAAGTCGAGACCTTGAAAGGCAAACACTGTAACTTGTAAAACAGATTCCATACAAAAGCTATCAAAATGGCAACCTGTATCCAAATCCCAGGAGCTGGCAACAGTGTGCAGTTCCAAACTGACCATGAAATGGCAAATACAAACCACAAAACTGAGAGCAACGTGAGAGCAAGGGGAAAGTTAACAGCGTTCTGATAGATGGGTAGAGTTGCACAATGTTATTACAGCTGCGTGGGTCGAGCTCTGCAGACATTATGCGATGATCATCTTATCAGAAGAGCACTGTGGAATCACATGACCAGATTGCTATCAGGTGTGCTCCCACAGTGGTCTGGCACAGTTTCTCCGGTGGTTGTATTTATGTGGCCCTTCCCCTCTGCTGGCCACATAAACACACCCGCTTCGCAGGACACTTCTTTTTCTTCCACAACTGCAGAAGTGGTGGTGGCCATGCACAAGGTGGTCACCTACTCAGACTACGCATGTGTGATTATCACGCATGCAAAGTTCTGTCATCACCACCATTCTGTGAATGGCATACTCCTGCGGAACTCCGCCATATCGTCTCTAGCCAGAGTTTGTTTTTTACACACACCCTCACTGTGTGATGCCTTGATAAACCTCCTGATCTTCACTCTCTTGCTTTATGAGGCATCACACATCTTAGGTGTGTGTACAATATAGAATAATGCGTGGAGGATGTATATAATGAGAATGTTATACCCACCCTCAGTGTGGGATGCTACATAAACACAGAGGGTGAAGCTCAAGGGTTTGTACTAGCAGTTCCACCATCAGAATGTGCCCACGATCCGGCACCAGGCAATTAGGGGACCAATTGGCAAAGTCGCCGATCACGTTTCTTGCACGGGGCTGCGCTTCCCACACCCTCCCTATTGATAGAGTCTGACTCCAGGGGTGGGTGGACCTTGGGGAGGGGGGGCACATCCCACATTTGGCACCCTGATTGCCCGGCGCCTTAATGCCAGTGCTCTGAGCGCTGTAAGGGTATACTTGTATCCCACACCAAGGGTGGGTATAAACTCTGAACGTCACATCCCCAAAGCTTTGTTATATATAATTTCTGGGCTATATTTTATTTGTCACGGCAACTAAGAAACAAATTCTAGCCAGAGCCAACATGGCTGCAGCTGCGCTGGGCTTATGGTGGAACAGTTGCCATGCCCAAGATGGCCCTGATGCTGGAGTGTGCATGCGCAACTACTTGCATATGTGCACTAAGCATCAGCAGCCATCTTGAGCATGGTGGGTGACCGCAACAAAAATAGTGTGCCTGCAGAAGGGGGGAACTGAATGGAGTGTTATGGAATTGCAGAATGATCATACTGTAACTCCAAAACTGTTCTTTTGGTGTCAATACAGTGGCTTGCTTTTAGAGCTCTCGCAAGACGGCTGCAGGCTATGCCCACTGCAGATATAAAATGGGAACACTTTTGTGGTTATTTAGTGTGACACTGATAGTGTGCATGACGAGATTTGTGGCTCATGGCTTCCACATAGGGAAACACAGTACATGTTTGTCATTATAACCATAAGGTTATAATGGCAAATTATAACTGGATTTTTCTATGGGAAAAAAAGCGAGCCCAGTAATTATAAAAACATTGCACACACCAACCCATACATTATTCTCTATATTATCAAATGGGTAAGAGAATTCCAGTAATCTGCATAGTTAACATGATTCCAACTCATGGTTGTTAACCCCCAATAATACAGATGCAAACATTGAAAGCATGCAAGCCAGGCCTATGGATATCTCCCATGTAGTTTCAAATATATTTAACCTCGTGGTTGAGATGTTGAGGTAAAAATGTCTCTGTCAAAATGCCAACACATTTGACACCAGCAATAATACACCTCAGGGTGTGTGTTATTATCATTTGAGATAATGCCACTTCTTGAGTTGTCTCAGTCATTTTATCCTGCAGTCCCAAGCTTTTCAACTCACCCAAGGTGTGGATCTTACATAATAACACACATCCAGATGTGTGTTATGTAAGCAATAACCCATGACAGGGTGTGTGGTTTTGGGGATTAATCAACACCCCAGGTGCATTGTGAGTCACGAGGCTGCAGGCCAGTGTCCTCACAGCACCCGGGGTGTTGATTAATCCTCAATAACCACACACCCTGGAGTGGGTTATTGCACTTACAACATGGGACATATATGGGGAGAAATGCACAAAGAGAAGTGGAATAAGAGGAAAAAAATGTGGGAAATGTTTAGTGTCCGTCCACTATTTCTGGGTGTAACACCACAATTTTCTATGTTCTGTCACAGGAAACATAGTTCTACAACCAGAATTTTGTAGTAAACATGCATGGAACTTAAGATCAAGCAGCAGACTGATCTTATTATACTGTCAAACGTGCTTACTTATCCCGGTGTGCTGTTTTGAAAGTCATGGAGAGATACAAACATAGTTACAAGCAGCGACACCACAGCAAAACAAAAACATATATATATATATGTGTGTGTGTGTGTGTATATATATATATATATATATATATATGTGTGTGTGTGTATATATATATATATGTATATATATATATATATGTATATATGTTATATATGTGTATATATATATATATACATACAAGTGACTTGCAAAAGTATTCAACCCCCTTGAAAGTTGTCAGATTTGTCTGGATTACAAATGAGACTTACATATATCATTCCAGTCAGTATTTTTATTGCAAACTCATATGCTCTAACAGTATATCTTCAAAGCCAAAATTAATTATCTGTCAGCAGATCTTTTAAAGAAAATTAAAAACTGGAAAATGCTGCTTGCAGAGGTATTCAACCCCTAGTATTTGGTAGAGCCACCTTTTGCTGCAATAACAACTTTAAGTCTTTTGGGGTAAGTATCTACCAGCCTTGCACACTGTTAGGAATGATTCTTGCCCATTCTTCTTGGCAGATTTGTTCCGGTTGTTCCAGGTTGGTTGGGTGGCGCTTGTGGACCGCAATTTTCAAACAGTGCCACAGATTCTCGATGGGATTGAGATCTGGACTTTGACTTAGCCACTGTAGGACATTCACCTTTTGTTGTTTAACCACTCCTGTGTTGCTTTGGCCTTGTGCTTTGGATCATTGTCCTGCTGAAAGGTGAAGTTTCTCCAAAGCTTCAGTTTTTAGCAGACTAGGCAGGTTCTCTTGCAGTATCTCCTGTATTTTGCTCCATCCATTCTTCCTTAAATTTTAACAAGATGCCCAGTCCCTGCTGATGAAAACATCCCCACAGCATGATGCTGCCACCACCATACTTCACTGTAGGGATGGTGTTTCTCGAGGCATGGGCAGTGTTAGGTTTGCGCCACACATACGCGCTTTGAATTTTGGCAGAAATCTCTATCTTGGTCTCATCAGACCACAAAACCTTGTGCCACATCTTAGCTGAGTCACTCTCATGCTTTCTGGCAAACTCAGGCGTGCTTTGATATGGTTCTTTTGAGTAATGGCTTCTTTCTAGCCACCCTGCCATACAGGCCAGTATTATGCAGAGCTCTTGATATGGTTGACTGGTGCACCTTCACTCCACTCTCAGCCACTGAACTCTGTAGCTCCTTCAAAGTGATTGTTGGCCTCTCTGTGGCTTCTCTCACTAGTCTCCTTCTTGTTCGAGACTGAGTTTGAGGGCCTTGTCTAGGTAGTGCCTGGGTGGTGTAATGCAGCTTCCACTTCCTCACTATTGATCCAACAGTGCACACTGGGATATCCAAACACTTGGATATTATTTTGCGCCTTTCGTAATTTATGCATGTCTATTACTTTATCTCTAACTTCCTTAGAATGCTCTTTAGTCTTCATTTTCACACCCTTCATTCAGATTCACAGTCTGACCAATGGTCATTAAACTGAGGGGTTAACCAGAAAATGTGAGCTACTTTAATGTTTCAGAGGTGAGGCCAATTGTAAGCCAATTGTGTCCTTGTTAGACAATATTTTTCATCTGTGTAAACTTGGAGCTTCCAGAGCACAGAGGTTGAATACTTATCAAACAGCATATTTCAGTTATTTATTTTTCTTAAACATATTTTCTAACATAAAACCAATGTCACTTTAAAATAATTATTTTGAGGGTCAGTCTTTTAAATAAAATATTACACAGAACAAAATCTCAATGTATCATTTGTCATTCAGACAAATCTGACAACTTTCAAGGGTTGAATACTTTTGCAAGTCACTATATATATATATATATATATATATATATATATATATATATATATACACATGCACTCAAATATTAATATTTCTGCTCCATGTCTAACTGTACATCTGATCTGTCATGCTTTCATTTATTTGCAGCTCATTCCATGCTGCACTTCATCGGAACCAATTACAACAATCACCCAAGAACACAGCGAAATGACTACCGTGACGTTTACCGTGGATGGCGTGTGTTACCAACGCTACACACTAAATCTTCACTTCTGTGGCATTTCTTTGAAGAAGCTGTGCAGCGCTTGCTCTCAGGAGGGTGAGTGCTTTCCATGTGGCTTTGCTGCGCTTATGCTTTGCTATGTGGGGATCCCCTTTATTTTTCACTATGTGCGCAGGAAGAATTAATGAGCTGCTTCTTTTACAAGGCTCTGCTTTGCTTCTTATTAGGAGCTTGCATGAGTTTTATGTGTGCTGCTGCTGTTCTGTTTCTATACTTCGGGAGGATGACAATGAGAATGACAGCACTGCTACTGCTCTTTTGGGACAATGGTCGGGAGCACTATTTAAAAATGGCGCAATTTGACTGTGTCCATCGGGTGGGGGGTGGGAACTCTGATAGCAGGTCCACTGTCCCCGAAAAACAATCCCCTGAGATTACAGTGTCCACCGGGTGGGAACTCTGAGAAAAGTTGCAGTCTCGCTGAAAAGCTAGAACAACATGGTGACGTTTAAAAAAAAATTTTCGGCTGCAATTAACAAGATCTGGTATAGTGTAGGCTTCTAAAATAAAGGACTGATCACCACAAGCAAAGTAGGTGACTGATTAACAGAGAGTAATCAACAGTCACCTGATTAATCTCTACCAATCAGATTACACAAACATCCTTGCCCATGTTATAATGCTTAATTAAATAATCATTAATCTTTTTACTTGGTAATTTTATTGTTACAGAAATCACAGGAAGAATCCCATTCGCATATGCATGTAATAATGCCTTATTTTACTGTTTAAAATTAATTAAAACCATAAAGGAAAATAATTGATTAAATTACTTGTAAGTTGTTTAGGCCTCTGCCGATGTAGCAGTTTAATAGTTTGAATACCAGAACTATTTCATGTTAAACAGACATATCATATAACATGCTTTTCAAGCACTTAACTTGAGAAAGGCTGCTGTAGGCAGAAGATGACTTTATACACACGAAGAAGCCAGCACAATAAGGCCATTTGGTCAATCTAGTCTGCTTGTATTGCAGGGTGCACAGCTTGAGCTACTGATGCAGCCCTCCCACTCCACCTGTCCTTTCCATCCGCCCCACCGATGACCATTACCTTCTAGTTATGTCTATCCCAACCTCTCTTGAAGCTGCCCACCATCTCCAATGAGACCACCTCATCCACTAGCACATTCCAACTGGCCACCACCCTCTGTGGAGAAGTGCTTCTTAACCTTAATGGCTGTCACTCCACAGAGGGAAGAGTGACCAGTGGGGTACCACAGGGATCAGTGCTGGGACCGCTCCTATTCAACATCTTCATCACTGACATTGCGCAGGACCTAGAAGGCTGAATTTCACTGTTCGCTGATGACACAAAGCTCTGTAACAGAGTAGACACACCAGAGGGTGTAGACAGAATGAGAAGGGACCTGCAGAAAATTGAAGAATGGTCAGGGGTTTGGCAGTTGAAATTCAATGCAAAGAAGTGCAAGATAATGCATATGGGCACAAAAACTCTGGCACAATATATCAGTTGGGGGTGAGGATATAGCATGCACCAAGCAGGAAAGGGATCTTGGGGTTATCATCTCTGATGACCTCAAGGTAGGGAAACAGTGTGACAAGGCAGCAGGTAAAGCAAATAGGATGCTGGGATGCATAGGCAGGGCATCACCAGCAGGAAAAGGAGGTCATAATTCCGCTATAAGACACTAGTGAGGCCCCCACCTGGAGTACAGTGTGTTGTGTTCTGAGACCTTACATACGTAAGGACATAGACAGGGTAGAGAATGTTCAGAGGAGGGCAACAAAGATGGTACATGGTTTGCATCACAAGTCCTATGAGGACAGGTTGAAGAGACTGAATATGTACTCCTGGAGGAGAGGAGGGAGAGAGGGATATGACAGAGACATAAAGTATCTTACAGGGAGGAACTGGGTGCAGGAATACACTATTTTAAGGGAAAAGATGTTCCAGAACTAGAGGGCATGGGATGAAGTTGAGGAGGGGATTCAGAGGAAACGTGAGGAAGAATTTCTTCACAGAACTGTGGTGGACACGTGGAACACCCTGCCAGAGGAAGTGGTGGGGCTGAAACAATCACAGGATTTAAGAATGCATGGGATAGACATCAAGGTATTCTGGAGGTCAGGGGTATGGGGCAACAGACTTCTAGGAAAACATAAACTGAACTTACAAGCTCAAATGGGCAGACTGGGTGGGCCACAGGCCCTTGTCTGCTGACACTGTCTATGTATCTATGTATCTATGTAACCTCCCTCCTAAACCTCTCCTTCCAGCTTGACTGTGTCCCCTCACGTTATGACTGCTACTGAGTCTAAAGGACCCTCCTCGTCCACCCTATTTAACCCTTTCAAGCACTTAAAGGTCTCAATCATTTCTCCCTCACTTCCTCTTCCCCTCCAGGCAGTACATGTTCAGTGCCCTCAACCTCTCTTCATATTTCACTCCACTGACCCACGATCATCATTGTTGCCCTCCTCTGGACCGTCTGCAGCAGTCTAATGTCCTTTTCAGTCGTGGACACCACTATTGTTCTGCATACTTTAGGCGTGGCCTGGCCAGTGATTTGTACAAGGGCAGTGTAACCTCCTCTCACCTATTGCTGATCCACCTGGCTATGCACTCCAACATCTTATTTCCCTTGATGCTGCTATTTTGCACTGTGTGGAGTGCTTCAGGTAGCTAGTGATCATCATTCCAGATCCTTCTCCTCTGCTGTGAATACCCAGACCCCTCCCAGGTAGTACTCCATTCTGGTATTCTTGGCTCCAATGTGCATAACCTTGCATTTATTGGCATTAAGGCCAAGCTGCCAGATCCCAGACCACCTCTTAAGCTTTTTCAGATTGTCCTGTAGGTCCTGTATCCCTTCCACTGTGTCCACCCTTCCACAGAGTTTGGTGTCATCACAAAGACGCACAGTTTGCTTTTAATGCCATCCCCAATGTCATTGATGAAGACATCAAATAACACCGGTGCCAGCACTGAGCTTTTGTGGGACCCCACTGGTGACCTCCCTTCTGCTAGTTAACTCTCCCCCCACCACCCTTTTGGTCCTGTTCCTCAGTCAGTTTTCTACCCATCTGGTTATCTTTTTCCAAACCCTGAGATCTGCCAACTTCCTGATCGACATCTTGGGGGGTAGAAAGTCAAAGGTCTTGCTCAAGTCCAGAGAAAGAATTTCCACCACTTGGCCCCTGTCTACTACCTTAATGATCCAGTCAAAGAAGTCAGTCAGATTCATTTGACACAATCTTCCTTTCACAAACCCAAGCTTCCTCACATCTTGAAGACCATACTCCTCTAGATACTCTACCAACCTTTTCTTAAGTATGGTTTCCATGAGCTTGCACATGACTGATGTCAGACTGAGTGGTCTGTAATTCTCTGGGTCATCCTTGGGACCACTCTTATGGAGGGGCACCACATATGACATTCTCCAATCCTGTGGTACCATGCCCAACTCCAGTGAACTACTGAACAGGCCCACCAGTGGCCCTGTAGGCTTCTTTGTCAGTTCCCTCAGTACCCTTGGGTGTATGTCATCCGGGCCTGCTGGTTTGTCCATCTTCAATGCTAGCAGCCCCTCCCTCACTCAGTCCTCTGCTATCACTACATCCATGCCTTCCTTCTCCCCCATAGGTACCAGACCATCTTTCTCCTTGGTGAAGATGGAACAGAAGTATTTGTTCAGTGCCTTTGCTTTCCCTCTGTTTTCCTCTGCCCACTCCTCCCCTTTCCAAAGCCTAACAATCCCATCCTTCTTGTCTCTTTTCTCCCTTATATAGCAAAAAAAGGCCTTCTCCCCTTCTTAATTCCCCCATCTATCTGCAGTTCATTCTGAGCCTTAGCCCGCCGGACTACCTTACTTGCCACACTAGCCAACCTTCGGTAATTCTCCCTGTCCACCTCTCTCTTGGGCTTTCTGAATGTTCTATAAGCCAACCACTTTTCCATTACAGCCTGGTGACATAGAACTGAACCAGCTAAAACAAAATAATGCTGTGAAAAAATATAGCCAGGTCTGATCAGCTTAGAGATGCTGTCTGGAAGCAGTGATCGATTGTTTGTGTCCGCATTTACTGGACTGAATCTCTCTGTGTGAACCTCACCCCCTGACTGTGACCCCTGATCCCTAACTCCTTCCACCAGATCATTCTACCTCCAAGTTCAGCAGTTCTTCATATTCATATTCAAATATTCTGCTCAAGGTAATCTTTCAGGAAATAGAAGTTTCTTTCAAATACAGACAGAATGATGAGCTTTATTGATTGAGCGGTGCTATTTATTCTGAAGCATTATTGTCTTGTTTATTTTGACATATTTCCATTCTATGTATTTTATACTCTGTGTTTTCTATCTGTTTTCTTCTCCTTCCCTTCCCCCCAGAACTCATCTGGAAATGAGCTGTTACCCGCTCGGTATGTGTTTCTCGGTAAAACCACTTAAATCAATCAATAAATGAAGACGAGGGGGCATGTTCAGCTGTCTGCCACACTGGCAAGGTGTGCTGTCAGGCAAGGAGGAGTCATTATCAGCGGATATAGTTAAAGAACATAGCACACATATAATAACATACTGCAACTAATCAGAATGAGCATATGTTGTACATTGCAACTAAACAACAATGGTCGTGCAGGTAGGTGCGGAGGGATGCCTTTTTAGAGGTACTGACTGGACAAGTGGAGCATAACATAGAAACATAGAATGTGATGGCAGATAAGGGTCGCTGGGCCCTAATGTCTGCACTTTTTTTTTACCTTTGTTTTTTGCTGCAGACCCAATTTGATCTACAGCTCTATCTCTTTCCCTCCCTTCCTTACCCCTATGATTCCCCCTGTGCTGTCCCAAGCACACTTTTGAACCCCATAACTGTTTTTGCCTCCACTACCTCCACTGGATGGCTGTTCCAAGCATCCACCACCCTTTCTGTGAAGAAGTAGATCCTCACATCCCTTCTGAATTTACCCCCCTCCAGTTTCATAGCATGCCCCTTGTTCTAGAGCACCTTTTACTCTGAAAAGTACCTCTCTCCTGTACTTTATTCACCCTGTGATGTATTTAAGAGTCTGTCACATCCCCTCTCCCTCCTCTCCTCCTGGGTGTACATATGTGGCTCATTAAGCCTCTCCTTCTGGGGTCTTTGATGCAGATCCTTCGCCATTTTGGTAGCCCTCCTCTGGATTGCCTCCACTCTGTCTATGTCCTTCCTGAGGCGTGGTCTCCAGAACTGGACACAGTACTCCGGGTGAGGGCTTGGCAGTGATCTATTTAGGGGCAGCACTATCTCCCTTTTCCTGTTCACAATACCCCTTCCTATACACCCCAGCATCCCACTAGCCCTTCTGACTGCCTTGTTGCACTGCCTGGGCACTTTTTAGGTCATTTTATTTATTTATTTATATTTCAGATTACACCTTTGAGCCTACATGGCTCTTTTACAAAGGTTCCACGGCATGGACAACTGGACAAGTTATGACAAAACGTGTACAATTAGTAGCAGGTAGAATTTCAGTATTTTGACATGACCGTTCAGATTAAATAGCAGGCACAGTAGGTTTTACAGAGGCGGTACCAGTACATAAGCAGCCAGAGACTTTGTCTAGAAACAAATGAGAAATTAAGAAAGGATGCGACTGAACTCCATTCAGTGTACAGTAAACAATAGGCTTGGAGAGGTTTGCAAGGAGATTAGTGCTCTAATGAGCGAGAAAAGGAACAGAGGAAGTTTAGGGTGAGAACACAGTAGTTGGAGAAATGGGCAGAGTTCAAGGGGAGGTGGAGGAGGGAGTGGGGGTAGGTGAAAGTGGAGGGGGAGGGATTGGGAGTGATGTAATGCAGGTGGTGGCAGGGAGAAGGAGAGTGCAGTAAAAGTGCAAGAGAGAGAGAGAGAGAGCGAGAGAGATGGAGAGAGAAAGAGAGAGAGAGGGGGAGAACTAGTAGGGGCAGCTTGGATACAGGGGCCATGAGGAGTTAGGGAAGGCTGAGAGAGGGAAGGTGGCAAGGAAAAAAATCAGAGAGTGTGAGGGTAGAGGGAGTATGACAAATACAGGGGTTAGAGGAGTGTGCGAGTATTTTACTAGAAGCAGTCACAGCTGGCACTGGCCACCAAATGTTGTCGAAGATTGTGCTTAAAGGCGGTAAGGTTCGAGATGTTGGTGATATCCACAGGAAGTGAGCTGAACCAGTTGGGAGCCCTAGCTCTGAAAGATCACTGCCCTTGTGAGGTCCAGCAGCGAGGAACAGAGAAGGCTTGGTTTACAGAACTCGTGGTGAGGCGAGTGGTGCAGTGAGGGACAGTATAGACTGGATCCCTTGGGCAGGAGGTTACTGAGGCCTTCTTTGCTAGAAGGCAGGTCTGATACTTTATTCTGCCAGATTGCTGTAGCCAGTTTGCCTTCTCGTATAAGTCACACGTATGTGTGAGTCATGTGGCTGAGGTGAGGAGCAGACAGGCCTTGTTTAGGGCTAAAGCTATACACCAGAGGGCAGTATCGGTAGCAGATCCATAGACTAGGAGGCCACAGTCAATTAGCGAGGTAACAGAGCTGTGTATGGCAAGCTTCAGTGCTTCGGTTGTCAAACAGTGCCTGTGTCTATATAGCAGTCCTATGTGGGTATTAACAGTTTTGGCAATGTTGTGAATATGCATGACGTATGATAGTATGCAGTCTAGGGTCACACCCAGGTATCTGAAATGGTCAACCTGTTGCAATGCGGAGCCACCTCTGCTTTTGATTAGCAGTTGCTGGAGTTTGTGCTTACTGTGGGTGCCATGAAACTGCATAGCTTTAGTCTGTGAGTAGTTCAGGATGAGCTTGTGTGATCTGAACCAGGATTCAACTTCTGCAAAACTTCACTGCAGTTGCAGCTGAAGAAGGTAGGGGTCAGACTGGCTTGTGAAATGACTGCATTGTCAGCATAAAGGAGAATTCTGTCTTGGCATGAGGCAGGAAGCTCATTCACAAAGATGCTAAATAACAAGGGCTGAGAATAGATCTTGGGGAATGCCTGACTGGACTAGGCAGGAGGACAAGATGGTTTTCCTATTCTGACCTGTTGGGAGCAGTCACTAAGGTAGCTTTGGAACCAGCTGGTGGCATCTGGTGAAAGTCCTAGGGATGATAGTTGTCTAGTCATTAGGGAGTGGTCACAGTATCAAACGCATTTGTTAGGTCAATAAAGGTGGCTCGACCAAGTGGTTTTGATCTAGTGCTTCGTGTATGTAGGAGGTAGCGGTCTAAAAGTGCAGTGGTGGTGCTGTGCATCTTATGAAAGCCAGTGCTGTGGACACTGGAGGTCATATTTTTCCAGGTATTCAACAAGCTGGTCAGCAACTATCCTTTCCAGAGCCTTGGAGAGTGGGGGTAGGATGGAGATTGGTCGGTAATTGCTTGCAGAGTCACGGCACCACTTTTGTGGATGGGGTCACCATAGCGGCCTTCCATTTACCTGGGAATTGTGAGAGCATAAGAGAGGGTTTGAGAATTTTAGTTAGGTGGCAGGACATCATCAATGGTGAGGGCAATGAGCTTTTAAATCCAGGAGTCACCACTGTGCCTAGCCTTCCCAAGTACTTTGAGTAGGTGTTTTTGGCTAGCCCTTCTGAGATTGCCTTAAAATAAAATGGTGGTTGTTGCTGAGTTCAATGCAGGTTGACGGGACGGGTAGCAGCTTGTGCTGGATCGAAGAGGTTAGGTGGGAACACGTGACTTGGGTCTGAAAAAGTGGTGTTAACAGCATTGGCTATTGTTACTTTATTCAAGGTGATCGCACTGTTAATGTTAAGCATTGTTGGTGTGAGTTTGGGGCTTTTACCAGTGACCTCCGATAAGTTGTTCCAAAACTTCCTTCCATCATTCCAAGTGCTAGCAAGAGCATTCCTACAGTTGTTGACTTTTGCCTGGCGAATGGCTCTAGTGCAGGCATTCTACACAGCTGTATAGACCTGGGTGTCAGCTAGTGTGTTAGTAGCCTTTGCACAGTACCAGAACTGGTCTCGAGCTTTCATCTGTCCAAGGAGGTTAAGGGTCACCCACGGGTTAATTGTTTCCTGATCTTACGTTTTTGAACGGGCATGAATATCACATTCTGAGTTGCTGCATAAAGTAATCAAGGGCTAAGTCCACGTCCTGTGCAGAGTCTATTGGAGACCAGTCACCTGTTCGGAGGTGTTGTTTAAAGGGGCCTAGGCAACCTGGTAGGAAGACTCTTAACCGTGAATTTTGGGGGAGTGGGGTTGTGGAACTTGTTCGCCCAGAGGGATAGAACAGGAGAACGATCACTAATGGTGTCTGGGAGTACTTCCGTTCTAGAGCTGTGTTCTGGCCGACTGGTAAGAACCCAGTCCAGGAGGGTGAAGGTTCCCATCCTGTAGTTTATCCTGGTGGGTGACTGTACCATTTGTACAAGGTTGGCAGCTGCCATGGCATCTTTATAGCAGTTTGCACTAGGAGCCAACCAGTTGACATTAAATTCTCCCAGCATAATAAGTTCTGTGCTACAACCAAAGAAGTTGATGCAGTCGAGGAGAGAGGGGAGACCCTGATTAGTCAGTTTGGGTAGGATATACACTGAGGCAATGGTCAGTACCTTATTATGAGCGCCAAGTGGTGGCTAGAATCTGAATATCATTCCCGGTGCTAGGTAGGGTCACAACATGGCCCTTGAGTGACTCTTTTAAGTAGAGAGCACAGCCTCATCCGTTCTTTGTAAGCCTGTCTTGCCTGTACACAGTGTAGCCGCTCCCTCTACTGTCCTTTGCCCTTTAGTCTTCCATTTCCTAGTCTCTCTTACTCCCACCTACCCCCCACCTGCTACCCCCTAAACTAACTTTATCCTGTTACCCCGTACCCCTAACTCCATTTCTACTTTTCCTTTCCTCCTCAATTACACCCAATTCCCCCTACACCCTCTAGCTCCCTCCTGCTCCTCCATACTTTCATTTTCCTACTTTATGGCTGTTAACTCCTCATACACATTCCACTCTTCATTCTCATTCCTTGTTTCTTCACTCCAGGCTTATTACCTATAGGGTTATTTCCTAATTAAGCATTATGTGCCACATTTCTGAAACTGTACTTAATTACTGTGATGTTGTTATTTGAAGTTGTTATTATGCAATGTGTACTTGTCTGCTTATATGTCTCAGGACCTCCTTGTGAATGAGCTTGCTCAACGGGGTTATTTCCTGCAATAAACTTGAACTTGAACTAGCCAGGTAAGGATATAGCATAGTCAGGGACCTTTTGGGTCAGCCACGTCTCAAGTACTGATAGTGTGTCTGGGTTGTGTTGGGAGATCCGGGCAGAGAGGATATCTAGTTTCGGAAGCAAGCTGCAGATATTTATGTTTGCAAAAGAAAGAGCAGCAAAGATATGATTACTCCGAGGTCTCTTTACCGCTTGGTCTTTGTCAGTATCATGCTGTCTATTTTGTACTCCACCTCTGGGTTTCTATGGCCTAAGTGCAATATTTTGCACTTTTTTGCATTAAAACTCAGCTGCCATAGCCTTGACCACACCTCCAGTCTTTTCAGAACCCCATCCTTTCCGCCCCCAACCCCCAGAGTGTCCACTTCATTGCAGATCTTGGTGTCATCCACAAAGAGGCAGACCTTTCCTTCCCGCTCCTCTGCTATGTCAGTTTATAAAGACATTGAAGAGGACCAGTCCCAGCATTGATCCCGAGGTACTCCGCTGGTGACCCTCCCTTTCTCGGAGTGAACTCCACTTACCACTACCCTCTGTGTCCTATCCACTAACCATTTTCTTACCCAGGTTACCTCCTTTTCTACCAAGCCCAAGTTCCTCAACTTGCTTACCAGTCTCCTTTGTGGAGCAGTGTCAAACACCTTACTGAAATCCAACTAGGCCATATCCGCCGCTCCACCCTGATCCAAATTCTTGGTCACCAAGTCAAGGAAATTTATCAGATTTGTTTGTCATGACCTTCCCCCTGTGAAAACTTGCTGCCTTCAATCCTGTAATGCATTCAATACAAGATGATACAAGATAATCCAGAATCTTTTTCTTTAGCAGAAATTCCATTAACTTACCCACCACCAATGTCAGGCTGACAGGCCTATAATTGCCCGCCCCTTCCCTGCTACCACTTGTATGAAGTGAGACTACCTCTGCCCTTCTCCAGTCCCCCAGGACCACGCTGGTCTCCAGTGATCTGTTAAATAGGTCTGTCAAAGGTGCAGGCAATACTTCCCTGAGTTCCCGCAGCACCCTTGGTTGTACCCCGTCTGGCTCTATAGCTTTGTGCACTTTCAGGTTAGTGAGTGCTTTCCAGACTTTTTCCTCAGAAGACAGACTAATGTCCACTTCCCTCCCCTCAGAGCTCCTGGTGCCTTTTTTGGATTCCTCCTCTTCCCCTCCTACTGTGAACTCTGAGCAGAAGCATGAATACTGAGCTTTCTTCACTGTAAATAAAATAATAAAACATTGTAATTAGGAATGGGTGAACCGGTTCAGGAAACCTGCCCCTCCCTCCGAACCAACAACATTACAGGCAGTCGAGCCACATCGGAACTGTTTCTTCACTTTGAAAGTTTGAAGATCTTTCAATTCAATTAACTCCAATACATTGAATATCTGTATATGCACTGTAGCAAAAAAATGGTTTGCACAGGCATCCTTACTACCCTTGCCCAACTATGGCAAAATTGTATATAGAAGTGCCTCAGCTTCACAGATGAACAAATTACACATGCTCTTTCATAGGGCACACCACTTCATCTCTGGCCTGACTTCTACAGCACATTATTATTATTCCCTTTATGCAACAGCTGATTGGACTTAGAAAGAGAGAATTTGTTGGCAGAAAAGGACTGGTAGGCACATCTAGTTGGCCCTATTTACCTGCCTATTGCTGTACCCTGGACCCTGTTTGGTCACCGGTGTCTCTCTCTCCTCCCTTTCCTATACTTACTATGCCCATGTGCCTATCCCGTGCATGCTTGAAGCTTGCCTCGGTCTTTGTCCCCACCCCCACCCCGGCAGGCTGCTTCAGGTATCCGCCACTTAGGAGTTACCTGCATGCTTGAAGCTCCCCGCTGTCTTTGTCTCCACTCTCCTTCTGGCAGGCTGTTTCAGATATCTGCCACCATTTCTGTGAAGAAGTATTTCCTCACATCCCTCTGAACCGCTGCCCCTTAAGTTTCATGGCATGCCCCATTGTTCTGGTGCTGCTCCTTTTCTTAAAGAGACTCTCCTCCTGCACCTTCTTCACCCCCGTGAGGTACTTAGAGGTCTTTATCACATCCCCCCTCACTCTCGTCTCCCCCAGGGAGTACAAGCTGAGCTCCTGCAGCTTCTCCTCATACGGTTTCTCATGCAACCCAGCACCATTTTAGTAAACATAGAAGCTGACGGTAGAAGGAGACCACCAGGTCCTTCTAGTTTGCCCATTCTCTTTTAGCATAGCCTTCTAACTGCCTTTGGGTTTGAGGCCTCCCTTGTATCTGTTCCAAGCAATCTTTTTTTTTATATTCTCTGTTTATGCCCCTTTACTCACTGCTCTGAACCCTTTCCTCTGGGATCCCTATGCTGGTGCACTCCCGTAGGTCCTCCCCAGGTATCTCCTTCTGAGGTCCTGTCTGCACATCCCCCATCCAGCCACGGTTTGCCCCCCACTGGGCAGGGAGGACAGTAGTCCCCTCCAGTCCATAAGTCCTCATTGGGAGTGCCGCACAGGCCCCATCTAGAGCCCGGCTGTAGATTTTCTTGGGCAGCCAGATTCCATCTCCAGGTATCCATCACGGGATATTTCCACTTTTTCGCTGCCATCCCCTCTGGATATCAGCATGCTAGGAGAGCCTAGGGGCAGAGCACGTTGCAACGTGCTAGCACTCTGGCTCCCGGCCAATGTCCTCCCTCCCCATATGCTGTCTTCGCTGCACCTCCACCTGTGGTCACCCAGGTGGCGGTATTGCAGCGGGACGAGCATCCCACCCGCCCCTTGGAGAAGGAGAGCTGCCACTGGGTGCTCAATCCTCCCCTAGGCTGGCCCTCCAACCTCCCAAGTCCGATCCTGAACCCAGGTCGCTGGTGCACGAGCGTTAGCCCTACCACTGCGCTGGCGGGGTTGGCTGTCCCAAGCATTCTTGAAATCTACCATTGTGCTTGCCCCCACCACCTCTGCAGGCAGGCTGTTCCAGGCATCCAGCACTCTTTCTGTGAAGAAAAACTTCCTGGTGTTGGTGGAGAACTGCCCTCCTTGCAGCCTTAGATCATAGCCTTCCTCTGGACTGCTTCCACCCTGTCAATGTCTTTATGGAGGTGCAGCCTCCAGAACTGGAAACAGTACTTCAGGTGGGTTATCACTCGTGAGTGATACAGTGGCAACACCACTTCCCTCCTTCTGCTAGAAATCCTCTTCCTTATGCACCCCAGCATCCCACTAGCCAAGCCTGCTGTCTTGTCATGCTACCCTGCCACCTTCAGATCATCAGGTATGATTACTCTAAGGTCCCTGTCTTGCTTGGTGACTGTGAGTATCTCTCACCCTATTTTGCAGGTGCCGACTCCGGCTGGGTTCTCAGTGATACATCATTCAAAATCAGACCACAGGGGTGGGGGTGTAGCCATTTGTTTTAGATCAGAATTGGGCCTTGTAGAGATGCTAGTTGAGGAATCCAGATCATTTGAGTAGACCATGGTCACAGGTGGGTGTAGAATCATTCTCATCTACCTTCTACCTGGGGGTGAGAAATTGTTCCTGCAAGAAGTCACAGACTTCATTGTTGACACGACGTTTGCGTCACCTAGGTTGATGGTGCTGGGTGACTTCAACGCCTGGGTCAGTGACGAACTCTTGCAATTTGGTTGGACTTCTGCCAACTTATGAACTCATTGGGCTTCAAACAGGTAGTTGCCTCTGCAACCCGTAATCAAGGTCACTCACTTGACCTGGTTTTTCTCCTGGGGATGGAGACATACTAACATACTAAAATGCCAGCAGAATAGGCCTATCGGTCTTCGAGTCTGCTCGATTGGTCAGCCTCACCTGGGTGCTGACCTTGCTGCCTGCCTTGCCTTCTCTAGCTTCTCCCTTCCCAGTTCCAGATATTCTTGCTGCATTGGATTTTGCTTCCAGAACCCTTCCCCTGTACCTGTCCCAGCCCCTCTTGAACACCTCCACCGTCTCTGCCTCCACCGGCCCCCTAGGCAGTGCATTCCATGGCTCCACCACCCTCTCAGTGAAGTAGCACCTCCTCCTTTCTCCCCTGAATCTTCCCCCCTCCAGCTTCCACCCATGCCCTCTAGTGTCCCCCTCCTCCTTCCTTCGAAGCACCCTGACTGTTCCTCCCCTATTTACCCTCTTCATGTACTTGAAGACCTCTATCATGTCCCCCCGGTCCCTTCTCTCTTCCAATGTGTACATATTTAGCTCTTTGAGCCTCTCCTCATAGGTCATGTCCCCCAAGCCCCAAATCATTTTGGTTGCCCTCCTCTGGACCCTCTCCAGGAGTTTAATGTCCCTCTTTAAGTGTGGCCTCCAAAACTGCATGCAGTACTCAAGGTGTGGCCTCACCAAGAAGTTATACAGAGGGAGCATCACTTCCCTCCTTCTGGAGGTGATCCCCCTAGCGATGCATCCCAGCATCCTGTTGGCCTTGGCTGCTGCCCTCGAAGTCTCCGAGTTGTTCATTTTGACATCCACCACCACCCCCAGGTCCCTCTCAGCCATCAAGACTTGTAGCATTCCCCCCCCCAGGGTGTACACTTGGCCCGGGTTTCTGGCCCCCAGGTGGAGTACCTTGCATTTCCCAGCATTGAACCTCAGCTTCCACTTTCTAGACCATCTTTCCAGAGCCTTCAGGTCCCCTGTAGGCCACCCTCCCTCCTCCCTATCCACCACCGCCCCAGTTTGAGTCATCCACAGAGACTCATCTCACTCCTGATTCCTGTCCTTATGTCAGAGACGTAGGCGTTGAACAGGAGGGGCCCAAGGACTGATCCCTGTGGGACCCCACTAATGACCCTCTTTGGGGATGAGACTATCCAGCCAACTACAACCCTCTGGGTCCGGTCCTGGAGCCAATTGCCTATCCATCTGATCATCTGGTTCCCCACCCCCATTTCTCCCAGCTTATCCAACAGGCCCATGTGAGGAATAGAGTCAAATGCCTTGCTGAAGTCTAGAAAGAGGACGTCCACTGGTCTACCAAGGTCCAAGGCACTCGTCACCCAGTCATAGAACTCCACAAGGTTTGTCTGACCACATTTCCCGAGGCAATCCATGCTGTCTATCATCCAGGCACCCTGACTTTTCCAGGTCCCCCCCATCAACCTCCAACTTGGTGGTGGAACCAGTCGGATGGTCCAATCACCAAACTATAAGGTTCAATCTCCGGGCTCCCCCTATAGGCCTGCCCCTGTGGAGATGGTCAGATACCGCCCTTCGAGGGATGTGACCCCTGATCGCCTGTTGGCAGTGTTAGACCTATCGGGATTGCTGGGTGCAAGTAAGGGTCCAGAGAGTTTAGTTCAGGCCTATAATAAGGCCATGATGAATGCTCTGGACTCTATCGCTCCTGTCTGTATTCATCCTCTCACTCTTCGCCCACGGTCTCCATGGTTTGATGGGACCTTGAGGGAGTTGAGATGAGGTGGATGAAGATTAAAGTGATGCTGGCAGAAATCTGCCCTGGATACTGACCACCTTAGATTGATGGAACATTATCGGGTGTCTCAATCAGTAATCACTTATAAGAAGGCAGAGTTCTTGTCCGGGGAGATTGCTGCTGCTCAGAATCGACCAGCTCAGCTCTTTTGAACTGTGGAAAGGCTGTGCAATCCAACCTGTCTGCAAGTTTGAAGTGCATTTTCACAAGTTAAGAGTGATGAGTTTGCTTGATTCTTTGCTGATAAGGAGACCAACATCAGGGCTGAGATCAGTCCAGCTCGCTCTATGGGGGTTATTGGTGGTCGGTGCTTAGTTACTCCTCCTCGGTTTTCTTGGGCATCCTTCGACCGGCCGGAGATCGTGGAGATCATACAGATTGTCAAGAGTATGCAACTGACTTGCTGTAGTCTGGACATGCCTCATAATGGAGTGTGTGGATTCCATCGGCCCCATCCTTGCACAGATTGTTTGGTGGTCTTTAGAGTCTGGTGAGTTCTCAAGCTCCCTGAAAGAGGAGGTGGTGACACCGCTCCTTAAGAAAGCTTCTCTTGACCCAAACTGCTCTGCTAACTACAGGCCTATCTTTAACCTTACCTTTGTAGGGAAGGTGGTTGAGAAAGTAGTTGCACAGCAGCTGGAGAACCATCTTACCATCCATGATATCTATGATCCTCTCCAGTCCAGTTTTCACAAGAGGCATAGTAGTAAGACTGCTCTGGTTCAGGTGCTCAATGATCTCCTGATGGCAAGAGATCAGAAGTGCTGTTCCATCTTGGTGCTCCTTGATCTCTCTTCAGCCTTTGACACCATGGACCATGGGGAGTTGCTCAAGCACTTGAGGGTCATCTGTGGCCTGGCAGGGTCAGTCTTCAGATGGTTTCAGTTGTTCCTCACTGGCAGATTTCAGAGGGTGGTGGCTGGGATGTTTTCCTTGGACTCACTCTCTCTGCCATGTGGGGTCTCTCGGGGCTCTGTGCTCTCCCCAGTGTTGTTTGCGGTGTATATGCTGCCTTTGGGAGTCATTGTGGGATGGTATGGACTGAGGTTCCACTGTTATGCAGATGATACCAAGCTCTACATGTCTTTTGTACCCAACCAGGATAGTGCAGTCTCAGTCTTTAACAGCTGCCTCGCAGAAATCCAGGATTGGATGGAAGTCCAGCTGGTTGAAGTTGAATTCCGATAAGACTGAGGTATTGGTTGTGGATCCAGGTCACTGGATAGAGGGGTCAGTGGCAGGATCTCCCTCTGGGCTTTGGCATGGGGGTAACCAGCTGCCTTCCTTTGAATGGGTGTGAAACCTGGGGGTGATTCTTGATGATGGGCTGACACTGCGTTCACAGGTGTCGGCAGTAGTCAAGTCCTCTTTTTATCATCGAGGAACATTGCCTGGGTCAAGCATCTTGTTCTGTCAAGTGACCTTCCAACGTTGATCCATGCCTTTGTGACCTTGCACCTGGACTACTGTAACTCCCTTTACCTAGGGCTTCTGGGGTTGATATCTGCCACTTGCAGCTAGTGCAGAATGTAGCGGCACAGTTGTTGACAGGGCTCCTCATTGAGCCACATCACTCCTGTACCTGCGAACTACACTGGCTGACTGTACAATGGTGGATCACATTCAAGGTCGGTCTTCTGATCTACAAGGCCCTACATGGAGACAGGGGTCTGGGCTACCTGCAAGAGCTCCTGAATCCTTACTGTCCCAGCTGACCACTCCACTCAGGTGACATGGGGTTGTTAGTGGTTCCCAGGTACGTGTTGAAAACTTCTGGGTCTCGAGCTTTTATGTATGCAGCCCTACCCTGTGGAACTCTCTACCTCATCAGATTTGAGAGTGCCGGACCATGGAGAGCTCAAGATGGCGGCGGCCTTAAAGACCCATCTGTTCCATCTTGTTTTGGGGATTTTACAGAATAATTGCTTAAATATACTGCATGTAGCACGAAATTGGTGTTTTATTATTTTATCTGTTTTTAATGTGTTTTATTAATAAATTTGTACAGCACTTTGATTGAGTGATTGATTGATTGATCTTATACACAGCCCCTGGGTTTCCTGTCCCAGGTGCATGACATTGCACTTTTTGGCATTGAAACCCAGCTGCTACAACCTAGACCACTCTTCTAGTTTCCCCAGATCACTTTGCATTCTCTCCATCCCTTATTGGGTGTCCTCCCTGTTGCAAATTTTTGTGACATCTACATGAGATGCACCTTCAGTTCCTGTTCCTCAGCAATGTCACTTATTGAGACATTGAAGAAGACAGGACCCAGTACCAATCTCTGTGGCACTCTACTGGTCACTCTCCCATCCCCTCTGCCTCCTATCTTTCAACCAGTATGATACACATCTTACCATCTTCTCCCCAGCTGCTATGTTGCTAGGTTTCTTTGTTAGCCTCTTGTGCGGTGCAATATCAAAGGCCTTACTGAAATCCAGATAGGCCACATCCACTGCCTTCCTTGAATCCACCTCCCTTTTCACCCAGTCAAAGGACTGTATGAGATTTGTTTGACATGACCTCCCCCCCAGTAAAACTGCGCTATCAGTGGTCCTGCAGCCCATTTGCCTGAGGTATTCCATCAGTCTCTCCTTCAACAGTGCCTCCATTAATGTCTCCACCACTGATGTGAGACTGACTGATCTGTAATTGCTAACTTCCTCCCTGCTGCCACTCCTGTGAAGTGGGACCACAATGGCCTTTGTCCAGTCCTCTGGAACTACACCCATCTCCAGGTATGTGCTGGATGGTGTTGCCAAAGGGGCAGCTAGCACCGTGCTCAGGTTCTTTTTGTACCCTTGGGTGAATCCCATCCAGCCCCATCACCTTAGTTTCCTTTAGGGCTCCCAATCCCCTTCAGACTCCCTCCTCCGAGAATTAACTTGCGTCCACTCCTCCCTCCCCCACTGCTTGCTGATACATGATGGTCATTCTCCTTCCCCCTCCACTGTGAATACCAAGCAGAAGTATTAATTTAACATTTTAGCTTTTTCGTGATATTCTTCTGTATAGTCCACCCCACCCCAGTCTCCCGATCCTCACTATCCCATCCATTGCTTTCCTTTTTTTCTCTACTGTACCTGAAGACAGTCTTATCTCTTTTTTTTGACCTCGTTGACTATTCTCTCTTCTGCCTTGGCTTCCCTCAACTTTCTTCCTGCTTCCCTTTGTTTCTTTAGGTATACCACCCTGTCCCCCTCCATCTGTGTCGTCTTATGCTTCCTAAAAGCTGTTTTTCTCTCCCTTACTGCTCCAGCCACCTCCTTCGAGAAACATAGTGGCCTCTCCTATCCTTGCTTACTTATTTCAAACAGCTTGCTGTTGCCTTAGTTATTCCCTCTTTCATACTTTTCCAGTACAATCCGTCTTTATTTACAAAGTGCCCATCCAAGATAGATTTGAGTGCTGTATGATAATTACGCAAAGACATCATTTTAAAATACATAAAAATATGTCAAGCATTATATGCATGGTACATTGCACACAAAGTACAACAGACAAAACAGAACAACAGATGCTGAGACAGAAATGTTTAAAGGAATCAATAATTTAGCATCACACACTTGGCTTGGCTCCCACAAGATGGCTTCCTAATTCTTTTAGTCTCTGAGCCCCGTAATCAATCTGGCATAATCCTAGCCAGTGAGAACAGCTATTTCAACATCTTTTTAGCAGTGGAGAGTACTCATGTGGGGTACAATCCAACCCAATGGCTTGTAAATTGAGATTTATCTGCATCTGAAATTCGTGCTCAGGCAGCTTGTTAGGCGGCAAAATGGCAGGACCAAAGTCTGGGATGGCCCTGTTAGAAACTAAAACGATGTTTGAACAACTGGTGACCCAAATATCTAGGCTGGAAACTGCTACATAGAGAATCACTGCCGACATAATTCAAATTAGTGGCTGGCTCAGTGTTGCTGAACAGAGGGTCACAACGACGGATGGTTGATGGCCATTTGTGTGATCAGGACAAGGTACTCTGTCTGCTATGGGAATGAGTGGAGGACCTGAAGTATCGCAACATACAGAATAATTTATGTTTTGTGGGGTTCCTGGAGGGCAGCAAGGGAAAGAACATTATCAAATTCCTACAAGCTGATTTGACTGCCATGTCCACTCCTGAATGCCCACCGAACATTGAAATAGATCAAGCCCATCACCCACCTACCCGCCTCCCAAAGCCTGCCGATCATCCTTGTCCACTGTTAGCCATTTTTTTCTGCTATCAGGACTGGGAGAGAATTCTCCCCTGGGCCAGGGCCTAAGGTACTGTCCTGTGGAAGGGACATATCATCAAAATTTTTCAAAATGTTTCCATGGAACTGTCCAACCTCTGGCAGTCCTACACACCAGCCCAAGGAATACTAATGGACTTAGGGGTACGGTATAGTCTGAGATACCCGGCATCCCTTTGTAATATCAAAATTGGAGTGGCTCAACAGTTTCAGTCCCTGGAGGCTGCTAAGGCTTTCAGTGGAAAAAAAAAGGCCTCAATCAGACCAAAAAAAGTACCGAGCAGCCCATCAGTCCTACTAGGGTGGAAACCATAGCCCCTCTCAAAATGTGGATTATACCCCTTATCTGGATGGAGCACTGCAGTCTTCAGTTAACTATGGTCTACCTTTGCAACAGCCCCAATGATGGATGCCCTGTGGATAACGGCCACTCATTCCTGGAAGAAAAGCAAATGGTACAAGGGCAAACAGGATCCAGGCCTGAGGCACTGGAACAGAAGTAGAAACTGCAGTGATGACTCCCCAGCCTCTTCACTTGTGCAGTACCCACTTCTCAGGAACAACAGATTTGCACCCCCGCCCCCCCGGAGCCCTCCATGGCTGCAATCCCTTCTATCTACCTCAGCAGCCCACCACAAACCTTAGAATTTGCTGCCAGGCCAACATCTTGGGCTGATGTGTGTCAACCTGGTGGTGACAGTAACCACCTTACAGGTGAGTGAGTCCTCTGGGGCAGAAGATGTTCGGAGCCAGGGCCTGGATCAACCTGCAGAGCCAGAACCATGACCAGCCTACACTGTACATCCGACTGAGTGGATGTCCAAACCCTGAAATGGCAAATTGAACACACAGTGCATGTATTTAGGACAGTGTTATGCAGGCCTATGGGAACTATGCATCAGTTAAGATGCCAGGCTTCTTAAAAGGGCAATGGCCCTTTTATTTCATGTACCATTGGAACTGAATCCTGTGGGGGGGGGGGAATTTAAGGAGCACGGCAGGCATGTGTGTTAGTATTTCAAGCACTCACAACTGGCCTTTCTGGCAGGGGGAGGTAACAGACCCCTGTGTGTAAAAGAAAAACAAGGAACTAAGTCTGGGGTTCAACAGAATCAGCAGGCTCTGCTGAGGGGAGAGAGAGAAGGAGACTCGGGGAGAAAAGGCTGACACCCTGCAGAACTACCGATAGAGGGAGGGTTTGGAACAGGTAAGCTTTCAATTAATTATCTGTACCCTATAATATCAGATTGGCTCCCTCTCAGAGTAAGTAGCCCCCTTCATTCCCCATTTTCTTTCCTCCACGCTCCTCAAAAAATATTTTCTGGGAGGTGGACATGTTATTCTGCCCTGGCTGTAATATCGCCTTGGTCCCCTTATGGAGTGATTTGGGCATGGAGTGTGGTATGGGGGGGACGTAGGGTTTGGTATACTCCACAGTAATCCTGCTAGGGAAGGCAGCCATGTTCTTCAGTTTCTGCTATCTTGACCAAGCTGCACCACAACACTTGCCCCTCAAATGTGTGCATGTTTGAGAGGCAAACTGAGCAGGTCCCAGGTGTAGTCTGTAACAGAAACATGACTGTAGGTAAGCTAATGCAGTTATGGTCTGGGAAATGGTGGCGGTTGCAGCCCACTCTTAGGGTGGTGAACCAGGTGTACAAAGGTAATATGGTCACAGATGGGAATAAGAGGTATAGGCATAGTACTGAACCTTTTACTGTCCTGTTTCTGTCTGCAGTATGCAGTCTCCCCAACCCCTTGCACCACCTCAAAACAAGATAATCAAAACCGCTGACAGGACAGGTTTGCTAGTTGTCCCCACACTCCTCACACAGCATACTGTGGCTAGTATGTAGGCGCAATGTGGGAGAGGAGTGCAGGGCTAAGCCTCTCAGGCTTCTTCTGATGCCCAGGATTCAGGTGCTCTTCCTCTTGGATCAACAACAGGATCCATGCTACGGAGACAGAAATATCCATATCCCCCTTTCTCCCTACCCTAGTCAAGCCTTTCCACCTTAAAAAAAAACTTCTTTGGGGGAAGGGTACTGGCAATTCTGGGACATCTCACAGCAAGGTGCACTCCAAGGCTGTCCTCCTCGATGCTGGTATGGGTCCCTCAGTGAGGAGGCGATGGTCAGTGAAGCAGAAAAGGGGCATCTGATGACTCCCACAGTGGTGCTCCAGTACTATGGAGCGGCAAGGGAATTGGAAAAGTGCAGGCACCCAGCACTCAAATGGCCACAAAAGATGAGCGGTACATTGTACCTCAACTGAGCAAGTGAGGCCCCTTGCAAACTTAATACAAGTCTCAAAGGATGGATAGCAGTGACGTCTCAGTGATATGGCATCTGGGAGAGGCAAGAGTTGCATCAGTCTCAGGCCTGAACTGGCATACCACCTAGCATAGACTGTGACCTCTAGTACGTACCAGACAGGTGAAGACTAAGTCCATTGAAGAAACAGAGAATATACTGTATATATTTAGCTCACCACCACAAGTCATGACTCAAGCACAAGTGTGGATGTCTCTCCTCCCTGCTTTCTTTCTAGTGTCCCTGCACCCCCACATGCCTCCTATGTATGGACTGGGAATTACAGACCAAGTGTAATCGCTTCGGCCTGTTGGCTAAGATCAAGTGCAGCGTTGCAGAGTCAGAGATAAGGGTGCACTGACAAGCCAAGGGTGCATTTGTCAGATATCCCATACTCCCCCGAGGGCTTTGTGCATCAACATTACCTCACAGGCTTGAGTATGTTAGCATGTTCCAAACAGGTGCCACTAAAGGGTATGGGGTCCTAACCAGGTGCACGGTCCCAGAGGAAGGTCCGCTCCTTCTGCCCCTCACTTTTGGGTTTTGTTTCCTGGTATTTTTTTTTTTTCTTAGTAGTCATCACTGACAATCAGGAAAAGGGTAGGGAGTAGAATGTAGTTCCATGTTTAGATCTCAGCAGTAGACACTTGGATTACCTGGCTGGGTATGATAACCTTTGTTAAAACTGTTGAGGATATAATGCGTGCTGCGGAGGGCATGTGGGGAAGACGCACAGGCAAGAGTGGGGAAGGATAAGAATATATCTGTTAAATTTATGGTCAAGGTTGGACTGGGGTACAGGGGGCCCACCTGGAAAGTTGACACAAAGGCCCATCTGGAAAATCAATGGGGGAGGGCCCAGAGGGACACAGTCATATCAGTATTCCACTTCAGTGTGACACACTAGCTCTTTGTTTGCATCTTACATTTACTGACAGGGCCCATTTAATTAAAAACCCAACAGAGAGGGTCCACCTAGAAATTCCAGGTATCCTGGTGGACCAGTCCAACTCTGTTAATGGTTCTGTAACAACTGTTTACTTGGTTATTTAGCCCGGTTGGGCTTTATGTAGTTAAAGTTCTTGTTTGATTGTTGGATCTCTTACCATACTTATTACTATCTGCATGCACATGCAGACCAGGCCCCAAAGGGGCTTAATGGCATTGCATATAGGAAATAGGGTATTCAGAGCTCGGTATGTGTGGCACAACCTGCCTAGCCAGGTGTCGTGGCCTACAGGGTACAGCAGCAATCCATCATTCAATTGTTTGCATAGATGGGATCATGGGTGAGGTACAGTCCATAACATGGAATGTGTGGTGACTTAACTCACCTAGAAAGAGCAGAAAGTCCTGTCACATCTCAGGCACCTCAGATAGACTTCATGCCGGAGACTCACCTTATGGGAATGGAAGGAGCAAAACTCACGCAGGATTGGGTAGGGGTGGAAAAGCACAACCCAGCATTGTACCAAAAATGGTGAGTTTATATCTTACTACACCAAAAGCTCACCTGATCTATTAAATGCTCAACTGCAGCTAAAGAGAGGGCAGCTGGATCATGGCAGAAGTTGCCACACCACAAGGCCCGTTATAGACTTACCAGGGTTAATGGGCTTTGTGGCGTGGCAGCTTCTGCCATGATCCAGCAGCCCCACATACAATTAATGTTTCCCTGGTGTCTAGTGGCACTCCCTCCCTCTGCTCGCTGGCCGTTCTGTACAATTAATGTTGTCCTGGTGTCTAGTGGCAGCCCCTCCCTCCAGTCACTGGTCCCGTGTTTCCTGATGTGTGGCCCTCATCTGAATCTCAGCTCAAGTGGCTGACAACCCTGTGCTCGCTCCAGTCCAATTTCTTTGTCTTTACATTACACGGTAGTCATGGAGACAGACTCCATGACTAGCACACAATGTAAAGACTATGAAATGGAACAGGAGTGAGCACAGAGCTGTCAGTCACTTAAGCTGAGATTCAGATGAGGGCCGCACAACAGGAAATATAGCACCGGCAACTGGAGGGTGGAGGGTGCCACTAGACACCATGAAAACATAAATTATATGGGGAGAGCACAATCAGACGGTGGGGGGGTGCCACTACATAGAAACATAGACTTTGACGGCAGATAAGGACCGCTTGGCCCGCCCAGTCTGCCCATTTCCCTACCTGTTGGATAAGCTGTAAATTCTAGTTAACCAACAGCCTACTTCCTCCAACCCCCCTCCTCTATAATTGCCTTATGTCTGTCCCATGCATGTTTGAATTCCCCCACTGTTTTAGACCCCACAACCTCCCCAGGAAGGCGGTTCCAAGCGTCCACCACTCTCTCCATGGAAAAAAAATGTCCTCACATTGCCCCTGAGCTGTTCCCCCATCTTTAAATTGTGCCCCCTTGTTCTTGCACATCTCCTTTTCTGAAAGATGCTACCCTTCTGGACTTTGTTGATTCCCTTGAGGCACTTGAAAGTTTCTATCATATCCCCCTGGTCCCTCCTTTCATCAAGGGTATACATATCAAGCTCTCTCAGTCTCTCTAGACACCAGGGAAATATTAACTGTATGGGGCTGCCAGTGATCAGAGGGTGGGGGTGCCACTAGGCACCAGGGGAACATTAATTGTATGGGGCAGCTGGGGATTGGAGAGTGGGGAGTGCCACTGGACACTAGGAAGTTTTTTTTTATATTACACAATGGCGCAGAACTGAACTGCTGAATAATTATATGAATTGTGGATAAATGTATTAGTTCAACAGTTCATGTGTATTATTCTGCAGTTCAGCAAGGAAATTCCATGGAACAGGGTGAAAATTTACCAAACAGATTCGGAAGATTTCCAATTTTACCAAAGGTGGAAATTCAGAAAACTTTGCATAAGTTGGCAAACTTTCGGGAAAGTTCTGCTAAAGTGGAATTTAGCATAAATACCTGAAGATGGACTCTGTCCCCCTCAATTGGAGCAACTATGAGGGAATGAGTCCCTGTGCATACTATATCACCACCCACACTGGTCTTCATGGGCCCATGGGGCACATGGGCAATCTGAGATATTCTTACCCGAGACACCCGTCATGTAGAACCATTTGCTACACTACAAACCAGGTATGACATATCTAAAAAAGACTTTAGGAAATATCTCTAGATTCATAGTATGGTGGCCCCAGGATACTCCAAAACAGATGGGGAGGACACACAGCTGACAATCACCCTGGTGGATGCAAATCTCCTAAAGTCCAAGGGCAGAACTGGCCACATTTATGCTAATATACAAGAAGCCCAACTGGATCTGTCACTACCATCTTGGTCTGCGTGAGAACTAGAGTTACAGATTCAAATTGAGGACACTCACTGGGCTAGGTGCATGTCCCATGTTCATGAGGCGTGCCGGGATAGCCAGAGTTGACTTACCGTATACAAAACAAAATTTTCTCTGCTGGTATCACACCCTGCCAGTTTGCTTCACACTGGGTCTTCTTCTGCATGGTAAATTCTGGCGCTGCCAGCAACCAGGGGTGCGTTTAACACATATCCTATGGTCGTGTTCCAAACTCCAACATTTCTGGACAGCCATTGGACAAATGTGTTCCAAACTATGAGGTCATATCATTGCTTGGGATGACCCGCTATTTGTATTAGGGATTGAACAACCTGTGCAACCCAAAAATTCACCTATGATGCAATGGATAGTAACGGTTAGTGTGGCTGCCAGGAAATCATTACTATGCAGGTGGTGTACCACAGAAGTCCCTTCATTAGCAACCTGGCTCACCGCTGTGGTCTAACTGGCCCCGTTGGAAAAATGTACACACAGAAATAAGGCCAGTCTGGATAAATACCAACAAACCTTGGAGGCATATCTTAATTCACAATTCTGCGCACCTACGTGACCCTCTCGCTAACATAACACTCATTGTACCTCCACACTACTAGCATACCTCTCCAGTGTCCCTGATTTTCAGGGAAGTCCCTGATTTTGCCTCAAAATTTTACTCTGTCCCTCCTAAAATTTGTGTTTTGTGGCTAAACAGTGGGGACTGTAAGCATAAAACAAAGTCAAGCATTAAAGTTAAAGACTTGTTCTTCTTTAGAAAATGCATTTTGCAATAAGTCCCATAATCTACCAGCTTTCTGGGTGGATATCTCTAATTTTAAGATGTGTCCCTGATTTTGGTCCTTTGTCCTGATTTTTTAAGCCCTGTCCCTGATTTATGAGGCAGGAGGTTGAGAGGTATGACTACTAGTAAGGGTATATGGTGGTGTGAATATGTACACAGCACAGAGGGATCTGTGATCAGAATGGGCTAACCCTGTCCATCAGGAGAATGTAATGTATGTATGTAGGACTATGTGGGCACTGGCTCAGATCTAACCATTAGTATTGCTTGTACTGTTCTCATGAATTGTAATGTTCTTTCTTTGTTGTGTACAAAAATCTTCAATAAAAGATTAGCTGAAGAAAAGCTTGCAAGAACAACCAGGATTTCAAGGCAGATTTAAAACTGCCCACAGTTTGTTTGCCTGGGGTGTATTGGAAGTACATTCCAAAATGCAGGAGCCCTAATCTCAAAAGCCCAACCTCCAACTGTTTTAAGACTGAAATTCAGGACAGCAAGCAGTTCAAGATCTGCAGGGCACAGAGTTATAGATGGATGGTATATTACAAGTAAATCAGAAAGGTATCTAGGGTCACAGTCATGAAGATATTCATACTTAACAAAAAGTGCCTTGTAGTCAATCCTGAATTTAATAGGTAGCCAATGAAGATCTCTAAGAGGAGCAATATGATCCGGACACCACCTTTGATACAAGCCTTGCAGTGGAATTAAGCACATATTGCAGTTTGTCAAGTTTACAAGTCTGAAGACCAGATAATGCTTATTTCCTAACTGAATTTATATGCGTGTCAAAAGACAAGGTTTTCAACTGTGCCTCTACACAACCCCGGCCATCCCTTTCTGCAAGGTTTTAACTGAGGCAGTCAACCATTTCATTAAAATTTGCCCTCCTGATGTCCAGGACCATTGTCCTGGTGTGGTATTTCTCCTGCCCAATCCGTATGCCAAACCACACTGTACGGTGATCATTTGTTCCCAGGGGGCTACTCGCTGTGGCATCTGAAATGTTGTCCCTGTTTGTAAGTACCAGGTCCAGAACTGCCCCATCTCTAGTGGGCTCCAGAACCAGCTGCCTGAGAAATATCCCCTGAAGGGAGTCGAGGATGGCCCTGCTTCTTGATTTAGCTGTGGCCAGAATGCTCCAGTTTACATCTGGCACATTAAAGTCCCCCATAATCAGTAACTCCCCTTTGCTTGCCATTTGCCAAAGGTCTCCCCAAAACCTTGCCTAACTCCTCCTCCTGTGCTGGTGGTCTGTACTCCACCCCACATGGATAAAGACCCCTGGACCTTGACTCTAAGCCAACCCAAAGAACCTCCAGCCCTTCCTTCTCCCCCAGCTGTCCCTGTATCTCAGTGACCTTTATACCTTCCCTGACATAGAAAACAACCCCTCTTCCCTCCCTGTCCTGTCTAACGCTGCCCCCCCACTTGTTACACAGACAAGGCAACAAACCACAAGTTGGCAGAATATAGGCATCACCCCTCGCATTAGGGCAAACACCTGGCTCGGGCATCTCAGAGGTGGGGGTAGAGCACAAAACAACATTTCTATTTTAACCCAGGTGGGGAGGGAAGTGCCAGGGCTATGCTGTGTCTCCCATCTGTGTGACCCCAAAAAACATTCACCTAGATCACCAAAAGAGGGATTGTCCACAACCAGGAATTTGGGATGTTACTGTATGCCTTTTTATTCCTGACAAAATGTTAACAGCGAATAAAGGTGGTGCCCCCAGGGCTTGCACTGTTATGACAGATGACACTTTAGTAGGCAAACATTTCCTAACTTCCTTGCAGGCAAACTGTCTTCTCCCACAAATGTTTTACCACACCAGTCCAGCCCTATGCTGGTTTCCTGGATTTCCACGAACTGCCAGCCCTATTTCAGGGACCTTGGACTTACGAATCTGCTACCAGTCCTATGCAGGATTCCTGGCTTATTTAAAGCACCACTAGGTGACTGTAGTTAACACCTAAAACACACATTTTCCTCTGGGTCACCAGTTATCTATTTGCGTTTAGAATGAGGGGATAGCTCAGTCTGGCCACAAATTAGATTATCTCTGCCATTAGTTTAGGATTATTGGATTCTCTGCCACACAGGGGTTACAAAAGACATCCTACTTCCAAACATCGGGCTAAGGTCCATGGAACCTGTATCTGACATGCACCAGAAAACCCCCATTTAAATAGTTTAAATTTCACACTCTTGTTCCTCAGGGTCCTTGGCACCAAGTGTCTGACAAGGCACCAGGCAACCCCACTTAAACAATTTACATTTCCACACTTGTTCCCCTCAGAATGCTTGAAAAGCACTTGAAATTCTCACACAAGTCCATTTCTTTAACTTGTACACACAAAATCTCTACAAACTGGGCAGTGCTGATAGTTCTTACAGTCTTTTGGCGGTTGCCCCAAAATATTTACTGAACCTTCAGTCCCATTCTTTCTTTTCTGTGAAGAATCTTCACCCCCTCGGGGCTTCACAGGATCTGGTAGCCACCACTTCCCAGGAAACCAGCCTTTGGATTATTGAACTATGTGGCAGGAAAACTAAACAGAGGGTCATTGCCTCTTGACGAGAGTGCCACAAGCAGCTTTTGCACTCAGAACTCTCAGTGATCTCCTCTCCCTTCAAACTCCAACTTCAGACTACACTGACATCTCCACCAACAGCTGTTAGCCAAGTGTGGCTTATGCTGCTGCGAGAGTTCCGAACAGCATTACCTTATCCTCTGCTTCAGCAGAGCCAGGCAAATGATGATGTAATGTTTACAGAGAGCATTTAAAACCCTCTGAACACACCTAAGCTATCTGCCTGATCTAAAACTGATGGGATTCTAGTAACCCCAGGAACTGGCTGGTTACATGTCCTTCCGAACATAGTGTAACCTGGAATGGCCACATCCCAGCTGTGGTTGGCAGTGCACCATGACTCTGTTATGGCCACCAGCTCCAGTTCCACCTCTGCAATGGATGCCTCAAGGTCAGGGTTTTATTTCCTGGCTCCTTGCATTAGCACACATGACTCTCCATTTCTTTGTCCTTCCTTCCCCTATTACCCTCTCTCTCCAGTTGTACCCTTCACCTTTCCCTTGTCCCTGGTACTATCCCCCCTTTTTCAACCTCCTTCTGCCCACCCTCCTTACCTCTACTTTCAGCATGTCTACCTCCTGACCCTCCCCTCTTTTCTCTCTGTTGCCCCTATGCACCCTCTGCCCCTGTTGAGCATCTCCTCTGTACTGCTCCATTTTCGGGGGAGGCATTCACTGCCTCCCTCATTTTTTCTGCCTCCCCCCCTTGGCTAGTTTAAATGCCTGTTACAGTAGCATTTAAACCTTCCACCTGAGACTGTCATTCCTCTCCCAGATGTATGGACGCCATCTCCTTTGTACAGGCCTCTATCCCCCCAGGTGGAACCAGAGTCCCTGATGTAGCAAAACCCCTCCCTGCACCATGCTTTCAACCAGCTGTTGAAGGTCCTGGTGCAGTGTTCACTAGTCTCCCTTGCCTGTAAACAGGTAGCACCTCAGTAAAGGCCACTGTGCAAGCTACCTGCTTCAGGCCCCCTCACAACTCTCTAAACCTTTCCTGTACCACCCTACTGCACCACTTGCTAAGTCATGTGACCCCAGATGAACTATGACATCCCAGTCCCCCACCTGCCCTGCTACTCTCACGATCCTAAGGATCCACTCTCCATCCCTTTATGCCAAGGCACCAGATAGGCACCTTTCCTCCCTCCTCCCCTCCCACTTTGTTCCCAACTCTACCCTACAATGATTGAATCCCCCACCAGAAGCTGCTTTCTCTTCTGCTGGGGTCCTCTGCTACCCACCTTGGGGCCTCCTGTCGTTGAAGCACAGGTCAGGAAGCATAGAGAAACCCAGAAGCAGTTGTAAATTCCACAAAACTGTTTATTTGTAGTTGCAGTAACATAAAATAAAATAAACCTGTTGAGAATAACTATATACAAAAGCAAAATAAAATCTCTTGTAAAAATATCTCCCTTGCAGCTCAGCTTAGCTGTTTTATAAGTCTTTTTCAACCCCCATCCTTTGCAAGCATCCTGTCCTTTGTAAATTTCAGGAGCTGCTAGAACATTGAGAACTTTCTGAGGTCCCCACAGCAACTGCAAAAGGCTCAGGAATTTGCACCCAAGTAACCTCTAGCTTTTTGCAGTTATCTCAAATAATAAATATATACAGTACATTTCAACAGTAACACAATTTTCTAAACAAAAGTGATCCCAATATCAGCTACATTTCCATACATTGATTCTCATATATATTATATTACCAGATGAGATATGTAAGGGAGGAAAACAGACAGCAAGAGAAAACAGAGAGACAGAGAGAGGCAAAGGACTGTGAGACTGTGCAGTTTGATCAAGTCCGAAGTCTCACAGGAAAATTTGGTTGCGCAACCAGACAGAAGAGACAGAAAAGGAAAGAATACAGATCCTTGCATTTAAACACTTTCTCCAAAACAAATGGGACAGGGTCCTATTCTACCCTGTCACACCTCCTTTATGAAAGACCGCACATCTTGCCTGGCCACTACCATGGGTGCCACCTCTTGGCAGTCGTGTCTGTCAGAGTGGCAAAAGAGTTGTGTAGTGGCAGCAGATGAGGAATGTGTTCCTGTCCCACACTTCCACCATCCCAGAGCCCACCACAGTCAAGCAGGCCCTCCTGCTTGGCACTCTCTAGTCGCAGTAGTAGACTTGGTGGCCCCTGGGGGGATCCATGAATCCTAGCCAACTCAGCTTGGAGCCTAGTGACCTCCTCCCCTCAGCCCAGAGAGGTGCACACAGATGGGGCAGCACGTCAGTCCCCAAAAGGTCTCCCTGAAGACTGCTGCTCCACAGACACTTCACTGCACCACCTCAACTTTGCTCAGTATCAGACGACTCAGAGAACTACAGACAATCTGTGGTCCTACAAGAGATCTTGATTATGTATTCTAAAGCAGACACAAATAGTAATAATGCAAAATCAAGCCAACAAAAAGTACGTTGTGGGAACTTCCAGGAGAATTTAAATGAAAAGGAAAAAAAAACAACTTTAAAAATGTTGCATATGTAGTCTCATTAATTAGTACATATTGTTTTATTTCAATACTCGTGGGGAGGAGGCAAACTTGCCAATTGGTGTGTTCTGACTATGAAGCCTGTCTCAACAGTTGCTGCTAATGAAGCCTTGTTAGCTGGAAGAAGTCCTTTTGTATACATCACCTCATCCCTGGCAGAACTGAAGCTGAACAACATGCACTGGTTCATGGGACAATATTTTATTTATTTAAAGGTTTTACTAGGAAGGCTTGCTGAGCAGACTACTGCTCGATTCCAGATGCATCCTGAGGGGTAGAGGGGAGAGGGGGAAATACAAACAATGATTATACAAATATGATTGTACAGTGCGCACAAAATCACACAGAGTGCTTGTGGTACAGCAGGCAGTAAAGCAAGGCATATGACAATACAATATAATGAACAGTTACAAAAATAGATATATAGCATATACATACAATTTCAATTTACAAAAATAGATAAATTGCATAAACATACAATGACTATATTCAGTCACATAACTGGAGTGGGTTGGCCCAGTGGCTAAAGAACTATAACAATTCAAAACGTGATGCAATGCAGTTTCATCGAGGAGTAGGCGGCCAAAGAGCTAGTGCTAGAGCACACAAGTTCAAGTGGAGGAAAAGTGGGCGTTGAGCAGGGAATTGAGGCGCTGTCCAGTGGAGGCGTGCTGAATATCCGCTGGGATGGAGTTCCATAATCTAGGCATATGATATGAAAACACTGCCTGGCCTGACATGGTGGACATACGTGGAACAGACAGGAGGCGTGAGACATTTTTCCAGAGTACGTACACCGGGGGGGGGGTAGGGCTCAGAAGACAGAGGCGAGATATGGAGGGAGGGACTGTGCCCAGAATTTAGCTGTGATGCTAGCACAGTGGAGAGCCACTGGTCCTGAAGTGAGGGAGGTCTAGGGACGGTATAGAACACAGTGATGGGTGCTGGGAGAGACAGTTAAGGGCAAAGCAACAAAAACAGTGGAAAAGGGGTCCAGTCTGGCTAGTGTAGACTTGTGGGGCACTGTAGACTACGTCACCATAGTCAAAAATAGGAGAATCATCTTCTGCACAATAGCACGGGAGTCGGTAGTGGGATGCAGCCACGACTGCAGTACAAAGCACCCAGTTTGGGAGAAGCTTTTGTGGATGGCATCAGTATGTGCAGAGAGATCCAGGTGCTGGTCCAGCCAGACCCCAAGATATCTGAAAGTGGTTCAAGTCTCAAGGGAAGTCCCATTCAGGGTGTGGAAGGTGGGGTGGAGGGGAGCCGTGAAAGTCTCTGCCTAGTACCGAAGGTCATAGAGACCATTTTCTCGGCATTGAGAAAGAGTTTATTTGAGCAAAACCAGAGCTGAACATCATCGAAGTCCTGCTGTGGTCTGATTGCCACATCAGAGGATGAGGGGGCCGGATGTATACAGCACTGTATCATCCATATACATGTGAATGAATGTGTGTGGGCAGGCAGTGGGTAGATCATTGAGGAAGATGAAAAACAAGAGCGGGCCAAGGACTGAGCCTTGAGGTACACCAGTGGTAACAGGGAGAGAGGCAGAGATGGTGTTGCCAGTTCTAACTGATTGGGATCTACCTACCAGATAGGAGTGGAACCAGTTGGTGGCCACACTAGAGAGCCCTGCGAGAGAGAGCTTGGTTAGGAGAAGTGAGTAAGAGACAGTGTCGAAGATTTTAGCCAGGTTGACAAAAATGGCTGAGGTGATGTGGCCACTGTCCATGCCTTTGAGGATGGAATCAGTGAGTCTTAGGAGAGAAGAGGTGGTGGAGGTGGGACTTCCTAAAACCAGACTGGTAGGGTATGAAGAAGGAAGAGGTCAAGGTATGAGGAGAGCTGAGGGGTCAAGGTGTTCTAGATTTTAGCCAGGACAGAGAGAAGGGAAATTGGGCGGTAGTTCCCAGGAGCAAAGGGGTCACCGCCTTTAGGGAGGAGAATGACTGTGGCATGCTTCCACTCGGTTGGGATAGAGGCAAGGGAGAATGAGAGGTTACAGAGTGAAGCTAAGGGGATGGCAATGGCTGGAGTAGATAAGTATAGTAATTTGGAGTCCAGGCCAGTGGGGCATTTGTCCTTAGAGGGATTAAGGGCCAGCAAGGCTTTGTAAACTTCATCTGGAGAAATTGGGCTGAAGGCGAAAGAGGGGCTATGGGAGGCTCAGGGTGGCAGGGGGGGTAGAAGGAGTGTTCGTATCAGATTGTGAAGTGGGGGGCAAAAAGAGGGTGGGACAGGATTTGTGAGTGTGAGCTGTGTTTTATACTACATTGAGTGTTCCCTTTCCAACCATTGCACCAAATTAACTTGTGAATGTATTCAATATTTTTGCAAGAATAAGGATTACTTTCTGAATTCTCCTGCTCAATAATTATGTTTATAAACAAGACACTGTTTGTGTGGATTTATTATGGGAGCTGAAGACCATTACTTATCTGGGAATTCGAATTGGCCGCTCTTCCTCACTGGCTTGTTGAAGATAACATGATTCCTCTGCTACTTTCTATTGATCAAGACTTGCAGAGGTGATCTACTTTACCTCTATCTTTATGGGTCCATGCTAATATTATTAAAATGAATGTTTTGCCCTGCATTCTATACCTTCTGCGAATGTTAAACGTTTTCCTATCCAAAGTATTGTTTACTAGGCTGCAAACAATAATTAATGGGTTCCTTTGCAAGAGTGGCGCCATCTGATGCACATATTTCAAACTGTCAGTTCCCAGAGTGCGTGGTGGTCTCCAGCTCCCTAATTTCTTTTTATATTATGGGGCTCTTCATAGCAGTAAGATCTTGTTGTGGCATGTCTCTAAGGATGATTTCATGTCTGGTTCCTATACTCCCCTATGGTTGGAATTGGAGTGCTCCCTATGTTTCTCTGTGTGGTACATAGCTCAGTGCTTTTTGGTACGTAGAGCTGAATGAGATACGGTTGGTACTTGGGTACATCTGAACTGGTTAGGTACATAGTTCAGTGTGCACGTGTAACTGGATGACATGATTGATGCTAGATACATTTGAGAGGAAAGAAACATGGTTGATGATAAAGTCTTAATCTTTGGCCTTTCTCTACATCCCACCTTTTGCGGGCTGCTAGGTACGTGTAGGTCAGAAGGCCCAAAAAGATATTAAGTACCATGCGATTACCTCCTCAACTCTGGAGAGTATGGCCAGTAGCATGCAGAAGAGGAAACCCCCCCCTTTGGGGGAAATCTCCGAGGACCCATGACTACTGACCTGTCTGTCCTCTGGGCATGCTAACGAAGAGTAATCCTGGTTAGTCAATTACTAAATCGGTTCTCTGAGTATGATCCAGATATTGGTAGCAGAGGAATAGCCTGATTCGATGGTGAACAGAAGAATCCTGGAAAACTAGGTACTGGAGGAATGACTCCGACATGGAGATGTTGCATAAGCAGTTGGTTAATCAAGTCCCATCTGAGAAGAAGGCAAGACAACTGCCTACTCACAGTTAATGAAGAAACGCAGATGAAGGTTAGACATTCTTGATAGCATTCCAAGTCCAGATGAAAAAGGTGATGAAGAGCAGGTAGCTAAACGCTGAAGGGGAAGGTCCAGCAGATGAAGAGATCCAGCTAGTGATGAATGGACAAGGGATGAAGGATAATCCTGACTGGGAGCTGCGAGTGAGATGGCAGTAAGATTAGAGGCTTGCATGGAGCTGTAAATCTAGTGGCACATTGTTACCGAGGCTGTAGAGAAAGAGGATCATCCCAAGGTGTCCAATAATTGAGGTACTCTCCACGGATGTCCTGGCAGAGAAACGCATGCTGAAATAGACTAGAGGACAGCGGAGTACTGCAGAAGCATGATGGAATGATGAAGTAGAGTAGGCCTGGGTGAGGGCCAACTGGAGCAGGGATCCAGATCAGTCCGCAGCTTGCTATGATCGAATGCTCGGGTGATCAAGTAAGCCACAAGTGGTCAATAAAAGAAAGATGAGACCTCACATGGGTCTGATGAGCGAGGCGGGGATGCCCTGTTGAGGGTGCAGGAAACACTGAAACCCTATGAGGAGCAACAGGAATGAGTAGAATGTACATGAGCAGTCCTCCACTATGGCTGCGGAAGCTGGATATGAGGTTGATAGGAAATGTCATGCCATGAGTCCAAGTCAGAAGCCAGTGAGAATGATACAGTCCACTAGAGGACAGCAGAATAAAATAAAGTAAAGTAAGTAGTAAGTAAAGTAAACTTTATTTTTTAAGCGCCTTTCAAAAACCAAGGCGCTATACAACAAAAATCAAACCATACAATCAGATAAACATACATTAACGTTATTAAAAACCTTCAGAAAAAGCTTTAGAAAACAGATAGGTCTTGAGCTCAGATTTAAAACTCGAGATGGTCAGGCATTCTCTTATCCGACGAGGTAGAGAATTCCACAGGGTAGGGGCAGCATAGGAAAATGCACGTGCCCCACATGTTTTTAACTGAACCCTGGGAATCTCTAGCAATCCCTCAAAGGGCAGATCAGAGTGAGCGGGAGGGGCAGTAGGGAGTAAGGAGATCTTGCAGATACTGGGGTCCCTGTTCATGTAGGGCTTTATAGGTCAGTGACCCGACCTTAAAGGTGATCCGCCACTGAACTGGCAGCCAGTGCAGTTCGCGCAGCACAGGCATAATATGACTAGTCCTGGATGTACCCGTCAAAAGCCTGGTCGCCGTGTTCTGCACTAGCTGCAAGCGATGACTATCAACCCCCAGAAGCCCTAGGTAAAGGGCATTGCAGTAATCAAGGTGGGTGGTTATGAAGGCATGGACCAATGTAGGAAGGTCAGCCAGATGAACCAGGTGTTTTACCAGGTGGTACTTCTAATATGATAAAGGAAGATTTGACAACAGCAAACATCTGCGATTTCAGGGTCAAACGTCATCAAAATTAATCCCAGGTTACGCACCGGTCTGAGGTCAAGAGCTGGATGCAATCAAGCCATAAGCCTGATGAAGCCCAGCTACAAGACCCACCTCAGGCGACCGGGTCCACGACCAACACCTCGATCTTATCCGGGTTCTACCTCACCCAGCTAGTGCTCATCCAATCTCTGATCTCGGCTAGACAGCTGTTAAGCACGGAGATCGCATCATCCTGTCCGGGAATAAAGGACAGATACACTTGGGTATCATCTGCATAGCAGTGAAAACCCAACCTGTATCACCTAATGATATCTCCCAGTGACAGCATATAAACTGCGAACAACATGGGTGCCAAAATGGAGCCCTGCGGCACCCCACAGGACAGGGAGATGGTGTCAGAGGAATAAATTCCAGTGACAACCCTCTGTGTCTTGCCTGTAAGAAAAGATCGAAACCAGCATAGAACTGTACCAGACAGTCCACAAAGAGCCAGAGGCACTCCAAAAGCACACCATGGTCCACAGTATCAAATGCAGCAGAGATCGAGAAGGACTAGAAGAGTATGAGCCTTTCAATCTCTCGCAGTTAGGAGATCATTTAAAACCCGGACCAGGGCAGTCTCAGTGCTATGTCTTTTCCTAAACCCAGAATGGAGAACATCATAGACATTGTGGATTGTAAGATGGTCATCCAGCTGCAACGCAACCACCTTCTCAATAACCTTGCCCACAAAGGGTAGGTTAGAGACAGGTCTATAGTTAGCTAGACAGTCTGGGGCCAGGGAGGGTTTTTTAAAGAAGTGGTCAAATGACCGCCTTCTTGAGGGGATCAGGAAAGATCCCCTGCTCCAAGGACTTCCAGACAATTTCAGCAAGGATCGGGCAGATAGCATCTACACAACCTAACAATAGTGGTGTAGGGCCCGGATCCAAACTACAGCTGGTTGGTCGTACAGTCCGGACAATCCTCACAGTGTCCATGAATTCCGGCCTACTAAAGTCAAACCAGGTAGCACAGGCGCTAGTCACCTCCCGCTGATCTCCGCAATCCCTTTTAGAGAGAGTTGGGCCAATACCCAACCTAATGCTGGCAATCTTATCTGCGAAGAATCGAGCAAGCTCGTCACACTTTATTTGTGAAAAATCTCTTCCAGACTGAAGACAGACTGGATTGCACAGTCTGTCCACAGTCTGGAAGAGCTGAGGCAGTCGATTCCACGCAGCAGCAATCTCCCCAGACAGGAATTCTGCCTTCTTACGGGTGATTGCTGCTTGATAGATCACATAATGGTCCATCAACCTAAGCCTGTCAGCATCCAGGCCGGATTCCACCAGGCTCTCTCTAGCCTTCACTCTCGTTCTCAGCTTCATTCCTAGCTAGGCCCCCAGCGGGCTAGTGAGAAGACAGGACCTCCATGTAGGTCTGCCTGAGTAGTGCAGAAATGAGTGACTCAAGCTAGGCCTCCACATAGGTTATCAGGACCAGCCAGACCTCCACGTAGGTCAGCCTGAGGTAGGAGTAGTGAAAGTGAGTAGAGCTAGGCCTTCCCTTAGACTGGCAGGACCAGCTGGACCTCCACTTAGGTCAGCCTAAGGTAGGAGTAGTGAGAGTGAGTAGAGCTAGGCCTTCACGTAGGCTAGCAGGACTGGATGGACCTCCATGTAGGTCAGCCTGAGGTAGAAGTAGTGAGCGTGAGTAGAGCTAGGTCTCCATGTAGGCTAGCAGGACCAGCTGGACCTCCATGTAGGTCAGCCTGAGGTAGGAGTAGTGAAAGAGAGTAGAGCTGGGCCTCCACATAGGCTATCAGGACCAGCTGGACTGGCATGCCTCCATGCAGGTCTGCATGAGGAAAAGCAGAATTAAGGGAGTTGAGCTAGGCTTTCAGGAAGCTAGCTGGACAGGCAGATATCATTCTCATGTGTTCAGGCGTGGGTCTTCTTAAGCTAGTACAGATAATCAATTACAGTTCGGAATCCAGGTGAACAGGCTAAGAAGGTAAGGCACATGTGGCCTGCTTGGAGGAGCCTAGAAAGATGTGGAGAGCACTGAGCAAAACCTCTGCAGATACATAGGCCTATTGGAAAAAAGATGCTCAAGAGGAACAGTACAAAAATGGTAAGGTGGTCAGTCAGGATCCCTAAGGTATACATAGCCTGGAATGGCAGGTTGAAGTTCCATCATCATGTATAGGAAGACATCCAGGACTCTTCTGGGAATAAGATAAGCAAGGCAGTGCAGGGTTGTGAGAACATGACCTAAAGATCCATAGCACAATTAATGAAGGAGAGCGACATGAGGTAGTATGCTCGTCAGGCTAGCCATATTATAGATGTTTGCTGAGTGGCAGAAAAGTTGACAGGCACTGCTGTAGAGAAAACAATGTCAGAATACAGTTGTATAGTGGTACAGGCAGTATAATTAAGCCCTGAATAGAATCATAAGCGGTTCATCCAAACATGAAGCAGTGATGGAGTACATGCTGGTAGAATCTTGGTTTGAGTCCAAAAGGGATTCAATCCACGAGTAGGCATGGCTGCTGTATAGGGAGACATCCAGTTGAAGGCTTGCAGCAGTAAGGTATGATGTAGGACTGGTGAATCAGCAAGGAAAGGTCAAGCTGACAGATGGCAAGCTCCTCCAGAGTAAAGTGGACCTGAAGCTGTGGCAGCAAGCTCAAAATTAGATGTTGAGCTGCACGGTGTTCCAGCACGGAAGACAGGAAGCAGTCGAGCATCAATCCAGAAAGTCAAAGAAGCTGGCGTGAAACAATGACATCCTGGGCGATGAACACCAAGGTGCAGGGAGCATCGGTATGCTATTGGAGCAGAATTAACAAAGGAGGATGCAAGAGCAGATGCTACATGCTGCGAACTGTAATCTGGCCGGTCCTCAGGCGTGGAGGAGCAGAGCAGCCGGCCGAGAACACTGTGGCGTAGCGGTGGAAGAAGAAACCCCAAAAGAAAGAAGGCACCAGAGGCACAGAGGATGAGGTACAGGAATGATGGAGAAGGAAACTCATGGAGATGGGGACAAAAGTAGGGCAACCGCAAGAGGCAGAAACACAGAGGAGAAAAAGCAAAAATGAGCACAGGAGAAGAAAGTGGCGGGGGGACAGCCTGACCAGCCATGCTGCCAAGCAGTGAGTGCAACTCACTCTAAGCAGAAGGGCGTGTGAGCAGGAAGTTTAAGTAGAGAATGGGGGAGGAGCTAGGCCCCCCCCCCCCACAGAACTTCAGGCTGCAGCCTTCTGAAAAGCCCACGGTATTCTGCTCCACAGTTTATTCTATATCAAACCATCTTTGCTGCCAAAGACTCTTCGTTCCTCGTCACTTTACTATCCACTATCAGATAAGCGTATATTTGAGTTTGTCCTGGGTGACATCAGTGTTTCAACCCCTAATGGGCAACCCTAATATTTGGATAGCTGGTAAGCCTGTCCCTACCTCTTTTGGCCCCCCACTTCACAATCTAACTATAGACCCCTGTTAGTCAGAGATACTTTTCTCCCATATCATGTATTAGGAGAAATACCATCTTCAAACTCTAGCAGCTTCAAATATTTTCAGCTAACCCATGCCATATTGACTTTCCTGGGTGCTCGACCCTGGACATGGTGGAATTCAACAGTCTCTGACTCTCTGTTCACCGTTGCTCAGCAACTCCACCTGTATCTAAACTTTATCAGCTTTTTCAAACTTTAGGCTCCAATAGCCCATCAGAGATCTATTTTATTGGTCACAGTCATTAGATCTACAGACCGCCCCTAAAACATGGCATTCTGTTTGAGCGTGGCTCTACAAATATATCAAGCAGGACAGACTCTGCTTCACACAATTTCATATTCTTCATAATTTATACTGCACACTGTCTAAGTTATTTAGAATGGGTAAGTTATCTTCTCCTCTATGTACCAGGTGTGGCCTTGTGGAGGCACACTGAAACATGTGTTGTGAGACTTTGGTAAAGTGACCCTCTTTTGGAACTCTATCAGTGACTCTCTGGATCCTCTCTTAGACCTACAGGACCTTTTGCACCTGAGATTTGTTTGATGTTTTATCCCCCACAGATGTTCCTAGTATCCAAAAGCTCACGTCACTCATAGCTATAACAGTGAAACTCATTATACTATGACAGGACACTGGAGGATTCCTCTATTCCACACTATCGGGAGTGGCATCAAGAAATTTTGTTGGCTCTCATGGTTGAGAAGCACATAGCCTCTCTTTGTAAATGTCCAGAACAGTTTTGTTCGGGTGGGACTCATATCGCCTTATTATCAATATCCTCTACAAGGTCAAGTGTAGCTTTTGCTGTAATACTTGCAGGTCGACCTATAATTTTAATATAATAACTGGTACTGTTTTCTTCCATTGAAAAGTAGGTTATAATTAAGCCATTGGTGAACATATGCCAGCTTTTCAATGGGCAGCTTGTGCTCACTCAGCCGCTTAGTCAACTGCACGGCAAACCCCACGACCACTGTAAATGTTTAATCCATTATAAAATAAATAAACTCTGCCAGTCTATTCTACTGTTTCTGGACTCACCAACTGAGTAATTCAGGTACTATCCCACTAAAAAGTAAAAATCAGAGAAACAGTACTAGGCTTTTGGCGCTATCTCCCATAGAAATCACCTCGACCTCTGAACCTCTCCATTAGACTATCGCTATAATCCTAAATTGGAGTGTACTGACTTCAACAAATAACAATACTGTATCCTTTCAGGACATTTAAAACAATACCAAAAAGCACTTTTTTCTAAATCTGTCTTGCTACTTTCTAAGATAAATCTGATTTTTAAACCCGATTTGTCTTCTGAGTCTCTTCATTTTCACACAGACTATTCGGATGGTTCTGATATCCAGCTCACTCCTGACTACATGCGATTTTTTTAAACAGATCAAATATCACTTTTCAAACTTAATTATATTATCTATGTTACTAATTGTGTTTCTAGCGTCTGCTTGTAAAAGTAAAGGCAACAATGCAACAGATACATTGTTGTTGGTTTTTTACTTCTTTATTTCTAATAAAGTTGCTGGCAAAAAAACACACAAAAAAACCCAGTACCCAGCAATTACATAAAACAACACACGGGGGAGTGAAACACTTGAATTTAATGCACTCCTCCCCCATGTATTATTCCATATATATATTGTTAACTGCACTTATTAAACCCCTTTTGTTATATTTCCTCATCTTTTTCTTTCTTTTCTCTCTTCTTTCTTTTTACCTGAAGGTATTATAGGCTGAGCTCTGGGGAAGGGGGGTTGTTTGGGGGGGGAGGTTGGAGAATGGGATTGAGTTGTACTGTTTGTTGTTTCTTACTTGTATTTTTAGAGTTATTCATGTTTCTGTGTTTGTATTGAGTGTCTTATTATAAGAAAATAATAATGTATATTTAATAAAAAAAAAGGATTACTTTCTGAAGCACCACTCCATCATCTTCCTCCCTGCTGTGAGTGACTGACTCTATCGTTATTTGGACTAGTATGGTGCTTTAGAATAGGGACTTGCAAATATTAACTGGGACCAGTGCAGTACTTTGGATTAGGGCTTGCAAATAAGAATTGGGACTAGTACAGGGTCATGGAATAGGGGCATGTAAATATGAAATGGGACTAGCACAGTACTTTGGAATCGGGTCACACAAATTTGAGTCGGGACTAGTATAGTACTTTGGAATAGGGGCTTGCAAATATGAATTGGTCTAATACAATACTTTGGAATAGAGGCTTGCAAATGTGAATTGGTCTAATACAGTACTTTGGAATAGGGGCTTGCAAATATGAATTGGGAGAAGAACAGTACTTTGGAATAGGGGCATGCAAATATGAATTGGGAGAAGAACAGTTACTGGAATGGGGCATACAAATATGAATTGGGAATAGTATAATACTTTGGAATAGGGCTTCAAATATAAATTGGTTTAATACAGTCCTTTGGAATAGGGCATGCAAGTGTGAATTGGGACTAGTACAGTACTTTGGAATAGGGGCTTGCAAATATGAATTGTGACTAGTACAGTACTTTGGAATAGGGCTTGTAAATATGAATTGATCTAATACAGTCCTTTGGAATAGGGGCATACAAGTATGAATTGGGACTAGTACAGTACTTTGGAATAGGGGCTTGCAAATATGAATTGTGACTAGTACAGTACTTTGGAATAGGGACTTGTAAATATGAATTGGTCTAATACAGTCCTTTGGAATAGGGGCATGCAAGTGTGAATTGGGACTAGTACAGTACTTTGTAATAGGGGCTTGCAAATATGAATTGGGACTAATACAGTACTTTGGAATAGGGGCTTGCAAATATGAATTGGAACTAATACAGTACTTTGGAATAGGGGCTTTTAAATCTGAATTGGGACTAATACAGTACTTTGGAATAGGGCTGGTAAATATGAATTGGGACTAATACAGTACTTTGGAATAGGGCTTGTAAATATGAATTGTGACTAGTACAGTACTTTGGAATAGGGGCTTGCAAATATGAATTGGGACTAGTATAATACTTTGGAATAGGGGCTTGCAAATATGAATTGTGACTAGTACAGTACTTTGGAATAGGGGCTTGTAAATATGAATTGGTCTAATACAGTCCTTTGGAATAGGGGCATGCAAGTATGAATTGGGACTAGTACAGTACTTTGGAATAGGGGCATGCAAGTATGAATTGGGACTAGTACAGTACTTTGGAATAGGGGCATGCAAGTATGAATTGGGACTAGTACAGTACTTTGGAATAGGGGCTTGCAAATATGAATTGGTCTAATACAGTCCTTTGGAATGGGGCATGCAAGTATGAATTGGGACTAGTACAGTACTTTGGAATAGGGGCTTGCAAATATGAATTGGTCTAATACAGTCCTTTGGAATAGGGGCATGCAAGTATGAATTGGGACTAGTACAGTACTTTGGAATAGGGGCATGCAAGTATGAATTGGGACTAGTACAGTACTTTGGAATAGGGGCTTGCAAATATGAATTGGTCTAATACAGTCCTTTGGAATAGGGCATGCAAGTATGAATTGGAACTAGTACAGTACTTTGGAATAGGGGCTCAAATATGAATTGTGACTAGTACAGTACTTTGGAATAGGGGCTTGTAAATATGAATTGGTCTAATACAGTCCTTTGGAATAGGGGCATGCAAGTATGAATTGGGACTAGTACAGTACTTTGGAATAGGGGCTTGTAAATATGAATTGGGACTAGTACAGTACTTTGGAATAGGGGCTTGTAAATATGAATTGGGACTAGTACAGTACTTTGGAATAGGGGCTTGCAAATATGAATTGGGACTAGTACAGTACTTGGAATAGGGGCTTGCAAATATGAATTGGGACTAGTACAGTACTTTGGAATAGGGCTTGCAAATATGAATTGGGACTAGTACAGTACTTTGGAATAGGGGCTTGCAAATATGAATTAGGACTAATACAGTACTTTGGAATAGGGGCTTGCAAATATGAATTGTGACTAGTACAGTACTTTGGAATAGGGACTTGTAAATATGAATTGGTCTAATACAGTCCTTTGGAATAGGGGCATGCAAGTGTGAATTGGGACTAGTACAGTACTTTGTAATAGGGGCTTGCAAATATGAATTGGGACTAATACAGTACTTTGGAATAGGGGCTTGCAAATATGAATTGGAACTAATACAGTACTTTGGAATAGGGGCTTTTAAATCTGAATTGGGACTAATACAGTACTTTGGAATAGGGGCTGGTAAATATGAATTGGGACTAATACAGTACTTTGGAATAGGGGCTTGTAAATATGAATTGTGACTAGTACAGTACTTTGGAATAGGGGCTTGCAAATATGAATTGGGACTAGTATAATACTTTGGAATAGGGGCTTGCAAATATGAATTGTGACTAGTACAGTACTTTGGAATAGGGGCTTGTAAATATGAATTGGTCTAATACAGTCCTTTGGAATAGGGGCATGCAAGTATGAATTGGGACTAGTACAGTACTTTGGAATAGGGGCATGCAAGTATGAATTGGGACTAGTACAGTACTTTGGAATAGGGGCATGCAAGTATGAATTGGGACTAGTACAGTACTTTGGAATAGGGGCTTGCAAATATGAATTGGTCTAATACAGTCCTTTGGAATGGGGCATGCAAGTATGAATTGGGACTAGTACAGTACTTTGGAATAGGGGCTTGCAAATATGAATTGGTCTAATACAGTCCTTTGGAATAGGGGCATGCAAGTATGAATTGGGACTAGTACAGTACTTTGGAATAGGGGCATGCAAGTATGAATTGGGACTAGTACAGTACTTTGGAATAGGGGCTTGCAAATATGAATTGGTCTAATACAGTCCTTTGGAATAGGGGCATGCAAGTATGAATTGGAACTAGTACAGTACTTTGGAATAGAGGCTTGCAAATATGAATTGTGACTAGTACAGTACTTTGGAATAGGGGCTTGTAAATATGAATTGGTCTAATACAGTCCTTTGGAATAGGGGCATGCAAGTATGAATTGGGACTAGTACAGTACTTTGGAATAGGGGCTTGTAAATATGAATTGGGACTAGTACAGTACTTTGGAATAGGGGCTTGTAAATATGAATTGGGACTAGTACAGTACTTTGGAATAGGGGCTTGCAAATATGAATTGGGACTAGTACAGTACTTTGGAATAGGGGCTTGCAAATATGAATTGGGACTAGTACAGTACTTTGGAATAGGGGCTTGCAAATATGAATTGGGACTAGTACAGTACTTTGGAATAGGGGCTTGCAAATATGAATAGGGACTAATACAGTACTTTGGAATAGGGGCTTGCAAATATGAATTGGGACTAGTATAATACTTTGGAATGGGGCTTGCAAATATGAATTGGGACTAGTATAATACTTTGGAATAGGGTCTTGCAAATATGAATTGTGACTAGTACAGTACTTTGGAATAGGGACTTGTAAATATGAATTGGGACTAGTACAGTACTTTGGAATAGGGGTTTGTAAATATGAATTGGGACTAGTACAGTACTTTGGAATAGGGGCTTGCAAATATAAATTGGGACTAATACAGTGCTTTGGAATAGGGGCTTGTAAATATGAATTGGGACTAATACAGTACTTTGGAACAGGGGCTTGCAAATATGAATTGCTCTAATATAGTACTTTGGAACAGGGGCTTGCAAATATGTATTGGTCTAATATAGTACTTTGGAATAGGGGCTTGCAAATATGAATTGGGACTAGCACAGTACTTTGGAGTAGAGGCTTGCAAACATGAATTGGGACAAGTACAGTACTTTGGAATTGGGTCACACAAATTTGAGTTGGGACTAATATAGTACTTTGGAATAAGGGCTTGCCAATATGAATCGATCTAATGCAGTACTTTGGAATAGGGGCTTGCAAATATGAATTGGGACTAGTATAGTACTTTGGAATCGGGTCACACAAATTTGAGTTGGGACTAGTATAGTACTTTGGAATCGGGTCACACAAATTTGAATTGGGACTAGTATAGTACTTTGGAATATGGGCTTGCAAATATGAATTGGTCTAATACAGTACTTTAGAATAGGGGCTTGCAAATATGAATTGGTCTAATACAGTACCTTGGAATAGGGGCTTGCAAATATGAATTGGGTCTAGTACAGTACTTTGGAATGGGGCTTGCAAATATGAATTGGGACTAGTACAGTACTTTGGAATAGGGGCTTGCAAATATGAATTGGGTCTAGTACAGTACTTTGGAATGAGGCTTGCAAATATGAATTGTGACTAGTACAGTACTTTGGAATAGGGGCTTGCAAATATGAATTGGGTCTAGTACAGTACTTTGGAATAGGGCCTTGCAAATATGAATTGGGACTAGTACAGCACTTTGGAATAGGGGCTTGCAAATATGAACGGTGACTAGTACAGGACATTTGAATAGGGGCAGGCAAATATGAACTGGTACTAGTGCAGTATTTTGGAATAGGGGCTTGCAAATATGAACTGAGACTAGTACTGTTCTTTCAAAAAGACATGCAAATATGAACTGGAATTAATACAGTGCTTTGGAAAAGGCGTGTGCAAGTGTGTACTGGGACTAGTCAAGTCAAGTCATGTTTATTGTTCTTCCATAAATCCAAATGAACATCACAATCATACAGAATAAATTAACAATAATAAATAATGATCATTACAAACAGTAAAATTCATTATGCCTAAGTTGTTACTCATTACAATAATTTTCCCTAGGCAGAAAGAATATACTTCAATCATATATTGAGAACTAATAATTTTAGTCATTTTAAATTTCAGCCTCAGTTCTGACAATGACCTGTTTGCAGGTCAATATGTAAGTGCTACTAGAAAGTGTGGCACTGCAGGAGTCTTGGCGGTGCACCAGCGTTTGTTTAAACCTGGTTAGACGTTTTCTTCCTTATGGTGTTGTGCCAGCTATTTGCTGTCCTTTTTTTCTTTTTGTTTTGGAGAGAGGTCATAGTTATGACCAAATGTTGATAGGATTTGCATGCGGGCACCACAGGAGCAAGTCTACCAGCTAAATACTGATCCTGAAGCTGGAAGTGTGCTAACAAGCCGTTTTTACACCGACCCTACTAATATTTTTACTGTGTGGTGAGCTAAACTGCTTTTTATGGTTTCTTTGCAGTTTGCAGTCTAGTATTATGGTTCTCTATTTCTATATTGGCTTGGTGGTGAACTGGTAATATTTAATAAATGCATGTTTTTTCACCTTACCTGGTCTAAATGCTGACCTCATCTGTTCAACAGAAGCCTGGTTGAACTATGTTTTTACCAAAAGTCATAAGCTTAATTTTCTTAAGATTTTATCATTAAATCTAATTGTTCAGATTTGGTGTTAAGTTGCATTATTTGTTTTGAAGTCCTTGACTAGAGAGTGCCAACAAAATCAAGTCATCTGCATATGCAAGAGTATGTATGGGAAGCTTATTAATTTTAGGAGACTCTAGATAAGGTACCTCATTGTAAGAAAGAAGGGAGTCAATATACAAACTGAATAGCAGGGGTGCCAAAAGGCATCCTTGTTTCACTCCTGCAGTTGTTCACAAATAATCTAAGATGTTGCCATTATTGTCATATCTGACAGCAGCTGAGGTATGTGTGTATAACAGATAAATTGGAACCAAAAGTTTCAAAGGGAGTCGTTTATCGACTAATATTTCCCAAAGTTTACCTCTGTTTACAGAGTCAAACGCTGCTGAAAAATCGATGAACAGCACATATAACTTCATTTATCTAAATGACTTCTACTTTTCCACCAAGTGCGAAAGAATAAAGATATTATCTGTAGTCAAGAAATTATGACAAAGGCAGCTTGAAAAATAGATAAGGAGGATGTCGTCTCTGTCCAGAACTAGAGTTTTTGTAACAATATTTGGCAAAATTGTGCCACTAATATCTATTAAGCTGATTGGATGATAGTTAGATGGAGTTTGACAATGTCCTTTCTTATGGATCGGTACTATTATGTTTTTAGTCCATGAAGGTGGAACAACTCTCTCCCTTAATCATATATTAAAAAAAAAATTGTAAAAAAAAAACTACCCAGTAATTCAGATGAACTTTATAAACTTTTCCCAGGATTAAATCAGGACACTGGGCTTTATTGTTTGGGAGATTCATTATGGCATCTTCTACTTCTGAAAATGTAAGCACTAAAGGTGAATACTCACCCCTTTTATGATAAATATCTACTAAATCCATCCTTAAGTCAGAATCTTTGTTAAGTAATGATTTGTAATATACTATCCAAGTTTCTTTTGGAATATATATTGGTAAAATTGACCCATGATTTTTGTTTCCTTTTACTACTAATGACCAAAAAAGTCCAGAGTCATTTGTTTTAATAGCATGATGCATAACTTCCATTGTTTATGTGTGAACTCAGTTTTTTGTGCAAGAAATTTTTATAATCTCTGAGCTTTGTTTAATTTTAAAGTGTACTCTTCATTGGGTTTTTTTTTGTTTGTCTAATAAGCCTCCCCAAATATCTTTTTTTTCTCGCACATTGAGCATCAAACCAGGATGATAACTTGTGCTTACTATTATTTGTACAATATATCTCTTTATTTATTTGTAACCTATATTCAATAACTGGTTGATTTGTTCACTATTTATATCATTTACTGTGCTTGAAAAAAGAAAAGAAAAGGTGGGAGAATAGATTAGATTTGATACCCCGTTCATAGTTTTAATATTTTTCATCAACCTCGATTTCCCTTGGATTTCTACATCCGCCATTGATTTTGTTGACAAAACAGTTCTAGTATCATAATTCATAAATGAAAACAATATTGCTGCATTATCACTTTCTGGCCACATAACCACCTCCAACCTGTTAAAGAGGTGATGACTGAGGGGAACAGAGTATAAAATCAATCACGTTCCTTCCTACTGAAGAAAAAGTGCTCTCCCTCACGATCCCATCCAATCTCCCTTTAAGAATCAAAAATTATTATTCGTGATGAAACTTTGAAAACATCTCCGTCCTCATTAAGTACCATATCTGTCATTTTTCTAAGCTCAAAGTCTGCCATATATAGTTGATCTTGAAGAAAAAGTAAATTATCAAAATTCGCTGTTCTGGCATTAAAATCTTCTACTAATAATGTAGTATCAACCGTGTTTTGCTGTGTAATTACATATATCTCAGTAGCTAGTTTTGACCAAATGTCATATGTGGGATGAGAGTGAAATCTCAAGGGAATATAAACATTCACAATCAGCACTATACTAGCATCCCAGCCAACTAATACCATAAGCATTTCTGGGGTAGGAGAACAATTAATTAATACCCTTAATCCATCCCTGATTCTGATCAAAGTCACTAATCTCCCCCTGTTTCTCCCATGAGCTTTCCCTTTGGTTGCTGGGACATAACAGGATTCAAAGCCATTAATATAGGGCTGAATTACTGCCCATGTTTCCTCAAAGGTAATGGCTTAAAATCCAGAAACAAAATTGACCCATTGAGAGTCTGCATATTTATTATATATTCCTGCTATGTTCCAGTTAAGAAAGTTACAACTAGCGGCACTTATTAGCCCAAGATCGAGTTCTGTCGTTATATCCTGTTCTTGACTTCCAAATGTTTGTAGTGATGCAGAAGTTGGTCTGGATTGATCTTGGGACTCCCACTCATTCAGTGCCACCAAATAAATACACAACTCATCCAACATATGTCTATTTTCTAAAAGTAATGCAAATAATTGTGCGGAACAAGTATAACAGTTAATCTGAGTTCCCCCTCTACCTTCCAGGACCCTTTCTACCTGAATTAATTTGTTACTATGGATCTGAATTTTGGTGATAGTTGAAAGAATCACCTTAAGATGGGAGGCTAGATTAACAGAATTTTCCCCTCAAAAGTGTCTATTCCAAAATAGAAAATGCATACAATGAGGGTTACTCCAAAATCAGTTTAACTGAGCTACAATAGAAGCAAACCTATCAAATGATAAAAAATTTTTCAGGTTTAGCCCCATTATAAGTATATTTCCAAATAGTGGCCCAAGTAACTGGTAGCGATGTCAGCATACCTAACGAGTTTATCAAGCCTTGCTTTGCTCAGACCTGTTTTGCCATTTCCATATTAGGTAGCATGAAATAAACTGGATTAGTAGGGTTTAACCAGTCCCTATTCACAGAATTGAGCAATAGCCACCAAAGGAAGCCCTAATTCTGCTCTTAACAAATGGGCTAACAAATCCGTCAATGAGGTATTAGTTTCATATCATTTGGCATACATCTGATCCAGTTTAAATACTACTTCATTACCTATGCTTATTAATTGTATGCCTTACCCTCTTCCAAATCAGAAAGCTGGACATCCTCTAGCAATAGGGGTAACTTAGGTCTAAGGGGAGATTTAACTTGATCTATAATAATAAGATTCTCATAAACTGGTGTTCCTACATTCATTATAGGGCTAAAGCCACCAGAAATATGTTCCTTTAAAGTTTCCAGCTTTTTAGATGGACCCCTTTTCATTGCCTTTTTGTCTACTTTCGCCTTATTTGTTAGTTGAGAATTCTCTTTGTCCATAGCTAACCCATCCAGTGGATATTGTCCATTACTCTCTGCTATTTTAGAGGGCCCCTCATTCTTATTTTCATTTATGGGCATCTGTTATTATTATTTTTCTTGGCTTTATTATTTTTAGCTCTTCTAGGTTTTGTCGTCTCCTTCGATGTTTTATTTTTATATGGCCTATTCTTCTTTTTACCTTTTGGGGTCTCAGGTATTATTAATGATGAAAATAATAAATTATGCTTGATTCTATGGTAGTCATTTTGTTCGACCAACTGTGTAATCCATTGCTCAAACAAAGAAAACCTCTCTGAACAGAGGAGTGACACATTTTCTAGGGCAGATTTAATACCATTATAGGCTTCTAATAACACAATATTAGACATCACTGGATTGGCTAAAGCCTTAATAGTATATTTAGGTATGGTATCTATGCACTGAGCAAGGAAATCCTGGTCCAGCTGAATATTCTGTACCTCTTTATCCATTCTCTCAAAAACCTCATTAGGGGAACCAGCGAGGATCTCATTAATAGACACCTCCTTATCCACACCTGAACTATTAAGCTCATCTGATATCTCCAGAGGGCTAAGCAAGTTCATTCTGGAAGGAAAGCATGAAATATCCTCGCCCTTTGAAGCAGAGTCCTCTTGGTTTATATCAAAATGAGAAGATTGTACCTCTAATTCTCCTTTTTGCATTTCTGGGGTAAAAATCCCTGATAGATCTTTTTTATACAAAAAGAAGTCTGTTATTTTAAATTGATTCCTTAAGGGGGACACATGCCCACTTATCTGCATTGCTACTGAGAGTGGGATACCAGAGGCTTCTCTGGTGTTATGAATATTGGATGATAGATGTAATGATTTGGAATTGAGGTCGGTCAGACATTGTTCCACATTGCTGTCCCCACTAACAACTTCATTATTAACACTTATTTGGTTAAAATTCATCCCTTGTAAAGTCAGGGTGGACATAGCAATTTGGAGGTCCTGTGAGTAAATACAACCATTTTTAAATTTCTTAGAACCCCTGTGACTGACAACGCTTTCAACAGACTCCATAGGAGGGTCCTGAGATTTTATTTTATCTGTTTTCCTACCTCTATGACTCTTAATTGACCCTCCCTTAATTGATACAGAGATCTTTAGCTTTTTTCACAAGAACTTTTCCACTTCTAGTTGCCATAAGTGGAGAATTTGAGCACTCAAGCATCTCCTCATAAACTGTTAGTAGTTAACTAAATCAGTAACTGTTAACTAAAAACCTGCTATAATAGAATTAGCAAAGTAGAAACCAGGCAAAAATCAAAGACAGAACAACTAACATTCAGATTATCCAAACACTTATCTTTACCAAACGTAAAGTCCAGCTTGTTCATTGTAAATAAAATTTAGAATAGGCTGTACAAGTTTTTTGAGCAGTTCTCTTCAATTCTGTACAGTCGTTACTTCAGTTATTTATCCTTTGTTTTGTCCAATCTGTCCTAAAGGAAAGAAAGAAATCTTGTGCACCAGCTTCCACAGTTGCCCTGGGTGTATCTGTCCTAAAAGGAAAGAAGAATCCTTGTACCAGCTTCCACAGTTGTCCTGGGTGTTTTTTTGTTTTTTAAGAGGGGTAGTGTAATCCTTTGGGATAACGCTGTTCTCTTCTAGTGTTTTTTCTGTCCTTTCTTTCCCTTTCTCTCTCACTCTCTGTGCATGCAGGTCCCAGCTGTAGCAGCTGCTTTCTCTCCTCTGTCTCTCTCATTTTGCACCTCTCCTTCTTTCCTTTTCCACCTCTCGGTGCAGTCCATGGTTTGGGAGAAGGAGGGGTCTGTGGGAGCATTGCAATACACCAGCCATCTACTGGAACTAGTACAGTACTTTCAAATAGGGCATCTAAATGTGAATTGGGGCTAGTCCGGAACTTTTGAATAGGGGCTTGCAAATATGAATTGGCACTTGTACATGTCTTTGGAATATGGGAATGTAAATATAAATTGGGACTTGCACAGAACTTTGTAGTAAGGGCATTCAAATATGAATTGGGTCTAGTACTGAGAAGTGACTGGTATGACTAACAACTGTAAGTTGCCTGACATGTCTCATTTAAAATAACTGCATGGAGTTGTAATTTCTAGACCAGTGTTTGTACAAACCTGTTTATTGCCACACTGCATCTGGAATGTGTATACTTTGTGGAGGTCTGATGTGATTGATGAGGCAAGCCACTGTATGAAACTGTAATCTCAGAATCAATGTAACTGGTCTATGCACTTAGACCAAACTGCACTTAGTAGGACAGCTGTGTAAACAGGGCTGCCAAAGTCCTAACAGTTCAATCCTGTTGAATAATAATGTTTCTAGCATTCTAGTACCATACTTTGGAATAAGGGTAGGCCAATATGAATTGAGACTACTGTAGTACAATACTTTTGAATAGGGACATGCAAATATGAACTGGAGCTAGTACAGTACTTTGGAATAAGGGCAGGCCAATATGAATTGAGACTAGTACAGTACTTTGGAACAGGGGTTTGCAAATATAAACTGGGACCAGTACAGTACTTTGGATTAGGGCATGTAAATATGAATTGAGACTAGTATAGTACTTTGAAATCAGGGCATGTAAATATGAATTGGGACTAGTACAGTACTTTCCAATAAGGCACATAAATATGAATTGGGACTAGTACAGTACTTTGGAATGAGGCATGAAAATATGAATTAAAGGCTAGTACTGTACTTTGGAATAGGGCACTAGGCCTGGGAAAAATTAGAAAATTGTAAATTTTCAGATTTGTTATGAAATTCTACGAAATTCTATTAAATTACATGATATTTTGCCAAAATTTCCCAAATTCATTAATTGGTTATAACACACTCAGTATTATAGTTAGACAGCTGATATTTGGCATGCTTATTGTTTGGAAGAGTCCCTAAAGGGTGCCAAGTGTCATGACAATTGAAAGACAGCTGGATAAGTATCACAGGCTCAGTGTCTGGCAATTTATTAGTCATTTGAAAATTTCTGAAAATATTTCTATGTTTACAACTTAGCCACCTTTGGAGCTAGATAATTGAAAATGTATGTTTTCTTTCTTGGAAGAGTCATAGAAACTGTTAAATGGAGAGGTAATTTGTTGTGTAAACTGTAAGTTACAGGAGTTCAAACTTTCATAATTTATTTGTTGAGTGGCGTTTTCAAAATATTTGGATGTTTATTGATTTATTGCTATTACAAGTATGCACTCAAGATTGGTGCTGTAGCAATATAGAGATGTCCTGAGTCTTATTAAGCTGGATAAATGTGGTTTAGTGAGGGGGGGGGAACCTAGGTGGCACTTCCCCGAAAGTGGAGAATTGGACTAGAACAGGGGATGGTGCAAAGGGAGGGAAAAACATATGGAGTGCCATGTGTGCAAATGCCCGTAGCCTGGGCAACAAAACTGCGTCCTTAGAGGCCACCACACTGGGGGTGGGGAAACCTGGATCTAGTGGTCATCATGTAAACCTGGTGCAAGGGGCATCAGGACTGGGACTTGGTCATTCCTGGTTTTACTCTATTTAGAAGGAACAGGAAAGGGAGAAGGGGAGTGGTAGCTCTTTATGTGAGGACTACATAATGGTTAAATAAATACAAGGAGGACGGGGTGCAGCATTACTGTGGGTTGCATTGGAGAAAGGGAAAGAGTCAGTTATACACATGGGGTGGTATACAGACCTCCAGTGCAGGGAGGAGAAGAAGGATAGAGATCTGTTGCAAGCAATACAAAATATGGCTAGCAAGGAGAGTTGTTGGTGGTGGGGGACTTCAGTCTTCCAGATGTGGAGTGGAGCCTCCTGCAGCAGCAATCTCAAGGAGCAGGGACAACCTAAACTCTCTGCAGGAGGCATGCCTCAGGCAATTTGTCATGAAACCCTCAGTAGGGTATGGTGCTGGACCTGATACTAACAAACAAGAATTGTGTTGATAACGTAAAGATGTTGTACCACTAGGGGAACAGTGACCAACGATCAGTGAAGTTTAATTTGAGAACTGGCCTGGAGTCAAGCCACACCAAAATGAGGGTCCTGGTCTTCTGGGGTGCTGACTTCCGAGAAAATGAGGGTATGCCCGAGGGGCACCCTGGCAGATATGGGGGAACAGAAGTGGGTGGAGGAATGGTGGGCTGCAGTAAGACAGGGAGTTGACAGAGCTACCAAGCTAAGTGTCAGGCAGGTCAGGAAGAGCAGGAGGAGGAGGAAGCCAATCTGGCTCACTAGGGAGGTAGCAGGAAAGGTAAGGGTAAAAAGCTAGCCTTCATAAAATACAAAAACACTCAGAAGGAGTAGGATAGTGAACATTACCAGGGGAGGCAGGGAGGGTAGTTAGGAAGGCAAAAGCATTAACAGAAGAGACTATAGTGAGGACAATTAAGAAGGGGGATAAAACACTGTATAGGCACATTAGTGAATGGAGAAAAACAAAAAGAGAGATAATTAGGCTGAAGGGGGGGGTTCATGTACAGGAGGAGGACCAGTCAAAAAAGAAGACATACTAAATAAGTACTTTCACTCAGTATTTACTAAGGAGGGGCCCAGGACAGGGCAAAAGATGCAGGGCAGGGGCATAAAGGGTAGGAAAGTGGACACCAGCTCCTTTACAGAGCAATGAGTCCTGAGTGAGCTAAAGAAGCTATGGGTGGACAAGGCAATGGGTCCAGACGCAATGCAGCCCAGGGTACTAAAGGAACTCTAGGAAGAGTTGGTTGCACCCCTTACGGCACTGTTCAACCTATCACTTGAGACTGGGGAGGTACCAGATGACTAAAAGAGAGCAGATGTGGTCCCACTCCACAAAGGTGGTGATAGGTAAGAGGCTGGAAATTACAAGTCAGTCAGTCTGACTTCAGTAGTGGGCAAGGTAATGGAATCACTGCTAAGGGAAAGGATAGTTGGATACCTTGATACAACTGGCCTGCTGAACCTAGGACAACATGGATTCACCAGAGGGAGGTCCTGCCAGACAAACCTCATAAAGTTTTTCGACTGGGTGACTGAGGTGGTGGACCATGGTAGGGTGGTGGACATGGCCTATCTGGACTTCAGAAAGGCCTTTGACACCGTCCCCATGGAAGACTGATAAACTGTGCGACCTAGGCGTGGGTCCTAAAGTAGTAAAATGGGTGGAGAACAGACTTACTGGCAGGAGCCAAAGGGTGGTGGTAAACAGGCAACACTCTGGTGAGGGAGAGGTGATGAGTGGGGTGCCAAAGGAGACAGGTGTTCAGGCCAGTCCTCTTCAATGTCTGTATTGGTGACATTGCAGAGGGCTGCATGGGATAGTATGCCTATTCATGGATGACACGAAAGTATGAAATAGGGTAGATACGCTGGTGGGGGGGTTGAAAAGATGAGGGAGTACCTTAGAAAACTGGAGGAATAGACTAGAGCATGGCAGCTGGAATTCAATACAAAAAAGTGCAAGATCATGCACATAAGGCACAAAACCCCAGGGCAACATACAAACTGGGAGAGGAAAACTTTCAGTCACGAAGCAGGAAAGAGACCTGGGAGTTATCATCTTGGATGACCTAAAAGAGGCTATGCAGTGTGACAAGGTGGTAAGAAAGGCTAGCTGAATGCTTGGATGCATAGGAAGTATCACCAGTAGAAAGAGGAGGTCATTTACACTTGTATGGGCGCTGGTGAGACCTCACCTCAGTACTGGATCCAGTTCTGGAGGCCACATCTGAGAAAGGGCATAGACAGGGTGGAGGCGGCACAGAGGAGGGCAACTAAAATGATGCAGAGATTAGATGGGAAAACCTATGAGAAAAGAGTAAATAAGCTGAATATGTATTCTCTGGAGATAAGGAGGAGGGAGAGACATGGTAGAGACATTCAGATACCTCACTGGTATAAACAGAGTACAGGAGGGAGCATCTTCAAAGTAAGAAATACTCAAAGACAAGGGGCATAGTAAGAAGCTGGAGGGAGCGGCTTAGAGTAACGTGAGAAAGTATTTTTTAATGGAGAGGGTGGTGGATGCTTGGAATAAACTCCCAGAGGAGGTGGTGGTGGCTGAAACAGTCACAGGATTTAAGAATGAGTGGGACAGGCACAAGGGTATCCTGGAAGCAAGAAGGGGGTGCTCCAGAGTTCAGTTTGGGCATTGGGCCTCTCAATAGGTAGGGATTGATAGGGCAGACTGCGTGGGCCAAGGGGTCCTTATCTGCTGACAACTTCTATGTATCTATGTAAGTAGGTTAACATTTATTGTGACACTTTAGAAATTAATTGGCTAAATCTGCTCAGAAATTCATGGACACATGATAGGTAATGCCACTAGAATTTCCTGTGGAATTGAACTTTACAAAATGCTTGTCACCACTGAATCAACTTCCCTGGACTAGCATCGTGGCCTTGCAATGCCCCTCCAACACTCCTGAGACTGTGATTCGTAGCATTGTGCTCCATCATGACTAAAAATATCCAGATACTTTTGTCACAATGGCCTAAGTTGCAGCTAGATGTGAGGCTTCGTGTTACTTGGTGCCACTGTTTTCAGATAGTAAAAATGTACATTGTTAGCTGGGTTGTTAAAGAGTCAGCAGGCAGCAATGTACTGAAACAACACTGCACATACACATGCTTTCACAAGTCATTAAGTCAGTGAGCTCAAGTGGTCATCTGGCATATTGCAAGGATTCAGGCTAGTGCACAGTGACGTCCATGACTACTCTTCATGGTTTGTCACCCAAGATAGTGACCTGATACTTGGCACCACTATACTTTTACTATGGAGTCTCCTATGAATACTACCTTATCGCCCTACTGGGTCAATATGTCATGCGCTTAATAGCGTACGACATAGCCACATATCAGGAACAGCACTGTAGGGAAGAGTGAGAGGGTGCAAAACCATGAAAGGGTGTATGTGCAGTAGTGCACCCTCTCACTCTTCCAGGCAGAGGATAAGACCTCTGCTGGGACAGGGGGCCAGCGAGCAGCTGCTGTGGCTCGACAAGATGAGCCACTGGCAGCAAGGGAGGCAGGCAGATGCGTTTGGGACCGGGTTTAGCTTCCCAATCCCAAATGCATGGATTTTTGTTTTTCGCACTTTGTGCGATTTAACTATTAACCCCCACGGAGTTAGTTATTTTAGTCGAGGAGGGTTGAGCGCCTTCCTATAACAGGAACTGAGGAGGCATGCCCCCCCACCACAAACAAAGACATGCCACTGGCAATATATTGCGCTGTATTGCAGCATGGTATATTGCTGCGGCATTCCTTGCGACATTATGACCCCATGCCCCTTATTGCCACTTCACCCAGCTTTTACCTTCCTCTACAATGGCAACACCAGTGTATGACCTGGCAAAATGAATGGATGTGGCTTTGACAAAAGTATCACCACATTCCACAATTTCACAAAAGAGCATGACATTCAACTTTAAATATTGATGTTATTTTGAAATATTCGGCTGATTAAAACTTGGCCAGCCTTTGAGCAAGAGATTAGAGAGCTGACACACACAGGCTCATTTTTTCTCCTGGCTTGCAGCTTGTGTGTCAGGGATATGCTCTGTTCACAGAGAGATACCCTGATCAGGAAGAACCCAGCCATTATTCTGTTGGCTACTGAGTTTTCTCCAACATTTTTCCACCCATCTCCCCTCTTTGGGGGGTGGGGAACAATATCTCTGTCAGCCTTGCACAGTCACGGATACCCAGCTGCAGAAAGAAGCTGTCTGGCCCAACTGCAAAGGTCGTTGTGTCATTGTGTGGAACCCAGCATCAACCCTCCTAACCAAGATGCACTGGCGGCGGTAGCTGTCTCTGCCATAGCCTGCCTCCCAATGTGACTTTCCAGGCTAGCTTCTGAACCCGTGTCATCAGCATGGCAATGCAACACTCTGCTGAAACATAGAAACTAATGGCAGATAATGACCTGTTGGCCCACCTAGTCTGCCCATTTTCCCTACCTACCATAATACCACAGACCCTTTTGATCTAAAGCTTCCTCTCTCCTTACTATTAAGGATCCTTATGCCTATCCCATGCCTTCTTGAATCCCACTATAGTTTTTGCACCCACCACTTCCACTGGGAGGCTGTTCCAGGCATCCACCACTCTTTCTGTGAAGAAGTACTTCCTTGCATCTCCTCTCAGCCTACTCACCTCAGCTTCATAGCATGATTACTGCAATGCCCTGTACCTAGGAGCTACTGGGGAGTTGATATCGCGCACAGCTGGTGCAAGAACGCAACAGCCAGGCTTTTGACCGACATCCAGAAGCAGTCATATTACGCCTGTGCTGCTCGGACTGCACTGGCTGCCGGTTCAGTGGCAGATCACCTTCAAAGTCGGTTTACTGGCCTATAAAGCCCTACATGAACAGGGACTGCGGTACCTGCAAGATCTCCTTATTCCCTACTGTCCTTCTCGCTCACTCCGATCCGCCGACGAGGGATTGCTAGAGATTCCCAGAGTACGCTTAAAAACATCTGGGGCACGTGCATTTTCTTATGCTGCCCCCACCCTGTGGAATTCTCTACCTCGTCGGATACATAGCTGCCTGACCGTCGAGAGTTTTAAGTCAGAGTTAAAAACTTATTTATTCCAAAAAGCGTATGGAGAGTGATCTTATTGTGATTTTACTGTGAATTTTATTGTGATTTTATTGTTATTATTGTTACTTTTGTCATAGTTTGTAAATTCTAATGTTTGCCTAATTGTACAGCGCTTTGGTTTTGAAAAGCACTTAAAAATAAAAATTTACTTACTTACTTACTTACATGGCCCCTTGTTCTTGAACATCTTTATCTCTGAAAAAGGCTTCCCTCTTGAACCTTATTTATACCTGTGAGGTATTTGAAAGTCTCTATCATACCCCCCCTTTCCTCCAGTGTGTACATTATAAGGTCCTTCAGTCTCTCCTTTTAGGGCTTTTAATGCAGACCCTGCATCATTTTTGTTGCCCTCCTCTGCACTGCCTCTACTCTGTCTATGTTCTTCCTGAGTTGTGGTCTCCAGAACTGGACACAATACTCCAAGTGAGGTCTCACCAGAGATTTATACAGTGGTATCACCACCTCCCTCTTTCTGCTGGTGATACCCCTTCCTATGCACCCTAGCATCCCACTAGCTCTCCCCACTGCCTTATCACACTGTGTGGCCACCCTTAGGTCATCAGATATCAATATGATTACCCCCAGGTCTCTTTCCAGTTTGGTACCACCACCCCCATTTTGTGCTCCACCCCTGGGTTTCTGTGCCCCAAGTGCATGCTTTTGTACTTTTCCACATTGAAACTTAGTTGCCACTCTCTTCTTGACCACTCCTAAAGCTCTCTTACAGTAGATCCCTATTCATTTCCCCCCCCCCCTTTGGAGTGTCTACCCTATTGCAGATCTTAGTGTCATCTGCAAACAGGCATGCCTTTCCTTCTAGCCCCTCTGCAATATTACTAATTAAGGCATTCAAGAAGACCGGTCCCAGTACTGATCCTTGTGGCACACTGCTGGTCACTCTTCCTTGGAATGAACTCCGTTTACCAGCACCCTTTGTCCTCTATCCCCAACCAATTTCTGATCAGTTTACCACCTTTGACCCACTCCTAGGCTGCCTAGCTTATTTACGAGTCTTCTACTGTATGTGGAATGGTGTTGAAGACCTTATTGAAATCAAGGTAGGCCACATCCACCCGCTACCTGATCAATTCCCTGGTCACCCAGTTAAAGAAATCTATCATATTTGTTTGATATGACCTTCCGCTGTCAATCCATGCTGCCTCAGATCTTGCAATCGCTGGATTCAAGATATTCCACAATCTTTTCCTTCAGTAGTTATTCCATTAATTTCCTCACCACTGACTGGCCTGTAATTTCCAGCCTCCTCCCTGCTACCACTTTTGTGAAGCAGGACTACATCTACCCTCCTCCAGTCCTCTGGGACCACACCCGTCTCCAATGAGTAATTTTAGGAGGAGTAGGATTGCCAGAGGTGCAGCCAGCATGTCTCTGAACTCCCTCAATATCTTTGGATGTATCCCGTCTGGCCCCATTATCTTGTCCACTTTCACATTTGTAAGTGCCTCCATGACTCCTCCTCTGTAAATGGCTGATGTCCACCCACCCACCCACCCTTCCTTCCTTCCTTCCTTCCTTCCTTCCTTCCTTCCTTCCTTCCTTCCTTCCTTCCTTCCTTCCTTCCTTCCTTCCTTCCTTCCCCCCTACCACTTATCTATAGTCCCTCTTCTTCCTTTCCTCTGGGAACACTGAACAAAGTATTCACACATGATGTCTGCTTGTTCATTGTCCCTTTCCACACACTCACCCCTTCTCTCCTTAGCCTTACAGTCCCCCCTGGTCTTCCTCCTTTCACTTACATACATGAAAAATGTCTTGATCCCTTTTTTTACTGCCTGATATATTTTCTCCTCCATTCGCACCTTTGCACTTCTGACTGCTTTCCCTGTCTCCCTCTGCCCCTCCTGATACACCTCCCTATCCTCCTCCCTCTGTGTCTCCTTATACCTCCTGAATGCTAACTTTTTTGCCCCACCTTCCCAGCCACCTCTTTTGAAAACCATAGCAGTCTCTTTTTCCTTTTGCTTTTGCCTACTTGCTTGACACAGAGGTTTGTTGCCTTCACTGTGGCCCCTTTTAGTTTCATCCACTGATTCTCCACTCCAACCAAGTCCTCACTCCTGCCAGGGCATCCCTGAGGCCTTCCCCCAACTTTGTAAAGTCAGCCCTCCTTAAGTCCTGGACACTCGCCCTTGTGTGGTTTGCTTCTGCCACCGTTCTTATATTGAACCACACTGTACAGTGGTCCCACCATGACATCTGCAACACTGACCCCGCTAGTTAGTACAAGGTCCAGTATTGCTCGCTCATGAGTGGGTTCCTTTACTAGTTGCCTGAGGGACGCCCCATGCAGGGAGTCTGTGATGTCTCTGCTTCTAGCTGAAGCAGCAGCTGGGATGCTCCAATCTGCATCTAGCAGATTGAAGCCCCTCACCACCAGCACCTCCCCCTTACTTGCCATCTTTTGGATGGCTTCCACCAGAACCTATCTCCCTCCCTCTCCTGTGCTGGAAGTCTGTAGATCACACCAGTGTGAATAGCCTCTCCATTTCCCATCTCTAGGAGTTACTCACAGTACCTCCACCCCTCCCTGTCTCTCCCTCTACCTCTGTTGCTTTATGCTGTCCCTCAAAAGAGCCACTCCACCCTTTCTTACCCACCTGGTCCTTCCTGAACAAAGTGTAGCCTGGTAGGCTAAGTCCCAGTAATGGTTCTTACTACACAGGACTCGGTACTGGTGACAATGCCCAGGTCAGCCTCTGTCATGATGGTAACTAGGTCTGAATTTTATTTCCCAGACTTCAGGTAATTACACCATGGCCTTCCACCCTACTTGTCAACAGCCCTTTTCCCTTTCTCCTCACCCGTTGCCCTCATTCCCATCCCTCTTCATTTCTACCAATTTGTTTTTCTTGTTACCAGAGACCCTTGGGAACTGCCTTCCTTACGGTTCTCCCTCTTACTGCTTCAGCTTGTTGGGGGAGACAGTTTATATTTCCCTGCTTTCTTCTGCCACTGCCTTGACTAGTTTAAATGCTTGCCAATGTACCATTTAAACCATTCACTGAGAACCTGGGTTCCCCTCCTGGATGGATGCAGGCCATCTCTCCAGGATAGGCCTTTATCCCTCCAGGTGGGACCCCAGTCCCCAGTGTAGCTGAATCCTTCCCCACTGCACCACTGCTTCAACCGCTGGTTGCTCCTGGTGTGGAGTACCCTATCCTCCCCCATGTCATAGACAGGCAGTACCTCAGAAAATGTCACTGAGAGTGCTACTTGCCTAAGACTCCTCCAGAACTCCCTGAACAATCTGAACCTCGTCCCTAGCAGGTCATTAGTCCCTAGATAGGCAATGAAATCCAGCTCTCCCTCATGTCCTGCTGCCCTAGAGATCTTCAGGATCTGCTTCCCATCCTTCTGAGCCATGGTGCTGGGTAGGCAACCTAACCTCCCTCTATCTGTCCCTTCCTGCCTCAAACTCTATCTCACTGACAGTGGAGTCCCCCTCCAGGAGTTGCTTCATCCTCCTTTGTGATCCTGTACCACCCTTCCTGGGGACTCCACTATGGAGGTCCCCTGCATCCTCCCTGGTCACTAAAATGGGTGTCTCCATGGGACAGTCCCGCTCTGCCGGCGGCATATGATTTGTGTAGTGGTACCATTGGGGGGGGAGTCCTCTGCTCCACCACCCTCACCCTTCCCTAGTCCACTGTAGTCCTGCCTGGCACCCTTTTGAGGCAGAGGTGACTGGGTCATTGGGGTGGCCTCAATGCCTACTATTTAGCGTCAATGAACCTAACAAAACTGGTGATATTCTGTTCTCTAGTTTTAAAGCTCTAGGGGCTTAAAATTCTGCAGTTTACATAATTGTGAAATGTAATTTTAAAATTTCTGAATGTATGGAGGCTTATAAGTACAACTAAATAACCTTTAAATATAGAGTTCTGAAACTTTGTACATTTCTGCATGGGCCTTCAGTAAAGTCATTATGCCAAATGTGGTGCAATGAGGACAAGTACTTTTAAATTAGATGGAAATCACTGAAATCACAATTTTGGTGAAATTTTGTGAAATCTTTGCAGACTTTTCGTGGAAGCGAAATCAGAAATTCACCAGAATTTCGCTGGTGGAAGATAAATTTCACACAGCCATAAGGGGCATGCAAATTTAAACTGTGACTGGTACAATACTTCATTCCCCTTTAGTATGACAGGTCCTTTCATAGGAACTTAGGAGCGGAGTACATGATGGACAGAGTGATACTGACGAAGACCAAGCAGGAAAACGACCTGGGGTAATCATATCGGAGGACCTGAAGGTGGCGAGGCAGTGTGATAAGACAACTGGGAGGGATGCTGGGGTGCATAGGTAGGGGTATCTCCAGCAGGAAAAGAGAGATGTAATTCTGCCCCTATATAAAATCACTGGTAAGACCCCACCTTGAGTACTGTGTACAGTTTTGGAGACCACATCTCAGAAAAGACATAGAGTAGAGGTGATCCAGAGGAGAGGTACCAAAATGATGCAAGGACTGCATAAAAAGTCCTATGAGGAAAGACTTGAGCTAAATATGTACACCCTGGAGGAAAGGAGGAAGGGGGGATAAGATAGAAACCTTTATATGCCTTATATGGATTAATAAGGCACAGGAGGAGAGTATATTTCAGATGAAAAGGTGCTGTAAAACAAGAGAGCATAATATGAAACTGAAGGGGGTAAATTCAGGAGGGATGTGAGGAAGTACTTTTTAACCGAAAGGGTGGTGGATACCTGGAACAGCCTTCCAGTGGAAGTAGTGAGGGTGAAAACAGTAAATGAATTCAAAAATGCTTGGGATAGGCACAAGAGAATTGTGGGGGTAGGGTAGAAAGCTTAATGATAATAAAAATAATAATAATAAAAAAAAAAACACATTTGGGCAGACTGGGTGGGTTCATGGGCCCTTATCTGCCTTAGAACATAAGAAGTAGCTAGCAGATTGGGACTGCATGATCCATCTTGTCTGCCCCAAAATTTCTCCCTCCCTCCCTGTTTTATTACTCCATCAGATGCCCACATTGCCAGTCCCATGCCAGTTTAGATTACCGTGCTATCTTCGATGCTACCACCTCTGAGGATAGGCTGGTCCATGGTTCTGTCACCCTCTCTGTGATGATTTTTCAGTAAAAATTAAGTAAAGTCTGTATCCCCTTGTCTGTGGATGCTTATGTTTCCCCGGTTGTCCCGTTAAGTGAGGATATTATGCTCTTCTAAACGGTGCTCAAATGGTTAAAATGGCAGTCCTGACTCTGTAATTTTTATGGGGAGGAACTCTGTTCTATCAAGTATTTGAAGACCTGTTTCTAGAATAAATACTATAAATGTTATAGACCTACATACGAAAATAGAGGTTAAAAGTTATAAAATCAAAATGCTATCTACCAAATAGGCTAAGGGAGCAAACTGAGAGGAAATCTTTCTTTGCATTATTTATGGGATGTATAAACAAAGGTTAAATAGCCTTCTCTTATTGTACAAACTCTAATGTGGTTAATGTAGTTTAAGGCATTAGCAGCACATACCATTCTGTAAACTATGCCAAAATATTTGATATCCCTCTATCTTGTATCAATGGTAACTCTGACTCATATGAGCTTAATGTAACCCCAGGGGGCGCTACCTTAGGGCTACTACCCCTGTCTGCCCCCCACAGAGGCAGGTTGAGGGGCCCAGATCCGCTGACGTGGGTGCCTCCACCTCCAGAGGTCGGGGTTAGCACAGTTAAGACTATCACGGTTACAGCCCTCTGAGCTACTGCAACTCCCTTTCGGCCTCACTAGTGACTCACACTGGGTACCAACAATTTTGTTCACGGCACACTTACCCCACAGGAAATATATTCCAGCTCCCTGGGGACCCCTGCAAAGTAAGATACAGTTATGTTGCAATCACCAGGCAGCAGTTCACCATTAATGCACACAATAGCCAGGATGTAGCTGTACAAAAAACAATCTGATTTATTCAGGGGGGGAAACAACAAGGACAGGGGGAATCAAGTTGATTAGCTTATCACTATACTTATCTACCTAGGGCTCTGTGCACAGGCCTATCCCTACAAATTACTGTCTCTGGGTACCCAAGCCCTAGTGGCTAGTCCAAACCGTGGCAGCTGGTAGGGGCCCTTTCACACAGAGAAAGTAAAAGTTAGTTAAACAGTCAGCAGTACAGTAATTCCATTTGGATCCAATGTGGCAATTCAACAGGGAGCTACCCCGAATTAGTACTCACGACCTCCAGACAAGGTAGGGTCCTTCAACGTCAGCAAGGCTACTCCTAAGCTCCACGAGCCTCCTCACACATTTATATGGTAATAGCAACAGGCAAAGTCCTTTAATGGCAGCAGGATTTAACTTGAGCTCCTCGAGCCTCCTCACACATTTATATGGTAAATAGCAACAGGCAAAGTCCTTAATGGGAGCAGGATTTAACTTGAGCTCCTCGAGCCTCCTCACACATTTATATGGTAAATAGCAACAGGCAAAGTCCTTTAATGGCAGCAAGATTTAACTTGAGCTCCTCGAGCCTCCTCTCACATTTATATGGTAAATAGCAACAGGCAAAGTCCTTTAATGGCAGCAAGATTTAACTTGAGCTCCTCGAGCCTCCTCACACATTTATATGGTAAATAGCAACAGGCAAAGTCCTTTAATGGCAGCAGGATTTAACTTGAGCTCCTCGAGCCTCCTCACACATTTATATGGTAAATAGCAACAGGCAAAGTCCTTTAATGGCAGCAAGATTTAACTTGAGCTCCTCGAGCCTCCTCACACATTTATATGGTAAATAACAACAGGGGGGTACCACACCAGGCAGCTGCTTCCAATGCTCCCACCAACTCACAATCCCTGAGATACTGCAATGGCAGCTTCCACTTGTCTTCGGACCGAGTGCAATTCAGCAATTTTCTCCAGTCCTCCTTCAAGGTCGGGAGCCTGGTGGGTAGCTGTACAGAGCACAGCCTCCCTCTGACACACGCTGGGCAGGTTCGTCTGCTGGGGCCGAAAACACAAAAGCGCTGTTAGGCCTTCACGCTGCCTCCGAGAGCACTCTTCAGCGAGAAGCATAGCCCCTCCCTTCACCAACCACAACGCATCTGGCTTCCACAGCTTGGAGCACTCCTTCCACTCGGCGCGACCCGATCCAATTGGCTGGTTGAGCCTGCCAGTCACTTCCTCCAGTGCTTAGTGGTGCAGAAAAAGCGCCATAGCCCATAATACCTTTCCCAAAACAAACAGCTCCTCTATTGGTCAGTCCACTCTGCAGGGTCCCGAGGTACTGATTGGCCCACTTCAGCAGTTCTGGGGCAAAATGGAGGAGGCAATCGAAAACCCTCTGTGCTGCAAAGCAAGGCATGTTAGAACAACTATATTATCATTATTACTCTAACAGATAACCAATAGGCAAGCATATCCTCTAACAAAGCTCCCTCTGCGCAATTAGCGATGGCAGAACCGGAGCGATTTTCGGGCAGCCCGGGCGGGAGTCGAGCATGACAACACTCAAACCCCCTCCCAATTTAACTAATCCTGACTGCAACAGGCAGCCCTTAAAGAGACAGTATACGGAGGTCTTAAAAAGCACTCCACGGACCCCCATTCCGACGGCTTTATGCCGATTACCAACCAGGCATAGGGCACATTAAGAACCCCCATTTGCAAGGGGGTTACAACAACATCAACTTTAGTTGGAAATATGATGTATGCTTTGTTCCGAGTGAAATTCTTATACTGTATAGTATAAAAATATAAATAAAAAGTAAAAAAAAAATAAGTATGTCCTCTTATTTGTTCTGAATCTGCCTCCCACTAGGCGCAGATTGTGTTCTCTTGTACGCATTGTTTTGTTTTCCTGGAATAGGTTTCCTGTCTGGGCTGTGTTGATTCCCTTTATGTATCTGAATGTTTCTATCATGTCCCCACTATTTCTTCTTTGCTCTAGAGCATATAAGTTTAATTCAATGAGTATTATTTCATACTGTTCTTGATGAAGACCCTGCACCATCTTAATGGCCCTTCTCCGAACCCTTTCTCCGTGGTCAATGTCCTGTTTAAGGTGGGGCCTCCAGAACCGCAAGCAGTATTCCTGGTGCAGCCTGACCAAGGACCTGTACAGCAGGATGACTACCTCGTGCTTCCTGCTCATAATCCCTCTACCTATGCAGCTGATGATGCCTCTGGCCTTCGTGCTGCTTTTTTCTGTGTTCTAACTTTAGATCATCGGTAACAATTACTCAGAAGTCCGTTCCATCTTTGATTCTTCTAATTGATGCCCATTCAGTGTGTACGTCTTTCTTGGGTTACATCTACCCATGAGTATCACCATACACTTCTTGGCATTACATTTTAACAGCCATATTATTGACCACTTTTCTAATTTTTTGAGATTGGCTTCCATCCCAGAGGCACCTTCATCTGCATCTACCCTGTTGTAGAGTTTTGTCTCATCTGTGAACAGGCAGACCTTCCCCTCAAGTCCATCAGCAATGTCGTTCATGAATATGTTGAAGGCGATTGGGCCAAGTACTGACCCCTGTGGAACACGGCTGGTTACTCTGCCCTCTTCTGATAATGCCCCATTGACGAGGACTCTCTGACCTATCCTGAAGCTAGTTCTTAATCCAGCTGACTATTTCATGGTCTATGCCTGTGTGCTCTAGTTTGTTGGCCAGTTTCCTATGGGGAACAGTGTCAAAAGCTTTGCTAAAATCAAAGTTCTATATATGTATCTATTTATGTATTACCCAATGGTGGTGTGTCTCAAAGTCATAAAAGAGAATTCTGACTGTACCTTGAGTCTTTGAGTTTCTTTCATCCCTGGCATTTCCAATCACAGGGATGACCCACACCTGGGAGATGAGGTGGGTAGGACATGTACAGGAAGAATGACTATGATACATTTACAGGGCCAGCACACATCTGGAAGATGGGGTTGAGCTGGACATGCAAAGGGAGAAGGAATAGGATACATGTACAGGGCCGGCGCACATCTGGGAGATGCCGGCCCACCAGCACAGCATTTGGATTTCTGTCTGCGACGCCGGCGACCCGGGTTTGGGAACAAGCCCAGGTCGCTGTAGGGCCAGCCGGGAGGAGAAGGCTGAAGCATCCCATGACAGCTCACCTTCTCCAGGGGAAGGGGGGGGAAATGGCTCGGCGTCTGCTGACCCCTGGTGGAGGCTGGGGGAGCAGCATGACATCAGTACCTCTGATGCTTGGCTGGCCCTGGAAGGAGGTCTGGGACTCAGTGGGCACCAGAGGCTTATGTTGGAGGAGTAGGGCGTTGCGGACGTCGATGTTCGCGTCAAGACGTCAGGGACTCGTGACACCCAGAAAATGAGAGAAAATGCCTGCCAGCCCCAGGCAGATGGAGTTCCGGGAGCTAGCCCTCATCTGCATCCAGCTGCCTGGCTGCCTGGCACTGACAAAAGGCTGATTATCTGGGTGTATGGGCCCCACTTCATCCCCACCTGGGGGGCAAACCGTGGCTTCATGGGGGACCAGCATCAGATCAGGGTAAGGTGGCTTGCAGGGGTAGACTCCGAAGATCTCCAGAGGATGTGGGACTAGCAGAGTAAAGGAGGGGATAAACAGAAATATCAAAAACACATCTGGGAGATGTGGATGAGCTGGACATGTAAAGGGAAAAATAACAGGATATATTTATAGGACTGGCACACATCCAAGATGGTTCACCCATGCCACAATGACAACCAAGTTGCCAGTGTGAATTATGTCGCCAGCACTTGGTCGATGCCCGGCAGAGTGCTCCGACAATCTGCCATCTGGCAGTTGGAGAACTACCGATTAAGGGGGGCTAAGCCCCCCACCCCCCCATATATTTAAATAACAAAATCCGGGTTGCACCCTGGTGGTAAGAAGTGCGACCCAGAGATCAGCAACAGTGCCTGGCGGTAAAAAATCGAAGTCACTCAAAATGCTTGCAACATTATTGCCCTGACAACATTCCGGTGGCATTATTCCGTCACCACATTAACAGATCACCTCCAGAGATAGGGGTGAGCTGGACATGTAAAGACAAAAGGAATAGGACACATTTATATGGCCAGCACACATCCAGGAGATGAGGGTGAGCTGGACATGTAAAGGGAGAAGGAACTGGATACAATCACAGGGCTAGCACACGTCTCAGAGGTGGGGTGAGCTGGACATGTAAAAGGAGAAAAATAGGCTATATTTACAGGGCTGGAACACATCTGGGAGATGGGGGTGAGCTGCCATATAAAGGGAGAAGGAACAGGATACATTTACAGGGCAGGCTGGAAGATACTGTAGGTTTAGTGTTGGAATCCCAGAATCCACACGAGAGTCATCTTGAGGGCAAGTGCATCATGGAGATTTTGTACTTTGTTTATTTTACAGTCTGTGGCTAGGAAAGACACACCAGCTGAGGCTTGTTTCTGGGTGCATCCTAACAGCCCAGGTAAGTTCAGTGACTTGCTTGTGGTTACACAGTATGCAAGTGGTGTCTGTGGGATTCAAACACAGGTCTCCAGATTTTCAGCTCAGTGCCCTTAACCACTACACTATGCTGTCTCCCCAATGATGATGATGGTGATGTGATTGGCTCCCAAAGAGGAGGGGTGGGGTTGGGGGGTCTCACAACATTGGTATCAGCTGTAAAGCCCTTACTCATCTACCCTCCCACAGAGGAAGGGTAGGGTCCAAGGACCTCTCGACATTGTCATCAGCTGTGAAGCCCCCACATGTCTGTCCCCCAATGGAGGTAGCCTAAGAGCTGAGCACCTCACAGCATAGGCATCAGCTGTGAAGCCCTGTATCATCCACCCTCCTATGAAGGAGGGGTGAGGCAGGGACCTCCTCAACACTGGCAACAGCGGTGAGGTCCCCACTAATACATACTTAGTTGGAGAAAGGGTGGGGGCCAGGGACCTCTCAGCATTGTACTACCACCTGTCTACTCACCCAGGAAGCAGCATTAGCATCATCTGTCAACCCCCACTAATACCCCCAAAAAAAATATGGTTGGCAGCCAGGGGCCTCTCACCATTAGTATCATCTGTGAAGCCCACACTCATCCAACCCCATAGAGAATTGGTATGGGTGGTCGGGGGCTCTCAGCATTGGCATCAGCAGTGAAACCCCCACTCATCCACCCCTCCAGCTGTGAAGCCCCCACTCATCCACCCTTCCAGCTGTGAAGCCCCCACTCATCCACCCTTCCAGCTGTGAAGCCCCCACTCATCCACCCTTCCAACTGTGAAGCCCCCACTCATCCACCCTTCCAGCTGTGAAGCCCCCACCATCCACCCTTCCAGCTGTGAAACCCCACTAATCCACCTTCCAACTGTGAAGCCCCACTCATCCACCCTTCCAACTGTGAAGCCCCACTCATCCACCCTTCCAGCTGTGAAGCCCCACTCATCCACCCTTCCAGCTGTGAAACCCCACTAATCCACCCTTCCAACTGTGAAGCCCCACTCATCCACCTTCCAACTGTGAAGCCCCACTCATCCACCCTTCCAGCTGTGAAACCCCCACTCATCCACCCTTCCAGCTGTGAACCCCACTCATCCACCCTTCCAGAGGAAAGGTGGGGCTGGGGCCCTCAACACTAACATCAGCTGTGAAACCCCACTCATTCACCCTCCCAATCTGAGGAAGGGTAGTAGCTGGGGGCTATGCAGCATTGGACTCTCACCTGTCAGCTCACACAGGAAGCAGTGCTGGCATCAGCTGCAAAGCACCCACTTATTCACCCTCCTAGTGAGGAAAGGTGTGTGGGGGCCGGGCCTCTCAGCACTGGCGTCAGCTGTAAAGCCCTCACTCTTTCGCCCTCCTAGCGAGGAAAGATGTGGGGGGGGGCGGGGGCCTCTCAGCACTGGCGTCAGTGGTGAAGCCCCACTTATTAACCCGTCCAGTTTGAGGATGGGTGGGGAGCTGGGGCCCACAGGATTGCACTATCAGCTCTTTGCTCACCCAGAAAACAGCACTGGCATCATTTTTAAAGACTCCACTCAACACCTCCTAGTCTGAGGAAGGGTAGTGGCTGGGTGGTGCAACATTGGGCTCCTGCCTGTTAGCTCACACAGTACGCAGTGTTGGCATCAACAGTGAAGTCACTGCTCATCCACCCCCAAGGGAGGAAGGGTGTGGGGGCTGAGGGTCTCTCAGCATTAGGTCCCTCATACCAGCTGATGGAAGAGCAGAACTGGCATCAGCTGTGAAGCCCCCACTCATTCACCCCACATGACGCAAGGGTATGGGGGGGCTGAGGCCTCTCAGCATTGGCGTCAACTGTGAACTCCTACTCATCCAGTCTCCCAGGGGGGTAGTGTGGGTAACACCCCATATGGGTGAGTATTATTGAGCGGCTTAATGTGAACGACTCAATAATACCGCTCCCATGTAAAGTGAGTGAAGAAAAGAGCACCGAATGGTTATAGCGAGTGTAGCACCAAGGGATATCTGCTACACTTACAAGAAAGAGGATAAAGATATTAATTTGGTCATACCCTGCCAAGCTGGCTGTGTGGTGTAGTGGCTTGAGCCACTGCCCCTGGAGACTGTGATGCCGGGTTCAGATCCCACTGCAGGAAGGTATTTTGCTTCCAGGGGGAGTTGCTATTTTCTCCTAAGTCCCCACCCCTGAGTTGCAATAATTATTCTGAGGGGTGCAGGAGCCTTTCTCTTCATGTTGAGGGTGTGGGGGCTTGCCTCTGCATAAAAATGTTGCTTTTCTTTTGTTTTCTTATGAAGTCAGCGACCGTCGCTATTTGTGATGGTTGGGGTTATGCGGTTGCCCTTTTGATGTCGAGGCGATTTGTTGCCCTGATTGCTCGATCGTGGTCTTATAAACTTGTTGTCATCACATAAAACTGGTAGGGTGTGAGGGGGCTGGAGCCTCTAGCATTAAACATAGCTGTGACGCCCACTCATTCACTCTCCAAGGAGGAACGATGCAGGGTGGCTGGGGCCTCAGCATTGGCATCAGCTGTGAACTCCCACTCATCCACCTTCCCAGGGAGGACAGGTGGGCCATGGGCAGGGACCCTGGTTTTCCATTTTTACCGGTAACACCGGTAACAATCTCATGGAATCTTGCTTGGTTTATGGATTTTGAATTCTTGTATCGGTGCCTCATGGAAATTGCATCTCACTGCACAGAATCCCTAAGATTTCAGCATCTTTTACATTTTTTATTTTCCCTTTCTATGCCCCCTTCTCACAGCATCAGTCTCCACTTTTCAGAGATTCCTAGGCTGGGATCCCCAGCTTCAACCCAGGTAATGCTCAGGAGCTCCTGTGAGCCTGCCCCCATCCAGCCTGGGTTGTACCCCCAGGTGGAAGGGAGAGGACCCAAAGTCACCCCTCCAGAGTCCTTTAATGTGTGTCGGGCAGCCCAGTGGGTCTCTCATGGAACCTGGTTAGTAAGTCTGGGGCAGCAGGGTCCCTTCTACCAGCAGCCTATGTGGGGTGATTGTTACTGGTTTTCTGGTCTCTGTCCCTGAGGGCAATGGCACTCAAGGGATCCAAGGAGGTAGGGCACATGGAGACATGCTGCTGCTCCAGATCCAGGCTTGCTTCCTCTCTTCCCGATTACTCTGCAGCCCCATTGCACTACCATCCGTGGTCACCCTGGTGGCAGTAAGCAGCAGGACCTGCAGGCCACTGCCTTGAGAGGAGGAGAGGCCCCCAGGTGCTCAATCCCACCCCTGGCCAGACCTCTAGCAACCCAAATTCACTTTCAACCCCGAGTCACTGGCATTGGTGAGGGTAGTGCTACCACTGGCTACTTACAGTGCTCTGTCAACTATCCACTCACTTTGGTGTAAAAAACATAAGCAGATGGAGAGGCAAATAATTCAGTTTTAGTAAATGTAAAGTGTTTAATGTTCATAATTTACACTGTAGGTACTGTGCACTATTACTGAAATCATATATTAAACATTATATATGGGTGTTGTGGCTGGCAGTATAGCCTAGTGGTTAGAATAACAAATAGTGATTGAACTAAGTCCATCTAGAAGACTTGGGTTTGATTCCCACCACCTTCACTTGCATACTGTGTGGCTCTGAGTAAGTCACTTAACCTACTCACTGCTCCACAGTCACCTCTTAAAACAGACAGTTCTGCCTAGTGGACTTACCTGGTTTACAAAAATATAAAAAAATACCAATATATGTTTACTACATCATACAGTAGCCAGGTACCATGTAATTTACCTGAGTTTTACTGGCTGCAATGATTTTGTATAGGTAACTATAAATGTTCAAATACATTTTATGTGTTTTATAAGTTTGTTTTAGACTTTAGCTGGTTTTTATTGCATTGTTTGCATGTGAACATCTAGGTTGTAGATTGCTAAGTGCAGGATCACTGTTACCAACTAGCTTATTCAAGTTTATAATCAGCAAGGCCATCCAAAATCCTCAGTTGTTTGAATGAAAACTAGTCTGAATGAAAGTATGTTCACAAGGCAGAAACTGCCTTACTACTTATGAAAAAGACTTCACAGTTATCACCCCATTTAGGTGAATGGAATCATTTGCACCGTCTCTCCAACCTGCTGTTTCAGTCTCTGTGACAACAAAAAGTTTTTTCTGACAGACTGCTTTAATAAAAATCAAATGATAAGTGTTTAATTGTACTTATGCTTGGCTAATGGATTTGAAAGCACATTCAGTGACACACAGAAGGTGAGACCCCATGGGCTGTATGATGCTGGTGGGCAGAGTGGTGCTCAATTCACATCTTAGCTCAGACATGAAAACTGAGAGACACCCTTTCATGGAGACCAAGGAAAATAGGCATCCACGTGCTTGTAGATGCACGATTTTCCATTAGAAGGTCCTCCACTAATCGCATGTGAATTTTTCAGGTGAAGACACTTTAGTTCAAAGAAGCAAATTCAGGAAGGTTTTTTTTGCTCCTCACCCCTGGCCATCCACTCCTTCAGGCCTGCCAAGTCCCCCTACTCCACTGCTAAGTCCCGACCACCATCCACTGACCCTTATGGCCATGGTACCAGGTAACCCACAGTAACCCTTCATTGGGTGAGCCCTACCCTGTGGGAGGCTAACAGGAGAGGATAATCACCTAAAGAGCTTTCTGTATATATCCCAAGCATGGCAGGGGTCAGAACAGATACATGTATCTGGGGCTTCATGCTTATGGAGGGATCAGGAGCCATCCTCCGGGTGGCCAGCAGGTGTTTTCCCATTTTCATGGGAGTGTGACGGGCCACATGATGTCAAAGCACAAGCTGACATCCATCACGCTCCCTCTCATGATGAGGCTAACGTGTTGCTGTGCCTCCAGCCTCCACCTGGGGCCAGCAAATGCTGAGCTGTGAATACATCCTCCCTCCCAGGAGAAGATGAGTGGTCGCTGGACACTCAAGCCTTCACCCCTCCCCCCGGCCAGTCCTACAACACCCAAATCTGTTCTCAAACCCTGGTCAGTGGTGTCACAGGCAGAAATCCAGTTCAGGCAGTTAAATAATAGGAAAAAACAAAGGTGGTCCGCCTTAGTAGTGGTGGTTCAGATTAGTTCACATCTGAGTTCTAACAAGCAAAGAGACTAAGTAATTTATAACTTGTGTATGTGGGGTGTGGGTGTTGTAGAAAGAAGATCACAGAGCTGTCACTACTGCCATCACCCCTGAGAGACAGGGGCTGTAGTGCTTCTGCCATAACCACTGGTGGATGGGGAATGTTGTACTGCTGCCATCACACCTGAGGGATGGGAAATGTAGTACTACTGCTGTCACACTTGAGGGATGGGGCCATAGTGTGCTGATACTGCCATCACACTTGAGGAATGCAAAATGTAGTATTGCTGCCATCACACCTAATGGATAGGGGCCACAGTGCTGCTGCTTCCATCACACCTGAGGGATGGGGACACAGTGCTGTTGCTGCTGCCATCACACCAGAGGATGGGTCTGTGGCGCTGTTGGTTCTGCCATCGCACCTGAAGGATGGGGCCATAGTACTGCTTCCATCACACCTCAGGGATGGGGCTGTAGTGCTGTTGATTCTCATCTTTGTACCTAAAATAACTTTAAATTGTTACAAGGATGGAAGATGTGCAAAAGTGGAGGTCAAACTGCTAAAATGCATGTTAGCTGAGTTAAAAATTGTTAAATGCAGTACACAAAACCAAAAACCGGTAAAACTGGAATTTGACTTAGCAGACACCAGTGACAGTACCATTTTTTATAATGTGCAAAATGGAATTTGCCCTTTTTCAATCCCGGTAAACCAGTGTCCCTGGCCATGGGCCTCTCAGAATTGGCATTGACTGTGAAGCTGTCACTCATTCACCCTCCCTGGGAGGAAGGGTATATGGGATGGCCGGAGGTCTCTTAGCATTGGATCCCCTCCTGCCAGCTACAGAAGACCAGAATTGGAATCAGCTGTGACTCTGAGCCCTGGCTCACACACCATCCCAGGTAAGAAGCTTGTGGGCTGGAGGCTTGTAGCATTGGTGTCAACTGTGAATTCTCCACTTGTCCGCCCATCAGGGACGAAGGGTGGGGTACGGGGGCCTCTGTGCTGCCACCACACATCCAGCTCCCCCCCAAGGAGGAAGGGTGGGGTTGGGGGGCCTTGCAGCATTGGCATCAGCTGTGAATCTCCTATTCATGTACACCCCACCCCAGCCCTCTCCCCGGGAAAGGTGTAGTCTCAGCAACCCCATCATCAGAGTGGGGGACAGGATGAAAATGGGAACAAAACGAGTATCCTGTATTAGGGAAGGTTTGTAATGAACAAAAATGCCGCATTGGTCTCAGTGACTCTGATCCTTCCATCCTGAGGAGCTCTTTTGTGTTTTAATCAGACCTTAACTGGCCACTTCGCAGCAGGTGGACAGAACTGACACAAAAAAAAACACACTTCCGAATCCTGTAATGTTCAAACATAAAAATGTTATTAATAGGGATGTAAGTTTGTCATGGCAGTCATACACGTCATTGATTCCATGACGTTTGATCTTTATTCAGGACTTCATGACTTTCACTAGTGTCATCAGAATGTAGCAATGATGACAGTGCCACAACATTTACTACTGTTTACTAATGATTTCATGAACAAACAATGAGCCATTAAAACCTCATCCATGACAAATTTATATCCATAGTTACTAACAATGACTTTTCGGAAAGCTGGCCTCCATGTATCCTACACTGTTCCGATTGCCTGGGTACCGCAGATCTGGCCAAAATGATTAAGTTGTCTGATGGCAGCGAAAAGTACTTTTTATCTTCTGTGTAAAATCATTACAGCAGCCGCAGCTCAGTGACTGAAATTGTATTGACTTTTCTATCCCACAAAAGCGATTTTATCTGTTCATGGTCTCATTATTATTTATAACCATGTGTACTGTACCCAGCGTACTTCTTTTATTTCTTGATATAAGGTCTTGTCCATAGTAATGTGTTCCCTAATATTTCTCTCCGCTAGGGCACATAAAGCAATCCTAACAACTGTAACTAAACTTCTTTTTCTTTTGAATGCAAACTTTTGTTTAAACTAAATAATACACTATACATTCAGAAACATGATGGCAAATAAGTAACAAAATACTACAGACTCCATTTCCTGCAATTTAATAAAGTGTTTCTTGTTGCATATTGTAACATGAGAGACGTACATCAGACAGACAGTTCTTTTCCTACTCACATTGATTTGCAGCCTATTCTCAGTGCTTGTATACTGTGCAACAACACCCCCATGAAATACAGTCTGGCACAAGCCTATCCTCAGTGCCTGTATACACCCCTGCAGAAATGCAGTCCGGCACAGAAAGCCTGTCCTCAGTGCCCTCCCCTCCCCGCAGAAATACAGTCTGGCATGAAAGCCAATCCTCAGTGTCTGTATACAACAGACCCCCACAGAAATGTAGTCTGGCACACAAAGTCTATTCTCAGTGTCTGTATACAACAGCCCCTGCAGAAATGTAGTCTGGCACACAGAAAGCCTATCCTCTGTGTCTGTATACAACAACCCCCCCCTCCCTTGCAGAAATGCAATCTGGCACAGAAAGCCTATCATTAGTGCCTGTATACAACAACCCCTGCAGAAATGTAGTCTGGCACACAAAGCCTATCCTCAGTGTTTGTGTATAACAACCCCCTACCCCCCATGCAGAAACATAGTTTTGCACTGACAGCCTATCTATGGTGCCAGTATACAACAACCCCTTGCAGAAACAGGCTCACCCATGCCTCAGCAACAGTCAATCTGGCGATGTAAGCCACAGCACAATCAATCTGCTGACAGCAGCTGCAGTGCTGTGAAATTTTGCCATCTGGCACTATGGGCAGCCTACATGAGCATGAATTCTTGCTGAAAGCAAAGAAAGCATAATAAAAATTAAAGCACACCAAATCAACATACACAGAAAAACATGCACAGCTATCCATGCCATATTAAAAGAGCGGACTTCCCCACCGCACTCCCCATCTGTTAATATAATCAACTCCAGGTTGTGGCATATTGGAGATAGGGTTATGACTGTGGCAGTGAAAGAATTACATACGAACATATGAAATTTGCCAGCCGATAAAGGCCTAGAGGTCTATCAAGTCTGCATGAATGTGCAGCTAGCACCTCTTATTCTGCAGCTGCTCCTCCCTTCCACCCTTCCCCTCCATTGACCTTCCCCCTTGTCCTGTCCCATCCCCTTTTGAAGCAGTCCACTGTTCTACTGGATTCCACTTCTGCAGGTAACGCATTCCACCCAGTTACCACCCTCTCTGTAAAAAATGTCTCCTCATCTCCCTCCTGAACCTTCATTCCTCCAGTCTCATATTATGGCCCCTGGTGTCCCTCCCCTCCCTTACTTTGAACAGCCCCTCTGTACCTGTCTTGTTTATTCCTTTCATGTACTTGAAGGTTTCAATCATGTCCCCCTTGTCCTTCCTCTCCTCCAGCGAGTACATGTTCCTCCCTCAGCCTCCTCTCGGTATGATAACTCTCCAAGCCCTTGATCATCTTTGTGCCCTGCGCTACATCCCCTCCAGTAACTTAATGTCCCTCTTCAGATACGGGCACCAGTACTGCACACAGTACTCCAGGTACAGTCTAACTAATGCCCTATACAGTGGAAGAATCACCTCCTCCCTCCTCAAGGATATACCCCTTGCAATGCAACCCAGCATTTTGCTAACCTTTGCAGCTGCCTTCCTACATTGAGTTGAGTTATTCATTGACCCTGTAATGAGCACCCCCAGATCCTCCTTCTCCTCCTCTGTCTGGGCTAGCTGCACTCCCCCAGCTGGTAACTCCTCCTTGGGTTCTTCACCCCAAAATGCAGCACCTTGCACTTTTTGGCATTAAACTCCAGTTGCCAGGTGTCTGACCAGGTTTCAAGCTTTTAGGTCATCCTGCAACCCCTGCTATCCCCTAGGTTGTCCATCATTGCTCCTACCTTGGTATCATCAGCAAACAGACTGATCTTGCTCTTGATGTCCAATGTATGTCTGCAATGAATATCCCAAACAACACTGGTCCCAACACGAGCCCTGTGGAACACCGCTTGTCACTACCCTTGGGTGTGAGAGCTCCCCACCCACCACCACCACCCTCTGTTGCCTTCCCTGAAGCAGTTCCCTACCCATCTCACCAACTTTGCACCTGCCCTGTGCCTTCTAACTTACTTCCCAGCCTCCCATGCGGCACCGAGTCGAATGCCTTACTGAAGTCCAGATAGAGGACATCCACTGCATGGCCCCTGTCCAGTTGCCTAGTTACCCTGTCACAGAACTCCACCAGGTTGGTTTGGCAGGATGTGCCACGTATGAAGCCATGCTGTCTGCTGTCCTGTAGTCCTTTGGCATCTAGGATGGCCACTAGCCTCTCCTTCAGGATAGTCTTCATCAGCTTATCCACGATGGAGGTGAGGCTCACCGGTCTATAGTTCCCTGGTTCATCCTTGGGGCCACTCCTGTGGAGGGGCACCACATGAGCCATCCTCAGTCCTGAGCTAAACACCTTGAGTGTAGTGAGGCATTAAATAGGTCTGCCAAAGGTCCCACAAGGACCTCTGCCAGCTCCTTCAATACCCTGGGGTGGATGCCATGTGGGCCTGGTGCCATGTCCACCCTCAGTGCCTTCAAACCTCCCGAACGCTGCCCTCCATGGTTTCCCCATCTGTCACCCCCCTCCCTCCCTGTTTCTGCCATTCTTTCCTCCTTGGGTATCACCCACCTCTTCTCCTTAGTAAACACTGAGCAGAAGTAATCATTTAGCACTTCTGCCTTATCGCACCCTGCTTCCACCCAACCCCCCTCCTTCCTAATCCTTGGTCCTTACAGCTCCTTTTCTCCCTGATGTACCTAAAGAAGTCCTTCTCCCCCTTCTTAATGTCTTGTGCCAGTCTGAGCTCAGTAGATACCTTGGCTCCCTTTACTGCCGTGTCATCTCCTTCAATTCTGTCAGGTACTCCTCCCTGTCCTCCCCCCTCCCTGTTTTCTTGTATTTCCTAAAGGCAGCTCTTTTCCTTCTTACCTTTTCCATGACCTCCTTGCTCAACCAGCTCGGTTTCTTAGCCCTAGCCTTCTTGCTCTGGGCCTTGCAGCAGGGTTTGGTTGCCTCCACTATCCCCAGCTTTATGAGCTCCCACCTCTGGTTAGTTGCCATGCTAGGTTGAATTCTGGCCAGGTACCCTTTTACCACTTCCCCCATCCTCCCAAAGTCGGCCCTTCTGAAGTCCAGCAATCTTGTGTCAGATTCCACTCCTTCCTTGCCCATATCCAATGTGAGCCATACTGAGTGGTGGTCACTCCCTGACAGTGGTTCTTCCATCGTAAGTTCTCTCACAAACTCCCCATTTGTCAGCACAAGGTCAAGGCTATTCCCTAACCTGGTTGGTTTACTGACCATTTGCAGCAGGACGCTGTCCTGGAAGGCTTCCAGCAGCACCTGCTCCTTTCTATTCCTGGTTGTTAGGGTACTCCAGTCCACTCCTGGAATGTTGAAGTCCCCCCCACAATCACCACACTACCCTTCTCGCAGGTCCACCTGATCTGTCCCGCTAGTTCTCTGTCTAACTCCTCCATCTGAGAGGGCAGCCTGTACACCACTCCCATTCTGATAATCCTATTTTTGGAATCCTGAATTTGCATCCAAAGTGACTCCATATTACCCTCCTCCCCTTCCTCCCTTACACACTTCAGTCCTTCCTTCACATATATTGCCACCCCCCTTTCCCAATCACCCTATCCCTATGAAATAACCTGTACCCTGGTATAGAGAGGTCCCAATCGTTGAATTGGGTGGCCCATGTTTCTGTGATGGCTGCAATGTCCACCTCTCCCTCTGCCATGAGCACCTGTAACTCTGCAGTTTTCCTCCAAGGCTCCTAGCATTAAGGTAACCACCTTCCACCCTTCCCCCATCCTGCCCCTCCTTTCCCAGCATCACCAACAGCACTTGCCATTTGTCCTTTGTCACTGTTATGGGGTAAGCTCAATGGTTTCCCAACCTGTGGTCTCTGCATTTCTCTTGCCCACTTGCCACCCCCCGCTCCTAGTTTAAATTCCCAACTTCCTCTATGTACTTCTCCATCTTCTGTTTCAACACTTTCTTTCTCTCCTCACTCAAGTGTAGTTTGTCCTTGGAGTAGAGACTACTGCCCTCCCAGGTCCCTCCCCCCCAACAGCCCATATCTTTTAGCATGACACCAGGTTCTTAGCCATCCATTAAATTCCTCTATTCTCAGCTTTCTTGTTGTGCTTGCCCTGGGCACTGGAAGTACCTCTGAAAAAGTTACTGATCCTCCTGCCCCCTCACATAATTGTCCTAGTTCCAAGAACCTCCTCTGGACTATATCTACTGTCTTTGTCAGCCAGGTCATTCGTCCCAAGATGTATAATTAAATAAGGCTTGTCCCTACCCCTTCTAGCATATTTCAGAACAGACTGTTCTGCCCTTTCCGCTGTCATTCCTGGCATGGCATCCACCCAAATGTGACTATGCCTCTCCCCTTTGCTACCCCACCTGACTTCTCTTAGTGTTGAGTCCCCCAGCACTAAGATTCCACCCCTCTTACTCCTCCCTGCTTGCTTCTATTCATCATCATCTCTCATTCCCGGTGCCTCTTCTTCCTCCTGCACATTATTTCCTTTGCCTCTGTTGCAATTCTCCCAGCAGAACTTCCCCTCACCAGTAAGGTTGGTACAAGCATTATCAATTACTCCTCCAATTGCATCACCTCCTCCTCCTTCTTCCCTCTAGCAGTTCAAAACTATTTTCTGAAGACCCTTAACAAATGCTTGCTTCCTCTCTCTTCATAGTGACCTGTTCCTTCCTTTCCACTCCATGACTGTTGCCACTTCTCCTCCCCTCACAAGTCTCTGTCTCCTTCTCCTTCCATTTGTCTTTTGTCTCCTGACCTGGTTTCCCTGGCAATCTTTCTCCCTGGCCTGGGCCCCTTTGTCTCCACTTCCATTCTTCTGACCCTCTCCTCACCATTGTTGGCTCAAATTGCCCTCCCTCATCTCCCCTCCTCCCTCCCTCCTGTATTGGGCTAAACCCGCTTCCAGTCTGCCTTGCCTGTCTTAGTTCCTCCTGCAGACCCTCAATCTCCTTTCTAAGTTTCTCTATGTGGTTGCACACTAAACATCCCTCACCCTCCAGACAATTTTTAGAAAGATTGGTGCACCCCAGTTGTTGCAGCCTGCCACCCTACCCATTGCTCTCGTTGCCCACCAGCAACCCCCCACCCTTCCAGATGAAGGATACCAAACACTCCCCCAAGTCTCCCCTCTCTCTCCCCCATCAATGCAAAACTTTCTTCTCCTTTTCTTGATTTCCCTTACCCCCTTTGTCGTACACATTTAGATAGATTGAGCAACTGCTTTTTTACATTCCTATCCTTCCTGTCCACACCCAAAAAGAGACTATAAGTAACTATTGCACAACCTTCTTCAAACTCCTACTCCCCCTTTCCACAGTGCAAAAAGCAATGCAAAGAAGTAGCAATGAAAGCTCCTTGATTTGCAGTTACTTCCCTTCCACTGAGATAGCAGTCACCTCTTCACTTGCTGCAGTTCCTTTCCTGGATGTCTGCTTCTGCTAAGACAGATGCATGTCCTTTGCCCTTTTGGGGAAGTGATATCAGAACCCCTGGTATAAAGGAAATCACGGACCTGGGGCAGGTGGGGTGAGGGGCAGGGAAGGTGGGACCAGCCCGTGCCTTCCAGAAACAATCAGGTAGCTGCAGTCCCTGGCCAGACCATTAGCACCCTTCCCCCACTATGCACTAAACTTTGCAGCTAGTGAAGTCAGTTAAAAGCAATCACAATTCCACTCAAAGCACAAAAAATAGGTTTGCTACCAAAAGAAACAAGTCTCCAATTCAAACAGCCTCAGCAATAACACATCAAAATAGACTTGAAATTAGAAGATATATGTTTCCAATTCAAAGAAACAGACCCAATAAAATCACACCAAATAGGTTTTAAATCAGAAGAAAAGGTCTCCACAAGCGCAGCCTGCTACACAGTGAAACATCAAACAAATGAGCCTTCTTTAGCCACCAAAATAGGTTTCAAAATTCCAACAGCCCCAAAACAATACCTGCTAGTCCCTTAGAAGTAGTAAGAAAGAAAAGAAATAACCTTCTACCAAGTAAAATCCACAAGAAACAATGTAAAATCAGCAAGAAGAAGCTACTGTACTGGAACTGATCTGATCCCTTCCCCTTCTGGTTACTACTGGCTACATGAGGCAGAGGTGCTGTGTGTTCTGACTTTACTATGGGCATAAGTCACAGTACAGAGAGCACAGCAACAACAGACACGTGAGCAACTTCAATCACAAGTGAGACACACACCTGACAACACTAGCGTACTCAGAACAGCACAATAAGAAATCACAACACATCAATAAATCAATGTCACAAAAGAAGTCTTTGGCAGCATTCCTTCGCGAACAACCTGGAGACAATATTGAGTCGCCCTACTAACAGGATACTGCAGAAACATAGCCTGGCACTGAAAGCATATGCTCGGTGCCAATATACAGCAACCCCCTGTAGAAATGTAGTCTGGCACAGACAGCCTATATCCTTAGTGCCTGTACACTACAACCCCCTGCAGAAACGTAGTCTGGCACTGACAGCCTATCCTTAGTGCCTGTATACTACAACCCCATGCAGAAACGTAGAGTGGCACTGACAGCCTATCCTTAGTGCCTGTATACTACAAGCCCCTGCAGAAACGTAGAGTGGCACTGACAGCCTATCCTTAGTGCCTGTACACTACAGCCCCCTGCAGAAACGTAGAGTGGCACTGACAGCCTATCCTTAGTGCCTGTACACTACAACCCCCTGCAGAAATGTAGAGTGGCACTGACAGCCCATCCTTAGTGCCTGTACACTACAACCCCTGCAGAAATGTAGAGTGGCACTGACAGCCTATTCTTAGTGCCTGTACACTACAACCCCTGCAGAACCGTGAGTGGCACTGACAGCCTATCCTTAGTGCCTGTATACTACAACCCCTGCAGAAACGTAGAGTGGCACTGACAGCTCATCCTTAGTGCCTGCACACTACAACCCCTGCAGAAACGTAGAGAGTGGCACTGACAGCCTACCCTTAGTGCCTGTACACAAGGTGCCCCATAGATCAGACTAGCACCAGTCACCCATCCCCCGGTGTCTTTTACAACACCCTCCAAAACCCAGTGCAGTATTATGATCCTATCACTTGTGCTGATATACAAGACCCTCCCACAATCAGTCTGGCACAGGAAGTCCATCTGTGGTAGTGGTATTCTAGGACCCCTCGTCCCATTTTAAGTGTTGGAGCCAGTCATAGGAGACCATCTCTGGTAGCACTGGTGTCAAACTATATTGCTGGAACACAAGGCTACACCCCAATGATCAGTCTGGCAGTGAGTTCCAAATCTTACTACTGGTACACAAGGCCACACCCCCAGTGATCAGTCTGGCAGTGGGTTCCAAATCTTACTGCTGGTACACAAGGCCACACCCCCAGTGATCAGTCTGGCAGTGGGTTCCAAACCCTATTGCTGGTACACAAGGCCACGCCCCCAGTGATCAGTCTGGCAGTGGGTTCCGAACCCTATTGCTGGTATACAAAGCCACACTCCTAGTGATCAGTCTGGCAGTGGGTTCCAAACCCTATTGCTGGTACACAAGGCCACACCCCCAGTGATCAGTCTGGCAGTGGGTTCCGAACCCTATTGCTGGTACACAAGGCCACACCCCCAGTGATCAGTCTGGCAGTGGGTTCCGAACCCTATTGCTGGTACACAAAGCCACACTCCTAGTGATCAGTCTGGCAGTGGGTTCCAAACCCTATTGCTGGTACACAAGGCCACACCCCCAGTGATCAGTCTGGCAGTGGGTTCCAAACCCTATTGCTGGTACACAAAGCCACACTCCTAGTGATCAGTCTGGCAGTGGGTTCCAAACCCTATTGCTGGTACACAAGGCCACACCCCCAGTGATCAGTCTGGCAGTGGGTTCCAACCCTATTGCTTGGTACACAAGGCCACACCCCAGTGATCAGTCTGGCAATGGGTTCCAACCCTATTGCTGGTACACAAAGCCACACCCCCAGTGATCACTCTGGCAGTGAGTTCCAAACCCTATTCCTGGTACAGAAGACCACACCCTAAATGATCAGTCTGAAACAGGGTGCCAAACTCTACTGCTGGCACATAAGGCCACACCCCCAATGATCAGTCTGGCAGTGGGTTCAACTAGGTTGTCAGAACTCTCTGAAGTTCTGGGTTCTAGTTCTAGTCTAGAACTTTTGAAAATGTTCTCGGGTTCTAATCTTTTTTAGAACGTTTTAGAACTCGAAGCCTATTTTTTAATTGTGCTGCCAATAATGAAAGTAATAGTGAAATACACATGAAATTGAGCATAGACTGCCAAAAATGAAGATAATAATGAAATACATGTGAAAAAAGAAATAAAATCTGTTTAGTATAAGAGAAGAGAAAGATGATCATGTGTGACTTTGATGTATTGGTTATGGTGCAGCAGTCAAAGGGCACACAGCAGGATAAGCTGGCCAGTACACAACGTAGGACATGGAGTCACACAACACAGTGAAAGGGATTTTTCTGTCTCTCCTCCCAACAAGGAAATATATTTCTGGCAAGTATTTAAAGATGAAAGAAAGTAAAAGGGCAAAAGGGCAAAATTGCCCAAACAAACGAAACTGCAGCACTGGACAACCTAAAGCTTAAATGGAGATTCAAACATATAAAAACAAGAGGCAATCTTACCAGTTCTTCGTCCTTTATTAAAGTGCTCTAAAAGCTAATCCCACATGTAGCATTTAAGCTTTCAGTTAAGTGCTTCAGTTTTGTTTGGGCAATTTACCCTTATGTTTTCTTGCTTCAGGCCCTTTATCTGCAGGCACTGGATTGTGAGTTTTACCTGGAGTGAATTGAGCCCTCACCTGCTTTGAATATATTTAAGGATACCACCACACAACTGGCTGCTGAGCTGCGCACAGTCACACACACACACTGGGTAGGGTGCAGTGCAGTCAAAGGGCACACAGCAGGGCTGTAAAGGAGGCACAGCCAACTCCAGCCTGGGCACATGCAAAGAACTCACCACCAGCTATTCAGAATGACATGCAACGTACATGCGTGCACACAAACCAAACCAGGAATCAGTGCAATGTCAATGTACAGTGCCCACAGCTGGGAGTCATGCAAAGTGTGTATGCACACAAATCCTTACCCTCATTCAGCCAGGATTCAATGTAATGCAACACACACACAAACACACCAGCATACTGCACAATCTATACCCCAACAAGGGCAAGTGCAACCTGAACACACCCAATGGCCCATGCAATCCCCACATACCTTAGAGGCAACACACATGCCAACACACTGACTACCTATACAGTGTACCCCCCCCCCCAAATAACCAGGACCTGTGAAAACTACAACACCTATCCTAAAACTGGATCAGATGCAATTGCATAGCAAGGCACCCTCTGAATTATGTGCAAGCCACAGGCCCCACCGCACCCCAAAAATTCAGGATAAACAAACCACAACTGCACCCCAAATCAAGACTCCATGCAAAGCATAGCAAGACAACTCACCCCCATATAGTGTGCAAGCCTAATCCCCCACCCACTTAAAAATCACACACCTGGACCCTATGTGAAGTACCCCCCTCCCCCATTCCTAGAGTGCATCTCCACAAGAATCACCACATGGATGCACTGTACACATGGACGCAGAGGTGGTGATTGTGACTGCGAGCGCTTGTGCAATAAGTACGATTCCTTCCATCCCGAGCTGAGCAGTGCATGGGCAGTGCTCTGCTGCAGCACGCTGCCCTGGCACCAGGATCAGGGTCGATGGTTTGAGTCCCAAAAATATCAAAGTGCTGCAATTCATATTACGAGAGGCTTTTACTGACTACATGGTTCCAGGTCTTTGAGCAGCTGAGTACTGTTCCATACATCATACTTAGCACTTTCAGGTAGAAATACTTCTAGGGGTTAAAAAATAAATAAACTCAGTTCTGCATCCTCTGAAAATGTATGACAGCTCCACCACCGCTGTCATCTTTCCTTACTGACTTCTATACGAAACCCCAACCACCACTGAGATGTGAGAGCTCCCCCACCTAAACATTCCCAATTTAACCACTGAATATTTCCAATTACCAAACAGGAGGATAAAAAAGTACTTCAAATATAAAAAGTAACAGTTGTTTACTTTTAAAAGTTGTTAATTTCTGTCAGTGTGCCATCTCTTTAAAGTATTACTTTGGCTGTACTGTATGCTATGAAAGGCAATTTCCGAGCCTTTTTCTGCCTATGATCAAGGCATAATGCAAAACTGCAAGCTTCAAAGCTCAACCACTTCAGCAACAGAATAGCCAAAAACAATCAGCCCCATCACACCAGCCATACTGTTAATGCATGTACAAGAATGTGTGTACTGTTAATGTATGTACAAGAACGTATGTACAAGAATGTGTTTTGCTTTCTGTTTTTGAAGGTACTGGAAATTTACAGCAAGAAATGACTGCACTCCCAGTCCGAGATGTTATTACAGAACACAAGAAAATTGCATACTTTTACTGTCACATAAACCAGCATGACTGTAATGGATCTGCTCAGCACTAAACTGCATTCGTGATTCATACCTAAAGGGGAAATGTTTAGTGCTTACTGCTCTCTGAGGTTTGCTGCTGGTATCCTCCGAGTTACTATGAGAGGACGACAATCCTGAGCAAGGAGTAGCTTAAAAAAAAATCACTGCTTTGTGTGTGTGCAGGTTGGCATCCATAACTGGGGGACAGAGTGCAAGCCAGAAGCTATGTAGTGGACATCACAGCAAAAGCTTTTGTTCTTTGGTGTCTTCATTTTGTTTTGTTATTCTTTGGTGACAAGGTAAGGCCCACTAGGCATAAGTGCTTGTTTTCAGGAGTGACTCAGAAGCACTGGGGTGGTTAAGGGACTTGCTCAGAGTCACACCGTATGCAAGTGGAGATTGTGAGAATCAAACCCAGGTATAGAGGATGTACCAAGCTCATTCAAAGCTTTTTTTTTTTTTTAAAACCGGAGAGACACACTATGCTGAAAGCTTGTTTGCAGGTGCAACCTGGGAACACAAGGAAGTTAAGTGACTTGCTCAGGGTCACACAGTATGCAAGTGGGGGCTGTGGGATTCAAACCCAGGTCTCCAGGTTTGCAACTCAGAGCCTTAAACCACTGCGCTTATACTGCCTCCTCCTCCTCCTCATACTTCAACCTCTAGGATTAACATTTCAAGAAAGCTATCATTTTAGTGTTGTTGCTGGTTCCAAAAAAATGTAATGCATGGCCAGGCCAGTGCTTCCTGAAGGAGGCAGTACTGTGAAAATAAACTGTTTCTATCATGGTGTGTGGGATTGATTCTAGCCAGTACAGGAAGGAGATAAATAGAAACGTGCAAGTTTGGCAGTTCTGTTGGTTTTCCAGGCAGGACAAATAAATATTAAGAACGCAGCTCCTGTGACATGTAGTGTTAGAGTATATTAAAGAGTAGAAACAAGCAGGTTTGCAGATGGTAGAGAGTTTGAGTCCATGCATGGTGAGGGGGAACAGGAAGCAACTGAGTTGAGTGAGGGATTGGCTGGGCAAGCAGCTGAATGGGGGTTACTATGCAGGCAGACAGGAGGTGCCAGCAACAAACCCTGGCTACAACAGAAGAGAAAAAACAATAAAAATAATTGCACTGCATTACACAGGTAGAAAGATAAATAGATTTATAGATAGATCATAGATGGATGAAATATGGACATACTATATTTAAACAAGCATTTGTCAATGCCGAATGTTTGCTTACTGGCATTGGCAGTGGTAGTGTAGAAGTTACAGAGCTGCGTAATAGGAATGGCAGTGAAGTATTGAACTGAAGCCAACCCCACCACCACCCTGCAGAGAGTGACAGGCATTGGGGTGTGCATTTGGGTCCTCAGGCATAACGGCCACGCCATTTCACCACACCCCACTCTGCAGAGACTGACAAGTGTCACATGTTCCTTGGGGTCTTTGGTCTCTTATGACTTCATTTCATTAGGAAATATGGTGAGATGGGTGCGATATAGGAGAATGGGGTGAAGTTTGGGGACGAAGAGTCCAAGGCATACCGATGCCTCTCAGTGACTGCAGGGTGTGGAATGGTATGAGCATCACAGGCAAGAATCCCAAGTCACACCCCTGATTCCTGTCATTCTATATAGGGTTGGCGATTTAGTTGAAAAGTCTAATACCTCAAGCATTCATTGGTATTTTAACTCCAAATCTTCAACATGTTTGTTTTGTGACCCCACCCTCACCTAACAGGGGGAATATCAGTGTGGTAGCCAAAGCTTCTTATGCACAGTGACTACGGGATTTAGCACCACAGATGCAAACATATTCGAACAGGCTGTAAAAATGGCAGCTGTACTCTTTCATGGGAGGTGTAAAATGGCTATGTTGCAAATGTGTAGTAAAAATATTTAAAAAATGGTGAAGTCACAAGCTTACATAGAAACTGTCACAGCGCAATCACCTGTTATATAAGTAGGTTGGGGATATTTTATAGCAGATTGTCAACTCAGGCATTTTGGTGCCTCCGATCATGAACAGTGTCACTGTGATTTTCTTTATCTGTGCCAACAATGATTTCCCATAACGACCTACGCATCTCTGCACTGAAAGTATGAAACACACTTTGGCCATGTTGTGAAAATGGCAGCTGTACTGTTCATAAGGAAGTGTTGGAAAATGCCACTAGTGAAAATCTGGACTGGAAATATTACAAAGTCATGAACTAACGAGGATGCGTGGAAACTGCACAATGCTCACTCGTAACACAGTCATTTTATGGACTTTTGTCACCAAATTTTCAACATAGCCATTTTAAGACCTCTGCTAATGAACAGTGTAACTGTGATTTTCTTAATCTGTCCTAAACATTGCTTTCGCACACCAACAGCACCATTGTGCGCTACATGTGCGATAACACATTTTGGGTGACATATGAAAAATTGCAGCTGTACTGTTCATAAGGAAGTTTAATAAAATGGACATGTTGAAAATCTAGAGTGAAAATATTAAATTTGCAAACTAACGAGCATGCATAGGAACTGTGCAACGCACACTCGTAAAAGTCATTTTTAGGCATTTTTTCACCAAGTTTTCAACATAGCCATTTTAAGACCTCTGCTCATGAACAGTGTCACTGTGGTTTTGTTAATGTGTCCCATACATTGAGGTTGCACACCGACTCGCGCCATTGTGCGCTACATGGGCGGAAACACGCTTTTGGTGAGATGTGAAAATGACAGCTGTACTACTCATAAGAAGGTGTGGAAAATGGCAATGTTGAAAAATCTGGAGTGGAAATATTGAAAATTCGCAAACCTATGAGCGCAGGAACTGCACAACGACGCTGTAAAACAGTCTTTTTAATTTTTTCATCAAATTTAACATAGCCATTTCAAGACCTCTGCTCATGAACAGTGTCACTACAATTTTCTTAATTTGTCCCGTACATTGATTTCGCACACCGACTGCGCCATTCTGCGCTACAAGGGTGGAAACACATTTTGGTTGAGATGTTAAAAATGACAGCTGCACTTCTCATAAGACAGTGTGGTGAAATGGTAATGTTGAAAATCTGGAGTGAAAATATTGAAATTTCGCGAACTTACGAGCCTGCGTAGGAACCGCGCAACGACGCTTAAACAGTCATTTTTTGATTGGCACTAAATTTCAACATGGGGTTTTGTCTCTTCTTGAATGATGTCACTGTCGCGGAAGTATTCAGTTCGAAGGGTGATTTCGCAGTCACCGCGCGAATCACTCTTCGAGCTCGGTCAACGCCATGACAGTGACATCATTCATGAGAAGGGGTCCAAAACCCCATGTTGAAAATTTGGTGCAAAATTCCCAAAATGCCCGAGATATGCAAAAAGTTGAACCCTCCTATCTAGCCCATTATACAGCTTACCGGCATTTCCTCAGTTCGCGGCGTCGGCTTTGAAGAGTGCAGACGCGTTCCCGGTCCACCAAGATCGCGTCACCGGAGTCCGAGGTAAGTATGGGAGGCTGGGCGCAGGGTGGCGCGGGATGTGAGGGGGGCTCGAGACGCCATGGGGACAGTTTTTTACAGGGTAAAAACAAAAAGACATCGCTGTGATTTTGCCACGCTGGGGTGGGCCCCAGCGTGGCACAAGGACTTAGAGGGCGCGGAGCCGACGGGGATTGGGCACCCCGCTGGCAACATAACGGATTGCCATGCTGGGGTGGGCTCCCAGCATGGCAGCAACTATTGGGAGGGCGGAGACAAATAGTTCAGCCGAAGGGATTGGGCACCCTGTCGGCTATACGCTCCGCGAGGGTGGCGCAAGACGCCTGCGTTGGGAGCTGCCGTGAGCAGCTCCTTATCGCTGCTCACCAAGCGCAGTTCCCCTTCAACTGCATGTCACTGCATTTTGGAGCGGTCATAGACAGCTCCAAAATGCATTGGCTTACAGGCCGCGCCTTGCCAGCCCAGTGCCTGAATTGAGGAGGAGGTGACACACCTCAAATCTCCGTTCATGGCACTATGTTTCTTGCACATGCCTGCAAGCAAACATAAAATCCTTTTCTTAAAACCAGGGAGGGAAAATGACAAAGCCTATGCAAGTGCAGCAAGTGTGAGATACTCCAGGCTCCCCAAAAGACACCAAATAAACTTTAGGGAGCTTAAACATGCAGTGATCTCACGCCTGTTATTGCATTTGCACCAAAACGGTTGTACCTATTGAATGTTTGTCCTCTACGCCGACCGCTATCTGGGTCTCCGCTGCAAATAGCACTGCTGACCTGCCCGATGGATGTCATCCTCCTTAGTCCTTGGTATCTTCTGATAAGCCTGACAATTTTGCTCTGTCTACTCCCCTTTTCCCTTCTATATGATAGAACCCCCAATACATGAGACAGCTGTGTCAGAGGCTAGTCTCATATGCATGTAAGGCCCATGAGTTGGGAGTCGAAACACAAGGGGTTCAAAAGAGTAACTATGGTAAAGAAACCAATATCACAAAATGTTTCCAACCAGGAGAACAGGTGTTGTTATTGCTTCTGACATCCACCCATAAGTTACTCATGAAGTGGCAAGGCCCTTATAAAGTGTTCCGTCAAACAGGCCCAGTGACCTATGAGGTGGAAACTCTCGATAGAAGGGTGAAAATATACCATATTAATTTACTGAAGAAGTGGTATGAAAGAAATGGGTCTGCAGTACAGATGATAGTAATACCAGAAACAGACCAAACAGAGATGGATCTGGCATATGAGTGTTTAGAGGGGGAACAAGGGACAGAGGCTATTCATATCAATCCTGATTTGTCAGACCAACAGAATAAGGAATTACAGACACTGGTGAAAAGTCTGAGTACCACTTTCACTAGTAAACTGGGTAGAGCAAGAGGAGTTGAACATAAAATTGTAACTCTTCAACCCCGATACAAAAGAAACCCTGTCGTCTTCCTGAAAGGAGCAGAATGGAGGTACAAAAGGAAATTCAGAGATTGAAAGACCTAGATATCATAGAACCTTCTCAAAACCCTTGGGGCTTCCCTGTGGTGATAGTTCCAAAAAAAGAGGGAGGCATCAGGTTGTGTTTGGATTTCCATGGGTTTAAATCAAGTGGCACAATTTGATGCCTATCCCATGCCACAAGTGGATGATATTATTAATAGGATTGGAAATGCTAAATTTATCTTCACGCTAGATTTGACCAAGGGGTATTGGCAGGTTCCCTTGGTAGAAGCTGCCAAGGAGAAAACTGCGTTTAGCACTTCTGTGGGACTATATCATTTCAAGACCACGCCTTCAGGTTGCATGGAGCTCCCCAAGCATATTTTAAAATTTATGGATCAGGTATTGACCCCTCATACTACTTTTTAAAGGCCTACCTGGACGATATCGTTATTTATAGTCCAGACTGGGAGTGTCACTTGCAACACCTAAAGGCAGTGGTTAATTCTATCCATCAGGCAGGGATGATGATTAATCCCACAAAATGCTCACTTGCCATGCAGGAAACTTGATGTTTGGGTTTCATCCTGGGAAATGGCATAATAAAACCAGAGGTCACTAAGATAGAAGCAGTAGCCCAATGTCTGATCCCCAGTACTAAGAAGCAAGTACAATCCTTTTTAAGATTAGTGGGGATACGATAGAAGGTTCATTCCCAATTTTGCAGCAATAGCAAGCCCCCTCATGAATTTGACTAAAAAACTATATGGGAACCAGGTTAACTGGACACTGGAGTGTGAACAAGCTTTTGTGCAAATAAAAGCAGCACTGTGTTCCTTACTGGTACTCCGTAGCCCTGATTTCACCTATCCATTTGAGGTACACTCCAACGCATCAGGTACTGGTATCGGAGCAGTATTGAGTCAAACAATAAAGGGGGGAGTAACATCCAGTAATATATATATCCTGAAAACTGCACGATAGGGAACAAAAGTACTCCACAATAGAGCAGGAGTGTCTTGCCGCAAAATGGGCTATAGAAACCTTGAAGTTCTATCTGTGGGGAGCATCTTTTACCCTTGTAACAGACCTTAAACCCTTATGTTTTCTATCTCAAATGAAAGATAAAACCAACAGAGTAATGAGGTGGTACCTAGCCCTACAACCATATAGGTTTGAGGTAAAACATAGAGTAGGTACAGCTCATACTAACGCAGATTTTCTACCCAGATATGGAGTCAACGGTGAAGTTTAAAAGTTAAAAGAATAAGCTAAAAATATATTTGGATATGAGCTAAACCATAACAGTTATGACAACTTAGGCAATTAAAAGTTAGTGTTGGTTATATTTGTAAAGCAAAACGAATGTATGATGTTTGGCTGGTAGTTAAACTTGCATAGGGTGCCCTGGGGTGGAGCTTTCTAGCAAGGGTGGGCGGCAGTTCCATCCTACCCAAGTTTTTGGGTAGGTTGTCTTGAAAACTGGTGGTAAAAGAGTGATACTAGTTTTCGCTTAAGTTTGGGGGTATGTGAAAGAGTAGAACCCCCCCCTTTTTTTGTTTGTTTTCATTTTTATTTGGCACCACCGGACAACCTCTTTTCTTATAACCCTCTTTCTGAATCTACTGCAGTAGTACCATCTTGATCTTGTTCTGGTCTCTCTTGACCATTTTCTTATTTTCTACCATACTAGGGTGGCCTCCTAATATAGTATATTGATTCTGTCTAATTCCCTCTGTTGTTTCTCTTTATGTCCAAATGGTTTCCAAACATAAAAACAATGCCCTCATTATAACTTACTTGGTGGTTTATTTATCTATCTTGCTGGCTGGGTCAGCGATATATCTGAACTGAAACTAAAAAAAAAATGTTTCTTTTGTTGTTCAAATTCTGTGTACTCTGATACCATTTATAACCCCTTCCCCTTCAGTTTTAAGTGCTCAAATGTGGCTCCTTACCACGGTTACAATTATCGGTATTAAAATTGCACAGGATGTTTTTAATTAACTGAGTAACTCCTGTACAATTCCTGTTTTGTGTTCCCTTTATATATTACGATTTTAGAGGGTTGCCGGTAACTAATTCAAGTACATCATCCATGTCAGAAATAAAAATACAAACGCTTCATTTACCATGGGCGGAAGAGATAAAGCAGGCTTAGAAGTTCTCAGAGGTTCTAGTTACTTTTTACTGATTGTGTCCTGAAGTGGCGGGTTTCAAACGCCTGACGTGAGGGCAGAGGGATACCAAAAGCTTTAGACAATATTCAGTGAACTAAGGTGGCAGAAGTTTTAAAGCTGTATGCCTGTATTTTAAAATAAACAGCCTGGGATTAGAGGTAGCCCATAATTTCGAATGTCAATACCCGGATGTATTTCTAGGCTACCGGTAAATGTTTTTCATTTGTTTACAGGTACTTGGAGATAGCAAATTTAAACGTAGCATAAAAGCAAGGTAAAGACTTACCTGTTGTTTTAGTATCCCTAAAATAGTCTGATTCGACTCTCCCTTTAGGGGCCAGCGCCCCTGGTGGACTATATTTATAAGCCAGGCATAATGTGAGGTCATCCTAAGAGGAGGGGCTAATGTATTTTAAGTGACCCTTGTATATGCATCTTACAATCTAGATATTATCTATTGATTGTGATCAATAAAGGTACTGTGTTAGGTTAAATAAAGATAGCACTGCTTGTTTGGTACCTGGTGTTGCCCCATTATATGTATTAGAGCAGGTAGTTTTTGTATTAGTGATGGGGCAGATCAGGGTGACCACTGATGTCAGCAGCTCTAGGATATAAAAAGCTTGCAAAGTTCTTCTACAGGCAGATAGACTTTATGCACAGAGTACAGTGGTCCTGATGCATTGAAGGTACCACTCTTCTGGCAGTACTCCATTTGGAATACCAAAGTTCAGAAAAGGAACTATTTATTGTTTTCTGAGCTAAGAAAATATTTAATTTGGAATTTATTTTCTTAAATAAATTGTTGACATACGAATTTCAGTGTGTGCTTCAAAACTTTCCTTGTGTGGTGTGTTGTCACTTCCCACCTGTTTTATCATAAGTAGAGGCACTTATTTTGTGAGAATTGCTGCTGATGCTGGACTTTCAAAAAGTGCAGGAAAAGTAATGAGAGAGACACTTCCAGGGATGGCTGTGCTTGACTTCAGAGGAAAATGACCAAACAGTCAAAACAGAAAGCCAGCACCACCCCCCAGGCCAAGACAGAATGGTCAGTAAGGAGCAAGACTAAAATGAGACTGCAAAGCCAGTAACGGGCGGATGGGGCTACAAGAGGTAAATCCATCAAAAATGGAGTGTAGAGAGTACCAATACCTATAGTCTGGGTAACAAGCTTCCTGAAATAGTAGCCTTGATGGAAGAGGAACATCTGGATATTGTGTCAGTCACAGAAACATGGTACACACAGAACCATGACTGGGATGTAAACATACCAGGGTACACTATCTATAGGAGGGACTTGGAGGGTAGAAGAGGAGGAGGAGGAGGAGGAGGAGTAGCTCTCTACATAAAGTAAGGCATCAAAGCAACAGAACAAAAGGGTAAATGGGGAGGAGAGGAAGCACTGTGGGTCAACTTGGAGCTAGGCAATGGCACCACAATTTGCACAGGGGTTGTATACAGACCCCCATCTCAGGCGGAGGAAATGGACAAGGAAATGATAGAAGGTACCCTTAGAATGGCAGAAAAAGGGGAGATATTGTTGACGGGGGAATCTGAATATGCCAGATGTTAACTGGAGTGCATTTGCTGCAGCCGCTTCAAAGAGTGAGGTCATTCTAGACGTCTGCAGGGGGAATGCCTTGGACAACCAATATTGGAACCTACTTGGGAGGGAGCAGCCTTAGACCTGGTACTCAAATGGAGATGGAGAGAGGATCACAGATTTAGAAGTGGGTGGCCATCTTGGAACTAGCGACCATCAAACAGTATGGTTCATAATAAACACAGCAGTAGAGTCAAGCCATACAAAGGCAAAGGTCCTGGACTTTAGGAGGGCTGACTTTGCCAAAATGGGTGAGTGCCTAAGGAATGCACTAGCAAATGGGCAGGAAGGAGGGGTGGAGGAACAATGGGGAATAATCAAAAATGCAATCACTGAGGCAACAAGGCTTTGTGTGAAGCAAATAAACAAAACAAAATGATGTAAAAAACCACTATGGTTCTCAAAGGAGGTTGCAGGGACGGTTGAGGAGAAAAAAATAGCATTCAGAAAGTACAAGGAATCCCAGAAGGAGCAGGACAGAGAACTGTACCAGTTAAAGCAGAAGGAAGCGGGGAAAGCAGTCAGAACAGCACAGGCCCAAACCGAGGAAAAGATAGCCAACCCAGTTAAGAAGGAGGATAAACCTTTATGGGTACATCAGGGAGCGAAAGAAGACCAAGGGAGGGATAGTAAGGCTTAATAAAGGGAAGGGGGGTGGGCAGAGGGTGACTGTGAAAAGTCAGAGATACTAAACAAATATTTTTGCTCAGTATTCACAAACAAAGAGGTGGAGACACCTAAACCAAACAACAGAAAAACTCTGGATAGGGTGGTTGATACTGGCCCATTCACAGAAGAAAGTGTTCTGAAAGAACTCTTAAACCTGAAGGTGGACAAAGCAATGGGGCCTGATGGGATTCATCCCAGAATTCTAAAAGAACTAAGGGTAGAACTAGTGACACCACTGACTACCCTCTTTAACAAATCATGGGAGGATGGGGTGGTACCCGAGGACTGGAGGAGGGCAGATGTGATTCCCCTTCACAAAAGTGGGAGCAAGGCAGAGGCAGGAAACTACAAACCTGCTAGTTTGACCTCAGTGATAGGGAAAATGATGGAATCACTTCTGAAGGAAAGAACTGTTGAGTACCTACAGGTCAGAGGGGCACAGGACCCAAGGCAGCATGGATTCACAGTGGGAAGGTCATGTCAGACGAATCTAATAGACTTCTTTGACTGGGTGACCAATGTAGTAGATCAGGGAGGGGCCGTGGACATGGCCTACCTAGACTTTAGCAAGGCATTTTACACAGTCCCACAGAAAAGATTAATATACAAGCAGCCAGCCTGGAAGTGGGTCCCAAGATGGTAGGCTGGGTAGAAAATTGGCTGGAGAACAGGACACAGAGATTAATAATAAACAGAGACCACTCTGAAGAAAGGGGGGTTACTAGTAGGGTACCGCAGGGTTCAGTACTAGGACTGGTCCTCTTCAATATCTTTATAAGCGACATCGCAGAGGGACTGGAAGAAAAAGTATGTCTCTTTGCAGATGACACAAAGATCTGCAACAGGGTTGATACACAAGGTGGGGTGGAAAGGATGAGAAGGACTTGGTAAGGTTGGAGGAATGGTCAAATGTATGGCAGCTTAGATTCAATGCTAAGAAGTGCAAAGTAATGCACCTGGGGAAAAACCCAGGGAATAGTACACAATGGGGGTGAGGTACTAACAACAACAAAAATGGAAAGGGTCCGGGGTATTCATATCAGATGACCTAAAGGTGGGCAAGCAATGAGAGGGCAGTAAGGATAGCTGGGGGATACTAGGATGCATAGGGAGAAGCATCACCAGTAGAAAACAGAAAGTTGTTATCCTCTGTACAGACAGCTGTTGAGACCCCATCTGGAGTACTGCATGCAGTTCTGGAGACCCAGTCTCCGCAAGGACATGAACAGGATGGAGGCTGTCCAGAGGAGGGCAACTAAATGGTGTGGGTCTGCACCAGAAGACAAATGCCCCAACAAAATTCTGGATTGTATTGCAAGGGGTATATCCTCGAGGAGGAGGAGGTGATTCTGCCACGGTATTGGTCATTAGTTAGACCACACCTGAGTACTGTGTGTAGTCCTAGTGCCCGTGATCTGAAGAGGGACATTGGGTTACTGGAGGGTGTGCAGCGAAGGCGACAAAAGATGATCAAGGGGTTTGGGGACTTATCATACGAGAAGAGGCTGAGGGAGTTGAACATGTACTCTCTGGAGGAGAGAAAGGACAGAGGGGACATGATTGAAACCTTAAGTACATGAAAGGAATAAACAAGACAGGTACAGAGGGCTGTTCAAAGTAAGGGAAGGGAGGGACACCAGGGCATGATATGAGACTGGAGGGAGGAAGGTTCAGGATGGAGATGAGGAGACGCTTTTACAGAGACGGTGGTGGCTGGGTGGAATCAGCTACCTGCAGAAGTGGTATCCAGTAGAACAGTGGACTGCTTCAAAAGGGATGGAACAGGACAAGGGGAGGGTTAAGAAGGAAGGGTGGAAGGAGGCAGCTGCAGAACAGAGTGCTAGCTGCACATTCGAGCAGACTTGATAGACCTCAGGCCTTTATCTGCTGGCAAATTTCAGATATGTTCATATATGTTCGGTGATATGAAGAGAGACTTAAGAAGCGAATATGTACACCCTTGAGGAAAGGAGGGAGAGGGAGGACATGATAGAAACTTTCAAGTACCTGAAGGAATCAACAAAGTCCAAGAGGGTAGCATGTTTCAGAAAAAGAGGTGTAAGAACAAGGGGCACAATTTGTAGATAGAGGGGGACGGCCTCAGAGATAATGTGAGGAAGTATTTTTCACGGAGAGGGTTGTGGATGCATGGAATGGCCTTCCTGAGGAGGCTGTGGAGTCAAGCACAGTGGGGGAATTCAAGAATGCATGGGACAGACACAAAGCAATTCTAAGGGGTGGAGGTAGGAGAAAGTAGGCTATTGGTTAACCAGGATCTGCAGCTTATCCATTAAGTAGGGAAATGGGCAGACTGGGTGGGCCAAGTGGTCCTTATCTGCTGTCAAATTCTATGTTTGCATGTTTCTATGACTAACAGGCACCGCAGTACTGTTCCTAAAGCAGAGTGAAAGAATGTCCGAACATTGCCTCATGTCAGGGCCTCTGCTTTGTTAGGCACAAAAATGATTTGAGACAAAAAGTAGAAAAAGAACTCCATTAGTAATTTTGGTGTTCACCCATAGTGAGCATATGCAACAGTCCCCCGCTCATTCTGCATATCCTGATGTATAGTATGTCGCACTGGGAAGTGCTGTGTCAGAGGTACACCCCCTGTGAACATTAGTAACATTTATATTTTATTTTATTTATTTATTTATTCTTGGATTACAATACCAAAGAGCACAGACGGCTCATTTACAAAGGTTCCATGTCAGTGGGGAGGGGAGACAAAACATACAAAGGAGAAAAAGTACAGTGTTTCCAAAAACAGTAAAATAAAGTGAGCAAATATATATATACACACGCACACACACTAATAGGAGGAAAGTGTAGATGAGAGGGGAAGGATAAAGATGGGAGACAGAAAGGTAGGAAGTGGCAGCATAGGCCTTGTCAAACTTTTGTGGGGGGTAAGGCAGGGGTTGAGAGGTGGATGGGGGTAAGAAAGGTAGGAGGTGGCAGCCTTAGATCTTGTCAGGTTGGTGGGAGGGTAGGGTTGGGGGTGAGGTGGACGGGGGTAGTCAGGGCCTTGTCAAAGTGCAAAAGGGGGTAGCTCGAATTACTGAAGTAACAGTGGAGATACAGGGCAATTCAGTTGTGAGGGGAAGATTGAATGCTAGTAGATGGGAGTCTCAGATGAAGCAGTAACAACTGTTGGTGGTGAGATGTTGATGTAACTTCAATTTAAATGGTCCCAATTTAGATAGGGTAGTTATATCACTATGAAGAGTATTAAACCAGTGAGGTGCTCTGTAGGCAAATAAGCATTGCCCCTGAGCTGTCTGGGATCTAGGAACACAGAGATGATGGCTGTTCGAGCATCACGTATGCTGTGAACCACAATATGGGCTTAAAGTTTGCAGTGCCTGGTGCTAGGCAGCCGAGAAGTGCTTTTTTGGCCAAAAGACAGGTTTTGTATTGGATCCTCCCAGAGAGCTGTAGCCAACCAGTCTCAGTGTAAAGATTACAGGTGTGGGTGAAATGTGTGAACCCCGTGAGTAGTCTGCATGCCTTGTTCAGAGCAATGGATATCCTGCAAGAATGAAGACATGGGAACTGCTCCATAGATTACTAGACCATAATCCACAATGGATATGTCAGAACTATATATAGCAAGTCAGAGGGCTTGTGGAGTAAGGCAGTGTTTATGTCTATGTAGGAGACCAATCTTGACATTGACAGCCCTGGCTACATTATCTATATGTTTAGCATAGAATAGACAACTGTCTAAGGTGACCCCTAGATATTTGAAATGTGGTACTTGTTCAAGAGGAACTCCAAGACAGTTTCTTATGGTAAGTGCATGGGATTTGTTCTTGTTTGGTGCTACTGAATATCATTACTTTGGTTTTCTTGTAGTTGAGGATCAGTTTATGTTTAGAAACAGTTCTCCACTTCCACAAACCCACTCTGAAGGTGACATTCCAGTTGTTTGGGGTCGTGCTGCAGGAGTAGATGACTGCATCGCCTGCATAGAGGAGGATCCTTTGGTGGCAGAAACGAGATAAGTTATAAAGGAAGATGCTGAATAGAAGTGGCCCCAGGATTGAGTCCTGTGGCACGCCAGAGTGAACGGGCTGTTGGTCAGATACGACGTTGGCTATTTTCACCTGTTGAGAGCAGTCTTCAAGATAGCTTTTGAACTAAAGTGTTGTATCAGAGGAGAGGCCAGTAGCAGTAAGCTGTTAGAGGGGTAGTGAGTGATGGACAGTATTGAACGCTTTAGTAAGATCTATGAAGGCAGCTCCTACTGAAGGTGCCCTGATCCAGAGATTGATGAATAAAGCCAGTGAATTCCATCAGGGCTAAGGTGGTGCTGTGCCCCTTCCAAAATCCGTGTTGCTGCAGGCATTGGATAGAGTATTTTCAAGGTAGTCCACCAGCTGATCAGCAACAATGCATTCAAGTGCCTTGGATATTGGTGGGAGGATAGATATGGGTCTATAATTTGCGTGATGGGTCCTGTCTCCACTCTTGTGCACCAGGGTGACTAGTGCTGATTTCCAAACTTGAGGAAATTATGAGTTGTAGCTACAGAGATTGATGATCTTAGTGAAGGGTATCAGCACTTCCTCAAGAGTGAGAGCTATGAGCTTAAGATCCAGCGAGTCACCACTATGCTGTGATTTACCCAACACTTTGGTAAGGTATTTCCTGGCCATTCATGCTGAGACCATTTTGAAGTTAAAAGAGATGGTTCAAGAGGGTTAGTAGCAGGACAATAGGTACTGGTAAGTCATTATTCGTGAAGAAGTCTAGAGGAGGACACTGGATAGGTCAGTGAATGCGTTGTTGAATATGTTTGCTATCGTTAGCAGGTCAAAGGTTGGAATTCCATCGATACTGAGCATGGAGGGTAAGACCTTAGAGTCTTTCCTGGTGACATCTTTTATGTTGCTCCAGAAGTTTTTACTGTTTTCCCAGGTATTGGCAAGTGTTTCCCTATGATGTTTGGATTTCATGGTACATATTTCATGTGTACAGGTGTTCCTCGCCTTCTTGTATTCCTGAACATCTGCTTGTTTGCATGACGCCCTGGCACAGTGCCAGAGGTGATCTCTACTTCATCATAGCAATAAGTTCTGGTGTAATCCACGGGTTCACAGTGCCACAAACTTTCATTTTCTTAATGGGAGTGTAGGTATCACAGGCATTGTTAAATTGTTTTATGAAATAATCCAGTGCCAGGTTGACGTCATCAAAGATAATGTTGCTGAGGTCATTTTTTAGATGTTCCAGATGTCCACATTTTAACAATCTACTGTAGATAGTCAGAGATGGGGGCTTGCAGAATTTATTGGACCAACTGCAGGAAACAAGAGAGTGGTCACTCATAGACTCTGGATGTACTGCAACGTTGGAGATTCATTGTGGGTGGCTACAGAATATCAGGTCCAGAAGGGTACTTGTTCCCATCTTATAGTTAGTCCTTGTTGGGGATGTAACAAGTTGGGCAAGGTGAAGTGACGAGATAGCATCTTTGTATGGAGAAGGACTAGAGGATAACCAGTTGACATTTAGGTCACCCAGTACTAAAGTTTTGGATTTGTGGTTGAGGATACAAATGTAGTCCATTAAGCTATGGAAGCCTGTCTTATTGTCTTTTGGAGGAACATAGGCAGAGATTATTGTCAAAGCTTTATTTTGGGCCCCAAGCAGTACCTTTAATAGTTAGCACCTAGGCCATGCAGCCCAGACTGGCCTCAGGTAGGGCGTATCCTTTAAGTGTCTCTTTCAGGTAGATGGCACAACCACCACCTCGCATACTGAGCCTATCCAGCTGGTAAAAGGTATACCCCGGTAGTGCAACTGCAGAGTCAGGAACCTTTGGGGAAAGTCATGTTTCCACCACTGACAGAATGTCAGAGTTATGTTGTGAGATCCATATCTGGAGGTTATCCAATTTAGTCTGAAGCTGCAGATGTTGACAGTTGCCAACTTAATAGATCCTTTTTTAGAGGTCATGTGTGGGACGAGGTCCAGCAGGGTCAGGGTTAGGGTGAACATTGCTCTAACATAGCAGTAAAAGAGAATGATTCTGAGGAAGCTTCCTTTAAGTTGTTTGTAGAGAAGCTTATTGGATCTTCTGGGACTGAGGTGCCTTCTGTGTGCCAAGCGCAGTACCATGAGCTTAAGTGGAATAATTAGAGTGGGGCATGAGGCAGGGACCCCAATTGTAAGCCACCCCTGTGGAGGCAGCAGGAGCCAGTGGCAGGGCCAGTGACCCTTGGTTAACAGTTTAAAATTCCCTCTGATAAAGCAGGGGTCATAATGGAGATTATGCTCAATAGTGGTACAGGATAGGAGAACTGCATATCACTTTGTGAAGTTCCATTGCTTAGAATCAACAGCAGTATGAAAGAGATGGATTGGAGGAGGTGGACAAAGCCCATGTTCATAGGAGGAACAGCTCACAAGTAGTCCTGGTTTCGAAGGAGGCAGAGGAAGCAGACCCTGGAAGTAGACAAATATCACAGAGTTGTCATGATAACATCTGGGGAGCATAGTACGTGATATGCCGGATAGAATAGGAGCCCCTAGTGGCGGCTGTGTATAACTCTGCTAATGGTGGAGTGGACACAGTAAATTTCACTCCTACCATATATATAGCCCTCTAGTGACTAGAAGTTATAACCTGCTAATGGGAAAAAACATTTCTTAAAGACACAGTAAAGCCAGGCAAGTTCCACAGACCCCAAATACCTGGGGACCAAAGTACAATTGTTACAAATTAAAAATTAGATAAAATGAGGGGCATGGCCTAGCTGGGGATTGAGATGGCTGTCTGATATTTCAGCTCTGTGGGGTAGCTTCAATCTACACCATCCTGCCTCACTTTAACCTTCTTCTGCATCAGAAGACCTTGCTGATGTCTGCTCCACTGAAATCTGCCCACACTCAAACAAAATAGCCTTTAAATTGAGTGAAAGAAAACATCAAGGGAGACAGGCCTACAGACCAGCAGTGCCGTTTCATCATGAGAGTGGGTCAGCTGAGTTCACCAACTCACCGCAGCTTGCCACTATATGGCCGCCTCTCCACTGAACGTTTCCCTCAAGCACCTTCTGTATGAATTTAAAAATGAGGTCAGAGCAGGCTTTCAAGACATGTCAGCCCAGTTCTCAAACCTTCAACACACTGTGAACTAACTTAGGGAGACTACCAATTGCCATGGCAAGCAACTAGACAAACTGAAGCACCGCTTGAATGAGCAGGATAGACATCACAACATCACAACACAACTGCTGACAGCATAAAAAGCAATAAAAGAAATGACCAACACCTTGCACTGTCACGAGAATCGGAGCTGAGATTCAACCTGTGCATGCTTGGGCTGCCGGAGGGTACCTAGGGCTCTGACCCCATCCTGAACACCTGACTCCCATCTGTCCTCACCCTGAAAGCAGGAGCAGTGCTCAAGGTCCAGAGAGCACACCACTCGCTGGGAACCGGAACCCTTGGCATGACAGAAGCATTTCCTAACAAGGTTCCTCCCCTACCCCAACCACCAGAAGGTACTGCAGGCTGCTAGTTGGGAAGATCAGATATGGGTAGAGAACCAGCTAGTAAGCTTCTGCCCAGATTATAGCAGACACCTCCAAATTATCCGCCAGGAATTCAATGTTGTGAAAAAAAACATTGCATCAGCAGGAGTGGAAGTGAGCTTACAGAGGCCTTCCTGTATGTGGAGGCCTCAGTCAGGGAAGGTCGCTCAGGACCTTGCCAGATAGGTTCCACGGCCTAAGATGCCCACATGGAACTGTTGAGCACAAACAGGTATCATAAGTGGCAGCCAAGGGGAATCTTGTCACTTAGTGGTGCTCCAGTGGAAGCGCACTTTTTGGGATTCTCAGACTTTTCTCCTGCAGTGTGTGACATTTTAATTAACAGCATGATCAAAGTGGGTATTTTCATTTTTCATTTTTTATTTTTATGCTGGATAAGGCATGAGAGCAAAACTTGCCCATTTTCACAAGCGTCCAGTAACAGACAGTACATTACACAAAAGAAAATATATACAGCATTGTTAAAGATGGGAAGGCAAATAGGCTACATGGTATAATAACAAAGTACACTGGGCCCAATGCACTAACAAAACTGCTGCCTATGCATCGCATATCCGAGGCATGCAGGCAACCGCACAGGTGAATGCCGCGCAGCGGGAGTCCCACAGACCCCTGGCAGCATTCACCAAGGGTGTGTAAGTGCAGTGCAAGGTACTTATGCACCTGCCTCCTAAGCCCTCGGGGACGTCCGCGCTGGGGTCATGTGGGGGACATGCCTGCACTACACGGCATTCACTAAGCCACATAGTGCCAGGCGGAGGAGCACCAGGTACGCCTGCCCAGACTTGGCATAACCCGGTGCACTCCCCTGTGAATGATGGCTGCCGGGTGCGGCAGTCATGGGAACTTGACCACTGTGTTGCACCAGCCCACCATGCTGCAGGGGAGGGCTGGGGCAGTGGCTTGGCTGACTGCCGGATGGTGTGTCCACAGTGCCGCTATACTGTATGCAGCTGCTCCCCTACTCCCTGCTCCCTCCACAAGGGTGCAAGGGATCCAATCCGGGACCCAGTATGGGCATCCACTCCACCCCATCTGCCCATGCAACCATGCACACCGTGGGGACATGGCCACAGACAGGCGCCCATGGGTGTTAGTGATAGTGCATACTACTTACCCTGCACTTGTCTGGAGCCACATAGTACGTGGTCGAGTACACACCTCAGGTGTGTATTACCCGCCCTTTAGTATATCGGGCCCACTGAGAATATAAATGGACAATGAGCATAGTAAGTATTAGTGCTTAGTAGTCAAGATGATAGAATAACAGCAGTTACAGAAAGAGCAAGTGCGTTTTGTTTTCTGTACATGCTAATGGGCAGTTTCTTGAACTTTCTCGACCTGTCTCCCATGCCTATACAATGTCTGGTTGCGCGGTTGATAAATGCTGTGGTGGGAAGGGGAGCATGGGCCATCCTTGTAGTGCGACATTCTGCTGAATTACAAATGCATCAGCGGAGCTAGCTGCCCTGTGCAGAGACCCAGCTGTATATTATAAGCCTTGACCTGGTGCTGTTCTGAAGGGGTTGCTGAAGCTAGAGCTAGGACAGTTGTAACCCTTTCATTGGAAAACTGTCTGTCTGCTCCTGTGTGCTGAAACTATACTGCTCCAAGCTTTACTGCAACTCTTGACTTTTTTTAAAGCAAAGCACATGCACACAAGAACAATTAGGGTAGTCTTTTCAGACAGGCTCCTGTGCCTATACAGCCTCTGGTTGCAGGGATGAGGGTGGTGGGGAAGGGAGCTTGGGGAGACTGCTAGACCAGTGTGAGATACCTACTTCAGAGCTTCAGGGGTTAACCATGGAAGTGTTGCATGAGGAACCCCAGACTTAATTCTACAACATGTCTTTAGTGCTCCACTTAGTTTGTACTGCTGAGCGAGGCATGAACACGATAGACTTGTGCTTTGGACTCATGTTTGAATTCTTCACTTTTCTGTTTCTTGTTGCAAAAAATTTTCTTATTGACATGTTCAGCTCTAGGCCTCCTAATTCAGTAGGGTTTAGGGATGGAGAGGAGCTAAAGTATGTTACATTACCATTGGGGTAATATCAGCTATGCCCTGGCTACAACAGTTGGTCCCTTCTTGCCAGCCTGCTACCCAGTCACATTATAGCCATGAATGCATATCACATTTGAGCGTGACGTAGTAGTAGATAAAGCATCAGGCAGCTTGATAAGGTAATGAGATGCCTTGATAACGTAATGAGATGCATGGGTTAGCACTAGCATGAGTTCGGTGGGTAACGCCAGAGAATGAGAGGACCTCCTAACCTAAGGAGACAGGGAATGGCAAGTAGGGACACCATCCACCTCCATCCAACAGCAGAACCTACCTAATAGAACTATGAAACTCTAACTACAGCTAACTAACCTTTTATGACCTGAGGCACGGAGGAGAGAGAAAAAACCCTTTGAGGAGGAAATCTCTGGGGATCCAAGGCCTAGGTCGCCTTCCCTCCAAGCTGGGATATTTTATTTAGTGATGGCTCTGCAGCTGTAATTTGAAACCCAATTAAATGGAGGCAGAAAATATTCCAATTTGGTGGAAAGCACTTGCTCAAACCTCTAGTGGGAATGCCATGGAAGATTGCGAGAGTGCTCTGCAACATCGGTGGCAACCAAGGCGGAGGAGTACAGCAATGACTGCTGATGCACTCACCTGGCTTACTCCTTAAACACAAACCAGGCGAACCAGAGGCAGTCATAGGGAGTATCCGTGAAGGTGCCTTGCTAGGAAAGCACTAAAGCCAATGGATAACCATTGTAGTGGAACCACTAGAGCCAAGGAGATCAGAGTAACCACCTTCACAGCTAGTCTTAAATTCTACACCAGGAGCTGCTGTCGCATCAGTGAACAGCTAAAGCCAAGCCTGAAGTGAGGACTTTCCCAGCTATGGGCCAGGTGAGAAGAACCCCGCCCAATTCGGGCACACTGAAGATGTGGACTTAAAATGCAGAAAAAGACCTTCTGCTGCAGGGAACCTTACACCAGAATGGTATGGCTGGCATGCCCCAGAACTGATAAGGAGCTAAATGAGCATTAAGTGCTGAGACATTGCAAAGGTCAGATGCAGTTGTGAGCACAGCAGACATCCTGGAGGCTGAAGCTGAGGGGATGATGGTAGGCATGAAGCAAAGATTGCATAAGCAAGAGTGGACCGCACATAGGTCAGTAACAGTGTAGCAATTGTCAGACCTGCACGTGGGTCTGCAAAACATAGTAGCAATGAAGCAGCATTGCGAACAGTGGGACAAGCCAGCCAAGCATTCAAAAAGCCAAGAAAGGTGACAAATACTCTGAGGATTTGTCGGCAGCGGAGACAGGATTTAGAACAAGTAATTAGCTCACAGGCCACGACCCCCCAAACACCTCCAAGTCCCCGCTGTAGGAAAAACAAAAAGATGGAAGGGCCGAGACCCACATGTAGGTATATTGAAGATAGCTGACAACATCAGCAGTAGCTTAGCTGATCTCAGAGTATAACAGAGTGTACAAACATAGAAGCAGTATCTGTACTGAGTACACTGAGTTGTAAACTTCAATAAACATAAAAGGAAAGGAGACACCATGCTCTGAAGCAGCTATCACCTGGCAGTGCAACAAAACTGCAGCAATGAGGTAAGTAGAATGAGTTGAGAGAGCATGATTAAGCTACATAGCTAGGGTTCAGAGTGAGCCTGAATCAGGTGAAAACAATTAAGTGCAGCATGGAGAGCAGCTATGGTTGAGCTGAAACACACAGATAATTTCAGGTTCAGAGGAGGGCAACAAAGATGGTGCATGGATTGCATCACAAGTCCTATGCAGATAGGTTGAAGGAACTGAACATGTACTCCCTGGAGGAGAGGAGGGAGAGAGGGGATATGATAGAGACATACAAGTATCTTACAGGGAGGAACAGGGTGCAGGAAAACACTATTTTTAAGTGAAAAAGATGTTCCAGGACTAGAGGGCATGGGATGAAGTTGGAGGGAGGACAATTCAGAGGAAACATGAGAAAGAATTTCTTCACAGAACGGGTGGTGGACAAGTGGAACACCTTGCCAGAGGAAGTGGTGGGGGCTGAAACAATCACGGGTTTTAAGAATGCATGGGATAGACATAAAGGAATTCTGGAGGTCAGGGGTAAGGGGCAACAGACTTCTAGGAAAACAAACTGAACTTACAAGCTCAAATGGGCAGACTGGGTGGGCCATATGCCCTTATCTGCCAACACTGTCTATGTATCTATGTATCTATGTATAATTGTTGCAGTTGCATTGCAAGTAATTTGAGAGTTGTGAGTAACTGAGTGCAAGTAATATGATCTCTGGAGTAGCAATATGCTAGGAGCTTAGAAACAAAGACCCAAAAGACAAAATCAAAACACACAAACACTGAGAAAAGGGAACAAGACCCAAAGAATAGTCGAGTACCTAGAGGCCAGTGGAGCACAGGACCCAAGGCAGCATGGGTTCACAGCAGGAAGGTCATGTCAGACGAATCTAATAGATTTCTTTGACTGGGTGACCAAAGTAGTAGACCAGGGAGGGGCTGTGGACATAGCCTACCTAGACTGTAGCAAGGCATTTGACACAGTCCCACACAAAAGATTAATAGTCAAATTAACCAGCCTGGGAGTGGGACCCAGGGTGGTAGCCTGGGTAAAACATTGGCTGGACAAAAGGACACAGAAGGTAATTGTAAATGGAGTCCACTCTGAAGAAAGGGGGGTTACTAGTGGGGTACCGCAGGGTTCAGTATTGGGTCCAGTCCTTTTTAATGTCTTCATCAGTGACATTGCAGAGGGACTGGAAGGAAAAGTGAGTGATACAAAAGCAACACCACCTGGGGGTAATCATATCAGAGGAAAGAAGGGAGAGGGGGGACATGATAGAAACTTTTAAGTACCTCAGTGGAATCAACAAAGTCCAAGAGGGTAGCATTTTTCAGAAAAAGACTTGCAAGAACAAGGGACACAATTTAAAGATAGAAGGAGGGCGGTTCAGGGGCAATGTGAGGATGATTATTTCACAGAGAGGTAGTGGATGCATGGAACAGCCTTCCTGAGGAGGTTGTGGGGTCTAAAACTGTGAGAGAATTCAAGAATGCATGGAACAGACATAAGGCAATTCTTGTGGGGGTAGGAAGAAATAGGCTGTTGGTTAACTAGGATCTGCGGTCTATCCTGTAGGCAGGGAAATGGGCAGACTAGATGGGCCTAGCGGTCCTTATCTGCCGTCAAAGTCTATGCTTCTATGTTTCTATCAAAGATACACAAACACAGAAATCAAGGAGTAATGACAGAAAGAAGCACACAGCTGGAGGCAAAATACAAACCAGAAGCAGGAAAACAAATGCAGAAGTCCAGCAGTGACAAACAGAAGCAGCAAGGCGGGGCAGGCCCAAGTAGGCCCCACCAGCTGCAGAGGACAGACAGACAGAGCCTCCAACCGGCAAAGGACAAAAGTACTTCAGAAGGAGGCTGAGAGGAACTACTTATACAGCTCAGGAAAGTGGGAGTGGCTGCCTGCTTGTTCGTTGAACTACAGGCCAAGCCTTCCAAATAGTGTTTTATTTTCTCAATAACAGCAAAATAAAAAAAAAATTAAAAAATATTCAGAATAACTATTTATAAAGACAGTGCAAACAGGGAAAACAAAGTCCGTCTTCTGAGTGTTTCTTCTCAGTTTCAAATCTTAGTCTCTCTCTGTCTTGCAAAACATTGCTGCTCATTTTATAACCAGTTTTGCAGGAGCTTGTTAAGGAGACATGACGTTTTTCATAGAATGTTCTTGTAAGTTTTATTCTTGCAGGTGCAGCAAAAAGAACATAGTGACCCAGAACTGACCTCTTGTTGCCAGCATCTCAGACAGTTTGCAAACCAGCTTCTCAAGTTAACCCCTTGAGTACCAAATAGCTTTTTGCAATCATTTCAACAGTATAACTATACACAGTTTTAAACAAAGGAATCCCATTATCACATACAGTTTTACACAGAGATTCACGTATATTTTTATACAAGCAGATATGCAAGGGGGAAGAGAAGACAGAAATAGCAAGGGAAGGCATAGAGATAATGAGAAGTGGAAAACTGTGACACTGTCTGAGTGATCAATTCCTAGGTCTCACAAGAAACTGGTTGTGCAACTAGACAGACAAGAGACAGAAAATGAGAGGATAGAACAGATCCTTGCATTTAAACTTATTCTGCATAGCAAAAGGGGCAGGGTCTTATTCAACCTTGTCACATTTGGTACGTGCAGTCATAGCTGGGATTGAATTCCTGAATTGTAAAGTTGAAGGAAGAGTCTGATAACTGCTTGGAATAATTGAAGAAATAAGAAACTGATCCCAAGGGTGCTTGGTTAGGTGCAATATGCCACTGAGGAAGACAATATACTGATCATTGCGTTATGAAGCACTAAAAGGCAAAAGTATACTGGTCCTTTAGGGGCAGAGAGTGGCTATATGCTCTGTTGTTGGGGGAAGTGTGCCCGTATGTCATTGGACATGTACCCATTGATGGTTGGCATGTCAGTTGCCTAAAGCCGTAGATAAAATAAGAACAGTAAATGGTAAGGGTATCAGTCATGGTGGCAGGCCATGGAGCTGTAAACCAGGCAGTGAACCAAGCATCTTTGTACAGGGCAGCAAAGCTAAATGCAGGTGTAGAATGGATGAAGACCTTGTGGTGCAGTGCAGAGCCAGAGTCTTGAGAAAACAGGAAAATGTCATTTCATTGCTTCAAGAAGTAGGACTACACGGCTAGGTCAGATTTTGCTACAGTTTTAACAGTGACATGGTGGTCCAGGGAAGAAACAGATTACATGAAGGAGGCAGTATAGCGCAGTGGTCTAAGGCTCTGAGCTGCAAATTTGGTGATATCCAGCAGACCAGACCTGGGTTTGAATCCCACAGCTTTCACTTGTATACTGTGTGACCCTGAGCAAGTCATTTAACCTCCTGTTGCTCCTGTAAAAAAGCTTTCAGCTTAGTGTGCTATACCTGGTTAAACAACTAAATAAATAAATTAAAAAAAAATTAAACTATAGTGACAATCTGACTAATAATACTGATAAGGTCATTGTGAAGCCTGTGTGTGTAATATTAATTTAAATCTTGTCTGTGTAAACAAGGTATGATTCACAGTTCTTTGATGCACATCCATTTTAGCAGTAGATGCATACATATGCATGCCCCTAGCTCCAAACTGGTGGAAGTGTCTGAATTCTTAATTAATCTGAGCAGATGGTTTCTTCCCTTCAGCATCAGAGTGCTGTTGCAACCTACTGAGTTGATGCATATCATTATATGGTAAATAATATATTTCTTGTACAAGTGGCAAAATTGCCAGTCAAGTGGCTCATTACAAATTTGAACTTTTACTAGTCTTAACTTCTTAAGCAAGACTATTTAGAGAAACTGAAAGAGATGTGGAACAAACAACGATGAAGACAATAATGCTGATTGAAAATACCTTTATTCTGCCCCACAAAGAAAAATACAATGCAGACCACTGAACAGATAATTGCAAACATGGCATTACAAAAGGTTTAACATACTGCACCATACATCCATCATTTTAATGCTGTTGCTTTGAGTATACTGGGGTGATGGGTTTCCATCACGGGACCGTATGAAACCTACTGGTTCCCATCACTGGGACCGTATTGAAACCCCTACCTGGGTTCCCATCACTGGGACTGTACTGAAACCCCTACCTGGATTCCCATCACTGGGACTGTACTGAAACCTCTACCTGGGTTCCCATCACTGGGACTGTACTGAAACCCCTACCTGGATTCCCATCACTGGGACCATATTGAAACCCCTACCTGACTTCCACTTCTGTTGCTCTGATTTTGTGTTTGCAGCTGTTTCAGATGTTTCTTTTTCCTTTTTTATATATTTTTAATTTTTCAACGTATCAATACAGAAAAGCAAATAACTGATTTACAGTATACAGTAGTTGATTGTTCTGACTCTAGTTCCTTGTACTGTACATGTCTGCTGGACAGAGGCATCAAGGCAGCAACAAGGGATTCACAAAATGGGCAGAGTGCAGATCTTAATGGGCAGGGTACAAAAGGGACTAGAAGCTGTCAAGGTAGACAAGGTGCCAGGCCCAGATGGTCTGTATCCGTGAGTGCTAAGGGAACTGGTAGCAGTATCTACAGTATCTCTAAGCCATCTATTCAATGACTCATTGTAGTCCTGAGTGGTGCCAGTGGACTGGAGATCTGCTGACTAGTACCACTTCACAAGACAAGGGAGACAGGGAGGATCCAGGCAACTACAGGCCCATCAGCCTTACCTCCATAGTAGGTAAGCTGATATAGACCATTGTGAATGAGAGTTTGGTGGCCTACCAAGTGGACAATGGAGTACAGGACGAAAAGTAGCATCAGTGTGTGTGTCGGAGGTCTTGTCAGACCAACCTGCTACTGCTTTTCAATTAGGTCACTGAGGCGATGGACAGGGGAGAGGCAGTAGATGTTCTCTAGTTGAGCTTCAGCGAGGCCTTAGAGTCAGTACCACAGAGGAGGCTGCTCAAGAAGATGGAGGACTTTAGATGAAGCCAGGTTTAGTTAGGTTGGTAGAAAACTGGCAAAGGGCATGGCAACAGAGAGTAGAGGTTAATGGGGACAAAGAGGTCACGAGCTGAGCGCCGCGAGGACTGTCCCTGGGACGTGGCCTATTTAATATGTTCATACAGTAAGTGACATTGGGGAGGGTATCCAGGATGTTGTATCTCTTTGCTGATGACGCAAAGCTATGTGGCATGGTGGATCATGAAGAAGGGGTGCAGGAGCTCCAAAAGGACCTGGAGAAACTGGAGAAATGGTCTAAGGTCTGGCAGCTGAAATTCAGTGCAAAATAATACATTTAAGTAGATGAAATGCACACACAGAATACTGGATGGGAGAAGTTAGACTGGCCACTTCGACAGAGAGAGATCTAGGGGTTATAATCAGTGATTCCCTCAAGCAATGAGTTAAAGCAATAAAGCATATAGCAAGACATCCAGGATGCTGGGCTTTATAGGGAGGGGTGTGACAGTAGGAAAAGTCAGGTGATTCTGTCACTGTACAGTTCCCTAGTGAGGCCTCATCTGGAGTACTGTGCCCAGTTCTGGAGCCTCACCTGAGGAAGGACATTGACAGACTAGAGTCGGTACAGCAAGTAGTCACCAAGATGATTTAAGGCCAGCATTACAGATCCTGTGAGGAACAGCTGGAGGCCCTAAACATATATTCATAAACACTAGAAACATAGACAATGATGGCAGAAAAAGACCAATGGTCCATCCAGTCTGCCCATAGTTCCTATCAAACCCCAAGACCTACTGTCCATACAAGGTGCTGTCCTCACTATCCACCCTCCCATTCCCTTCCTATTACTGACACCCTGAGAAAGCAATCATACCCTTCACCCTGTCCCAGCCATGCTTGAAACCATTATGGTTTGGGGGCCCACCTCCTTGGCTGGCAGACTGTTCCATGGCTCCACCACCCTCTCTATAAAATAGAGCTTTCTCACATCCCTCTTCAACCTTCCTTCTGTCAGTTTCCACTCATGCCCCCTGTCCATAAACTGTTCTTCAAGCTAAATAGTTCCTCATAGTTCACCTTGTTTTTTTCTTTTCTAGAACTTAAAGGTCTATAGATCATAAGTCCCTCTGCGATGTCATACATATTGATATTAGTAAGGCTCTGACACTGTGCTGCATCATACAATAATTGAAAAAACAAATGCACAAAGGTGCTAATACCAGACTTATTAAATGGATTTCTTGTTGGCTAGAAAACAGAACACAGACGGTCTTACTAAATGGGCACTTATCTCAGGAGGGCTTAATGACTAGCAGTGTGCCACAGGGTTGAGTACTCGGACCGTATATTTTCTGTCATTTATTGCTGATATAATTGTAGAGCTGGAAAGCTGGGTCATCAGATATATTGCTGATATTATGATTGGAGGAGGCGGCAGTACCATGGAAGGCACTCTAAGGCTGCAGGAAGATCTTAATAAAATCACTGACTGGGCCAGTAAATGGGGGATGTTTTTTAATTTGGATAAATGTAAGGTTATTCATTTTGGTTTCAGCAATCCAAAATAAAATTATTGCCTTCAATGGAAACTGCTGGGTACAACAGACTTAGAGAAATACTTAGGTGTCTGTATTACAGACAACCTATGCTTTACCATAAAAGTGAACAAGACAATCAGTAAAGCCAAAAAAATTTCTTGGTCTATGAAAAATAATATCCAGTCAGGAAACGTTAAAGTTCTGTTGCCACTCTATCGTTCATATGTTTGACCACGTGGACTATTGTTCCCAGCTCTTGTCCCCCTACAAAGTTAATGACATTATACAACTCAAAAAAATACAGAGGAAATTTACAAAACAAATATATGGTCTGTGAAACCTGAACTATGCGTCCAGACTAAGATCCCTCAACCCCATGTCACTTGAGTTGAGAAGGAGTAGAGGGGATTTACTTTTTATGTGGGACCTGTTGAATGAACCCTTTCTATTTAATGAGTTAGGTTATAATATCAAGCATGAAAATATCAAGACTAGGGGGCATCCCCTGTAAATGTGTGCTTTTAGATATAATACAAACAGACAGAGGCATCTTTTATACAGAGAATTTTAAATCTTTGGAATTCACTACCCATAGATATTATTGCCAGTAGTAGTAAGGCTGTGTTTAAACGCAAACTTGATATCTGGCTAATGGATAGTGGAAGGTGTTAGTTTTATGGGTTCAGTGACGGGGGCTTTCATGGGTAGACTGCCTTTTGCTCCCTACTTCACCTCAGTATGAACCTCAGTATATCATATCACCCCTCTCTGTTCTGATCTCCAGCAAGCACATGTTCAATGCCTTGAGCTGATCGTTGTACTGGAAGATCTGCCTTGCTGGCCATGAATCATTATGGTCACCCTTCATTGCATAGTTTCTAGCCTGTCCTTCTCTTTCCTGAAGTGAGAACTCCAGAGCTGGGCATAGTACTCCAGGTGAAGCCTCACCAATGATCTATAAAGAGGTAGTAATGCCTCCTTTTAAGACTGCCTGATGTAGTCAGGCCATACTTCCTGGAATTACTATTAATCAATCAGTTCATGGAATCCAGACGAGGCATTTTACCCACATTATTGCCAAAGTTACTGTGCGAGGACTATGTTCGTGCCTCATCATAGTAACTGTGGTAGTAGCATGAAGGTGGTGGGACTTCCCCATCTCATCAACATTGCCATACTGGGGACACAAAAAAACAAACCACAGTCCATGGCTTCTCAGACATCCCCTAGGGAAAAGGAGACACTGTAAACAAAGCCGCATTTCAGGAAAAAAAAAAGAAGGAAAACAATCCATACTTGCAAATCTCCGTAGTTACCAGACAGAGCCAATGTTATTTCCTCCTACTCCCCACCACCCACACACATGACAGAAGGGGGGCACTGAATACAAAACAAAACTGTGTTCGGTAGCTATTTCTCAGATCCCGCTGTATACAAAACAAAGCCACATTTGGTGGCTGCTCCTCTAACAAGTGTCGGCTAGTACTCCGACCTTGCCGTTTTCAGATGTGCAACACCGAGAGCCACCCCGTGCCACCAAACATAACACCAGAACTGGGGTGCCCAATTCCCATGCCATTACGAAAATAAAGAAAACTGTCCCTTATAGTCATTTTTTATTTTATATATCCTGTGAAAAGAAAACTGTCCACTGATGCCTCATTGCTGCGGCCAGCCACTTGCTGCTATTACCCCCACCGATCCTTCCACTAGCACCCACCACCCCACACCTCCCACCCTTACTTACATAATGGGGCTCCAACACCATAATCTTCTCTGAACCAGAAACATATCTTCACTCCTCAACGCCAGACCATGAACTGAAGAAATCAGGTATGCAGTTCAGTGTATTTCAATGGGTTTTGAACTTGTGCTCATAACCTGGTCATTGTTTAAGACTTTTCCAAAATTTTCAGTATGACCTTTTGGGACTCCACCTCATAAATAATAGTGGCAAAATTATGCAAATCCACCCAAAAAGGTGATTTTGTGGTCACTGCATGAAATCACCTTTTGGGCAGGATTTGAAAATTCTCCACCCTAGCTCATGAGGTGGGGTATCATAAGAAGGCTGTTTGGGGTAATAAGAAGGTTGTGTTAAACATTTGGGGCTGGATATTCAAACTGCGCCATTCTGAGGTGCAAGCCCTTGCGCTGCGCAAAATAGTTGCGCTGGGGTGTGGCCCGGGCGATATTCAAAGGAGTTGCGCTATTGAGCAACTCCTTTGAATATCACCCCCCAGCCACAGCCACAGTGGTCAGAGTGCAGCATTCAACTTGCGGTGGCGCAAGTTCCATTGCGCCATGCGCAAATTTCCGATATTCAAAAGGTGACATGCAAATGGGGCCATAATTCATGCAAGGTGCAGGGGGGGCCATTTGCATCTGTTTATGGCCCCATTTGCATGCCATTAGCATGCAGGTGCGCCGATCCCCGAGGACTTGCCTGGCGTCCTGCCCGGCAGCAGCCAGTAAGGGACCAAGCGACCCCTGCTGCCGATGCGGGCAAAATAGTAAATAATCCCCACTGGCCCGATTGCGGGCAAAAGCATTAATCTCCCCGACTGGCCCGATCGTGGGCAGCAAAGTGTCCCCAAACTTATCCCTGGTGGTCAGTGGACCGATAAGCCCGATCGCGGGCTGCATAGATGTAAAATAACCCCGGCCCAAGACCATATCCCTGGTGATCTAGTGTCCCCCACACCCACCCACGAAGCCCCACCCGCTCCCCGCGGCGGCGGGCGGCAGCATCACCCACTGCCGCCCGCCGCCCGCACGACTGACTGTTTAGTAAGGCTGCACGCCCATTGGTGCAGAACAAGAGCCAATGGGCGCAGCCCATACCGTATAAGACAGTCCAGATTTGTGAATGAAGGATATGGTCTGCGGCGGGGGTTATTTTTACATCTATGCAGCCCACTTATCGGGCTTATCGTCCACTGGACCACCAGGGATAAGTTGGGGGTTATTTACATCTATGCAGCCCGCGATCGGGCTTATCAGTCCACTGGACCACCAGGGATATGTTGGGGGGACACTCTGCTGCTACGATCGGGCCAGTGGGGGGGTTGGGGGATTTCTTACACTCTTGCCCGCGATCGGGCTGCAGGGGGCACAGGGACTGGGTTGGGGGCCAGCCACAGGTGGCAGCTGCTGTGTTGCGCCCTGCAATACAGCAGCTCACCTGTGGGTGGCCCTCGACTTAAGCCTTTTTTTTTTGGCTCAAAGTCCTGCAGGCGCAGGTTGGGGGTTGCGCCTGCACAACTCTGCACAGCCCGGCTGAATATCGGGCTGTGCAGTTTATGCATGGTTCCTCCCCCTCCAGTTCAGCATGCATTCATTTGCATTGCGCTGTTGCTCAGCATGTTTTCTGTGGTGCAACTGCCTCCTGCTGAATATCGCAGAATGAGCAAGTTTGACTCATGCGAGGCGCAACCCTTTTGAACATCTGGGCCCTTAGGGTAAAATTATTAAAAACAATATTATGAGCATATGTTGACATTTTCAACATACACTCATAACTTTGGTAAATTTCAATATTTTGACCCAACATTTTCAAGCTTAGCCATTTTTCATACCACCTCATAACTGTGACACCTGGCGTTTTCAAATCCTGCCAAAATGTGTTTTGCACTTGCATTATGAAATCACCTTTCAGTCAGGATTTGAAAATGTTCTCCTGCTTTGACATGATGTGGGGTCATAAGAAGGCTATGTTGAACATTTCATGTAATAATATAATAAAAAACAACAAAGGTATGAGCGTACATTGCCATTTTTCAGTGCGTGCTCATAACTTTGGCACTTTTCAATATTTTGACCAAACATTTTCAATGTAGCCATTTTTTTCAGTGTCCGGTCATAAGGGCGAATGCAACCTGGAGACACCAAAAAGGGCAAATTCAAAAGGGCGACAGGACTTTGGGCAACTGTGACAAAAAATGCCCAGGTCATATGAGCACCCCATGTGTGGTGGTGGCTGCTCTAAGGATCCTTATCTATAGTGACAGGGGTGCAGGAGGCAAGCTCCTCGTGATGTGTGTGTGGAGGCAGTTTCCCCACAAACACTAGCCTGAGTGTCTCTTGTGGTGTTTCTTCTTTCCACCATGTGTCACCCTTTTACTCATCGCCTAATGGTCCATCGCCCAAATTATAGTAGTGCTCTTTTGCTGTTGCCCACTGTGCACTCGCCTTTTCCATTCACCCTTATGATATAGTACCCATTTTTTCACATTACCTCATGAGACGTGACATTTGTCATTTTTAAATCCTAGTCAAAATGTGTTTTGCACTTGTGGCTAGGGCTGTGAAATAAAATTCCACCAGTGGAATTTCCATGAAAGCAGAATTTTGCTTCTGAAATGTTGGAATGCACTTTGGCATCTTTGGAAATTCTGCCTTAGAACGGCAGAATAAATGTATCAATTGCAGATTAATGTATTGAACTGCATGACAATATTCTGCTGAACTGATCAGTGTCAATAACCAGTTCTGCAGAATGTCTACAGTTTAAAGGATATTTAAAGTTTATTTTGCCAAGGAGGCAGTATAGCGCAGTGGTTTAAGGCTCTGAGCTACAAATCTGAAGATCTGGGTTTGAATCCCACAGCCCCCACTTGCATACTGTGTGACCCTACATAACCTTCCCTGTGCTCCCAGGTTGCACCTGTAAAGCTTTCAGCTTAGTGTGTCTCACCTGGTTCAACAATTGGAAAAATAAAAAAGAGACAGGAAATAAATAAAAGTACTATATCATATATTCCAATGTTTTCCATGTCTATGAATTATTTTCTTTGTATCAAACTACTTCGTGTTTTTTTTGTGCTTCTAAATGCATCATTCCATGTATATGAACGGATGCAGACTTATGCTATGCTTTGCAGTGTGCCTGTGGGGCTACTCTGCTCTGCAGAGGTCACTGACTCCCATGGGAACTTCAAAGCAGTCATCAAGATGTTTGATCTGCTATCTTCTGCCAATGACATCTCAATGGCTGCTTTGAATTTCCCATGGGAGTTAATGACCGGTGTAAGACAGAGTAGCCGCTCAAACACCCTGTTCAGCATGGCATAAAATAACTTCTGTTCATATGTATAGTTAGCTGTTAATTGTAAGGTGCATGCCTGTAGTTCAGTGGGGGAAGAGCTCCTCCCCCAGATCCTACATAAGCCTTCAGGCTCCGCTGCTCTGCTTAGAGCGAGTCGCACTCACCGTCTGCACTGCTGCGGTCTGTGGCTGCCTCCTTGGTTTTGGCTGTCCTGCCCTCCTCCCCCGCTTTGTTTCTCCTGTTGTTTGCTTGTTGCTTTCATCCCCTCCCATGTTCTTCTGTCCCTCATCTTTTTGGGTTTTACCGGTGGACACTCATGTTGCGTGGCCTGCTGTGGCCGCTTGCTAAACCCCTGCTCCTTGTATGCTCGGAATCACTAGTTTCGCCTGCTTGCTCTTCTGTACTGCTATCTCATCTTGCCTGCTTCTTCCTATGCTGTTGCTCTATTACCTTGTCTCTTTCCTCCGGCAGCCATTCCTGCTCCAGTCAGTTCACCACCTCCTTAGGTCTTCTGCAGTTCTGCCATTTGTTCTGCAGTGCTACAGTCATGCTCGCTCCCTGGCTGTGCCGCTCAGAGACTCTCTAGGCTGAACCGCCACATCGCCAAATGCTTCCCCGGCCCTTCCCTTCAGCTTGCGGGGTAGGGACTCCTGGATTCCTCTGACTTGGTGCCTGCCATACCTGCTAACGGAGTCCTCTTTCTACTTGGCTCCTGGACCTGCTACTTCTCTACAGCCCTCACACTCTGAATTGCATCCCTGCTTCACAACTGGCATTGTATGCCATATAATCCGCTCACTACAGTCAGAATGGAGCTGCCTTTTCTATTACCATAGCCGACTTTGCTATGCGACTGATTCGTGGAACTACCATTCTTATTTATACAATGCTCCACTGCTGGCAGCTTTTGAAGAAATTAGCTACCATATTGGAGACATACACTGCCTGCAATTTTTGTGCAATTACTTGCTTTGTTCTTTGGTTGTGGTACACCTGGAATTGCCCCCTTTTGCTTATGCGCCTTTCTGCATGCCTACTTTTCTACCCTGATATGATGGCTATCTGAACAGGACTGGACATTCATGGCACTCCCCTATGTTATATCTATTGCTTCTTGCTGCTGTGTTTTGTTACCCTACGTGCATGTCCGACTTTTGTTATCCTGCTACAGGCCTATGTGCTGGTCCCACCTTGCTCTGCATTTGCTGCTTGCCTCCCTCCATCCTCTCAGCTTTAGCCTTTATGATTCCCATGCCAGGCTGCCTCCATGGTGGTGTTACCACCCTGTCTAGCCTTTCTAGAGTCTAGCTTGCCTCTTGCTCTCCCTCCGCCGGACTTACGTGGGGTTCTGCCATTTCCTCTGGCCATCATGTGGCTGCCTAGTCTGGCAAGCTTCCCTGCTCCTTTGCTGCCCAGCGTAATGGGTTTTGCAGTCTTGCTAGCCTTCGTAAGGTCTAGCTGCCACTCTCTACTCCTTCCACCGGCTGACCTATGTGTGGTCCGGCCGCACATCCTACCCCTTATATGGGCTTAGCTTGCATTCATTTCCTTTGGATGCTTCCTGCCATGCTGCTTCAATACTACCACTCCCAATTCCTGCCGGGAGTCTCAGCCCAGCTCTACTCCATAGTGCCTTCCTATAACGTGGCTTCAGCCTCAAACTTAACCTATTTCAGTGCCAAATGGCTTATTAACTGTGGTTCACGTGGCAGCTCATCCGCCTTCGTCTCTCCCTGCATTCTGCTATCCTCGATCATCAGGAATTCATTTCCACAGGACCATCGCTGCCTTCAATTCGGAACCTGGAGTTTGTCTTTTGTTTGCCTTGTTCTGTGCTTCTCTGTGCTGGTCCCCTTATTGACACTTGCTCCCAACCTACGTGCAGGTCCGCACTTACCTATGAACTCATCCCTCGCTTACACAAATCATCGCTTCATACCTACTGCTCTCCCCCCCGGCTTCAGTTTCTAGAATTCTGCTAACTCTGGACTGCATTCACTCTAGCAAGGTCTGGCTCTCACTGCCTATTTCAATCACTGCATCATTGCTCATTCAGCTGCTCGCCTGTGTTTGCTCTTCTACTTTACACCTGCTTTGCCCCCATATTGGGGCCTGGAGGTTCAACTATTTCTACTCCACACTTGCCTCACCCATCGTCGGGGCCTGGAGGTTTGACTACTTCTCCCTATACCTGCCTCACTCAGCTTGGGGCCTAGAGGTTTGACTTTTCTACCCTATACCTGCCTCGCCCTGCATCAGGGCTTGGAGGTTCATCTAGTCTACCTATACCTGCCTCACCCAGCATCGGGGCCCGGAGGTTTGACTCTACTGTACACCTGCCTTGCCCAGCATCGGAGCTTGATGGTTCACCTATTTCTACCCTTCCCCACCTTGCCCAGTATCAGGGCCTGGAGGTTCACCTATTCCTACTCTACGCCTGCCTCACCCAGCATCGGGGGCCTGGAGGTTCGAATATTTCCACTCTACATATGCCTCGCCAGCACTGGGGCCTGGAGATTTGACTATTTTTTACTCTACACCTGCCTCGCCAGCTCGGGGCATGGAGGTTCTGTTCCTTACTGTGCTTCCTTTGCTGGACGATTGGAGGATTCCAGAGCTTTCCAGTCTATTGTCCACTTACTGCTTCGCCTACTCAGGACCAGGAGTTCCTTGCTCTACTTGGTCTAGTCCCTTTCTCATCCTTTCCACCGCACCTTGTGCATCAACTCTGTTGCAGATCTTTGTGTCATCTACTCCAGGTGTGGAGTAGAAATAGTTGAACCTCCAGGCCCCAATATGGGGGCAAAGCAGGTATAAAGTAGAAGAGCAAACACAGGCAAGCAGCTGAATGAGCAATGATTCAGTATTAGGACCGGTCCTCTTCAATGTCTTTGTAAGCTACATTGCAGAGAGACTGGAAGGAAAAGTATGTCTCTTTGCAGATGACACAAAGATCTGCATCAGAGCTGATGCACAAGGTGGGGTGGAAAGGATGAGAAGGGACTTGACAAGGTTAGAGGAATGGTCAAATGTATGGCAGCTAAGATTCAATGCTAAGAAGTGCAAGGTAATGCACCTGGGAAACAAAAACCCAGGGGAAGAGTACACAATGAGGGGTGAGATACTAACAACAACAAAAATGGAAAGGGACCTGGGGTAGTCATATCTGATGACTTAAAGGTGGGCAAGCAATGTGAGAGAGCAGTAAGGAGGGCTGGGGATACTGGGGTGCACAGGGAGAGGCATCACCAGTAGAAACAGGAAGTTGTTATCCTCTGTACAGACAGCTGGTGAGACCCTATCTGGAGTACTGTGTGCAGTTCTGGAGACCCAGTCTCTTTAAGGACATAGACAAGATGGAAGCTGTCCAGAGGAGGGCAACTAAAATGGTGCAGGGTCTGCACCGGAAGTCATATGAAGAGAGACTAAAGGAGCTTAATATGTATAGCCTCGAGGAAAGGAGGGAGAGGGGGGACATGATAGAAACTTTCAAGTACCTCAAGGGAATTAAAGTCCAAGAGGGTAGCATCTTTCAAAAAAAGAGGAGTGAAAGAACTAGGGGGCACAATTTGAAAATAGAGGGGTAGCGGCTCAGAGGTGATGTAAGGAAGTATTTTTTCACAGAGAGGGTTGTGGATGCATGGAACGGCCTTCCAGAGGAGGTTGTGGAGTCAAAAACAGTGGTTGAATTCAAGCATGCATGGGACAGCCATAAGGCAATTCTGGGGGGGGGGGGGTAGGAAAAAGTAGGCTGCTGGTTAACTAGGATCTGCAGCTTATCCATTAGGTAGGGAAATGGGCAGACTGGGTGGGCCAAGCGGTCCTTATCTGCCGTCAAATTCTATGTTTCTATGTTTCTTCAGCTGCCTGACTTGCATCCAGCTTCCTCGCCTCACCTTCACTGACTTATGCTCCATCACCTCGTCAATTGGAACTCGGACCATTGCTTCGAGTGCCTGTGCCTTCAACTGGATTCATGATGGCCTTCCTTCGATGCTTATCTGAACATTGACTTCATTTGGGACTTTGCTCAGAATCTGCTACCATCCTTGCTGGACATTTCACATCGTTCCTGGATTCCTTTGCTCTTTCCGGCCTTCGGATCTTTATCTTTGGGGTTTCAGACTAGCAGATATATATATATTGCTCATTTAAGATTACTCTCTTTTAGTATGTCCAGAAGGACGAGTGGGTCAGTAGCCATGGGTCCTTGGAGGTTTCCCTCCAAGGGTTTTTTTCCTCTCCTGCATGCTACTGGCCACACTCTCTGGAGTTGGAGGAGAAAATCGGTCTGATAATCAGTATTTCTTTTTGGGGGTCTCATCCTAATCGACTAAGCATCCTTCCTAAGGTGGGATACAGAGAAAAGCCAAAACATCAAGTTCTTATAAGTTGTTATTCATCAGTTCAAGCACCTAGGGACTTAGCATATACAATCCAGTTCATCGTACTACGATCACTGGCGTACTCATATCTATGCTGAAGTATCTAAGCACTAATCATTTCATATAACTCATATACTGCAGCCACTGCCCTACTTACTGGTCTGGCCTATATCCAAGAATAACCGATGTCATTCAGCTGTACTCTACGTAGCACGAGCACAGAGCTATGAACCTCACAGAATAGTACTTTAATACAAAGAGAACTAATTCATAGGCATGAAAAACACAGAAATACATGATGCAGCATTTTATTTCCTATCTCCTTTAACACACTAATATGCAATTCATATATTTATTCTTCAGTTCAGTGACTCACTAAACTGTAGAATGAATGTATGAACTATGGATAATATGTATTGCACTGCAGAAAGAAATTCCCCGATCTGATCACTGAACTGCGAATGATGTATTAAACTGTGTAATACAATTTCTCCGAACTGTCATTCTTCAGTCCATGTGTGTTATTCCACAATTCAGCCAGAAAAGTTTTCAGAACAAGGTGAAAATCTACCAAACACATTCGGAAAATGTAGATTTTGTGAAAGTCGGAATTTTGGAAAATTCTGCAATATGTATGAAATTTCACAGAATTTCCATGAATTCAGAATTCACAGATTCTGCCCAGCTTTACCTGGGTGTAAAATCACTTTCTGGGCAGGATTTACAAATGTTCTCCACCCTTGTATGTGAGGTGGGGTCACAAGAAGGTTGTGTTCGAAACTGGTATAAAAATATTAAAACAACAAAGTTATGAGCATATGTTGACATTTTCAATGCATGCTCTTAACTGGTCATTTTCAATATTTTGGGCAGGATTCTCAAAATGATATGGGACTAAGTTCCACACCACAACTCCATTTGCAGACTGAAATCTCTGCAGCTGCAGGGTTTGGTATTCTCAGTCTGCCGCAGCTGCAGAAGATGTTATGACTGGTCCCACCGGCCATAACATTTTTGCATTGCTACAGACGAAGCCCACCTGGAAGCTGCAGTAATTCATGGAGCTAGTTGTAAACCAGCTCCACCTCTGAGAATACCACAGCTGCAAGAGAAACTGCAGTTCCACAAGTGGCAACCCACTTGCACCTAGTTTTTCCTGCAGCCTGGATTTTCACGGGCTTTGAGAATCCAGCCCCTTGGCCCCAAATTTTCAACACAGCCATTTTTCACACCACCTCATCATCCTCAATCAATATTTATTGAAAGCAAATTGAGAGTGAACTCTCTTTTGCAATTGCATCCAAAACAGAAACGGTTATGACATGACCAATATAAACTTGATCTCTGCATTATACTAAGTCATGAATGTGACATCTGTCATTTTTTAAATCCTTTCCAAATATGTTTTCACACTTGTGGTGTGAAGTCACCTTTATTTTGCATCGCTAGTGTGCTTTTGATCCTATTCATAGGGTATTTATGTATGTATGTATGTATGCATGTGTTGAATTGTTTGTTCATTCATTAATTCATTCTAGTTTCTGTATTTTTGTTTTCTGCAACTCTTTAAAACTCAATAACAATTTAATTATGAAAAAAGCCCTTTAGCACTAACTTAATTTGCAGTGTTCAATTTTATTTTTGTACTATTGTGATGTAAGTGTGGGAGGAATATCTTGTAGAGAAGTATGAGATAGCATTACTGCTGATTAAGGCACTTAAATTACCTTTCAATTTCTTACAGCATACGACACTTTAATCACAACAATACAAGAAAATAAAGTAGAACCTTACAAATCAAAACAATTCTGAGGTAGCCATTGTTGGCTGTATCCAACTCTTGTCAACACCCCTTCTGATATATACCAGCATCCTAGTTGCCTTATTATAGGCCTTGTTCCACTGGCTTGATTGTTTAAGGAGTCACTAGTGATGACTTCTAAGACCATTTCTCAGCTGCAATGCTCAGCTTTATCCCTCCCATCCAATACTCTGTCCTGGGGTTCTTGTTCCCAAGCATCTTGCACTTTTGGCATTGATTTTCAAAATCTGCTGGAAGCCAGGTGGGAGCAGGGGACATGACTGAAACAGATGAGATTGTGAGCAGTATAACAAGGTAAACAGTGAGGACCTATTTGTGAGAAACAGAGATGCAGTCACTAGGGGCATTACTCGAGGATGATGGGAGGAGCAAAGTCAGGACAAACTTGAGAAAGTTTTGCTTCACTGAAAGAGTGGTGGATCCATGGAACAGCTGCGGGCAGAAGTGATGGGGGCTACTACCCTTAATGGGTTTAAACATGGTTGGGACAGGGCAAGGGGACTACCAGGGCCAGATTTTCAAATCCCTTAAAAAATCTCGTAGCTATGGAAAAAACTTAGCGCAAGTGGGTCGCCCACTTGTGGAGCTGCAGTTTTTCCCGCAGCTACAGTATTCTTAAAACTGGAGTCAGTTTATAATGGCTCCATGATTTACAGCAGTCACAGGGTTTTTTCCCCCCACAGCTGTGGAAAAATTTTACAGCTGGTGGGACCAGGCCTAACAACTTCCACAGCTGCGGGGACTGAAAATACAAATCTCTGCAGCTGTGGACATTTCAGTCTGCAACTGGAGTTGCGGAGTAGAACTCAGTCCCAGTACATTTTGAAAATTTGTCCCCTAGTTCCCAAGGGGGGAAGGGGGGCAGCAAGGGTCTTAGAGGTGCGGCAGCAGGAGGAAGTGATGCAGCCCCCAGGGCAGTAGGTTGGTGGGGATGAGGTAGCATAGTAAGGGCAGACTCAACGTACCTGTGGTCACCTGATGTCAAATTCTATTTTTCTATATTTCTACAGTCTTGACAAGATAAGTGAAAAAGGGTAGTCCATATATTTTTCTATGCCTTTACCCCTACTCTACATACAGCACCATTTCATTAAAGGTTCTTACTACCTCACTGGTGGCTCCAAACTGACTTCAGTAACATCAAGGGGTCATGAGGGCAGAGTTTGGCTTTCCTGCTATCTCCATCCACAGCACCTGACCCCACAACCCAACTTGACATCTGGATGCCAGTAGACATGCTTCACAGGCCATCTCCTAGCAACCACCACAAAAATCAGCATGAGATAGAGAGAGCGTGAGAGAGAGAGATAGCTGTGGGGAATGACTATGTGTCACCAGGAAATAAAGGATCGGACAGCAAGGCCGATAACTGGAACTGAAGATGAAGAGGCAGTATCTGCCACTAAATTTGCACTTGTGGAGATGGGAAGGAGCACTCAATAATTAAGATGAGGTACAGGCTATAATCCCCACCCCCCATCCCACAATGGACACCAACCAACATGAAATGGCAGGTTTGCTAGGGGTAAGTACTTTAAAAAATTAGGCAATCTGTTTGTTTTTTTCAACCACCTAAAAAGCAGTTTGATTGTGCCAGACTGTATAATTATATGGCCAACCGATCCATTGAGGTTCTGACTCCGTGGAGCTGGGTCATCCGTCTGACGCAGCCCTCCCTACAACGCAACCAAACACCACCACGACTGTACTACTGAAGTACATTCTCAGTATCATGCAATGTGAGAATGGGTGTACGCTGGTAAGCACATATGCAATGGCGACTAAAAATCACATTTACACTCCAACAACAAAAAAAGTTGTATGTTATTAAAATAAGACTTTTTACTATGATGAATCTTTAATAATGCTATTTAGGGAAAGCTAAAAATTCATGGTGAAGCAACATCTGCCATTCCGTATCCATATTGCAATGAAACTGAAAACAGGTACAATAAGTTATGGATCATATGACCAAAATAATACATTTATAAATGGAGAAAAAGAAACGTCCGCAGCATGCATAATGTCAGTTAATGTCGTTGTCCATTTAGAGGAGCAGCTCATGTAAAATGAAGGAAATAAACAGCTCATCAGTGTGAAAGAGTGGAGTCTAAGTAAGCCTATCCGATGTCTGTTTTCTATGACAAAACAAAACTAAAAAGAACAGAGATTTTTAGGTGGGAAAAAAGGCAAGTGTTCTTAGTGTATAGCAAACACCCAACACGCAGATATTACAGAGCCTTATTTCAGCGGGTCAGGCTCAAGCACAGTCAATGACAGCAGAATCATTCATATGCAGGAGCTTGTGTATAACTCTCATTATTAATTACTCACATATTGTAGTATTCCCAGGTTCCAGCTTCCAATTGTTCTTTTTCAGTTTAATGCACTCACACCCATCTGACAATTCTATAGTTTTGTCTTTCTTCCCATGAATGTTCATGCAGCTCTTATACTAGGCATATCACAGGGTGCTATTACCAGGTGAAAATAAATAGCTCCCTTTTGGCCAAAAGCCAATAGGTAGGGTACTGGAGGCAAGGTGCCTGCCTGGCACCATTGCTTGAAGGGACAGGAGCGAATCTCAGGATTGCCGGTGCAGCTATACAGGAGGGAGCTGGATGTCATTGTCCACCTAGGGACAAATGACCTGGCTAAGAAAGGGATTAAAGAAGTGTAGGAACAGTTTGTGGAATTAGGAAGGGGCCTTAATCAAGTAGCACGCACGGTAACCTTCTCGGAGGTGCTGCCCATCTATGGCATAGGAGAGGCCAGGGTGTTCCGCACCATGGGATTCAATCAGTGGTTGAAAAACTGGTGTGGAACTCAGGGATTTTGCTTCATTGGGGACTGGGGGTCCACCTGGAGTGATGCAAGCCTATACTGGCATGATGGGCTGCATCTGTCCGGGAGGGGAACCAGAGTCCTAGATGATAGGTTTAAATGCTTCATTGACAAGCTTTTAAACTAGCCAAGGGGGGAAGCACTGGAAAGGAGCAGGGAAATCCTAGCCCCCCCCCCAAATAATCATGGTAGTAAGTGCGGCAAACACCAACATAGAGGTGTCAATAGGGAGAAGGGCAGGGGTAAATGGAGAAAGTGACAAAGGCAAGAAGGTCAAGGATGGGGCAGAAGGGAGTAAGGCCATCAGGAAATGGAGGGTAATGAGTACCAATGCCCGTAGTCTGGGCAGCAAGCTCCCTGATCTGGTGGCCTTGACGGAAGAGGGATGCCTGGATATCGTAGCAGTCACAGAAACATGGTACACAGAGAACCATGACTGGGATGTTAACATACCAGGGTACATAACCTACAGGAGAGACAGGCAGGGGAGAAGAGGGGGAGGAGTAGCTCTGTATGTAAAGGAAGGGATAAAAGCAACTGTACAAAAGAGTAAACAGAGAGAAGAGGAGGCATTGTGGGTCACCTTGGAGACTGGAAAGGGCACCACAATCCGCACAGGGGTTGTGTACAGACCCCCATGTCAGGGGGAAGGAATGGACAAGGATATGATAGAAGGCATTCTTAGAACGGCAGAGAAAGGGGAGATACTGTTGATGGGAGACCTGAATATGCCAGATGTTAACTGGAGCACATTTGCTGCAGCCACATCCAAGAGCAGGGCCATTCTTGATGCCCTATAGGTGGCAGGCATTAGACAGCTAGTTTTGGAACCCACTCATGAGGGAGCAATCTTAGACCTCATACTTTCAAACAGGGGCAGTGAGAGGATCTCAGATCTAGAAATGGGTTGCCATCTGGGGACAAGTGACCATCAAACAGTGTGGTTCACGTTAAACTCAGCTACAGAGTCAAGCCATACAAAAGTGAGGGTACTGGACTTTAGGAGGGCTGACTTTGGCAAGATGGGAGAGTGCCTCAGAAAAGCACTAGCAAACAGGCTAGAAGGAGGTGTGGAGCAACAATGGGGAATCATCAAAACTGCCATCACAGAGGCAACTAGCCTTTGTGTGAAGCAAATAAACACATCAAAATGAAAGAAAAAGCCACTATGGTTCTCAAAAGAGGTGGCTGTGAAAGTCAGGAAGGAAAAGATAGAATTCCGGAAGTATAAGGAAACACAGAAGGAGCAGGACAGAGAGCTGTACCAGTTAAGGCAGAAGAAAGCAGGAAGGGAAGTCAGAATAGCAAAGGCCCAAACTGAGGAAAAGATAGCCAACTCAGTTAAGAAGGGGATAAAACCTTTTATAGGTACATCAGGCGTAGAAAAGAAAAGGAGGATAGTGAGGCTGAATAGAATGAGCGGTGGGTGGGCAGAGGGAACAGTGAAAAGGCAGGGATACTGAACGAATATTTCTGCTCAGTATTCACAAAAGAGGAGGGGAAGTGCCTAATCCAATTAACAGAAGCACTCTTGATAGGGGTCAATCCAATCCTTTCACAGAAGAAAGGGTTCTGCAAGAACTCATAAAACTGAAGGTGGACAAAGCAATGGGTCCTGATGGAATTCACCCCAGAATTCTAAAAGAATTAAGGGAGGAACTAGTGAAACCACTGGCTACTCTTTTTAATAAATCATGGGAGGATGGTGTGGTACCCGAGGACTGGAGGAAGTCGGATGTGATTCCCCTTCACAAAAGTGGGTCCAAGACAGAGGCAGGAAACTACAGACCTGTCAGTCTGACCTCTGTGGTAGGGAAAGTGATGGAGTCACTTCTGAAGGAAAGAATAGTTGAGTACCTAGAGGCCAGTGGAGCACAGGACCCAAGGCAGCATGGGTTCACAGCAGGAAGGTCATGTCAGACAAATCTAATAGATTTCTTTGACTGGGTGACCAAAGTAGTAGACCAGGGAGGGGCTGTGGACATGGCCTACCTAGACTTTAGCAAGGCATTTGACACAGTCCCACACAAAAGATTAATAGTCAAATTAACCAGCCTGGGAGTGGGTCCCAGGGTGGTAGCCTGGGGTAAAACACTGGCTGCACAACAGGACACAGAAGGTAATTGTAAGTGGAGTCCACTCTGAAGAAAGAGGGGTTACTAGTGGGGTACCGCAGGGTTCAGTATTGGGTCCAGAGGGACTGGAAGGAAAAGTATGCCTTTTTGCAGATGACACAAAGATCTGCAACAGGGTTGATACACAAGGAGGTGTGGAAAGGATGAAAATGGACTTGGCAAGGTTGGAGGAATGGTCAGAAGTGTGGCAGCTAGGATTCAATGCAAAGAAGTGCAAAATAATGCACCTGGGAAACAAGAAGCCAGGGGAAGAATACACAATGGGTAGGGAGGTAGTAACAACAACAAAAAGGGAAAGGGACCTAGGGATAATCATATCAGATGACCTTAAGGTTAGCAAGCAATGTGAGAAGGATGTAGGGAGGGCTGGGGGTATACTGGGATGTATAGGGAGAGACATCAGCAGCAGAAAACAGGAAGTTGTTATCCCTCTGTACAGACAGTTGGTGAGACCCCATCTGGAGTACTGTGTCCAGTTCTGGAGACCCCATCTCCGCAAGGACATAGACATGATAGAGGTAGTCCAGAGGAGGGCAGCTAAAATGGTGCAGGGTCCGCAAGAGAAGCCGTATGAGGAGAGACTAAAGGAGCTTAATATGTATACCCTTGAGGAAAGAAGGGAGAGGGGGGACATGATTGAAACTTTTAAGTACCTCAGTGGAATCAACAAAGTCCAAGAGGGTAGCATCTTTCAGAAAAAGAGACTTGCAAGAACAAGGGGACACAATTTAAAGATAGAAGGAGGGCGGTTCAGGGGCAATGTGAAGAAGTATTATTTCACAGAGAGGGTAGTGGGTGCATGGAACAGCCTTCCTGAGGAGGTTGTGGGGTCTAAAACTGTGGGAGAATTCAAGAATGCATGGGACAGGCATAAGGCAATTCTTGTGGGAGGTAGGAAGAAATAGGCTGTTGGTTAACTAGGATCTGTGGCCTATCCTGTAGGTAGGAAAATGGGCAGACTAGATGGGCCTAGCGGTCCTTATCTGCCATCAAAGTCTATGTTTCTAGCTATTTCTTTTCTCTACCGCATCCTCTATCCCTGGCCTCAGCCTTATAAAATATGCTTGCTACAAAATCCTACAGTATGTTTCGCTACTGCTCATTGTGACCTCTCTTATCCTGTCTCTGGTACTACTAAGCATCCTTAATGTACCTAACCCCAAAAACCATATCCAACAAGGAGACATGAGTCTAAATGATTTTACATACTCAAACATGCTGATCCTAACCAAATGTGGCATAGACACAACCCCTGCCCTCCTCCCTCAACTACTTATTCACCATGCCACCGCGTCTGCTGCCAAACAGTGGCGCACCTACTGCCGCAGCAGCCCTAAATTTTCCATGCAGAAGCTAAGGTACCTCATGTTGCTGGTTCTTATGCTGTCTGGGGACATAGAGTTAAACCTTGGTCCCAGACCAGGTACATTACTCCTAAACTACTCTGGATATAATATGAAATGACTTCACATAGTCCATCTTAATGTTAGGAGTTTTCTCCGAAATCAGGCAGACATTGAAGCTTGGGTGGCAAACCACCACCCAGATGTGCTCTGTATATCTGAGACATGGCTAAAACCCTCTATCCCAGATACTTTTGCCTGCTCCTAACTACACCCTTCTTAGATGTGACAGACCACCTCCAAAGCGTGGTGGGAGTGTGCAATCTATTACAAAAGCAACCTAAGTATGACTATGATATCTGACAAGAAAAACTCCTTGTGTGAATACATTGGTGCACAGAAGTTGCGACGCACCTAGGTAGGTCGTGCTTAGGATTTTAAACAGTCAGTGAATGTATGTAAACGGAAAACCAGCACCGTAACCAAGGCTCGTATAGAAAGAGTCTCGCTCGAGACTTAAAAGTACTTGAAAAGACTCACCGACTCTGGAGTAGTAGTGGCTGCAACCACAATAAACTTTCATTATCCAACAGAGTAAAATCCAAGGTAAAATCCAAGGTGAGTACCGATAAAGTATACAGCCCAGCACACAACAACACAGTTGTTCTTTTGAACCTTTGAGAAAGCCCTTGATTGGGTGAAACGCGTCAGGTGACGAGATACCATACCAGAAAGTGTGTTGTTGTGTGCTGGGCTGTATACTTTATCGGTACTCACCTTGGATTTTACCTATATATTGGTATTTGGTGGTTATTATGGTTGCAGCCACTACTATTCCAGAGTCGGTGAGTCTTTTCAAGTACTTTTAAGTCTCGAGCGAGACTCTTTCTATATGAGCCTTGGTTACGGTGCTGGTTTTCTGTTTACATACATTCATTGTGCGAATACATCCATGCTATACTCAGACTAGGAGATAAGAAACTCCATATTGTATGTGCCTACAATCCACCTAATAATGGTACAAAAGGGCTACTTGAGTTGCTGGACCATACAGCTGCATACGTGGGGAAAAATGAACTCATCATTCTCGGAGACATAAATTTAAACTGGCTTGGAAAATCTCAAGACACCCTTCAATCCCTAGTACAGAGCTACAACTTGCACCAAATCATTACTGATAATACAAGAGTATCAGTCAACTCAGACTCCAGCACCCTTATTGATTGGGTCCTAACAAATCACGTGGACAGAATTGCTAATGCAGGTACCCTGCCGGACTGTATCAGTGATCACTCCCCCGGTTTTTGCATATGAAGCACTTCCACAGCCTCCACGTCCCCCCGAAACTATATACACTTCAGAAACTATGCAAATCTAAATCAGGCTCACTTCCTATACGATGTGTCTCACACTGACTGGTCCACTGTCTCCGATTCCTCAGGTATTGATACTGCCCTTCACGCCTTCCTGAGCAGGTTTGTACTCCTTCAAGATAAACATACCCCAGTCATCAGTCAGCGTGTTCGTGGTAAACAAACCAGATGGCTGCACAAAGACCTCCTCACAGACCTCAACCATAGGGACAAATGCTGGAGAAGATTTAGAATATCTGGTCTCCCAGCGGATTATCACAACTACAGAGAACAACGAACAAAATGCAAAACTCAAATAAGACTTGCTAAAAGTCAGTACTCTAAAGGCTTTCTACTAGATGCTGCTGGCAACCCTAAGAAATTTTGGTCGCACATAAAGACCACCATACTCTGAAAATAATTCCAAGACGCCCACTTTCTACTTTAAAGCTATATCTTACAATGATGTTCTTAAACATCTAAACTCTATATCAGACAGCACTGCTGTCAGATCTGACTGCCTTGAACCTAAACTTCTAAACTCGAAGCACCTTTCATTGCAGGACCACTGTCCATTATATTCAACTTGTCCCTGAGGGACGGCGTAGTGCCTGAGGTATGGAAACTGGCTAAAGTCACGCCAGTGTTTAAAAATGGAGACAAAAAAGATATAGCCAACTACAGACCAATAGCAATACTGGCAGTATTAAATAAAATCCTTGTGAAGCTCATCTCAGCACAGATCTCAGAACACCTTGCCAAATACAACCTTCTGTACTCAAACCAACACGGTTTCAGAAAAGGCCATAGTACTCAAACTACTCTATTGCAACAGACAAATGATGCTCTTCAAGCCATGGACCAGGGTCGTCAAACCGGTGCAGTATTTATCGATTTGATGAAAGCCTTCGATCTTGTTAACCACCCTCTTCTACTCACCAATCTCCACTCCCTGGGCTTCTCGTCCGGAGTCATAAACTGGTTCCATAGCTACCTATTAATCAGGTATCAAACAGTGAATTTCAACTCTGCCACCCCAGAAAAAGCAGTCATAAATGTTGGTGTACCTCAGGGCTCTATCCTTGGACCCCTCCTTTTCTCAATTTTTATTAACAATATTCCCCAAGTTATATCCTCCTGTTCATCGTTGCTGTATGCCGATGACCTTGTCCTGTACACTAGCTCAGATGATGTCCACTCCATTAATCTTAAGCTCTCTATGGACCTACAAAGTATTCAGTCCTGGATCTCCAATAACAAGCTCATTCTCAACCTTGGAAAGACCAAGACTTTGCTCCTTGGATCCCCTATCAAACTAAAACAGTGCCGTAAATCTTTCCAGGTCAACTGGGCTGACTGCTATCCATTAGAGATGGTAAACTCTTTCAAATATCTAGGTGTCTCACTTGATGAATCCCTCACCTATGACACTCATATTACCGCCATCTGTAAGGCCGTAAATGCCAAACTGGGCTTAGCCTACAAAACAGGCTATACTCTTACCCCCACTGCTCGACTGCCATCGCCAGAGAATCCTGCTTCCATCGCTTTCTTATGGGTCCGTAATCTATACAAATGCCTCTAAGGCAACTCTTCATAAGTGGGATACTACTTATAACAACATATGCCGTTACGCTCTGCATCTTCTAGACTAAAACACCACTGCCTGCTGTACTCTGACCTAAATTGGCCATCCCCATTGCACACCGTCTCCTCTCTCTGGAACCTTCTGGACAGTGTACTGTGATCAAGTATGCCCACCTACCTTGCCTCCCTGCTGACCCCAGCCCATCTCCCTCACGGTCTCCGATCTACTGACCTTTCCTTGATTAGCATTCCTAGATGTAAAACTACCAAAGGAAATCAGGCTTCTCACATGTAGGTCCCTCCTACTGGAACTCGCTGCCCCTAGATGTACACCTTGTCCCTAATCATACCACCTTTAAAAAGAGGCACCGCTCCCTCCTTACAACTTGTACTTGATGTACCTGCTTCAACCCTCCTCAGATCTTGATTCCCGCTGCCATGACTGCCCTGGGTATCCCCTCTATGTTATGAGTTGGCACCTGCCTACCTAACTTCCCTTTAACCTATCCCACTATTACCTCTCTCCCCGCCTCCTACCAATAATATCCTTTCAGTTGCAGGATGCTGTTATGTTACCCTGCTACAATATGTTTTTTCTCATTTTCTGTGCCTTATATTTGTGATATTATTATGATAGTTCTACACATGGGCACTTATCTCTATTTGTGTAATTTACACCATTGTGTGCCTTGCACCAATATTTGTCTTAATCTTTGTTCTCACTTTCTGTTTGTGATGATTGCATATACCCTGTCACTGTATTCACTGTAACTGTATCTCACTGTCTTGTTGACCTCCCGGGTCGTGCCTGAAAATAGTCACTTTCGTGTCTAGTGTACCTACCCGGTTATCAAAAAATAAATAAATAAATAAATAAAAACTGAAAGTAATCCCATTTTTATGTTGATTCGCTTGCACCAGCAAACATCTTGCGGTAGTAGCAGATTTAGGCCTTGATTTCATTACAGGCGAATGCAGGGCACGCATCAGTAGGTGCATCCCTCATTCCCAAATCAGGCAGCATGCAGGTGCCACATCAGCAATTTGGAATGTGACTACCAGATCTAACAAAGGTCCTCTGCAATGAGAGCGAAGCTCTCATGCAGTGTAACCACAGCACCCCTCCCGACGTGCATGCAACACTGCCACCACCTCTTGTCAGCATGCCGACGGGGAAGCCCACTCTCCTTCAGCATAATGACCCTCCTCCCATTTAAACTGTATGCCGAAGGGATGCCCAGTCCCTCTCGGCATCATGTGCCCTCCAACAGTTTTTCTTTGCCGATGGGGGGCCCAATCCCTGTCGGCTTTAATCCCCATTCATTTTGCTGATGGGGGAGTCCACTCCCTGTCAGCATAATGTTACTCCCTCCCACTTTTGCTGTGTGCCGATGGGGGAGCCCACTCTCTGATGGCATAATGCACCCCCCCATTTGTTATGTGCCAAGGGGGTGCCCAACTCCCCCTTGGCTCTTGCCCCCCCACTTTCATTGTGTGCCGACGGGGGTGCCCAATCCCATGTTGGCTGCAGCATCCCCCCAAAGAAACACTTAGGTGGCATGCTGGGAGCCCACCCCAGCGTGCCAAATCCCCTGAAAAAGGAAAACCATCCTGCAATGTCTTGTTTTTTATTTTTAACCCTGTGAAAGAAGAAAATGGTCCCTCATGGTCTTCCTGCCCTCCACAACCCGCACCCACCCACTGCGCACTCTGCCTCCCCCACCCCACCCTTACCTCTGGAGTCTGGCACAATGATCTTGAGTGGACCGGAACATGTCTGCACTCTTCAAAGCCAGCCACAACTGAAGACATGCCAGTAAGCTGTATAATAGCATAAATAGGGTTTTCAACTTTGGTGCATATCTTGGCCATTTTTGGAATTTTTGCACCAAATTTTCAACATGGGATTATTGGGACCCCTCCTCATGAATTCAGTCACTGTCATTGCGTTATTTGGTCCCAAAAGGTGATTTTGTGGTCACTGCGTGGAATCACCTTTTGGGACTGAGTAATGAAACAACAGTGCCACTGTTCATGAGGGGGGCTCTCAAAAAGCCTATGTTGCAAATTTAGTGAAGAAAATCAAAAAATAACTGTTTACGACATGTTGTGCTGTTTCCACGCACATTCATAACTTCATGAATTTGTAATATTTTCACTCCAGATTTTCAAAATTGGTATTTTGCCACCTCCTTATGAACAGTTCAGCTGTCATTTTACATATCCTGGCTGAAATGTGTTTGCATGTCGGGCAGGGTATTGCGATCGCTGTGCAAATCAGTTTTCAGGACAGTTTGAGAAAATGATGATGACACTGTTCATGAGCAGAGGTCCTAAAATGCCTATGTTGAAAATTTGGTGCCGAAAGTCCATAAAATGACTGTGTTACAAGCGTGCATTGCTCAGTTTCCACGCACCCTTGTAACTTCGCAAATTTGCAATATTTTCATGACAGATTTTCACCACTGGCATGTTTTCACACCTCCTTATCAACATTACAGCTGTCATTTTTCACAGCCTGCCCAAAATGTGTTTCCACATCTGTGGCGCACAATGGCGTGGTTGCTGTGGGAAATCAACTTTTGGGACTGATTAACAAAATCACAGCACCACTGTTCATGAGGGGAGGTCCCAAAATGCCTATGTTGAAAATATGGCTAAAAACTCCCCAAAATAATTGGGTTACGGACATGTGTTGCACAGTTTCTATGCATGCTCATGACTTCACCAATTTTTCATATTTTCACTCCAGATTTTTAACGTTGCCATTTTTTTATGCCTCCTCATGAACAATACAGATGTAATTTTCCACATCCTGCCCAAAATGTGTTTTCATCCTGTGTCGCCAAATGGCATAGCTACTGTGCAAAACCACCTTTCAGCTAACAAACTGATAGTGCTGCTTTTCCTGAGGTGGGCTTACAAACAGCCCATGTTGAAAATTTGGAGTGAAAATACCAACACATGCCTACAGTGTGAGGGTTTCCAACTGTAACATCCCACCCTGTAGAGACTGACAGGCATCAGGGTGTGATTTGGGATCATTGGCTGTAATGCTCATGACATTCCACCCGCACCCCCACCCTGCAGCCAGTGACAGGCATCGTAGTGTGCTTTGCACTGTTCGACCACAAAGTTCACCCCATTCTCCTATACTGCACCCACCTCAGTGTATTTCCTTATGGAATGGGGTAAGTATAACGCCCAAAGACCCCAAAGCACACCATGACACTTGTCAGTGTCTACAGGGTAGGGTGAGGTACAATGGCATGAGCGTTATAACTGATGACCGGAAGGCACACCCCAATGCCTGTTGGTCTCTACAGGGTGGGGGTGGGGTTGGCGTCACTTCAATACTTCACTGCCCTTCCTATTATGCATGTCTAACTCCGGCACTACCAGTGCCAATGCCAGCGAGACAACATTCGGCATTGACAAATGCTTGTTAGTTACATTGCAAGATAATCTCATGCCACCACTTGACTTTCCAAGCATTAAGACACAGTTCGACTTGTACAGACTTATTGTGATAAAAAAAAAAAATTGTTTAATCAGTAAGCAGCATTAGATACCACACAATTCTGTGCTAAAAATTAATTAAAAAATGTGCATGTCACTGTATACTGCAGGCTGAACTAAGCTTGTCAATGAAGACAGCAAAACATGCAGTCTCTCCGAGTGGCAGCTTCAACCTTTTTAAACAGTGGATGGAGTTCTATGTGATTACAGAAAGGGACACTCAAGCAGCTCAAAAGTTAGTCCAACCAGGCAGACAGCCTATGTTTTTATGGGAGAAGCTGAAACTCAATACCCTCAACTGTGACACATTAAGTAGTCTGTCAGATACCCATTTTACAGTCTTACCTTGATTTACCTTTTGAGCGCGCATTAATACCATACCGCCAGCTCAAACAAGGACATCAATTGCAACCTAATCACTCCCAGCCATTCTCGTGCCCTAAAAGGAATTCTGAATCACAGAGTATCAGCCGTATCAGTAATTAACAGGAAAACAACACAAAAAATAACAAGAGTCAGAATGATTTGGCTAAAATAGTGTTTAATACAGATTAGACAATGTTTAGTCATACAGTATGAACACATCAGAAGGATTTCATGTTCCCTTTAACTTTTAAATTAGCACTCCAAGGATTTGTTTTCCAAGTGCATTTGTGGTGTGCTATATCTTGTTTTTTTTTTGTTTCACCATGTGCATTACCTGGACTTGGATATTAGTTGGGAGATTTATTTTTTTTATTCTCAATATATTTTTACTGCTTGTCAGAGTAATAAAGTGTTCAGCAGAAAGAGTTTCCTGGATCTTAATACTTGTGCCCTACTTCATCTTTCTTGTCCCAGTTTTTATCTGTCTGTGTGTATATGGAGAAAGAAAGTGATATATATATTTTTAGTTATCTTTTACCTTCTCCTATGCTCTGGCTCCCACCTCTCCTTCAGGTCCTTCCTAGTATCTACACTCCAGATCCTCTTCCTGATTTCTACCTTCTCCACATATTACGCCAACCCTCCAGTCGTCCTGGAGTAACCCATCTCCGGGCGGGTCCCCCTCTTTCGAGGGGGAAGGTACAGGGGGCTGGGAAACCCCAGTGCTCTATTTTTTCCTTACAGGCTTGAGGGTGCCGATGCGGAGGGGCAGGCTCCCAGAGGTTCCGGGGACATGCAGAATATGGAGGCCATCATCCAGTAGGAGCCGAAGTTGTTTTCCGGCTTTTGGATTGTCCCTTCTGCTCTGCTGCATGCAGTACCCCTGGTCTCCACCGGAGGTCACTACAGAGCGAGACTACCCTCCCAACCCACCCCAGGAGAGGACAGCAGTCCACCGGACGCTCAATCCTCTCCTTCCCCAGCCAGCCCCTGACGACCCAAGTCCATTCCCCGAACCCGGTCGCCAGCGTGGTTCGAGGTGTATGCTCAGCGCCTCAGTCCTCTACGCCACCGGCTGTATAGTGATATTTGTTTAAAACCAAAACTGTGCAGAAAGTAAATAAAATAGTAAGAGTTGCATGCATTGTAATACAGTACGGTTTCTACAAAAGCACAAGCTGTGTATTTTTGATAAGTTACTTGGTTTTACTTTGAAGGGACACTGTCAACCTGTTTTGCATCATACTATTGCTAGTTAAACCCCCACATTTTATGACTGCTTACCTTCTCCAGAATTCAGTGATGTTGCAGTTTGTTTTGTCTGTCTGCTTGTTTAGTAGAACTGAAATGCATGGTAATGTATATTTATAAACAACTTTGTTTTGTTTCAAATCCTGTAACTATTCTTACTGAATACTTCCTGAACATTAGAAACACCTCTAAACAGGCAGTCATTTATGGTGCAATAGCCTTCTAAACTCCCCATACATCATGAGTGGCTAGACTATGTTGGGGATGTTCCCAAGTTCAGGAAAGATGCAGCAGAAACTGATCAAGGAATGTAAACAAACCTGTTTTGGTGTGGTAACACCAGTATGGTGGACAGTCAGTTTTTCACTTATTAAAAGAAAAAAAAGAATCAGAATCAAACTACTAGCTACATCAGCAATCTTTACAGAACGTCGGCACTCATTACATGTGGTTTGTAAACTAGGGACACTATGGGGCTTATGGGGGTTGACAGTATCCCTTTAACAGCCGCCTCCCCACTCACTGAGACTGAAGGCTCATGTTAGTATTGCTTTTATTTATTTGCAATGTGTGTTTTTGGGTCCAAACCCCGCTGCAAAGAACTTGCAGAAACTGCATCATTTGATGTTGTCATACAGTCAGTTTTCTCTTCTTACTGCTTGTGCTCCCCCACCCCCATTTATTTCGCATGTAGCTGAACGGGCTTGTAACAGGCGAGGCATGCGATGCAAAAGCTGCTCAGCCAAAGCAGCAGTGATTCGTTTTTCACAAATCTCTTCCTTCCAGGAAAGCAGCTTCCCCTCCCTCAGGTTTCTGGCTTGCAATAAGAAAGGCCCAGTGCATCCTCGAATTATCAGTTCCTAGTATGTGGGCACATCATGCCATTGGGATTTGCAGGCATCGTGGCTGAATTTTCCGTGATGCTGCTTACTTGTTGTGGAGCACCACTCACAGCTCGGACCTTGGTGCGAATTCTATCCCCAGACCCAGAACACCTTGGGCATGTAACTTGTGTGTGTTTATTTTTTTAATAATTTTTATTTGTTTTACACAGTCTTCATTTTTACCAAGAGATGTGTACAGTTATTTCACTGAAATTGTGGTTGCCGGGGAACGAGGAAGCAGGGAATACAGCAGCAGAGGGAGGGAGCGGGAGGGATTTCCTATTTCTTCCATACCGTATCAGAGATCAGATCGGAGAGCTGAAGGTGCTTCACAAAGGGAGTTGTAATGGCCGTATGTAAATGAGAGGAATGAAGTACACTCTCATTGGTGCGGTTCATTTCTCTCAAGTGAAGGCCAGCTCCCGCTGTGAAATATCAATGGCTGTCACACTGGGTTTCAGTGCTCATTGGTGTGTCAGGGTCGTGCCCACTGTGCAGCGCTCTGCATTGGACTCATCCCTGACACATCTCCCAAATACTGTACTGTCCGAAGGTGTTTCTTGTGCAAGCACGCAAGGAAACACAAAAAAAAAATCAAACACTAGCTCTCCTATGTTCTGTTTCTCCATTATACACTGCAGCATGTCCCCTCCGGGAGAGTTTAAAGGACCTAAATATGCATACCCTGGAAGTGAGGAGAGAGAAAGGGTATATGATAGAGACCTTTAAATACCTGGGGGGGGGTTAAACAAGGTACAAGAGGGAAGTGTTTTTCAGAAAAAATGGTGTGCATGGACAAGGGGGCATGATAAGAAGCAGGAAGGGGGTAGATTCAGGAGATGTGGGGAGTACTTTTCACAAAAGAATGGTGGATTCCTGGAACAGTCTTCTAGTGCAAGTGGTGGGGGTGAAAACAGTGGTGGGGGTTCAAGAATGCATGGGATAGGCATAAGGGAATCTTGGGGAAAGGGAAGGGGGGGTGACCGGGCCAGAGATCAAGTAGGATCTGTGGTGATACTATAGGCAGGGAAAATGGGCAAACTAGGTGGGCCAAGCAGTGTTTATCTGCTGGCAAATTCTATGTTTCTATTAATAAGTAGCTCTTGAGTGGTATGAACCCATCGTATTACATTGTAATCATGTTTAAATCTCACATACACTATAAACTATTCTCCCTTCCTTCCAAATGATCAGATAAATGTAACTCTCCCACTGTCTCTGTTATCTTTACTGCAATTATTTCATCTCTAGTTACTTGCATTTTTATTCTCCATTACCTTCCTGACCAATGATGTTAGACTGACTGGCCTGTAGTTGCCAGCCTCCTCCCTGCTGTCACTTTTAGGAAGCAGAACTACATGATGGCTTTCAGAAAATACAAGGAAATACAGCGGGAGGAGGACAGGGTACTGTATCTGGATAAAGAGAGGGAGGCAGGGAAAGCAGTCAGGAGTGCAAAGGCACAAATGGAGGAAAAATTAGCACAGGAGGTTAAGAAAGGAGACAAGACTTTTTATAGGTACATTAGTGAAAAGAGAAAAACAGGAGTGGGATAGCAAGGCTTAAAGGCAATTTACTTGTAGGGTGCCCAATCCGGAGGCTCTAGGCGCCTAACAGAAATTAAAACAAACCATAGTGAGAAACAGTATAAATAAATAAAGCAATAACAATGCATAAATACTAGTATAACAAAATAAATGGATTAAAAGGCTTTCAGACTGTCACAGAAAGGGACTAGCACAGAATGGACTCAGAAATCTGGAAAAGCCAGGGCAAAAGGTGGGCCTTCAGCCTCTGCTTGAACACCTCAATCGAGGAGCCTCCCGGACGAAAGTGTTAACAAATTCCACAGGGTCGCCCCAGAGATGTTAGAATGCATTATCTCCTGAAGTCTTGAGCCGAATCCTGGGAACATCCAGGAGGCCCCCCGAAGAGGAGCAGAGAGAGTGAGCAGAGGACACAGGTGTCAGGAGCTCTGAAAGGTAGCCAGGACCCAGTCCATGTAGGGCCTTAAAGGTGAGAAGACCCACCTTGAAAAGGACCCTCCACCTGACCAGCAGCCAGTGCACAGCCCACAGGACCGGGGTCACATGACTGGACCTCAAAAGGCTTGTCAGTAGCCGGGCCACTGCTTTCTGCACTAGCTGAAGTCTGTGGAGGGTCCCTCCCATGACTCTGAAGTACAGAGAGTTGCAGTAGTCAAGCCTGGAGGTCACAGAGGCATGCACTAGTGTCGGAAGTCCTTGGATGGAATGAGGGGCTTAATCCGGGCAATGATCCACAGATGGTAAAAACCGCTACTGACAACAGATGACACCTGATCTTCAAAAGTCAATCTTTTATCAAGGATCACGCCCATATTTCATGCCCTCGGGGAAGCCACCAGTGGAGCAGAACCCAAGAAAAGCCCTGAATCAGCCCCAGGTTGCCACTCATCATGTCTGTGACCAGGCTCGATCCCCAGTACCTCCGCCTTGACCAGGCTAAGTCTCAGCCAGTTGGAAGCCATCCAGTCATTGATTTTAGCCAGACAGCTGTTAAGCACATCAACAGCTCCTGATGCTCTGGGGGCCAAGGACAAGTACAGCTGGGTATCATCTGCATAGCAGTGAAACTCCACACTGTACTGTTGAATGATCTTGCCCAGAGGCAGCATGTACACTGCAAACAGCATCGCCAACAAGATCGAGCCCTGTGGTAATCCACAAGACAGGGCATTGGGGAGGAGGAAAAATTCCCCTTCACTACCTGCGGCACCTTGTTTGAGAGATAGGACTCAAACCACCTGATGACAGTACCGGCAAGTCCACAAAACTCATAGAGCCGATCAAGAAGCACAACGTGGTCCGCAGTGTCAAATGCTGAGGAGAGATCGAGGAAAACAAGAACTGACCTGTCTCCTCTATCTCTAGCCATGAGCAGATCATTATGTACCCTCACTAGAGCTGTTTCTGTGCTATGTCTAGCCCAAAAACCCAACTGAAATGGCTCATAGATGTCCAAGGACACCAGGAGATTTTGAGCTGATGTGCCACTAACTTCTCAACAACCTTACCCGACAAGGGTAGATTGGAGATAGGACGGTAATTTGCTAGTACGTCAGGGTTGAGGGAAGGTTTCTTAAGGAGGGACCTCACCAGTGCTTCTTTCAAAGCTGCAGGGAGGACTCCCTCTGCCATCGAGCACCTGGCAATCCCAGTGAACACCGGGCCGACAGCCTCGACACATTCCAGTTCACAAGAAGTATGCTTCAGCTCTAAGATCGCCTTAGTCACTTCAGACACATCCAATGATCTAAACTCATCCCAGACAAATGGGGTGCCACCGAGACCCCCAGCTCGACCACTGTGAGGCAAGTGCCTCTCTGGCGGGACCCCCAACTAGATGGCTGACACTCTATTGGAGAAAAACAGAAAAAACTCCTCACACAAGGTGGCTGAGAACGTTTTTCTCAGCTGCAAGCAGGCAGGGAAGGGAAGAAGGAGAGTGTGTGGAGGGACCTGATAAAGGGTTCCATGTCACTTCAGCGAAGCAACTTTGCCGAATGACACTACAGCGAAACAAAATAGCTTAATCCAACCTAAGCCGATTTGTTATTTTGCTGACAGACCTATACAGCGCAAGTTAGCGGCCTCAGCGACGGTATATACTGCTACCTAGACTTGCATCTGAAAATTAGATACAAGCCCAAGAATGTACTCCATCCTAGGACGATGCCCGTACTTCTGCACGACTTGTACGATCCTCTCGGTCAGATCCCGATACCGGCACCTACTCCCAGCAGCAGCGTCTCTAGACATCCTCCACCATTCTTTCCTCCTCCCAAATACAGGCAATAAATCTTCACACTGTAGGGTGACATGTGCCAAGACACAATTAGCCTGTTGTGACGCAGGGGGGCTGTGTTCCCCTGCACCCCCACCCCCATTTTAGCAAACAGCGAAGTGGATTTCAACATCAGGAAACTGTCACTCTCAGATGAAATGTTACCTATTTTTTTGGTTTGCAATGACAACTGTTAGCTCGATGTGCTTACGCACCTGAATAAGATGATATGAGATGATGCTTGTGTAACTTGATTTGTTTGTGGCCTTCTGCCTCTCTATCTGTGGGATATACCACCCTGTAGGGGTACGACACAAGGAACCCTAGAGGAGGGTTCCCCCCACAGGTGCCGGGAATGAATGCATCGGCTAAAGGTAGGTTAGGAAGAAGCCCATGGGGAAGAGAGACAAGCCACTGGAGGAGGAGGGGTGGATGGTGGACAATGAAAAGAATCCTGGCAAAGCCCAGTATGTTGTGACCATTTGAGCTCAATGGGGGAGTGGCGTTGTTGCTCCACCCATCGACAACAGGCTTAAAGCCCTCCCATTCAATGTGCTTATGCAACTGAATAAGATAATATAAGATGATGCTTGTGTAACTTGATTTGTTTGTGGCTTTCCGCCTCTCTATCTGTGGGATATATCACCCTGTAGAGAGTCGACGCAAGGAACCCTGGAGGGTCCCCCCAACAGGTGCCGGGGAATGAATCGTCAGCTAAAGGTAGGTTAGGAAGAAGCCCAAACAGAATACCCAAAGATGTCAAGCATTGAAGAAGCAAGATGGTGAATGAATTCTGTGATGAGAAAGGCTAACTTCCTAAGGAGAGAGGGGAAAGCCGAGTCACCATCCACCTCCTTTCAACAACAGAACCTAACTAACTAATGTGAAGAAAGCACCAGCTCTAATATTATGACAACTGGCACGGAGGAGAGGAAAAAAACACTTTTGCGGAGGAAACCTCTGGAGATCCAAGGCCTAGGTCGCCTTCCCTCCAGGCTGATGATGTTTGAGTTGAGGACTTATGTCAGTAAAGAGAATGGTTTGTAAATGAGGGACATAAGTAGGGAGGATGACGATGGTATAGGGAAAAACTCCAAAGAAACAGATTAAATAAGGAACATGAGGTAGCAGGGACTCAAGAAGGGTCTGCTTGAGTAGTCGATGAGAGATAGTAGATCAGAGGAGCAAGGATGGGAGCTTGATTCGCGATACGAGTGAGTAGACACCGAGGTTGAAGAGGCATGCTTGATTATGCGATGTGAATGATTAGACCTTGAAGTTGTAGTCGAGGAAGTAGTATGGAATTCAGTGATAGGAATGTTCAGTAAGTGATGTAAACAGATAAACCTTGAGGTAATGCTAAGTGACTGATGACTGGATTTATGAACTTGATATGACTTATGAACTCGATATAACTGAAGTTATGAACTCAATACATGCGGCAGGATGGCCGCGATTGATAGGTGGCGTAGGAGTTATGGTAGGTACGCCCAAAAAGAATATTGATAGCGGGCCACGAGTGGAGTGAAACATGGATGGTCAGAACGGAATTGGAAGAGGAGACAAGAATGAACTTGAAATTGAACTTGTACGAAGGAAGTAAAAGGAAGGAGGCTCCTCGAAAGGAGGTAGACTCAGAGGCCAAGAAGGGAGATCTGGAACCAGAGGCAACTCAGGCTGAGCAATCGAGGAACAAAACTGGATAAGGTATAATGAGGAGTGAGCAAAACTGGACGACGTAGGATGAGCAGTGAAGCTAAGAGCGGCGCGAAGCCATGATGGCTGGTACTAGAAAGGCGCTAGGACAAGGAAGATAAAATTAGGAAATGGATGAGGTACAAAGAGGGATTGAAGCCATGGAGGCTGGTACAGGAAAGTGAGATATGAAAGGACAAAGGACGGAGGGAGGTCAATGGGGTAGCATAGGACCCAGCCGATACAGGATGAGAACTGCAGGAAGGCGAGCTGGATGAGGGGGCACGCAGGCCAGGTGTGATGGAAGGTCAGATGGAGTCAGCCATAGATGGTCTAACAATGTGAATAGCACAGCAAGCTAATAGAAAAACTGTGGCATGATGAGATATAGATGCCATGACTGGAGCGAATCCTTGACAGCTGATGATGGATGGAATCAGGAACCAGATAAATGCAGCGTGAGGGCTATTGATTGATGAGGAGGGCATATGAGTAATGATAGTTATGCCCAAAAAGGAATTTGAGTGCAGCTGGTACGGGAGGAAAACTGTAAGAGGGATATGATACATGAGAGGTCATGAGGGGTATGCCAAAAGAGCGATGACATGGAGATCAGGTGGTTCGAGGAGGGAACAGAACTGTAGGAGGGGCATCCCAGATCGTCTGGCAATTTTTTTTGTATTGCTACACCAAGATAGATAGATATAAGCAAGCTGAGTAATAATGAAGACCACAGTGAGGCAGGGATAGAGTGAAAACCCCAAAAGAAAGCGAGGAGCAGAATGAAAGGAAATCTGAGGAAGTCAAAACTGCAGAATGAAAGAAAAAGAGAGACATGGCCAGGGTTGAAGAGCAGGGACAGTGCAACGAGAAAATCAGCAAGACTCAACTGTGCACAGTAGCCCAAGCAGTAAACTCGACACAAATAACATAGGGCCGGAAGGGAAGTACTCCTCAAATAAGCCCGGACCCCAGTCGTCCCACAGGGAATGGAGCTGCACACACAGATCGGAGCTCAGGCTACAGACTGAAAACCAGAATTCAAGAACACAGTAAGATGTGAAAAATAAACATAATCCAAAAAAAAAAAAAGCAATGATTACCATAGCAGTCCGTGCTTGCAGCACAGGAGCGAGGGTTCGCCCCCATTATGAGCTGCAGGGAACCTCATCATGCCGAAGTGTGATATTCCATGTCACTCAATTCGATGGCAAAAGGGAGAGAGGTAGGCGGCTGATGCCGAGACACACAGCCCAAAGAGGCTGAGAGGCAGGGTTGAGGAAGTGAAGGAAGAAATGAGGGGTAAAGGAGCAGGGCAGAGCACCGAGAATGCACAGACAGGGCGAGCAAGCTGGGGGGGGTGCTGGATGGAAAGCGAGATGAGAGGAAGGAGACGGGAACAGCCGTAGTATGGCAGGAAACAATTCAGCAGGCAAGGAGTGAAGCATACAGTGCGGGGGGTGGGGAGTACGATGGAGAGAACCGCAGAGCCGGTGACTGAGAGAGGGGTCAAGCCGGGAGACGTATGGCCGGAAAAGGATGAGGAGAGCTGCACAGCCAGTGGGAGGAACGAGCCGACGGAGGAACAGCCAAGCAGGGATGGATCGAGCTGGCAGTCAGAGGCCCCATAAGCACAGGAATTGGGGAGAGGCAATAGAAACGTGGACAGGAGGAGCGGCGCCTCCAGCCACAATGAAAAAGAATCCTGGTAAAGCCCAGGATGTTGGGACCTTTTGAGCTCGATGGGGGAGTGATGTTGTTGCTCCGCCCGTTGAACCTCGGGCTTAAAGCCCTTCCATAATCAGCACTGCTCTGTAAGGGTATCCAGGCAGGTTTCAGGATAAATACATCTGCTGCTTATAATGTTTTTTGCTTTACCCTGAGCCTGACGTAGAAAGTCCCCATTTAGCACCGACAGCCACAGCTGAAGTCTGAACAGCAGCTAGGTGGTTTCATACAGCACTCCCTCTGTTCACGTAGCTTACACACACACACACACACTACAAACACCACACACACACTTCACACACACACACTACAAACACCACACATACACACACTACAAACACACACACACACACACACAAACACACACACACACACACACTGCAAACACCACACACACTTCACACACACACACACACACTACAACACCACATACTTCACACACACACACACACACACACACCTCAATGACTACTCCTACTAGCACAAAGTTTCAGCAGTCAGTCAGCTCAAGTTATAGTATCTCAAGAAGGACAACTGAGCATTCCTTTGTTTTGTTTGTTTTAGGTGAACAAGCTCATTTTATTTGTTGTTTACTAACTAACGTTTTCTGTAATATAAAGCTGAAGTTTAGCAAACTGTGTTATACCTGGTAAGTAGAACAGTCATGTTAATGACAGTGGGAAAATCTGCTGGCAGATCAGATTTCTGTACACAAAATGAGTACTGACATGAGTTTGGTGTATCCTGTATTGTCATTTTACTTTTCATTGACTTCACAAAGTTAACATGCAGTATTGCAAATCAACCAATTACACAACCTACTCATGCATGTGCTAAAGTTTTGGCAATCAGTGCTAACGGATCATTAAAAACAAAGGTCTGTATGCCACAGTACAAAAACTGAATACGTCACCAGTACAAATAGTTCAAAAACATAATGAAACCATGTGTTTGATTCAATCCATTCATTCAAGTGCAATTTTTCCTTTGTCCTTTTTGACCCCGGGTTTCTGTAAATGTGAGTCAAATCCTCCAAATGATGTCACAGGTAATCTAAAAAACAGACAGATTACAATTGTACAGAATTGCCTCCAAAAGTACGTATAAATACAGCTACAGTGGATACTCATTCAGTGGTGGCAGTCAAAACTGCATAAAATCAGAAATGGAATGGATATTTGTAGAAGTATGGGTTTATTGCATTCAACGCTAAGCTGGGGAGGGGCATTTTAACTTTAGCCTATGCACAGCACAGCAGCTGTGACTGTGGAGACAGGAACGGGGGCAACAAGTGCAGTGTCCTTGACTGTGGGGTTGGGGAAGAGTTGGAAGCAGGGTGCAGCAACTCCAACTGTTTGAGCAGAGAGCAACAGGGTGAAGAAGCCCTTATTCTTTTGGCAGGAGATGGAGGCAGCAGGGTGCAAAATCCTGACTGTGTGGGAGAAGGTAGTGGGCAGCAGGTGCAGCAGCCTTGAATGTGGTGCAGAAGGCAAGTGGCTTGTGGGGCAGAGGACAGGTGGCAGTAGACAGCAGCTGCCTCAACTGTGGAGCAGAGACATGGTGCATTGGGATGCCATATAGTGTTTCTAGTATACACATACATGATGTATTTTCACACAGAAACTACCAAATAACTGCAATTTGTGAGTTCAGACAGTACATGTGCTTGAAATACTGTAGCAGAGTGTGACAGGCACCTGTTTATCAATCTGACATCATCATCATCATTTTGTTTTTTAAAAGCACCTTTCCAGAGCTCAGGGCACCTTTACAAATAAAACACAACATACATATACACATATACACACATACACAGACTCCTAACTTCAACATAGTTAAAATAATCATAAAATCACTACATATCATTTTAACTCTTACTAGTGACTGTCTAGTAAAATACCTTCTTGTTATAGCCTAGAAAAGACTTGGTTAAATAGGTGTGCTATTAGGGATACTTTAAAAAACATAATGAAAAAAAGTTCTTACATGAATGTATTTATGAAGGCTATATCAAAAACAAACTGTTTCTGTGAATGAACAAAATTTAAATTTATTTTATATTCATTAAACAACCGTGTGCTATATAGGTAGAAAAAGATCAGTGTTTTGATGACAAAGACCCAACAGCTGTGATACAGACAAGCTGACTTCTCACAGAGAAAGATTTCCACTACTTCAATTCAGCACTGAAACTCAAATTATCAACTTTTTACAAGAAGAGAATGATATATTCTAAGCTGATCTATCTAAACATAAACCAGAGACTGGGTTTGTAAGAAATCTGGAGAGCTCAGCAAATCATTAGCTCTACAGACTGCTGCTCTGATTGGGAATCTGAAACAGCAAGCTACTCCACAATTATGTCATCACTCTCTAAGCTTGACTAAGAGGACAGAAATAATTAATTTTCAGCCACTGTAGAGCAAGTTAACAAATGCTTATTTAAAGAAAACCACAAAACCAAACAGCATGAAAGTTCCAGGAAACACTAATCATGACACATTGACTTGAATTTCAGCTTTTCAAGCTTTGATTAAAATATGTAAAAAGTTGCAATGATCTTTAATGCTCTGTTACCTTGACTGCCAAAACCTGAACATATGCATGAGTAGGTTGTGTAACTGGTTGATTTAAATACTGCATGTTAACTTTGTGAATGTCAATTGGACATTACCTTATACATACGTATTATCTGATGACGGCCCTGATTGGCATGGGAGAGATGTTAGGGAGACTGAGCCTCAGCATCTGATATTCTGCACATCTGTATGCTGTTTTTAATCTTGTCCATCAGCAATGAAATAAAAGAAGATGTACTTTTGAATATGTTTAATTTTATATGCTCTCTATAGCAAGGGGTGGGTGCTTCTCTTTGGTCTACTCTGAAGTTGTTTGTTTGTTTGCAGTAGGCTCCACCATCCCAGTGCTCACCTTTACCTGCCTATTCATAGAAACATAGACATCGATGGCAGATAAGGACCGCAAGGCCCATCCAGTCTGCCCATTTTTTCTACATTATGAATGTGCTATAGGCCTGTACTCAGTCAATGGCCTGTCTCGTCATACTCATCTGTATTGCTCCTTTATGCCTATTCCATGCCTGTTTGAAGCCCTGCACTGTATTCATATCCACCACTTCCTGAGGTAGGCCGTTCCATGCATCCACCACCCTTTCTGTGAAAAATAATTTCCTTACATTCCCCTTAATCGGCCTCCCTCTAATCTCATGCTGTGTCCTCTTGTTCTGCTATTTTTCATATATTGAAACATATTAGACACTTTCACCTTGTTAATGCCCTTAAAATGTTTGAATGTTTCGATCACATCACCTCTCTCCCTCCTTTGCTCTAGGGTATACATATTGAGTTCAGTTAATCTGTCCTCATATGTTTTCTAATGCAGTCCCTGCACCATTTTGGTTGCCCCTCTCTGGACTACCTCCATTTTGTTAATGTACTTGTACAGGTGCAGCCTCCAGTACTGCATGCAGTACTCCAGATGGTGCCTAACCAGTGTCTTGTAAAGAGGGATTATTACCTCCCTCTTATGACTTGTGATATCCCTACTAATATACCCCAACATCCCTCTAGCCTTACCTACTGCTTTAGTGGTCTGCTTGGATGATTTCAGGTCATCAGTGATGATGATGCCCAAGTCTCTTTCTTCCCTTGTGATTGCCAGCAACTCTCCTCCCAACCTATAGATGGCTTCAGGGTTTCTCTTCCCTATGTGCATGATCTTGCACTTCTTTGTGTTAAACCCCAGTTGCCACTCTTCTGACCATTTTGCCAGTTTATCCAGATTTTTTTGTCATTCTGCCCACCCCATCTGGATCATCTACTCTGTTGCAGATCTTGGTGTCATCTGCAAACAGACAAACCTTACCCTTCAGTCCATCTGCAATGTCACTGATGAAGATATTGAAGAGAACTGGCCCCAGGACTGATCCCTGAAGTACCCTACTTGTGACTTGCATCTCCTTGGACTGTATACTGTGTACCACCACTCTGTTTTCTGACCACCAACCAGTCTGCCTCCCAGTTGACCAACATCTGACCCACCCCAAGCCTACCCATCTTATTAATCAATCTTTTGTGTGGAACAGTATAGAAAGCTTTGCTGAAGTCAAGGTAGGTGACATCAACTGCACCCCCTTGGTCTACCACTCTGATTACCCAGTCAAAGAAATCTATGAGATTAGTTTGACAGGACCTTCATGTTGTAAACCCATGCTGTCTTGGATCCTGTGCTCTTATGGATTCCAGGTGTTGCACTATCCTTTCCTTAAGGAGTGTCTCCATAATCTTGCCCACTACTGAGATAAGACTGACTGTGGTTCCCTGCCTCCTCCCTGCTACCACTCTTGTGGAGCGGGATCACATGAGCCCTTCTCCAGTCTTCTGGGACTTCTGTGCTCAGAGACTCACTAAACAGTTCTGATAATGGCTCTGCTAGTTCCACCCTTAGCTCCTTTAGTACCCTGGGATGCATGCCATCAGGTCCCATTGCCTAGTTCACCCTGAGCTTAGTGAGCTCTTGTAGGACCCTATTTTTGTGAAGGGACTAGTGCACACCAAACACCCTCTAGTGCTCTGGTGAGATGGCAGAGATCCCAGTGGCACGCCCACATCCCAACACTGGCCCAGCAAACCCAGAGCTTCCCACGGCTGACCAGACAACAAGGTAGGGCCCTCTAATTACAGAAAGTGACACCAAGGGAGGGAGGACCCTCCCCTGGAGGGTGATCCAGAGGGGCTAAACCTACTGAGTCATTCAGGGGAACCTGGGGAATAGTGGGGGTTCAGTCTGGGAGTGAGAGGCACAGCTGAGTGGGTACTCCTGAAGGATGCCCAGAGCCCAGAGAGAGAAAATAGAGTTAAAAAAAAGTCTGCTGTACTGTTAGTCCCCTCACCATCTGTATGAGGTTTAACACTACCCTAAGATTATCACGGCTCTCTGCCACGGAAACATTTCTAAATTTTTTAGGACCAACCAGGGGGTCAAACAAGGATGCCTACTTGCCCCAATGCTATTCAGTATATACATAAACTCATTATTGTATTTTGATAATGAGAATCAATGGGATTCCCCTAAAATAAACAACTCTCACCACGCATTAGCATATGCTGATGACTTAGTACTGTTTTCCTTGTCCCAATCAGGGTTACAAAAAAGATTGATAAACTACATCAAGATAGTAAACTGTTGAATTTAAAGATAAATCTAAAAAAACAAACAGAGTAATGATATTTGGGAATAATAGCAGGCAATATAAATTTCATTTGAATAACTATAGCATAGACGTGTCTCAGGAATATGTGTACCTTGGTATAAAAATGACTCCAAATGGTAAGTGGACTCGTCACCTCAAAGAGCAATGTAATAAGGCAAACCATGTGGCAAATGCTCTCCTGCAATTTAATTATAAATTCGTGGGGCAATACGGTGTGCCCAGCATTAAAAGCAGAGGAAGCTAAAATCAGTCCACTGCTTCTTTATGGAGCAGAAGTTTGGGGAACACAAAAAGTAGTCAATCTAGATGTACCAATACATTCTACAAATCCTTATTACATGTCCCCATTTCTACTGCCTCAGCAATGGTTCATGCCGAACTCAATAAAGTAGACATGACCACGCTTGTAGAAATTAGAATGGCATCATACTAGATCAGAATAATCTAGAATCCATTTCACAAACTCCCTCTGGAATGTCTGAAAGAAAAATGGAAATGGAGACAGGATGACTTCTAATCTCTGAGGTTGGAGAAACTTTTTTAAATATTGGATAACCACAAATTAAAACATCTATGGGAGAATTACTTAAAAGGTATTCAAATTTCACCCCAATACCAAAAGACAGTAAAATATAAATTATTTAAAGCAACACAACACAAAGATATGGAAGCCTTAAAGCTTCTGAAATGAGCTCAATGGTTTAAGATGAATAAAATTATTAATGGCCTAGAAGAATATTTATTACTTCCAATTATACCTTCCTCTAGAAAATACATTACTTGGGTCATGTTTGAATTAATTACCTCCCCCTACACTCATATAAATCTGATAAAAGGCAGTATGCCATCTCAAGTTAAGTTTTGTCCATGTAATAGAGGGTCCCAAGAAACAATAGTTCATGTAATAACTCAATGACCATTGTACAATAATATCAGGGGGACATTGTTAAAAGATTTTTTGATAAGACATGCTCTTGTAAATTATGACCCAGTGTTTGTCCTGTTGCAGTCAAAGTGTACAGAAGAAGCAGAACTGATTGCACATTTTTCTATCTCTGATTATAAGGCATAAGAAAAAGACAAATAAGGAACTCAGCTCAAAAATAGGAAATGTCTTACTCAGGAATGCTGTAATACTTAAATTGCAAACTATAAATATATACACTCTTAACACTATGAGATTTATTGTATTTTAAGGAGACTGTTTTTAGAAAAAGTTTTTTGTACGCTATTTAATGTTGTAATGTCACAAACTTGAATGTTTTATTGATGAACAATAAAGAACTGCACAGGTTATGACTGAACCTTACACTGCTTCAGCATTCACTCATAATTTCACTAATTTTCAATATTTTGACTGCAAACTTTCCACACAGCCATTTTTCCTTGCCACCTCATAAATATCACATGCGCCATTTTTAAAATCCAGGACAAGATGCGGTTTTGCACATTGGGTGCAAAATAACATTTCTGCCAATATACTATAAATGGTGCATTTCATGTCTATAAGGCAAATCCTTAAACCAGTATCTTCAAAACTTGAAGTCAACATTTTAAAAAAAAGTGTTTAGCAAGCATCAAATATTTGGCATTGACAAATGCTTCTTCAGATGTGTAAGCGAAATGAGTAAAACCAGGGGAGGGATTGTAAGGCTAATGGGGGAAGAGGAGGAGTGTGTGGAGGGGAACCAGGGAAAAGCAGGCATCCTAAACAAATATTTTTGTTCAGTGTTCATGGAAGAAGGGGAAGGTGAGGGACCACAATTAAGTGACAGGGGCATCGAAGGAAGAGAGGTGGACACTAGTCCATTTACAGAGGGGAGAATCCTGAAGGAACTCACAAATCTGAAAGCGGACAAGGCAATGGGGCCAGACAGGATATATCCAAGGATATTGTAGGAGCTCAGAGGAGTACTGGCTGCACCTCTGACAATCCTGTTCAACCACTCACTGGAGATGGAAGTGGTCCTGGAGGACTGGAGGAGAGCAGATGTAGTCCCACTTCATAAAAGTGGTAGCAGGAAAGAAGCTGGAAATTACAGGCCAGTCAAACTGACCTCAATGGTGGGGAAATTATTGGAATCACTGCTGAAGTAAAGGACTGTGGAACATCTTGATACCAGAAACTTACAGGATCCGAGGCAGCATGGATTCACCAGGGGGAGGTCATATCAAGCAAATCTGATAGATTTCTTTGACTGGGTGACCAGAGAAGTAGATCAAGGTTGAGTGGTGGATGTGGCCTACCTGGATTTCAGTAAAGCCTTCTACACCATTCCATATAGAAGACTAGTAAACAAGCTGGGCAGTCTTGGGAGTGTGGCCAAAAGTGGTAAACTGGGTAAGGAATTGGTTGGGGGCTAGGTGTTCGCGTGTAGTGGTAAACAAAGTTCACTCCAAGGAAGGGAGGGTGACCAGCAGGGCGATACAAAGATCAGTACTGGGAACATTCCTTTTAATGCATTTATTAGTGACATTGCAGATGGGCTGGAAGAGAAGGTATGCCTTTTAGCAGATGGCACTAAAATCTGAAATAGAGTAGACACTCTAGGGGGGTGGAAATATAAATAGGGATCTAGGAAAGCTTGAGGACTGGTCAAGAATGTGACAACTAAGTTTCAATGCAAAGAAGTGCAAAATCATGCACTTAAGGCATAGAAACCCAGGGGTGGAGTACAAGATGGGGGGGTGGTACTGACAACCACTAAGCAGGAATGATACCTAGGGGTAATCTTATTTGATTACCTAAAGGTGGCCAAACTGTGTGACAAGGTTGTGGAGAAAGCCAGTGGGATGCTAGGGTGCATAGGGAGGGGTATCACCAGCAGAAAGAGGGAGATGGTGATACCACAGTATAAATAATTGGTGAGACCTCACCTGGAGTGCTGTGTCCTGTTCTGGAGACCACACCTCTGGAAGGACATAGACAGAGTACAGGTAGTCCAGAGAGGGCAACAAAAATGGTGCAGGGTCTGCACCAGAGACCATATGAGGGGAGACTAAAGGACCACAATATGTACGCCCTGGAGGAAAGAAGAGAAAGGGGGGATATGATAGAGACTTTCAAATACCTCACAGGTATAAATAAGGTTCAAGAGGGAAGCATTTTTCAGAAAAAAAGATGCTCAAGAACAAGGGAACCTGCTATGAAGTTGGAAGGGGTAGACTCTAGGAAACATAAGGAAGTACTTCATAACAAAGTGAGTAGTGGATGCTTGGAACAGCCTTTCGGTGGAGGTGTTGGGGGCAAAAGCTACAGCAGGATTCAAGAAGACATGGGATAGGCATAAGGGAACCTTAGTCATTAGGGAAGAGAGGGCTAAGCTGGAGACCAAGTAGGGTC